>OZ034967.1:71737612-72337612 GCA_964030785.1 Siderastrea siderea | reverse complement strand
CGTCTGTTTTTTTGTCAATCGATGTTTTAGTTTTTGTCGTTTTCCGGTCTATGTAAAAATATTCGTCTTAGATATAGTTATTGCTCTCGTCGTTAAGTATATTTCTCTTGTTAGTACTGAATGTTTCTCTTTTGTTTTTGTTCAAAACATTTATCTGTCCTGCTGGGTGTTACTGTAATGCTTCTTCTCGTATCTACGCACCCGTGTTTATTCATCACCTACTAATCAACACTTCTACCCCAATTGACGAATTGGTTATTTGTTCTCTGAATGTGAGGGGCCTCTCGAACACCTTGAAAAGACGCGAAACCTTTCGATGGCTTAGAATGAAAAAATTCTCAATCTTTTTTTACAAGAAGTCCACTGCACCAAAGAGAAGGAACCCAACGGGAACTGTTAATTGTGCAAAGCTTTCAGCGAAGGCCAATGTTAAAAGTCTGTTTTACTTTTCTGTTTGAAGTAGTGTTGGTTAGGAAAAATGAACGGTAGAAAGGAGTCTAATTTCCTCTTTTTGGGTTCTGCCGTTTATCCAACTTAAGTAAAGGTAAGCGTTGAATTGTTTATTTCGCTGTTTTGAGGACATTTCGTTGATAAGGGGCAGCGTTTACAAAGCTTAGTGATTACTTGGGATTACTGCTGTTTTTATGACGCAAACAGATAGATTTATCAGGTTTGAAATACAGGACATACTAGTGAATAAATAATAATAATAATAATGATAATAATAACATGACCTTTACGGAAGACCTTTTACATGTAAGTTGAATTTAATTTTCCATCTACGAATGCAGAAAACTTCAGGGTAGTATTGACAAAATACGTTAGAATCGCTACAGACGTGTTTATAAAATGTGCATTCAAAGGGAATACGGTGACAGATCGTGACAGTGCACGCAGATTGTAGGAGAATACAAATAATTGTTATCGTTTTCGTGACCGTTTAACAAAACCCGTATTATCAGGAGCCATAATCGGGGACGGAGACCGTAAGCGTGGGGTCCACGCAGCCCAATCGAAAAAGACAAATGTGCTATTTTTAGAGAAAATTGCGCCACCCTAAACGTCATAAACTCGCGTGGCCACACACAATTTTGCGTACAACGAGGGGGCGCTGGATATGATAGATAACCAACGATGCGCGTAGCTCCAAAATGGTTATAATTATTTGATATCTAGCAAGCCCGAGTAGAAAAATTGTTTTTATATTAAAAACGCAATCACTTATTGCTATAAAATTAAGAAAGAGAAAAACAGAGAAACTTCGACATAAAAAGGAACAAGAATTGATCGAGATCACATGACTGACCGAAAAAGGTGCCAAGACCTTGCGAAGTGTTGCTGCGTTTCTTTGTGGAGCTGAATGAATCAATGAATCTGCTCCGAAGTGAACGTACAAGCACAAGGTTTGGGAAAAATCTTCCAATTATGGGCTCTGAATTGTTGTAATCATCGTTCAAAGCGGATTGAGTTTGTAATCGCTCCGTTTTTACAACGCTGACAACAGAGCCATCATGTGTTTGTTTGAAAGAACTGAAGACAGAATTAATATTTTAACTTGAACGATAATTTCTATGCAGCTCACGGAAACAAGACGGAGGTAAGGAACATTAGCGTTCACCATCTTACTTTTTTAAATGCAAACCACAAAACGCAGTTGTTCTCAGTTTAGAGCCCGCGGACGGAATGGTAAAAGCGACACTCAAACAACTGTAAAGCGATTCAACGTGTTTTAGATGGCATCCGATTTGTATCTGAACATTTGGAGCTGCTGGAACACAGATAGAGCTACAACGAGTACAGGTAAACCAGTATCAATTTTGTGTGGTATAGCCATAAAATGTCTCCCTTTCTGGTACTGAATTTGTTCAATGCTTGTTGTTCAGCCTGCTGCATGATTTTTGTACTAATTCGCCACAAAAGTTTGACTATTTTTCTGAAATGCTTGTCTCCCATTTTACTGTGCTTTATTTTGTCTGGTCTCGATCTTTCGGAGTCAAAACCTACCGTTTGTGAAATTTTAAGAACAAGTGATTGACTTGATGATAAAAAGAATTGTAAACACAGCTTAAATTTCAACTTCTACAGTTTCTTTAGCACTCTGAAACAGCTTAGATTTGTGTCTCAGTGCCAGTAAGTAATATTCAGTACTAGGGCAGCATGAAGTTTCACTTCAACTCTCTCCTTCTCATAGATGGAAGTAGTTTATTTTTTGGTGTTTTTGCAGTTCTCTATTTTGTCGACGATCGATAACGCACCGCGGCTGCCCTTCAATCCCTGTAAGTCCTTAGAGGAAATATATTTTCGGGATGTCTTTTCCCTTTTCCGGCTGATTGGCCTTCAACTGTTTTATCGTAGTTCGACGCCTTTTCTGCCCGCGAAACGTTTCCTCCGTCTAACGGGAAAATCCTCGTCCGACATGTCCGACGCATCTTCGCCACAGGATTTGTCTCAGATATTCTCACTGCCATAATCGGAATCACTTGTTTAATCCTCATATCAGCAGGATTAGGAGTCACCATCCAGAAAGTTCTCCCCAAGGGCTTGTCTTAAATTTGGAAGTGACACTGATGACAGAAACTGAATTTCTTCATCTCCAACGATGGTAATTTCCGACGCCATTATGATTGTTTTTCTTTGCGTGGATTCCTCGCAACATACACGCGCGTGTGCCACGCGCGATGGCGCAATTTATCCTAAAAAAAAGCACATTTGTCTTTTTCGAGAGGGCCAACGCTACTACTGAAAATAGTATTTAGCTACGGTCTCCGTCCCCGATAATGGCTCCTGGTATTATATCAAGTTGCCTGTCAACAACTCGCGATTGATAGCCTTGCGATTTCAACAATAGGAGATTGTTGCTTTTTAATAAAGAAACCTTTTTTCCTTAGCGAAACGGGAAGACAGGGGGGGGGGGGGGGAGAGAGAGACTATTCGCCGCCTGTACATTATTCAGAATTTCTTGTCTATCAAGAACTTTGAGAGGGATTGATTCTGCCACATTGTGATTAGAATATTTAGCAACATGTTTTTATCAGACTGTGACTGTATCAAGCGAGAAACTTCTCCCATAGCAAAGTTCTGAAAATCTTCGTTTAAAAAAAGAGCACCATCGTGTTTTGACAATTTCAACGTGACGACCTGCACACTTGAGCAGTTTACGCACAAAAACAGTGATGCAAAACACGAAACCTAATCCTTGCTAATATGTCAGCGGTTACTACCCATCGTTTTCAACTGTTTCAACCGAGCTCTGAGCTGGTTGAAAAAGTTGATCAACCAAACCAACCGAATATGGTTTTCTCCCAATAGAACACGAAAAAAACTAAACAAACCAAATCAACCAAAAACGGTTGTTCCCAATAGAACACGGCCTAACTTTGCATCGAGTTTTGCTATCACGAAGGAAGTTCCGTTTAAAGAGCAAGTTTTGATCAGCTAATTTATACCCCATTCACACCAACTGAACATGTTTACTTAAACACAGTTTAATTAAACGCTGTTTAACTAAACATTGTTTAAATCATCGGGCTGTTCACACCACACAGGTGTACTTTAGTTGTTTATAACCTTGCTTTGCTGTACAGTTTTCTTCTACTCTTTTTTTTTTTTTTTTGCTATCTACCTTGTTTAGCTAGAAATCATTTTTCTTCTTTCTTCCTTCCATTTCAACGGGCAGGTGAAGCGATGGTAAATTCGCCGTCCACGTGGTCCACGTAGTTTTATGCCAAAACGACACAAAATATTTAAAACACACACACACACGCAAGTGTTTTTTTTTTTGGAAATGCAAATTTTTCTGTATCCTCCAATTTCTATAGTTCCGTACTCCTGAATTCCAGATTACAAATTCCTCGTTTTTTGTTCATGAATGAAATTGCCAGCTTTGTGTAAAACTGAAGCGCAGTGAGGTGGAAAATATGCCGGTTGCTCGCTGCCCGTTTTATAGTTAAAAGAGCCGATTGCTTCATGATATTTCTAATTGTAACCCCAGTTTCTTGCTACAATGAAAGGAAATGTGTAGTCGAAATGTTTTCCAGGATTGCATTCGGCATTTGGATTTGTACTTCAAAGATAGATGGACCTGAACAGTTGCTGGACGAACCTAATTCGTCGGTGAGTTTTTCTCACTGCTACTACGACTTTCCAAATTGCTGAATTTGTCAAGCCTGCATTTCTGAGCTTAATTATAATGATCTGTCTCGTATACATCTGTCTCCGTCCAAGAATGATGTATTGGTTATGATAAATTTGGTCTTCTTTCTCGTTTTTGGACAAACCCTTTGTCCAAAACTTGCCAACAGATGTTAACCGGCTGTACACGCAAGTTTGTTTTTGTAGCGCAATAAATTGATGAACTACTCACAATTTCACTTAAGCTTAAGCGCAAACTTACCGCAGCTATTCTGGAACACGTATTGACGATCAAATTGTCGGTGAATGAGATACTGGACTGAGAAATTGAGATCCCTGAGTTTATTCTTAGTCAACACTTTCTTCTTCTTCCTCCGCAGACGGTAAGCTTATAAGGTTATCGAGTGCTCAGGGTTGTGGATCGGCCGCAACGGCTTTTATACTTTACTTCAGTTCTTCATTAAACTGCGTATGTCACATGGCTTGTTGAGATAAGTTTGCCGACTTAATTAAAGGTTTATTCCGTGGCCTGTTTTCCCATCGAAAATATGCGCTTTGTACCTTCATCGTTGTATGCTCAGAACGCAAATTCAGCGAGTGGGCCGAGCGAGTTGATTCCCGTCTTGTAAACAGAGGCCCTAAAGCGTGGAAATTCTCATTATATTTACTTTTTCTACTGGGAGGTCGACAGTTTTCCTTAAATATTTTGACACCCTCAACTTCTTACGCCGCAAAAAGGTTTCTTGATGTCCTTAGATTCGGTTTCGTTGTTTTTGTTGGCAGCCATTTTGAACCTGTTTAGTTAAACACGAAAGTTAAACTGCCTCGTACAGGTAGTTTAGTAAAACTTGGTTTTAAACATGTTTAGTTAAACAAGCGATTGGTATGAACGGGTAGTTTAGTAAAACATGTTTAGTTAAACAACATCTAAACATGTTTTAGCTTTGGTGTGAACGGGGTATTAGACGGCTTTGTTTCCCAAATTAGGCTTTGTTTGGTAGGCTTCGTTTCCCAAATAAGACGACTTTGTGATTACGTGATGTGATAAGCACCACAAAGGAAGTTCTAAGGTAAGGCAAGTTTGTTCACTTGATGCTATAGACAACCACGGAAGCTCAGCTTCTAATGACTGTTTGTCGTGTGTTTATACGGCACATTTTTCCGGCTGATTAAAGCAATTGTTTGGCTCTTTTTCAATGAAAGAAGGAAACAGCTTCATTCCCAGTCTTTTCAGAGTTGCAGTTCTTGTCTCGCCGCGGACGTCCTTGGAACGAGTTTACTTTACTGCTTAGAGAGATTAGTTTTCTAAAAAAAAACATCATTTAAGACATTTCTGTCATTGTGCTAGCAGCAGTGTTCTTTCAGTGTTTCAGTGGAGGTGTCATCTGGCACTTTTTAGGTAAGTTGCATTCTGAGAGACAAGGATGTGTAATTTGCAAGGCGTTAAAACAACTTATAACATAGTGGGCAAAATTACTGAATGCTGATTGGTTGAGTCAGAGGGTAATTTTTCTTAATTTTCTTTCTGACTAAGGCAAAATTACTGAGTTCTGATTGGCCAAGCGCCAAAATTACTCGCATTTGATTGGCTGAGCGCGAGAGCGCGCCATTTGCATTTTGTAGGGGTCTTGAAACCCAAAACGGATTTTGAGTTGATCCTTTCAAAGTTTCACTTTTAACCGAGATGGATGGTAAAAATGATATGGAAATCGGGTGTTTGCTTGAAGAGAAATTCCAAAAGGTGAACCTATATGTGTTAAGGGAAACAGCAAATTGTTATTTTCTTTAAAACTACTGAAAACTTTGGAGCGACGTGATCGATAATTTTTCCAGCTAGAGGAAGCTTCGCAACTCAGGTGAATAAATTTTACTTAGTTAATTGAGTTTTAAGTGTGTTTCGTTAATGAACTAGAATTGTATTTATCTTTTAAGATGTACATAATGGTCAGTCTTTCTTGTTCTCTGCGATGAGCAACAGTTAAAATGCTTGTTTGATGAATTGTTTACAAGCAGGTACTTTTATTCCGAGGGCCGGCTGATTGTGTTTCAACGTGCATGAAAAAATTTCGCCGTCTGTGTTATAAACAAGTAATCGCATTGAGTCCTCGTAGAATTAAGGATAAATTTCACTCTTGAAAATTTATCCATAATTCTACTCGGCCTCATGCGATTACATATACGTAAATAGACGACACAGATGTGAATCTTGGACACAAAATTCCCTCCGACAATAAAATTTTCAAATAGGAGCCAAATAGGTGTATTTAAGCCTAAGAAGTTTTTATCTTTCTCACCAAACACGACTCCTTGACTGTATTGGTTTTTTGGCGTTTGTGAAGTGTTTAAAATAAATGGAGTTTATTATTCTTTATTACTGTAATATGGTGTAGTTTGTGTTTCCGAAAAAAATATATGAAAATTTCAAAACAAAAAAGATAATAATAACGAAATATTATGAAAAGTTTTGTTTGGGTTTTTCGGCTTCCAATTTGGCCGCTCCTAAGAATGTTAATGATACGATTATCCACGGTTAGAAACCACAGAAACCAGGTGGTATTTCTCAGGAGGAAAACTTTTCAATATTTGATGAAGGGCAAAGTTTTGTTTTCACTGGTTCAGTGAATTTAATATACAATACATATCGAAGCATGGTACTTTTTTGGCTGAGCCGAGTTTTCGTTATCCAGAAACACTTTATTATTAAATTGGTTTTTTTGCATTAATAAGATACTTGCATCCTAAAAAACATGTGAAAGCAAAATCCCATTGAAAAAATTACAGACTTGACCCTCGATACGCAACAACCCCTTCAACAATAACACCCCTCCACAAACAAGCTAATCATAAACGTGTTTTGAGTCTAATAAAGTCCAGGGTTTACTTTCAGTGCGTGAGTAGAGCTAAACATGACAGTGTTAATTTGAAAATACTCTAATTTGGGGATTATTGAAATAATAATAGTTTAAGAAACACATCATGAAGTATTTTCAGCGAACACAATCATCACCTGCGTACGTGTTAAAAAAAAGCATTTCAAACAAAGGGCCCCTAAGGTCCATTAAAACAAAATTAAAAAATAACATAAAAATAAAAAGTGTGAAGCTAACTTATTAATTTGCATTCCCAAAACAGGTAAACCAGCGCGAGAAACTCTTTGTTATCTATTAAACGTTTTATTAAAAAGACCTCTGAAAATAACTGGAACAAGGGGGCGAACGAGAACAAAATGTATTTGTACGTTTGACACTGCTAGAAATAAGTGAGAAAGTAACTTAGATGATGCCTATCCATGAGATACACCTAATTGCAATAACGTTGTCATATAAAAATGAAAAAAAAAAAAGAAAAAGAAAATACCCAAATAGGAATAAATTAGGTACGCTAACTACTTTCAGGGAATTCTCTGACGAAGAAATAAGACTCAAAAGGTCTCTAAGGTTGCCAATTTAACTTGTTTCAACTCATTTGACATCAAATTGAAGTATTGCACCGTCGTCCATAATTGCTTTGAGAATTATGAAGGTCTAAGAAATAATTTGCATGTCTAATTAATTCCTATTTGGCTTTTTTCTTTATTCTTTTTTCCATTTTTGTATGGCAACGTTATTGCAATTAGGTGTATGTCTCGAATATCCTGCAGCGAAAACTTGTAACAAGAGTTTTAGTTTGAATGAGAATCTCGATTCTAGTCAACAACATGCTCAAACTTAATATTCTAAGGGTCACATAACTTTTGTAATTACCTAAATTCAATTCCGTTTCGTCACTGACTAGTTGTATATCTTGAGAAAAACGTTAATTATAGTGGAAAGTCTTGCGCTAAATGTAAGACAAGCGATTTTAAAACTAAACCTCGCAGCCCAAGTTTAATGTAATAATCGTGATAACTCTCCCAAGCAGACTGCCATAATTATAATATTTCAATGACTATACACGTATTTAGCGTTCGATGAAGTCAGAGATATCTGGTATTTGTTTAGTATAATTTGCATCTAGATTGTATTTTGGTAGTTTTAGAAAGAGCATTATTTCGTTTAAAAGCGAAAAGAATAAATAGCAGTTAGCCAGGGGCAAAAACTATTTTTCCATTTGAAAATGGACCAGATTTGTGAACCTAAGTTTCGGATTCTATAGAGCTGTTGTTTTCATTGTGTAGACACCAGCATTGGTAAAGCAGTTCATCTTTTTGTTTTCCAGATGGAACACTTTTCAGCGTCTTAAGCCACCCGCGGCATGTTTCTCGCATGCTGAAAGAAAACAATTTACACATTTTCTTGTTTTCATTTTTTCGCGACATGATCCAATACTGAAAACCTGGTTATTTTGACAGCGAAAAGCGAAACAAACAAGAAATAAGTGTTTCGTTTGTAAAGCCTGGTTTTACAATGGTTACTCGTTAGGACGAATATTAAAAGCCTTAAATTTGAACAAGTCCCAAATTAACTTTTTGTACCGTGCAATTTCTCAATATTTGGTAACCAATATTGCCTCACTCACCTGCAAATCTGAAAGATAAAGGGTAGTTATAAAAACACTGAACACGTACGAGCGTTTGCTATTTTCCTCTCTTGCAATTTTATGATGTCGGTAAGTGATATAACAGTAAGGATGTGACACAAGTGCAACTTTTGTGTGGCTAAAAACCCACTCTTTTAACCGGTCTTAACAAAAACGTTTGGGATATTTGTGAAATTTTCAGAACCAGCTAACATATAGCTAACCGAAATACTCGCAAAGTTTTAGACAAATCGGCGGAACGGAATTCTCAGAAAAATGTGAAGGTCAAACCGTATCTTTGGATTTATCTTCAATTTTCTTTAACCACTGTGCTTTATAATAACATATATAATAACGTAGAAACTTTAAATTCTGGAGAAATTTCTTTTTCTAACATATATTATGGTTACTGTCAAACCAATTGCTGCTAGCATGTACTGATAAAAATTAAATCGCTGCTTTTATAACCGTGTTCATGAGCTCTGAGATAAGCTACTGATTGGCAAAATTCCCGTTTTTAAATGTTTACAGAAATAAACCAGCCAATTTTCATCAAATGTCTTGAGCCTTAAATTCAAAGCGTTAAAACACTTTTGAACTTTTTGCTATCGGTCCAGTGGTCTAGATCTTGGGCGTGAAGGGGCACTAGAATCTTTCTTACGCCAACGGCCTTGTTAGGAATACTGAAAGCTGTTTCTACTAAGAAAGTTACCCAAAAAATTCCCATTTACCATTTTATATAACGAGCGATTTAAGGTCAGATTTGAAGTTAAATAAAAGTTGCGCCCAACTGCGCTGAATACATCAAATTTTTTTCTTGCGAAAGTTTCATTGCAATTGAGTAGGATCTCACAAAGTTATAGCCATTTGTAAAATGTCACTGAGCGTAGCTGTAATTTCGATCGAGAAACCTTAATATTTTGTAAGTCAAACAGTCCGGGCTTTACCCTGCAGTGCAGGCGTATTTTGAGCAACTAAGCGCTAAGTTTTGTTCGGTTTTACCAGCCGCCACCGTGGACAGAGGAGCAATCTCGTTTCTAGTGTCTTTTTGGATAGGCAATCCAAGATGGCGGAAATTTTGGCTCGAGTCACCGCCATCTTGGACTGCCTGGGAGTGAGGTTGACAAATCCAAGATGGCATGCAATCAACTTAATCCAGCGCTCACCACTTCAGCTCTCAGTTAGGTTAATAGCTTAGCTTATAGATAGCCTACTTTGAAAGCCGTTTTAATTGTGTTGCTTAACGGTTTTCCATGCGTTTGTGTTCTCAGTAAATGGTCCCCGTTTCTGTAGCGGTAATCCGAACAGAAATGTAATGCCTCATGGGAAAATGTGCGAAACCGAAATCTTCCTAACAACGAAGGCGTTGGAGGCTTAACTTTTAATACATAACAAATGGACAGCAAAGAGCTTTCGAACCTTGAACTGGTGTAATTTTCATCTTCGATTCCTTTTCAGTTATAAGAATTTACCTTTTTATGCAAAAGTAACCTTCTCTTTCTTTAATTATCATTTTTGGATTTGTGTGAGATAAAAAAAACAGTCTTTTCCTACAGCTAACTACAAGGAAGAGTTTGAAATAAATTTTCAAAAAGAGCACCTTGCCTCCGTACATTGCCGATTTGAGGCAGTGAGGTTTATTTTGTCCACTGATACGATGGACATATAGTCCATATAGGAGACAGATGAAAACGCCATACAGGCTTTTAGATTAGGAAAAGACCGTTTTTATCCTATACAAATCCTTATATTTTGTCAGGTGAGTAACAGGGACTTTCACATTATCCGGCGGCAGCTTGAGACCGCACACAATAGAAAACACCCATATGAAAAGCCTTTTTAAGTTTATAGTCAAGAGATTTTTATAGACAATTTGTTAAGCGGAAAGATCATCGGACATTTTTACTTCTCTTGTACTCGTCGAAAAAATAATAACTGACTTCCTCCAGTCTTGGCAGATTGGTTTCTTTTCTGATTTCCTCACCAGTTTTCTTTGCTATTTTTTTGTGGCTTTTTTCTGCCTGTATTTCAGTATATTTGTTCAGAGAATTCGTGTGGTGAATATATTTGATTGATTTTTCATTCAACATTAACGATTCTTTGGCAGCTAAGTTTCACACATTTGTGGCCTTGTATCAGGTATGAAAATTGATTTATGTAAGCTGCGCTTTTCGTAATGCCGAACTGCACGAGATCTCATAGACAATATAAATATTGAAGCAAATGTCCCGACAAAAATTACACCTACAAATGGAAATTATGATACATGAGATCCATGTGCCTCATTGATCCATGGTCCATGTGCCCCAATGAACACCACGCATCCTAGGAACCACTTTTCCTGACTAACTGGGCCATCTAACTTTCATGTTCTGTAAGACTATAACCTACTGATCCACTCAACCGACTGATCTATGTAACCAACTTTTATATATTAACTTATAGGTATCTATGCTGATGTGTAGCCAGTTGTCCCATTTAACCTCTAGACAACCCTTCTCAGTCGTTAGCAGCCAACTGTTTTGTCAAACCAACTGATCCATCTATTCAGTTGATCCATCTAACCTTGCAATCATCAAAGTGTCACTTCTCTTTCAGATAAATCAGCAGACAAGAGCCATGCAGGGTGTTTACACTAACGGAACATACAAGACCTCTTCAGTGACCACCAGGAATGCAAGTGTCACACAATCCACAGCACCTGGTCTTCCCGAGTACCTTCGCGAACCAGTGGCAGCCACAGTCTTCCAAATCACAGTGTGGTCAACAATCGCCTTCCTGGGTGTTATTGGGAACCTCTTAGTATGCCTTGTGGTTCTTGGACGTCTCAGGAAGACCTCGATGAACTATTATCTGCTAAGTTTGGCCATCGCAGATTTGGGGGTGCTGCTGTTCATCTATCCTGTAGCGGTGGCTAGGTACGTCAGCCCTTTCCGCTGGTTGCTGGGGGAACAAGCTTGTTTGTACATGATACCCACAGAGGAAATATTCTTTGGAGCTTCGATTTGGTCGATAACAGCCATTGCCATTGAGAGATACAGAAACATTGTTGGCGCTAAACGCTACCAGTTCTGGGATAGATCTCGATTAAGGACTATGCTCGTCATCTTCGTGGTGTGGTTAGCGTCCTTTTTGGTTTCATCTGTTCCTTTGTACCCAATCTATGTGTACGACGCGACCAATCAAATCTGCTATCCCAACTGGCCTCAGACGTCTGGAAAAAATGTAATGTACATGACATATACAGGTGCTCTCATCATCGTCTGGTATTTTCTTCCTCTAACTGTCATAGCATTCACGTATGTGAAGATCAAGGAGCGAGTGCGTGACAGTCTCGCATTTCGTAATTCTATGGAGGTTGGCGATTGTCACAACCAAACGAATATGCCAAACACTGCTCGATCACGAGAAAAGAGAATCTGGAGAAAAAGTAACAAAACAAAACGCATTCTAACACCTCTGGTTATTTTGTTTGCTGTGACTATGTCTCCACTGAACGCTTTGCGCGTGGCGCTACTTATCAAAGAAGACATTTGGAGGAGCCCCTATTACAAACTGCTGTTTGGTCAAATTGGACTGTTCGTGGTCATCAATTCATCGTGCAATCCACTCGTGTATTACATCACAAGCAAAGAGTTCAAAGATGCATTCAAGGCAATCATAAAGGGCTTAAAAGAAAGGAAGAACATTTTCAACCAGATCAGGCGCAGAAGCCGCTTATCATCTTATCATTTCTCGGGAAGGACCGCTGCTACAGAAAAACAGGTGGAAATAATATGCATTGACAAGAAGAACAATAACGACTAGCTGTGCCACAGTACAAATACAATAAGTAGAAATATTGGCCCTTTTTGCTGATAATATCCAGTTTGAAAGTACTTTATGACGTTGGGTTTTTGGAAACACTGCGCTTTACTTTTCGTGTGTTTGCAGGGAACTTTTCGTAACTACTTATTCGAGTTTCATTTTTTTTTTCTCTCGGTATAGCTCAGCATGGTGTATCTTTTTTTCTTTTGAACGCGGATTTTAGTTGGGTTTCAAATGATTATGGGCAGTAGCGATACCTAATTCTCGATATCATCAAAAGCGGGCATGCAAAAAAATATCGATGGTCGCGAGACGTATCGGTAAGCGGATGCTGTTCGATACTGCTCACAACAATCTCACCTTTCAAGGCCAACACTTTGTTCAACAGACGGGGACAGCAATGGGGACTAAAATGGCACCTAGCTATGCAAATCTCTACATGGGTCGCCTGGAAGATCATTTTCTGAAAGGAGCCACCGACAAACCACTCATGTGGTTCAGGTACATAGATGACATCTTCTTTATATGGACTCACGGTGAAGAAAAACTTACTGACTTCTTTAACTTCTGTAATTCTTTTGATCCCCACATCAAGTTTGAACAAACCAAATCGACTACAAGTATCCCTTTTCTTGACGTTCAAGTAATCAATAGTAACGGCAAAATTAGCACTGACCTGTACACCAAACCTACCGATACCCATCAGTACCTTAACTGGACCAGCTTTCATCCACGCCACACAAAAACCTCCATCCCTTACAGCCTGGCACTGAGACTACGACGCACGTGAAAAGAGCACGTGAATTACACAACATTCTGCTTGAGCGTGGTTACAAGAACAAATTGATTAAAGAATGCATTATGAGGGCAAGGAAAACATCGAGAGAAGAAGCGTTCCAGAGCAAGCAAAATTCTTCCTCTGACCATGTACCACTCGTAGTCACTTATAATCCAGCACTGCCAAACCTGCATACAATCCTCAAAGAACACCAGCAAATACTTGACACATCACCCAAGACACAAGCCATCTTCAAAGAACCCCCGCTCGTTGCATTTCGTAGAGGTCGCAGTCTGTCACAAATGCTCGCACACAAGAGGCTGCCATCATCAAACACCAGTAACACAACCTCCCCTTCTGACCATCCAACACAACAAAGAAGCGATTGGTTGCCAAATCCATCTGACACTACCTGTTCAATCTGTGGCCGATCTTTTCAAACCAACAGAAACCTGAAAATTCATTCATTCATTCACTCATAAACACAAACAACAGAGTCCATCTACACCCTCTGACCCGGGATTCTGGCCTTGCAGAACAGATATCAGATGTGCTTGCTGCAAAACATACGGACAGTTTACACAGACAGTTACTAGCAACACTACAGGAGAAACGATTACATTACGACAACACACCACATGCAAGACCAGCAACGTAATTTATTTAATCGAATGTGTAAAATGTAGTGATCAGTACGTAGGCGAAACAGGACACCCGGTTCACCACAGTGGAACCCAGCATCGCAGTGATATTAAAGGAGGAACAAAAAACATACCTTCAGTCAGACATTTCAAAAACTGTGGAGTACAAAATCTTAAATTAACAGTTATTGAGAGGGTTAGAAAACAGGACCAAGACATTCGGAAAGCGCGAGAAAAATATTGGATTTTAAGGCTTAAACCATCTATTAATAACTTAGTTGTATAAATAACCATAGCTCTGCATTTAATTTTTTTTCTTTTTTCTTAATATGTGTATTTTTGCGGTATGTATGTATTTTTTTAAACCGTTGCTGCATATTTTCCCTAACATGTGACCTTGTTACGTCACAGTTTGTTAACCGTTGACACGAATTTGAATTTTGTTTGTGCTGATGTAAGCAGTTTATACCTCTAACGCTCCTGATGAAGACCGTGATGGTCGAAACGTTGAGCGAACAAAACCAACTTAGCTACATTGTATATTGGAGTTGGCCTCTTGACCATTACATTTCTAATGTATATAGTCCATCAAAAACATCATTTGTCTATATCTTTTCTCAAGAAATAAGCATACAAAACCACAAAAATACTGGGAATAAGACTTGCCGATATTTCGTCTTTATTAGTAAAAGACTTCGTCAGGGCAACTGATCAAACGGCTAGAGCCGTTACAATATATACGCTTATAGGTAACGTAAGACGCTCAACAGTAAAAATACGCGAGCCCATGTGGGCGGTTACAACCGTTAAGATATTCGCACCAAATAATATAAACGTCAAACGCTAAATAGCTAAGGCACGCGCGCTCGCAAGTGCGTGCCCTTCTGTACAACTAAATATACAGCAACTAAAAATACAATAATTTAAAGCATAGGGATTAAAACTCAATACAATTAAAATTTTAAAACAGATCCCTCCTAGGATTTCTACTACAGAAAAAGTCTTGTTGAAGGTACCAGATTTATTAGTGGAGTTACTGGCAAGAGTTACATAATTAATTTTGATATGGGGTGTAATTCTGATCATGTGATTTACCTTATATCATGCGCTAGGTGTGCAATGCAATATGTAGGATCCACTATTACTAAATTTAGAATTAGGTCCAACAACCATAAATCTAGGCTCAATAGTCACGTTAAACTTACTGCTGAGAATAGGGTTAAGGATGACATCATATACAAGAACTTTAATCAGCCAGATCATAGGGGTCTTAAGGATGTAAGAATTCAATTAGTTGACAAAGGTTCGAATGAAAGATCGCTTAGAGAAAGGGAGGCCCAGTGGGCTTATCGTCTGAAGACAATTTACCCTTCGGGGCTTAACAGCGATGCCTTTTTCTGTAGTAGAAATCCTAGCAGAGATCTGTTTTAAAATTTTAACTGTATTGAGTTTTAATCCCTATGCTTTAAATTATTGTATTTTTAGTTGCTGTATATTTAGTTGTACAGAAGGGCACGCGCTTGCGAGCGCGCGTGGCTTAGCTATTTAGCGTTTGACGTTTATATTATTTGGTGCGAATATCTTAACGGTTGTAACCGCCCACATGGGCTCGCGTATTTTTACTGTTGAGCGTCTTACGTTACCTATAAGCGTATATATTGTAACGGCTCTAGCCGCTTGATCAGTTGCCCTGACGAAGTCTTTTACTAATAAAGACGAAATATCGGCAAGTCTTATTTCCAGTATTTTAGTGGTTTTATATATATATATATATATATATATATATATATATATATATATATATATATATATATATATATATTTACACAAAAAAATACACAAACTACACAAAGTGTATCCCCATACATTTGTATTTCTGCAAACACATCGCCTTTCAGTGTAAGATACCATTAGTACTACTTGCACATACGGCTGTGTAAAATCTATGCCAATAAACATTCTAACACTTTACGGATCAGTTGTCAATATCGTAGAGGGCTCAATAAGATTAAGATGCAACTTACTTTTAAGCCTGAGCTATATAATTACCTAATTACCTAATCGTTATTAGACCTATTAGTTTTGTATTTGTTGCTTTTGGCTATTTTAATTTTATAATTGTATTTAATTTCAAACATTTTTAACATTTGTTCAGTTGGTGTGATATCCATATGGATTTTACTGACGTAATAAAATGTAGATGAAGGTGTAGACGTCAGATATTCCTTGAATTTGTGCGCGTTTTGCAGGCTCTTGTTTGTGGTGTTCTAGATCACTTTTAAATGGTTGGAACAATCACCCATCCTCAATTTAGCAACAGACGTCTCTTGTTGTTTGATTCCGGCTCTTTATAATTGTAATCTATAATATCGCATTCGATTGGCGTGATGCGCTCACTCGTTCGTTTTCCAAAGTTTTGCAACTCGTGACGCTAATTGTTTCTGCGCATCCTTACTGCGCACGCGATTCACGTCGCGATGTCATGCAACGTCATGCATCGAGCGCGAGCGCTGTTGAAAAAATGTTAAGATACATAGCGCTAGTGGGCATTTTAACATCTATGCACGGGTTGAACTCTCTAAAATTTTCGGTGACCCAGGTTTTCTTTTGATAGATCACTTTCTTTATCGATTCTCTACGTTTTATGAAAAATTGAAGAAAATCTGTGTTGTGGAAGTTTGCTTTTTTTTAACTTTTCTGCCCATGCTTAATCGAATTCCGCTATTATTTTAGCTGCACGGTGTTGGCAAAAGCCTATCTTAAAGGTTGAGTTTGACGGAAAGGATGACACCTGAATTCAAATTATTTACTTGACAGTGAATCATTTTTAATATTTTTCAAGTAACAACCACTGAGGCCATGTCGAGTTACGAGGACCGCTTTGACAAAATTAGGGTAGTTTTTCACGGGCTTTATTTCGAAAACGAAGTCGATGACTCCCAATTTTTTTTGCATATCTGACGTAGGTAACTCATTATCTGATTGTAGAAAAAGTATGAAAAGTATCTGTGTGTTAGAAGATTATCGCGCGAACGTCCTTAAAGGACAGCATCTTTTGCTACTTGCCCTATCAATACGACAGATGAATAAAGTGGCTAGCTTTCTAAAGAAACTGTGATGCTCGGTCGGTTGTGAAGTTAAACATGAAGTTTTGGATTCATCAACTGAGTTGATCAGGTTCATTGCTCACCGTAACTTTACAAATTCAAAAGCTGACGTTTCGCGCGTTAGCTCTTTGTCAGAGCGAAGAGTCTGCACTGTTTCCATTTAGTGTAGACGAGTGGAAGAAGGACTACGCTTAACTTTGGGGCGATAGAGATAGAGAAAGGGGAAGTTTGCACTAAAATTCTTGTTAAACCCACATTTACCTTTTTCGAAATAGCGATCTATTCTTTGCCCAAAATCACCAATAAAGCAGAGTTCAAACAGGCACAAATTGTTATCAAGTTCCAGCAATGGAATTCATCGTCTGTTTGTACTCTCTCTCCGCAAAGGTTCCATGGGACGTTAGGATGGTTCTCTCTCTTGATGGTTTGTTTTTGGTCCAAAATTTGCTTAATAGGCGAATTGCTTCTAGGCAATTACTGAGCGGACCCTCGAACCGTGAGCGGTAATGGTTTTTCTTTACTTTTTTTTTTTTTTGCTTTTTTTTTGGAGGGGCGGGAGGGCCTTTCCTCGCAAAGAGGTTACAAAGACTATAAACCGTATTGGCCTTTTCTTCCACGCTCTCCAAACAGCAACTTCTATATGAAAATGGTGTCAAAACAATCTAATTCGACCTTTAAGCAAACACGCGTACGACAAGGTGTAGATTTCATGGCGCGAAAAAAAATCCGTTTTTCAACGGCAACTGAGACGCGAGGATCACTACTGAGGTTTTTTTTATGAAATGGCCTACGCACCAGCAAATTTCACTTGTAAGTCCAACTTTTTGTCAAAGATGCATTTTTGTGCTTTGTTGACTGATTTATACAATTTTGAGGAGCAAAAATGGTCTTCTTGTTCTGATAAATGCTTTGAAATTCTAGGTCGGTGCAATCTCAGGATCAATCGGCAGCAAGGGCTTTATGATAATGACAGAGCATTGCACAGATTTATCGAGAGAGAATTCTCGATCTGTATCATGAAGGTTTTTCTTAAAGAGTTATTTCCGAAACTACACGAGTCAGTGTTGGCTACATAAACAAAGTTGTACATAACTACGAGGACAACAGCACATCTCTTCCTCCGACGAAAAAATTCCAGCCCGAAATGTTTTCACGCAAGATGTTGTAGAGTACATTGAATCCGAAAAGTTATGTAAACCAAGTATATACACATCCGAGCTTCAAAAGCCCTTGTTATTCGATGGAGTTGCACCACCTTATCATTTACCTTCCCAAAGTGGAATCAAAATGTACGTTCACGATGACTGTCATATGACAAAGAAAAAAATATATCGCTAGTAGCGACAGAGGTTCTAGCAGAAGCAAATGTCCGCTGTATTGATTATTTCCTTGATCGAATTTCGCAATTAGATTTTGAGCCTCAAGTTTCTGGGAAGGTTGGTTGGTTGGTTGGTTGGGTGGAGGGTTAGGGTTAGGGTTAGGGTTAGGGTTAGGGTTAGGCAAGGCTAGTTGTTGGGCCGAACCAAAAATGCAAAATAGATCACACGGAAAATTCCCCCTGTAAAGCTACACGACGACGGCGTCCGGAATTCAGTTGCGTGCCGTTTGGTATTTATATATCAAATAAAAATGGCTGCCTCCCTTGTGTTAGACTTCATTAGAAAAGGAAACGTTAGCACAAACCTGGTTAACACGTAAGTGGAAGCGAGTTCTAATAAATAATTCGGGGGTCCATCTGATATTTATGATGCTCGGTCTAGAAAATATTTTTCAGCTTAAGTTGTTTGGGTAGATGAGAATTGACACAAATCCTTTTACGCATGCGTATATGTATGTTTGAGGTTATGTGGGTCAAACTTTAGAGGGTGACAAATAACGTGACTTCTGTGCAGGGATGTCCCATAGTAAATGATGGTAAATAGATGGTAAATAGCTTGAAGGTATAAAAAGGGCAGAATCGTGAATTTCGAACTAAAACGAATTATTGTTCGTACCTTTTGGTAGGTTTCAAAATTAATGCCCACTCGTTCACTAGGTCCGTCTAAGGCACAAGGTCGACAGGGAAAAAGAATGTCTCCCTGGGTGGCATAAACATTGCTGGTACGTGCGACTAGCTAGGCGCAAAGCTAGAGGCGATGGGGGGTTGTAGTTAGGCTGCGTGGAATTAGCGGGATTGTTTGTGCAAAGTTTGAGCCGAAAGAGCAGCACGACAATGAGCAAATCAAAACAATTATCACCTCCAATACGAGGGCTAACACGCAATAGCTCCACGCAAGACTTTTACAGTTTACAGACACAAAAATCGGTTATGATTTTTCAGATTACAAACAACGAATAAATTTACTTATTCCCCGCTTCCTTAGTTAAGTTTCTCCCTTTGAGTAACCCACAGCTACAGCTGCCACGGAAGCTAATAAAAGGCGCCGAAAACGAACTTATGACAGTCTGATGAAAGTCTCGTGACTCGCCTTTGAACTTAGTCTCATCACTCGTTTGTACGTGACAAACGGGGCACAATGGCGCGCGGACGTGTGTTCTGAAGCTCCGAACAAAATGTTTTTCTTTTCTCGCCCAAATGAGATAGTTCAGCAGCACTTTCAGACCAAGAAACTGGCTAACAAAACTTTAAGAGCATTCCTTGCGACAGAAGCAGTTTTTTTTATACGCTTATGGCCAAAAATCACAAAAAACGTCCGAAACAAGGATCGAGCTCCTCCGTAGATGAAGAAGATATGGCCACCTCGAATTGCGAATCTCTACGGAGCTCCATAGATATTCTAAACAAAGTGGTGACAGACGGCTTCACAAACATCCATAGTGATATCGACAATCTTCGCCTCCAATTAAGACCGAAATCGATGGAATTAAACGTACTATCAAGGATATCGAAAAAAGCCTGGAGAGCACGCAAGAAGATGTCGAAGTTGTAAAAGAGGACGTGAAGAAGGTGACCGAGGATCTTTCAAAGAGCACCAACACCTTGAATGAAAGAATCGTGAAGCTCGAGCAGTTTTCAAAGACCCCTGAAGTCACTGAAGCCTTGAACGCAAAAATTGCGGAGCTCGAAACCCAGCTGAAGCAGCAGATAGAGGATAACATCAGACTCGAACAGTAAACACGAAGAGAAAACCTTCGCTTCAACAAAATTTTGGAAACAGAGGATGAGGACTGCAAATCAGTTATTCAAAACATTATTCAGCAAATGGAGATTGATTCCTCTGCAATACGGTACCATGCTGTGCATCGAGTAGGGAAAAAATTGGAAGGAAGACACAGGCCGATTATAGTGCGTTTTATAAGTCGTGAAGACAGGGAGCCCGTGTGATCCAAACGAGGTAAGATTAAACAAATACAGCAACTTGAAGAAGCCTACATAACGGAGGATTACGCCCGGGCGATCCAAAAAGAGAGACAAATCTTAATTAAAGCTATGATGAAAGCTCGAAATGATGGAATAGAAAACGTTAAAGTAGTAGGCAGATTTCTGGTCATAAACGGTGAGAAATTCGACTGTAGATCGATCCCGGAAAGTTTGATATGACTTAAGCTTTGAAAATTAAAAATGCCTTGAAGGTCTCCGTACTCTGAAAACATATTTGATAAATATCGGGAACACAGAAGAAATACTGCTTGAGAGGATTTATTTGAATTGTCACCCTTTAGGATTGCATCCACAGACTGAAATTTAGAACCATCTTATGCCGTACAAACTATTTAACATGTTTACCTGGTCGGTTTGTGCATACTAATTTTACAGTTGCACGAGAAAAATCCATTTTTAGGTAGATGATGGACAAAACCTCAAGGGGAAAAGGCCCAACAATGGAGAGTTTTTATTTCAGTATGCTGTGCTGCTCTTCTGTGTGTATATTTAAATCTTTGTTTGTTACGTGTGCGTTAATTCGTTCCCTAGGTATTTGTTCTCACACCGTGGCTACCCAATTTGCAATAGGCAATATAAACCCAAACATAAATGAATCTCAGTATCTGTTCTCTTAATGTGAGGGGACTGGGGGACAATTTGAAAAGACGAGAACTTTTCAACTGGCTTAGAAAAAAGAAACACTCAATTTATATGCTGCAATAAGTTCACTGTTCTGAAAACACAAATTCCATGTGGTCTGCAGAATGCCGATATAAGACTATTTTTAGTGGACAAGCTAGCAGTAAGTGTGGGGTTGCCATTTTGTTTAACAACACCTTCAGCTTTAAAATGCGAAAATCCTTCTCTGACCCAAACGGTAGATTCATTATCTGCGATATCGAAACAGAACAGAAATGCATTACTTTAGCTACATTATACGCGCCTAATGTTGATGATCCAAGATTTTTTGAGATTGTCTTTGAACATCTGCTCGACTTTGAGTGTGACGAAATCATCATAGGCGGAGACTTTAATCTTGTTTTGAACATAGATATGGACAAAAAAGGTGGACTTGCTAGGACAAACAGTAAGTCTCAAGAAATAGTTAACGACTTCGCTGCCCAATTGGATTTAATAGACGCGTGGAGAATAATAAACCCGGATAGTCGTAAATACACTTGGCGCCGGAGAAGGCCTGAAATCTCATGCCGCCTTGATTTTTTCCTCGTAAGCCAGAGCCTTATGTGCAGCGTTACGAGTGCGAATATCTCAGCTGGTTACAAAACAGATCACTCCTTAAGCGACATCAGAATAGCTCTTCACTCAAACCCTAGAGGGCCAGGTTTCTGGAAACTTAACACTCCCTTTCTAACTGAAATTGATTATGTTAATCGAATTCGAGATGTTATTAAGAAAACACATGAAGAATATCAATACGATGATACCGTAAACAGAGCCTTGCTATGGGAGACGATGAAACTTAAAATAAGAGAGCAGTCAATAAAGTACGCGACGGCTAAAAAGGCAAAAATGTCAAGGCGAGAAGAAGAACTTGAGGAAGAAATTAATTCTTTGCAAAATTATATTGAATCCAACCAAATAAATCCAAATGATAAAACAAAGACCTTTGGCATCCTCTAGGCTAGAAAAGGTGAACTGGAAAAGATTATTGAGTATCGCACCAAAGGGTCAATTTTAAAGTCTAGATGCAGATGGTATAACGAAGGGGAAAAAAACACGAAATACTTTCTAAATTTGGAAAAAACGACATTTTAAGCAAGGAGCCATCACCCAGCTAAAAGTAGACGATGAAAACTTTGTTACAACGGTTAAAGGAATTTTAAGTCAATGTGAAGCCTTTTATAGAAACCTTTACAGCTCAAAAATTGACACCCCTAATGAAAAGTATGATCACATCTTCTTCGAGGCTGTCTGTGTCTGTGTAAAGAAGATTACATCTTGGGCCGTACTTTTTTTGAGATTGTTGTAGTAAAAATCATACATCAGGATTTTGCTGTTGTCAAGGATTGTCATCCCCACATAAACCGGCTTGTTAAACAACACCTTTTCCTTGCGCATGCTTATACCTGCAAGATTGTTAGAAAACAATGCATACCCAGCAAACAGAGGATTTGCCGTTAACTTACGAATCTTTCTCATCTCATTACTACGAACTACTTTTACGTCGACTCGTTTCCGCAGATTCTCTATCGTTTTTCCGAAAACCGCGTTGTTCATGAGTTTGCCAAAGTATATTTCAAAATCGTTTTTAGCCTGCTTTCTGAATTCTGTGTTCATCCTTATGTACGGCTCCATCCAGTGTTCTTGGTTAAACTCCAACGTTCTGTGTACCTTTTTCAGCTTCATTCCAAGCTTGAGATATAACTGCAGATTTCTGTAATGAACAACATAGTTTTTCTTGTCCTGCAGCGTTAACACCAGCTTTTCTTCATTCATGTCCACGTTCAACTCATCCGCCAGCTTCCTTTGGTACTCTGACATCCATTCCTTTTCAATTTTTTTTGTCTGGGGCTAGTGAATAACTATTATGTTCCTCATGCAACTCAGCTGAATAATCCAAATCCACCTCAAGAATCCAACCTTTCTTGACATCTTCTTTTTTTTTTCAATTATCTGCTTTCCGTTGGCATTACTCTCTTCCATGTAAAACCCCGTTTAGGCAACGCTTTACACATATTGCCCATCCGTAAAGATTGTTTGCGTCGAGATACTGTATGTTGGGCTTGCTTGCGTCATGCTCTTTTACATATGGATCGTTTGCTTTTGCATAACGTTTGTTTACCATTGATATTCCACCTCGTATTCCTCTTTCGATGAAATGATGCATACTGATGTCTGTCAAAAGCTGAAGTTTCACTCCTGTCTTTTTAAACATCGCATCCCATGATAACCCCGGTGAAGTAAAGTAATGTGCTGGACCCAGTCCGTACTTTTCCAAACATATGCTCCTGAAGTTTTCAAACACATCCGCCAGCAAACTAACATCTGTTTTCAGATACAAATCGTGATAATTCCCCAAATTTTTACACTCGAATACTGTCCATACCTTCAGTGCGTGTTCTTACTCTTCATCTGTAATGTGCTGGTCATTGGGCGCCCTGTAAAAGTTCTCTTGGTCCTGCAGTTTTGTTTTGCTAGAGCGATTCCACCCGTCCATGTGCTCGTAAGGATATACACCCTTTTTTGAAAACCAACATTTTCTGCAACTTGTTTTTCCCAAGCTTCAGCGTGTATTTGAACTTTTCACGTGGTGTGTTTTTCACCACTGAATCCAAAGATGCTTGCAAAAAGTTCACACTGTCTATAAAACGCAGGCCCCCAGTGAAAAGCTGATATATTTCTTCATGTTGTTTGGAATACATCTTATCTCACCTTCTATCTTCGACATCGCCTGAAAGAGATGATGTGCATTGTAGCCACGAAGATTATGAAAAACAACGGGTATTGGGTCTGTTTTCGGATTTATTTGTAATTTTAAGTTACAGTCATTGTGTGCAGCTCCACGGTATTTTCCTGTTATGTGGCAGTGGTCCTTGACTGCATCTTTGTAATTTTTCACAATCAGGGATTCTCCGTAATACAAACAATCTTCTTGACTATTTTTTGTCCATTTATCTATTTCAGTTAGCAGTTGAGGCTCGTTTCTTGGCCCTATGAATTTTACACTGTAGTGGCATGTTTTGTGCGTCTGCTCTCAACAACTACCTGTATCTGCTTCGTAAATCGGCATGGAATCCAAAAATGTTTCCTTTACTAATGGTTTTTCACAAATAAAACAGTGAGTTTCTGTTGCATCAAAAGAGGCTTGCGAATTTCTAACTTTTTCCTGAGTTGCTTCTCCACTTTTAGAAGCGCCTTCAAAAACTCCTCGACTGTGTTTTCACCTCTACGACAAACTATTTTCGTCGCTAAACCATCGCTTCTTACAACAATGAAAGCGTAACCACACGCAGCATGATGGCTTGTTTTTTCCTTGTAACTCTTTTGTTTATTTGGAAGTTCACAGCCTTGCATTTTTTCCACAATTGCTTCTAAATCGGCGTATATTACGAAAGGTACTTTTTGCTGGTTTTGATAATTTTTAAAGTAAAGATGGCTGTCAGTTTCCTTTGGCATTTCTATTCTCGTTGGCCTGCCGTTTATGCCGTTGCAATGCTTTTCGTGTTCTTCCAAAATTTCCTTTTTCGAAAACCCTGTTAAACACAACAAGCAGTAATGCTTGCTTTCGTTGTGCTGTGTTTGATCGTACAGTAGAGCGCTTATGCTTTTTACATATGAATAGTGCTGAATATATCCTAACTCAGTTAAAATAAGATTTAACGTGGCACGGATTTATCTTTCGTGCTTAATCTGTACACAAGCACTCGGTCAGTCCACCCAAAAACATTAATAGCTAAGTTTTCGTTTTGTGCTTGGAGCTTGTCTATTTGCTTAACCGGTGTTGGGAAATCAATTCCTGCGTAATTTATCCCATCGTTTGTCGGGTGACTGGTTGTTCTCAATGGAATTTTACCCTTTGGCGCTGGAAATAATGCTGCTTGGACTGACCATTTCAAACACTCATTGTCTTTCCTGTTTTGTACATTGATTATTGCTTTCTTATTTCGTAACTTTGAGGGAAGTGGTATATACGTTCCTCCATGAAGTGGTTCATATCTTGCTACTTTCACATAAGCTTTCTCTGTTCCCACAAACTCCCAACCAGATCCTGTTGCTTCTGACCAGTTCTCAATTTCACCGTTTACTCGGGCAACGAAATTTTCATATTCCTCTTTTATTTCCTCCTCGCTTTCGTTTTGAAACACCCTTACATCATCTCCAAAGTAATGTTCCGTTACCGCCACCTCCTCGTTACCATCTTCATTAACATTTACTTTTTCAAATTTTACTTTTGCTACCATCACACCTTTAACACTGGCCAACTGTTCCATCTCGTTTTTCACAACATTTAGAAACTTGCATCTGTTTTCATTCGTAAATGTTAAAAAATCATCACCATTTTCATAATTTTCCGGAAAATCCATTCTCCACACATGAAACCACCCACGAAAATCTGTTTGTACCAACTTAAAATCTATATATTCAAGCAAAGCTTGACGCAAGTTCCTGTTTTCCTCCTCACTGATTACAGTGAAAACATTTGCAAAACATCGTTTGTGTAGGTTGCTGCGGCCATTGCTTTTATAATTCTGTTACACATTTCTCTAATTAGTCGCTTCAAAAAATAGAGTGGGTCGCTTTGGTTTCGATTTTGGCAGAAAGTTTGGTTCATACTTTGGTGCTACTGCTAACTTGTCATTAACGATGCCAACACAACGATATGAAAAGGGTGAAAATGGGATAGGTAATAAAGGCTTAAATCACAAAAGATAATGCTTTAAAGATAGGTAAAAAGGTATAACAGAACCCCCCTCCCCTATATATGTGTGTCAATAGAAGGATTTTCCTTAAAAATGTTGGGTAACGTACCAGTTTACATTGTAAAATAAATACTGTATGAAAATGGTGGCTTACAGAATGTTACGTAGAATAGCAATTTTTTTTGGCAAATGGTTGTTTTTTTACTCCTGGTACTGAGTAACTTGCGAAGCACATATACAGGTAACATGCATACATTTTTTTATCATTAAGAACAATCTTTGAACTACACTGTATATTGTGACACAGAAAAAATTGAAGTATGAATTCTTGAAAAGCTGCAAACTAATTGTAAGGGAATTAAATTGTGCATGTATACAATTATTATCAAACTAAAATTAATTCTACCACAGGTCACATAAGTCACAGTAGCTCCCTGTAGCTTCGGCACTGTTATCTACCTTGTAGGGGAGCAAATATATGATTCCTGAGCAGAAAAAGAAGAGGGTGGCTGTAGCGTTTCTGGTCTGTGATGCGACGTCCTTTAAGCCTCTCTTGGATGGGGATTGAACTTGTTTGTACATCCATTTCACATAACGCAGAGATATGCATAGTCTGTTGAATTGAATTAAAGGACGGTATTAAATACAATCTTGCCTCTTGCAGTATACTTGGGCAACGTATTCCCTTCCAGACATTAACCCACGTAGCAGTCAAAATGCACAGTTACTGAATGAGACCTCTATGTGTCAAACCTGTGCCAGATTGGTATGTAAGTTAATCACACCAGTATGACTGAGCTGCACCACAGGACTCAATGTTAGCCACAAAATTTTACTCAGATATTCAGTTACCACCAAGTCTTTAGTATGCAAAGTTGTAGTACGCATGGGTTCCGTTAAGGTTTTGACCAGAGGAAGGCAATAATATTGGTTTTCGCAGGCAGACAAGTATTATTGGATTTAGAAAAGAAATATTTTCCCTAAAATGTCCACACCAGGCAGCCAAAAGTATGTTTACAGCCTATAAATTTTCGTGAAATCCCAGATTTGTATGCTACAACAAGAACAAATAAAGTTCATTAGATGAAGTAGAAAACAAATTGATCAACTTTCTTGTTATTCAATTACAGCATATTTGAGTCTTTTTGCTGTAAGTGTTGTATAAACCAGAAGTAATAAGGTACAATCGCCCAATGCATACCATAGAAAGCCCAAGGGCGCAGTGTACGATGGGTGATGTGTCAGTGTTGTGCCATAGCAAAGAAATTATATTATAGGTTTACATGGAACTTTAATTAGTCACTTAAAGCACATGTTAAACCTAATCTTGAGACAAATTACAATATAAATGGCTTAAATGAACTAACAACGCATTCCATATGTGGTAATTGACATTATTTTTATTTTTCCCTCTCCAACTGCCCTGTCGTAAAGTTTTTGAAACTGAAGTTTAACTACTGTAAGCCAGGTGAAAATACAAGGCAGAATTTGATGAATAAATTATTAACTATTTCCCCATATACCCCTATAATTCCCACGAAACAATAAATATTGGAATCTTCTCTGCCCCTAGGTCAATTTCACATTACTGTAGCAAAAAACAATCCACGAATTAATGCAACGAGAAAAAGGTATTTATGGATATGATTCAACTCATTGGAAATTTTGATTGACCCAATGCAAGCTTACCTCCTCTTAGGATTTTAACAATCATGAAGCAACAGTTAGGCGCCGTTTACATGAGTTATTTCATCCCGGGATGAGTTTTACCCCGGGATGACCTTCACCTCATCCCGGATGACTTTCATCTCGGTGTCTGGTCATTTACCTTTGAGTGTTTACATGTTTTGGAGCAAAAATGTGTTCGCCCCGGGATGACTTCATCCCGGTCTTCAGCACCGGGATGAAATCATCCCGGGGGGGAACCCATTTTTGCTCCAGATCATGTAAACGCTCACAGGTAAATGACCAGACACCGAGATGAAAGTCATTCCGGGATGAGATGAAGGTGTCAAATAGACTTGTAATGAACTTTGAACTTTCTAGGTTTTGTTATTGTTGTAACTCAGTCTGCCACGCGGTCGTTGCAATGAAACGTATGCGCGCGCAAGTCACATGGCAGAAGCTTGTAATCGGGTCGCCATATTGGAATACAGTTGTGATTGTTGTTGAGTTTTCATTCCTTGTGTGTTCGGTTCTCTTCGCTTTCCCTGCCTTTGGACTGACTCTATTATCACCACTTTATACCCGCATGACATTTTTGGTGCCGGACCAGGATTGTACGACTCAGTATGACGGAAACTCTACCAAAACTCATCTCTTCTCGTGCGGGATATCGAGCTCATTTAACAAAGACCCTAAACAAGGCAAGGGATCTTATGACGTAGGAGAAACCCAACGAAATGGATGTCGTCTCGCTGAATAGCACCATTGAGCAGCTTACAAGGAAGAAATCTATCCTCAAGGGACTTGATGAGAAAATCGTGGCACTTATCGAAGAACCGAATGACCTCGAACAGGAAATTTTTGATACCGAGGAGAGTCAAGACGAAATAGGAGAGACATCTAACCAGAAAAGTAGACTTATTCAAGTGACAGTGTCTGATAAGCATTCTACAGTCTTCTTCTCCCACTACACACCAGGTACCCCCGCAAATGGGTGAAAATGAAACCCCACTCTTGCCATCCCAACTAACCACAGACCTGAGCTCTTCAGGGGCTCAAGTAAATGTCTCGCCCACTGGTACCAGCTCTTCAGGGACTCAAGGAGGTGCCTCTGTAACTAATGCAACCCTGCCAAACCCTCAAGCACCCCTGAACACACAGTCACCGCCACTGGCCCCACAAGTGAATGCTAACCACACTAGCCGTCTCCCCAAGTTAAATTTACCTACCTTCTCAGGCAACCCCCTCCACTGGTTCACGTTCTGGGACTCGTTTGATGCATCGGTTCATTCCAACACTAATCTGGGGGGGGGGGGGGTGCAGAAGTTCAGATATTTGAAAGCCCAGCTACTGGGGGATGCGGCAAGAGTCATAGCTGGCTTCCCACTTAGCAACAACAATTATGAGCAGGCTGTTAAATTTCTTAAGGAACGTTTTGGGCAGCCCAGTAAGATAATTAGTGCCCATATGCAAGCTCTCCTTGACATTTCAAGCCCCACCAATCAGTTAACAAGCCTACAGTTGTTTTATGACACTACGGAGAACCATGTCAGGGGTTTTGAATCACTTGGAAGATCACATGAAACCTATGGAGACCTTCTTGTCCCAATTATTTTGGGAAAACTGCCACATGAGTTGAGAAGGAACTTGGCCCGTGAACATGACAACCCTGAATGGAAATTCCAGGAACTGAGAGAGCCTATCGTAAAGGAAATTGACACCCCCTATGGAGGCTCCCCTACAGTTACTGGTTCTTTCATAGCTCAAGCAGAAGGATAACAGCCCCACCCCGGGAAACAGAACAAGCCAGAACCCAATAAATGTCTGTACTGCAAGGTTCTCCACCCCTCTTACAACTGTAAAGTAGTCACGGATGTCCTGGAGAGATGGGCAAAGGTTAAGGGTCTCGGACACTGCTTCAACTGTCTTGGAAACCACAAGTCTTCTGTTTGCCAGTCAAGAATCCGTTGCCATAAATGTAAGGGGAAGCATCATACAAGTCTCTGTTTGGGTACCACTGCTCCCCCGAACAACCCTCAGGCTACAAGTGACCCTGTTACTCCTGCTCGCAGCTCTAAAACCCCTACAGGAGAACTACCCTCTCAAGTACATGCCTCTCTTGCTCCGATTCCAGTCAACCATGTTCAAATCTCACTCTTGAAAACCGCCGTAGCAACGGTTGCCCACAACCTTACTCACTGTGAGGCTAACATCCTCTTTGACGAAGGTGCACAGCGTTCCTTTATCACCCAGGCTCTAGCTAATCAGCTGGGAATACGTTACACAGAGACAGACTCCATTGCCTTGTCAGTCTTCGGTGCACACTCATCATCCAACAGGCAGTTACCTATTGCCAATATCAATATTGTCACTGCTTGTGGAGAGCAAATACCACTACGTGTCCTTTTGATTGAACAGATCGCCACACCACTTCAGAACCAGTTCCGTCAGCAGATCCAAACCATACCGCACCTAAGAGGTCTTAAACTTGCTCACCCTGTTACTTCAGACGAGAACTTTGCAATCTCGCTCCTCATTAGCACAGATCACTATTGGGATTTGGTGAACGACACTGTCATCCGTGGTCCAGGCCCAACTGCTGTAGCATCCCAGCTGGGCTACCTTGTCTCTGGACCACTACAGACTAACTCTGTGAATCACGTGTACACTGACACTGCCGTCAACCTGCTACAAACCTTGTCTTCCACCAGGGAGGTAGGACGTGATCTTGAGCACTTCTGGTCCTTGGAGTCTCTGGGCATCTCACCACCTACACAGAAAGATGAACATGACCGCTTCCTGCAACACTTCCAGAGTTCATCAATCACAAGAATGCCCGATGGCAGTTACAGTGCCAAATTTCCATGGAAAGAAGATTCTCCACCGCTGCCATCCAACTATGGTAACTGCGCTCGCCGTACACGTGCTATGGTACGTCACCTTGCTCAAACACCCTACCTGCTCAAATCCTATGGTGAAATAATCGAAGAGCATGAGAAACGTGGCTTTATTGAAAGGGTTGACAATGTGACTAGCCTGGACAGAACACACTACCTTCCGCATCACGCAGTCAAGAAAGAATCGGCCACCACACCCATCATAGTTGTTTTCGATTGCAGCTACCGTTCCTCAAGCAACTCTCCAAGTTTGAACGACTGTCTCGTGGTTGCCCCTCCCCCCCCCCCCTTCTTAAGTGATATGTGCTCCATCATCATCAGATTTCGTACCTTCACTGATGGCCTGTCCACTGATATAGAGAAGGCCTTCCTACATGTTGGTCTCCACAAAGGTGACAGAGACTTTACCAGATTTTTCTGGTTGTCAGACACCACGAATCCAGAAAGCGAATTTCAAGTCCTTCGTTTCAAAACAGTCCTGTCTGGTTCAGCGAGTTCCCCCTTCATGTTGAATGCTACACTGCATCACCACTTGGAACACTACACCTCACCTGTGGCCGAGGACATGAAGGACAATATGTATGTGGACAATGTCATTTCAGGACGTGACCAAGAAACCTAAATCTTGCGCTACTACCAAGAGTCAAGATCAATCATGACTGCAGCCAATTTCAACTTGCGCTCCTGGGCATCGAATAGCCCATTACTTCGTGCGCAAACTGAGAAGGATCAAACAGCTGACACAAACACTGTTGTAAACATTCTTGGTTTACGTTGGGACCCATCCCATGATACGCTGTATCTTGCTCCTAAGGAAATAGCTCCAAGACAAAGTCAACCGATCTCCAAACGTGATGTGCGGCAACTCTCCTCAAGGACTTACGATCCTTTGGGACTCTTATCTCCTGTAACTGTCAAAGCCCAACTTCTGATCCAAGACCTGGGGCAGCATAAACTTGAATGGGACGAACCGCTTCCTACTGAACTCGAAACCAAATGGAACGATATTGCCCAAGATATTCAATAAGCTAGCAAGCTAGTCTTACCGAGGTACTTCTTCCCACAAATACAGAGCGAGACACAACCCATCTACCCGCATGTATTTGCTGACGCCAGCCCCAAGGCATATGCAGCAGTCGCCTACATCTCTAATGGCAACCTTTCCTCACTCGTCATGTCGAAGTCTCGTGTTGCCCCTTTAAAGGAACTGACACTTCCTCAGTTAGAACTCATGGCGGCGTTGATCTGTGCAAGACTAGCCCACTTCGTATCAGGAGTCCTCAAGTCAAGATTTCCCAGCCTTACAGTCAAGTTGTGGTCTGACAGTGAACTAGTCCTTCATTGGTTACTCAGCACGAAACCCCTAATAAAAAAAAGCAGTTTATATCAAACCGCACACAAGAAATAAAGAAGTTGTTCCCCGTTGCTGTCTGGAGTCATTGCCCAACTCACGACAACCCTGCTGATATGCTTAGTCGTGGGATCAATACCACAGTTTCACAGCTCCTCTCTTTGGCCACGTGGTCCCCAGTGGCTACCATTTGTCGAGCAATGGCCATCTTAGACTTGCTCGAGGACTCTTCACCTACAATTCTCTGACCCTGCCATCGCAGCCAGCAATGCAGTGACCATGACCGATGGTACTACTCAGACAGACCCCGAAGATAAGCAGCCAGGCATTCACAATCTGATTGATGTATCAAGATTTAGCACTCTTTCCAGCTTACTCGCTGTGACAGCATACGTTCTACGGTTTGTGAAGAACTTGCAGAACAATGCCACAAAAACAGTGGGTCCACTATCTGTACAGGAGAGGCAAGACGCCCAACACAAATGGATCCAGAACTCCCAAGCACAAATCTATGCAGACGAGATTTCTAACCTACGGTCCAAGTCAAGTACTCACTTAACCTTAGTGAGACAGCTTCGCTTGTTTCTTGATGCCGACGGCTTTCTTCGTTGCGGGGGGGGGATCCATAATGCTCCGCTTGCGAACTCAGCAAAATTTTCCTACTTGCTTACGCCCAACCATCCCTTCACAGCACTGATCGTCTACGAAGCCCACAGAAAGCAACTCCACTCTGGTGTCAACGCGGTAGTGACTTTGCCACGCCAGAGCTTCTGGATAACTGCAATACGCCAGTATGTAAGGAAACTTCTTCGTCGCTGTGTGACCTGCAGTCGCAAGGTGGAAGGAACAGCCTTCCGAGCTCCAGATCCTGCACCCCTATCCAAATTGAGAGTCCAAGAAACGACACCCTTCTCAGTAACTGGAGTAGACTTTACGGGACCCCTTTATGTGCGATCACAAAATGGCGTTACCAAGAGCTACATTTGTCACTTCACCTGTGCTGTAACCAGTGCAGTACATCTGGAAGTAGTCAGTGATCTCTCAGAGGAAAGGTTTCTTCAAGCCTTCCGGCGATTCTCGAGCCGCAGATCTCTCCCACGCCATATGATATCCGATAATGCCTCCACCTACCTCGCCTTTGCAGAAACTCTCAATGAGCAATTCCAATCTCCTTCACGAAAGGGACAGTTCAGCCGACAAGGTGTAGAGTGGAAGCTTATCCCTAAAAGAGCTCCCTAGTACGGAGGCTTCTGGGAACGACTCATCGGACTGACGAAGAGGGCCATGATGAAGACACTTGGCAAGGCATCTGTCACACTGACAGAACTCCAAACACTCACCATTGAAATTGAAGTCATTCTAAATGATCGCCCTATCACTTATGTGTCGAGCGATTCTGAATACGAAGAACCATTGACACCCTCCCATCTTCTGTGCGGGAGAAGAATCACTTCACTGCCTTACCCCGTTGCTGACGATGATCCATTCGATCCTGACTATGGAAGTGCATCTGACATGAGGCAACAGATAACAACGCAAGCCCGTATCCTCGAACATTTCTGGAACAGATGGAGGCACGAGTACCTCACATCTCTTCGTGAATTCCACAGAACAACTGGGACCAATGAGCAGTCAGTCAAGACAGGAGACGTCGTGTTGGTCCGTAAGGAAGGTCCTAGGTCAACCTGGAAGCGAGCTGTTATAAAGAAACTGATCAGAGGAGGTGATGGCCTTGTCCGAGCAACGCACATTCGCACTAGTACCGGGTACACTAACCGACCAGTCACTAAACTGTACCCACTTGAAATCACAAGTACCACTGTTCCTAAGATTGCATCACATGACGGTTCTGAACAGCAACCTACTGCAGTTGTGTCAACCAGACCGAGACGAGCTGCGACTACTGAGGCCATGAGGCGCATCTCAGAATGGACGAGACGCATCCGCCCCCCCCCCCCCCGAGGATGTCGAATAGACTTGCATTGAACTTTGAACTTTCTAGGTTTTGTTATTGTTGTAACTCAGTCTGCCACGCGGTCGTTGCAATGAAATGTATGCGCGCGCAAGTCACATGGCAGAAGCTTGTAATCGGGTCGCCATATTGGAATACAGTTGTGATTGTTGTTGAGTTTTCATTCCTTGTGTGTTCGGTTCTCTTCGCTCTCCCTGCCTTTGGACTGACTCTATTATCGCCACTTTATACCCGCATGACAGAAGGTCATCCCGGGGTGAATCTCATCCCGGGATGAAATAACTCATGTAAACGGCGCCTTACTGTCCCTTAAGAAAGATTCCCCATTGATTGATTCAGAACATTGCTGCATGGTTAGTTTTCTAAAAAGACAGTTGTTTCATGATTATTAAAAATTATTGGTAATTATTTAAGTTATTTATAAGGATTTTTGTGCGTCGCTTACGGCAAAGTGCTGAAGAAAACTTCAAATTTGAAAACTATGTGAAGGCAAATGAGTGGTTAGAGAGAGAAAGTAACATCATATACATCATATGAAGAAAACAATGTCTGCTTATTTAACCAATTTTAAAACCAATTTAACCTAAAAATGGGTCAACTTTAAGTGACCGATTAAAGCGTCATACGTGAGTTTTGCTTTGCTAACATATATTACAAAAAATAAACAAAGCGCTACACACTTGGGCTATCTATGTTTATACAGTGTATAAGATATTTGTGTTTTTTCTGTGAAGGGGTGACATTGTGGGAAGTACCTTGGCAATGGGGCAACGTTACTGAGCAGCCCCTTAACCTTATTTCGCCTGGGCTTTTTTGGAGTTTCTGAGCCTGCGGTTTGTGCCCCCCCCCCCCCATAGATCTCGAAAAGTATTCACGCTCTTGTGATGAAAGAGCATGCAGTCATACCGTTGACAATGACGTCATCGAAAATATATAAATTGGTTCTAAGAAACATACTTAATCAAAACAAGCACAAAAAAGTAAAGGATTATTCTCTTTTTTGAAACGAAGGGAAAAACTGAAAAAAAAAATGAAAAAAGACAAAATTAGTCAAAACACCTCCTGAGTAGACGGTTGCTACGGAAATGTCAATCATTATAGACGTGGCATTGACACAGGTAAATTTTCTCTGATAAATTTCAGGAAAAGTCATGAGATTTGATGATTATTCGTCCAGCCGTTTAAAAGTTATAATTCGTCAAAGTCAGCACGGGCACAATGTGCCCCCCCCCCTCCCCCATGCTAAATAGGGTTAGGCGAAACCTGTTTCCAGGTAATTGTGTTCATTTGAACTTTAATTAATATATTGCTATCCCGAAATCCCATTCAAGCAACAAAATGGCTACTTCCTCAATTCTCACGCTATCCAAACTTGATTGCTTCAACAACTCCATAACTGACAGTCAAACTAAGAAACTGTGAATGGTGAAAAATTTCTGAAATTTTGGATTTTACTTTGGCCAATCACAAGCAAGACCTTGAAACTGCAGTAAATTAATGGTTTCATCAGTTACAGAATAACTCTGGTTCCTGTTTTGTATCTCCTTTTTTTTATCCCACAGAAATTAAAAAAAAATTGACCTTACTTCCTATTTCAGAGTCACATACACCGCTCAAGGAAAAAAAGGTTTGAGCAATTTTAAAAGAGAATTAATAAATCTAGAAGACATTACTTGATGGTTCGACATGGTTGAATTACAGTGAAACCTGTATTAAGCGGACACCAACAGGACTCTCGCTAGTGTCCGCTTTATAGAGGTGTCCACCAAAAACGGGTTCGTTTTACACTGGCACCCATGTCCGCTTAATACAGGGTGTCCGCTTTTTGTGGTGTAAGCTGAATATAGGTTTCACTGTAGTCCAGCAGCTTATAATTTCACTTGACATAAATACAGTAACTACAAGCACATGTGAAAAGTGTGGTTCCAGAAAATATCCGCACCCTTTCCACGGATGATTTTTTGGTTCAAACCCCTACTCTTCAGAAAGTTAAACTTTAACTTTAAAAGTTTGGCTATTGATACCCCTCCTCCTCTCAGAATTTCCAGTGACCATCTACGTGGTGGGTATGGATATTTTTTTGGAACTACACAATCTCCCACGCATTTTTTTTGCTTTTGTGATGCATGTGTTTAAGAAAAGAGCCACAAAGCTGTAGAAAACCATTCATTTTCTACAGTTTCAAGATCTCACAGGTGGTTGGGCAACATCTCAGAAATGTTTCCACCGTTCGCGGTTTTCTTAGTTTGACTGTGAACCTTTCTCTAGTTAGCAGAGTCTAATCTTGAGCTGTAGGTACATTTATAGATATAATTAACCCGATTTCAAATACTTGATTGCAAACTTCGACTACCTTCTTAGTTTAAAACTTGCGTACTTTTGGGATTAAAGTGGTTGAGAGAAGTTCGTTGACAAATCCATATTGACAAAACTGAAACCTTCCAAGCCAGTGACACGTCATGGTTCTGCATTTACTGATTTAGTTTGAAACAAAGACGGCCTACCTCGGTAATCTGTATTTACTTCAAGCCAGCGGGGAAATCCAACTCAACATAGAACAGAAAAGCTTTGCCTGCCCCATTGAAGCGTCTTCAAGTTCAAATTTCCCGCCTTTTCATTCCATGAATTCTCACAGCCACTACATCACGGCGTCACGTGGATTTCCTATTTGCCGGAGTCATAGTCACTCTGCGATGCTTTGTGCCATCAATAACAGTTCGAAGATCACCAATATTTTGGAAAGAAACTTTTTGTTGTCTTCGAAGGCCATCTAGCGCAATGTTCCAGATATAAAATGTAGTAAATTCCTGTTACCTTTTGAGGACGTTGAAGAAATATCACACATTCGTGTAATTTCAAAATGGACGCCACAATTGACGCTAACACGGAAACCGCTGATCAAATCCACCGCGTTACCTCGTTTCCAGCTCCCATGAAGCCGCGCTGTAGGGGATGGAAGAAAGCGTCCAGTGGAAGCTGTAAAGAATTCCTCAGTATAACGAACGATATTTTTCAGCCCAGTAATAGTGTAATGTATGTAAAAGAACCTCAATATAACAAACCCTCGATATACTGTACCAATTTCCCCAGTCCCATGGCACTTCGAGGTTCAACTGTACTTTTTTTACCGATTCAAAGCATTTTCTTTTTCCATTATGCGCAGTTCAAGGCGTTTACGCATAGATTCAAAGGAACTCGCTTTCTCCCTGACTAGTTTAATACTTGCACACACAAAAAAAGCCCTAAATACTTTTCAACAGGAATGGTAGCGGCTCGGGTAAAAGTACCATTCCGAGTGGATACATACGCAAACAAGAAAAGAAGAGGCAGTGCATGAACTACAGGACGTACGGCTCGCATTTGCAAATAATGATTTGTACGTTAGAAGATTAAATACACGTAAAGAGGGTTAACAAATCGTTAAGAACGTAAGGAGCGTTGCGTAAAGACGCGTTAACAGCGATAAAGAGGCGTAAAGTTACTGTAAATGTTCACAGCAAAGTCGGTCAAAATACAGCAGGGAAATCGTTGACTAGCATAAGGGCGTAAATATTCCATTTCTTTTTGTTCTTCGGCAAGCAATTAATTGGAAATTATAATATCTCGGAATTGCGCGTAAAGAAGAATAAAGAATCGTAAAGAACGCATACACTTCTATACTTGTAGACACTTGTGTCCGGACAAAATTATCAAAAATGTTACAGAAAAAAATAGGCTTCGGTTGCGTTTAAAGGTAAAAATATGTTCAGGAGCCCCAGATTCGTAAATTTGCTGCACTGTAATGCTTGGTAAAGGAGGGAATTTGGAGGACCCAAGGGTCTACGAAACAGTATGCCCTTGTGTCCGGACAAAACAATCACAAAAGTTATAGCGAAAATTAAATATCATTCACTAATTTACCACGTCAAAATTATATTCATGAACAGTAGACTGGGAAGTTGAAAGGTTTAGACACTTGGTAAAACAAGGAATATACGATGTCCTAACACTTAGCGCACGGTTATGTGTAAGCTGTAGTTGCACAGCTTTCATTGCACAGTCCTTATACATCGACGTCCTTATACTTCAGCACATCTCCCCGTATACGTTATGTATACGGACTCATTATGCCACCTTATATTTGTTGTTTCATACAGTGACTGTCAATGGAACGGAAATAGCAAATGGCGAAGGGTCGGTACAAAACGTGGACCCTCCGTTTTGGATCCCCATCTGGACCCCTTGTGGACCACATCTGGACCCCATCTGGACCCTTCCTGGACCCCCTTCTGGCCCCTCATCTGGACCCCCATCTGGACCCCCATCCGGAACCCCATTTTTCTGACCCTGTTCAAATATAATAGCTTGGCAAATGCTCGGTACACTTTGTGTGAAAGTGATTCCCCCCCCCCTCCGCCCCAGGGTCTAAAACCCAAGAATGCTAACATCTCCTCCGAGCTGTGGAATTTGAAAAGTCTAAGTGTCATACTGTGTATTTTAAAGTTTTTTCGAAAGAGTACAAAGGAAGTGACGGTTGAGCAAAAGCTGTGTTGAGAGACTTAGACAGCTGAGCCAGTTTTAAGATCTGAAATGTCATCAAACTTTCTCTTTATTGAACTAACTCCACAGTTTAAGCTAGATTTGAATTCGTTCGAAAGGATACTCGCACCAGACACCTAATTCTCACCCTCTTACCCAACGTCTTCGTTGCCCTTGACCAGTTTAGCAACGAATGACCAGTGCAATAAGGATTTGAAGAATGGAGATACGAGATTGGAGTTCAGCTGTATGAATAAAATTTAGATGGAAAATAATGTGACATTAATCACCGTAAAAGCAGGAATCACGTACAATGGCTGATTTAATCTTGTGTAGTGAACTAATCATGGCCACCTTCTGCACCTAGAAAGTCTTACGTAAGACCAACTTCCACGCCAAGCGGAGTCCCTGAAACCAAGATTTTTTCCTGCCATCTATTAATATACCAACATATATCGTCAATTAATCTTTGACGTTATTTGTTGGTAAATCGTTTGTTCCTTTTGATATGTTCGTATGCATCTAAACGCACTAGTTCTATTCTTATGAGGGCAGTGTAGACGACCTTTTTAAAATACTTGGCTAGAGAAAAACTAGACGAACAGCGGAAAAATTCAACAGCTACTATGTGGTTTATAAATCTCTAAATGGTCTTGCCACAGAATACCTGCGAGTACGTTCACCGATCATAGTGATATTTCAATTACCACTAAGGGACTGCGGGGCAAGCTATAATCCCGGCCAGAAACCTTGAAACAGCTTGTGCAAGTGAGCTCCCCCTTCCCCTTTTCAATGTTGTTTCTGACACCAAAATGTTTTACCCCGGTTGTAGCTATTCACGGGCCCACACCAACTTACCAAACAACAGCTTCAGCTACAGTGGCGCACGGTGCTGTAGAATAGCCTACTTGTCAAACTGCGGCAGGCACCAACTTACCAAACAACAGCTTCAGCTACAGTGGCGCACGGTGCTGTAGAATAGCCTACTTGTCAAACTGCGGCAGGCACCAACTTACCAAACAACAGCTTCAGCTACAGTGACGCACGGTGCTGTAGAATAGCCTACTTGTCAAACTGCGGCAGGCACCAACTTACCAAACAACAGCTTCAGCTACAGTGACGCACGGTGCTGTAGAATAGCCTACTTGTCAAACTGCGGCAGGCACCAACTTACCAAACAACAGCTTCAGCTACAGTGACGCACGGTGCTGTAGAATAGCCTACTTGTCAAACTGCGGCAGGCACAAACTTACCAAACAACAGCTTCAGCTACAGTGGCGCACGGTGCTGTAGAATAGCCTACTTGTCAAACTGCGGCAGGCACCAACTTACTAAACAACAGCTTCAGCTACAGTGACGCACGGTGCTGTAGAATAGCCTACTTGTCAAACTGCGGCAGGCACAAACTTACCAAACAACAGCTTCAGCTACAGTGGCGCACGGTGCTGTAGAATAGCCTACTTGTCAAACTGCGGCAGGCACCAACTTACCAAACAACAGCTTCAGCTACAGTGACGCACGGTGCTGTAGAATAGCCTACTTGTCAAACTGCGGCAGGCACCAACTTACCAAACAACAGCTTCAGCTACAGTGACGCACGGTGCTGTAGAATAGCCTACTTGTCAAACTGCGGCAGGCACCAACTTACCAAACAACAGCTTCAGCTACAGTGACGCACGGTGCTGTAGAATAGCCTACTTGTCAAACTGCGGCAGGCACAAACTTACCAAACAACAGCTTCAGCTACAGTGGCGCACGGTGCTGTAGAATAGCCTACTTGTCAAACTGCGGCAGGCACCAACTTACTAAACAACAGCTTCAGCTACAGTGACGCACGGTGCTGTAGAATAGCCTACTTGTCAAACTGCGGCAGGCACAAACTTACCAAACAACAGCTTCAGCTACAGTGACGCACGGTGCTGTAGAATAGCCTACTTGTCAAACTGCGGCAGGCACCAACTTACCAAACAACAGCTTCAGCTACAGTGACGCACGGTGCTGTAGTATAGCCTACTTGTCAAACTGCGGCAAGCACAAACTTACCAAACAACAGCTTCAGCTACAGTGGTGCACGGTGCTGTAGAATAGCCTACTTGTCAAACTGCGGCAGGCACAAACTCTCACTAGCTTTAAATCCGGCAGTTGTGGTTTCTTTGATAATAAGTCCGGTCAGTTAAGGGTAAAATCGTAACAAATCGCGTAAAAGCATCAAATTTGGCACACATATTCTCGAGGCCATATAAAACAAATTCAGAAGGGGTGCCACGTGATCCGAGCATCCCGGGGCCGTGGAACGCAAATCTATTTTCAATAACTTGGTCACAGGACAACCAGGCTCACTAACAAATCACTAATGGCAAAATGGAATTATTTTAGGAAACTTTTCAACTGATTTGATCAGCGAACGAAAAAAATGATAACAAACAGTCATTAGAGATACTTGAGATACCACATTAAATCCATATATTATGTATATTTTTCTGCCAGTAGATCTGCTCATGAGCCTGGGTACCCTGTGGTCAAATAGATTAATGGCCGTGATGTGAACAACAAAAATAAGCCTGATTAAGGGGAAAGCTTATCCCAAACGGGTTAAGCAGCCCATTTAAGTATTAGTTAAAACTTATTTTGACAAAGACATATCTGGAAGAGAGGTTTCTTTTCTAATTAAAAAAATGTTACATAAGAATATAAACCAACACATTCAATAATTCAACTTGTGATCACTCAGCCACGCATACTGTAAATCTTGAGATCGATCCTTATAAGAGATAAAGGCCGACAAAGCTCGACAAAAAACATCACAAGGTATAGTTAGTTAGAATGACCTGGCGAATTTCAGATTTTTTTTTTCACCAAACGGGAGAAGGGGAGTTTTATGGGTTTTTCTCTCTGGTGCAAATATGAGCCTGCATGACAGGCATTATTTAAATACGCCTGTTCTGCAGACTGTTGTAGGTGTGAACTGCGAAGGCTGTTAGCTACGTTCAGAGGAAAAAAAAATAATCTGATGGTAAAAATAAAAAAAAATTAAAATAAAAGAGAATAACGAAGCAATAGCGTTTTCTACGTTAATCTTGACGAACATGTAATGTTGGTCAGAGAAGACTCTGACCTTTTACAAGTGTCCCATCTGATCTACGCGTCATTCAGAAGACCAACACTGAAACTCCAAGACAGTAATTATTACGTCCCTCGTTATGCTAGGGCGAAAGGTTGAGCCCTTTAAGCTCTCTGTTTATGCGTGGTATTCGGAATCTAGTAGTCACGAGTAATTTAACCTAATTAATATTTTACGCATTTTTCAGGCGAACGCTCACCTGAAACATTAACAATAAAATCCTCTTCTGCAGAGTAAGTGGGTTGGCGTACATGTTCCCCTACGTATGACGAAAATGACCCAAATAAGAAATTTTTGAATAGTTGTAGCAGGCTACGGTGTGAGCTGCTGATCTGGGACTGTCTGTCGACTGATAAGTATTCGTTTCCTTGACAGTTATCGTGAGTTTAACGATTCAGTTTGTAAGTCTTTTTGACCACAGGGAACCCAGGCTAGCAAAAAGGGGGCGGAAAATACCAGGGGTCAATTCAATAAAAAGACTACACTTGTAGTTTTTACACGTGTAATTTACGCGTGTAAAGTCCAGCTTGTAAATACAAGAATTCAATAAAAGAGTTTTCTACTCTGGAACTTAAACGTGTAGCACGAGTCAGATACAAGAGTAAATAACAATTGTAGCCCTACAATTGTAAACTCCACTGGAATGCACTTGTATGTTACAAGTGTGCAATCAAAGCTCTCTGCTTTAATCTATGCTAATGTATTCTCTAATCGCCGGCTTATTAATTCCAGAAAATGAGCAAAAGCGTCCACAGACAGACGAAACTTCTCCCGAAATTTCCGTGGATTTCCCGTGTCAAACAACCGTCTTTCCTCAAAATTTCTAGGCCACCGAAGAAATCGTGTCTCAATAGTTCTTCAAGTTCTTTTACGCTAGACGAGGATAGATTGAAATTTTGAAATACTCTTTCTACAAGTCGTATGTTAAGCTTACAAGTGACTTACCACTTGTAGTTTGCACTTGTAGTTTACAAGTTGGACTTTTGTAAAAATACAAGTCGGACTCCTGTAAAAGTTTTATTGAATTGGATAAGTACCAAATTCCACAAGTGTAGCGCTACACCTGTAATTACAAGTCGGAGACTTGTAACAAGGACTTGTAACGATGTTTATTGAACTCATTTTTGCGTGCGCTAGTAAAAACAAGGGTCCAGCTTGTAAACTACTGGTGTAAACGTTTTATTGAATTGACCCCAGGATATGTGGCTTGTAAACTTTTACGGCTGTTTGTTGTCATTTTCTGTCGTTCGCTGACAAGGCCAGTTAAAAAGGCTCATCTGGATCCCACTGAGTGGTCTGTTCGTGATAACCCATCTGAAAGCAATGGTCACACAACACAACTCCGCGCTCTGGCCAGTACTTTACGCATGCGCACAGCCATATCACCCGGGCAGTGGCAGCCAAGGGCAACTGTTTCGTCTTTGCTAGGACTCATCAGCATGGCATAGCCATGGCATAGCCACCAGATCATCGACCCGCCGTTTACTGCCAAGGCGAGTGCAGAAACACCCCTTTAAGCGCCAGCTAAACACTTTCAATGTGGTAGCTGTGGCTGCGACCGTACATGAGTACCGTCTGTTCATGAGCATAGGAGTCCTGTGACCACGTATGAAAATGGATTTGTGCTCTGCCTCCCCCCCCCCCCGGGGGACACGTATGCCTCAAGGACACGTATGCCAAACTTGGTGCTTTTACGCGATTTGACACGATTTTCGTAATTTTCGAAGCTAACTGACCGGACTAAAGTATGCATAATTTTACTTAATACACGGCATTCATGAAAGTAGACACCCCTTTGTACAAATTATTATTAAGTAATTAACAAGTAATTCTAGTAGTTGTATTGTTTGTATTTTGAATTTATACTTGTAGTTTAACAAAGATGATAAGAATGTGTAAACTGATATGCAGTCGATTACGCTAATTGTTTTTAATTTATTATCATTTGAAGAGGCCTGATGTTTTAGCCATGTTTAAATAAAAATAAATGAATGAATGAATCGTCCTATTCATGTGGTATTTATCCTTGCAGAGGCAATTACTCATATTTCCACCAAAAGTGTCCTGAGCATTTGCCAAGCTACGCGTATTATTTTTTTTTTGCAAAAAAGGGGCCCCAGATAGGGATCCAGAGGGGGATCCAGATGGGGGTCCAGAAGGGGGTCCAGATAGGGTGCAGAAGGGGGTCCAGATGGGGATCCAGATGGGGGTCCACAAGGGGGTCCAGATAGGGTGCAGAAGGGGGTCCTGATGGGGGTCCAGATTGGGGTCCAAAATGGGGGGGGGGGGCACGTTTTGTACCGACCCATTGGGGAAGCTGTTTCCAAAATAAGCGCTTCAAATTCAGTGGGGTATTTTCGATACTGTGGTTACCTGTAACGTGATCGGCAGCTTGTAGCACGAGTTGTGGTTTTTGCATGCAAGCTATTTATAGTTCAAATGTGGGAAAAAAACTCGGGTCGACCGGCTGAGTGTGGAGATGGTGGAATCAGTCGAGGGATACGCGTTCGATCATTCAGAGGTTTATAACTGGTTAAAGTCTTTATCTCCAGGCCTAAAACTTGAACGTTTTTCGGCGCAGTTTGAAAGTAGAGGATTTAGGTTTAGAAGATCGCTTTCCTATGTGAAATTCGCGGACCACGATTCCTCCTTTCCCTCGCCAGACAAGTTGATGTTAGCTGAAAGACGTGTGTTGGAAGCTGAACTCGAGAAAATAAGAACAGGCACGCTACACCGGTTACAAGGCTTTGTTACCAGGATCGAACTCTACTTCCAAAATTCGCAAAGGTACCAAGAAAACCTTACAAGATGTCAGAGGGACCCGAGGAAAACTGCGAATTATACGAAAATTACAAGAATTACAAGACTGGCGAAAGTTTGCAAGATCTCAGAGGGACCCAACGAGAATTACGAGAATTACGAAAACTGCAAATATTGGCAAAGGTACCAAGAATGGCTTACAAGATATCAGAGGGACCCAACAAGAACTACGAATTTTACTAAAATTACGAGAATTACGAAAACTGCGAAAATTTGCAAATGACCAAGAAAAGCTGAAACATGTCAGAGGGTCCCAAAGAGAACTGCAAATTTTACGAAAATTAGGAGAATTACGATAATTGCGAAAATTCGCAAAGATCTCTCAGGGAGCCAATGGGAATTATGAAAACTGCAAAAATTCGCAAAGGCACCAAGAAACCCTTACGAAAGCCCTCATGACATCAGAGTGGCCCAATAAGAATTGCGAAAATTGCAAGTATTATGATTATTAGGAAAACTGGTAAATTGGCAACTTTAAAAAAAAATTATGAGATATCAGACAAACATTAAGGAAAACTGCTTAAGAAACAAGGGTTACAACTTGACCAAAAAACACCATCTAAGATGAAAAACATGTATTTCTACATTGTCAATTTGTAACAGCTTGTTTCATCTATCATTTCACCTATCACAAACTGCAAAAGCCTCTGGGTTGGTTTAAATTTGCTGCTCATTTCATGCCCGAAATGACTATAAGAAATAATCTTCCAAGAAATCACAACTGTCTAGATATCCTTTAATATTCAGAGTTTTTTGGTAAATGCAGCTTCTGAGGGGCACAAACACAACAACAGGTAGGAAACAAAATAAAGCCAAAATATGTTTACGTGACTTCCTTCGTTCTTTGTATTGTAGCCACCACAGCAAATAAATTGTTGTCAGTCCTCCATATTGTTTTTATAATCCTTTGATGTTCAGAAATTGTTGTAGATGTATATCTCTAATGTAAACTACTGAGGTAAATGACATGTTTGAATTAGTCAGGAGAGTAAGTAGAGAAAATCATCCTTGAATTGTGGAAGTACTGGTAGAGATGTCTTTCACATTTCCAGACTGATCGATGAAAAAGCATGGGTAGTACAGAATTTCTCTGCTCCCAGCTTGTCGATGAGGAATCGAAGATTAAGCCAACATATAGCAGTGATGAAACGTTTCTTTTCAGTTGTTTTCCTGTTTATGACCCCTAAAAACTATCACAAGGGGATGAAGGTTTTTCTTGTTCCTTTAGATGGCTTTTGTTACACTTGACATGGCTAAATTTTTGCTACAGATTGAAGTGCAAACAAATTTACCGAAAATGGCGGACAATTGTACTTGCTAAATCTGCCAGGCCTTCCAGGCATTGTGATGGTTGATAGAGACTGGGGCAAAAATCGCCCCATTTCTTACCCATTCCCACCACATCCACCCCCAGAGAATTAATAAACATTATTTAAAATGTGTCAAGAAACTTTAGCATGTGCGCTAATTGGTGACACAAAGTAATAAAGTAACTAAAGTAATTAAATACAAAACATAAGTGCTTATCCAATGATATAATAATATAAGAAAATTGTTAATGATAATATTCTAATAATATTCTATTGAAATTGCTTATAATGTTCTGTTGAAAAACGATGTCTATGATCTACAGAGAACGAGGGATTTCTGGCGCTAGGTGCTTTTAGAACGAGGGATATTCACAGACTCACGGGAATAGTCTAAAATGTCTGTAATATCTCGCGCTAGATGCTTTTAGAATGAGGGATATTATAGCTTCACGGTCTTATTCCGCGCTAGATGCTGTTAGAACAGGGATATTCACAGCTCCATGTTATATCTTGCGCTAGGTGCTTTTAGAACGAAGGATATTCGTAGAGCCATGTTATATCTCGCCCTAGGAGCTTAAAGAACAAGGAATATTCATCAATTTCTGTGATATCTCGTTCGCTATACCTTTTACTAAAACACTCAAGGATGACTATGTTTGCTGATGACATGGCATTTTACTGTCATGAGAATTCGCAAACTGATTTGCAATTTAAGCTAAATGCGGACCTGGCAGCGATTACATCCTGGCTTCACGACAACAAGTTGACAGTAAATGTTGCAAAGTCGAAGTTTATGATCATCGGTAGCCGTACGCAAATGAGGGGTATTCAATGATATGGCTCTTGTCGCTAATAACGATCGGCTGGAGAACGTTACGGAATTCAAGTACCTTGGCGTGACCATAAATGAGCACCTAACCTGGCACGGTCATATTGACCAATTACAAAGCAAAGTTGCGAAAAGACTAGGGTTTTAAAGAGAATTAAGCATCTGCTCCCTGTTTATGCAAGGAAGATCTATGTCACGACAATGCTCATCCCCATACTTGAATATGCAAGTATCGTATGGGGCGACAAAAACAACAAAATTTTAATGGATTCTATTCAAAAGTTTTCCAAAATAGAGCAGCCAAGATGGTCCTGGATAGGGCGCCACATTCGTCTTCAACTGAAGCACTTGCAGATCTGAACTGGGTGAATCTATCAACCAGAAGACAAATTGCAACGCTGTCTTTATATGTATAACTTAATAAACTCGGACAACAGAAACAGCATGATCATCCGAGGTTCAGACCGTCACAGTCATAACACCCGCTCGAAGGACACTATTCGAATTATAGAATCAATTACCAACTGGGGACTGCTTAGATCCCTGAACAGTGCCTTACTTGACTGGAATGCCCTACCTATGGAGATGAGAAACCTATCTTATAATGCTTTAAGAATATCGTTACATAATAGGTTTTAAATTTTAAAATAGCTTTCCATTTTCTTCAATTTTAAAGTAGAACTTAGTTATTTACTCCCTCTTAATTTCATTTTTAACAGCGGAACTTCTTTACGGCCGAAGGCGGCGGGAGTGGAGCCCATAATCATACTAAGAGGCCTGCTGGTAATTTTTTATGGTCATGGCAAGCGAAATGGCTCGCGGGCGCGTGCGCTGTACGTACGTACGTACGTACGTACATACGTCGCATTTCATGACATTCTTACATGAGGCAATTTTCGCCCAGCGATTCTCGCCCAGCTTCTTGCCAACGCCGTGGCAGGAATCGAGTACAATGCAAGTCTTTCACGTTGCAAACTGGATGCTAGCTTCGCGTTAGCTAAAGAAGCTCGACTGCCGGTCCCAAATGCCTATTAAGTGGAATATGAATGTCTTAGAGAGGAGAAATTTGGATTGCTTTGGCCCGATGATTGCTGAGTTTCTCGGAATTTTTTCCATCATTTCACAGAATATTACGGTATGGTACATTCGCTTTTATTTGTAAGGAACCCGCTAAGCTCTTAACTCGCTTATTTCCAATCCCCCGTTATCTCGAACAAAGAGAAATTTGTCTTGGCTTTGGTCATAAATATAATATTTCCAGTTATTTAGTTTTACGTCGATAACCCGCTTCGGTTATCTCAAATTCCTGGCAACGCTTTGAAGGATACCAGTGTGTTTTGTTTTCCCGCAGCAACTGTAGTCAGGCAAAGGAGAAAAACAGCTTTTAAAAGCTTGTAATGAAGTGAAAGACGACAACAAGTACCAACAAATCGTCAAGATATCAACTCATTGAATAACAAAAGAATAACAAAACAGCACATTTGTTATATGCCTCGTTCTTTTAAACTCTGAATTAACAGAATTAATCCAGTCATTGTTTACCTCGGCAAAACCAGACCAAATTCCATGGAAGTAACGAATTGATGAAAAGCACATCCTCATTTATGAATCTATTGAAGTAGGTCTCAAATATTCTTTAAACCTAATTCTGATTTCTGAATTGTTTGCTCGAATTTCATTTATTTGGCTTCACTTAAGACTTATGTGCCATTTTTTCCATCTCAGTACCTACAGGTATGAAATAAAAGTACTGCATTGTGGAAAGTGCTTTTTACTATTTTTGTCACTCATTGGAATGTTCATGTTTTAGAAAGTTCAAATACAATGTAACTACTGCATGCATTTTTTCGTTTTCTCAAAAGTCATCGTATTCCCAGGGAGCGGGGGGGGGGGGGGATCCAGATATAAGCAAAGCAATTTTTTTGTGCAAATGACATATTTGTAGTGATGTGTTTTTGCTTTCTTGGCAACCAGGCTTGTTTAACTGACAATTGTCTGCAGGGATTAGTTGATTAATTGCGATTGGCTTTCTTTACTGAGTTAAGCAAAGGAGACTGGAGATCATTAAACAACCAGTAAACTTAAGGTCATTCCCCTGTATTGCATTACGCATCCTTACTGCGCACCATTACTGCGTCATTAGCGCGCGCTCACACGCGCGCATATCTAGGGAGTAATAGGTTTCCTATGAGGCTAAGCTCACCAGAGAAAAGAATAGTTATTTAGTCTTAAACAAGCATGGGGACCTATCTTTTCTTCCAAATATTTTTTACCTACCATTCATCCTCTTTTTGTTTAAAGAGTTAGAAGAAAAACACATGTTCGAAAGAAAATTTATTACTAGAAACGCGTTACTCACTGAGATCAAATCACGACCTCAAGAGCACGTGGTAAGGAAAATTTTAAGTCAATATCGTCTGATCGTTCGAGCATCTGCCATAAAACGTCTAGTAAATTGTTCCTTGTTATCGAGATTTTACATCTAGGGCATTGTCTCAAGATTTGCTTTAATCTTGTGCTTCCTCTTCCTACGGAAAGTAACGTAAACTGATCAAACAAACATCATGTTTGTTAGTGTTCGTTAGGCGAAGTTTCAAAGAGTTATGGGGTAGCTTGAGACGATGTTATCTCGTAAATGAATATGGGACCTATTCTTTTTATTTTATATTTCAAAACATTGCACGACAGATAAAAATTTGTGAAAGTTTAACAAAAATCAGATGTTTAATTTTATTTCGGGTGAATTAAATGACCTTAAATGAGTTCCTAAAATTTGGTTGCTCATTCGATCGATTGATATTCAAGTGTTTTACCTTCCCTGTATTATACCAATGAACCGTTCAAAGGGTGGAGGACATAACCACTTTTTAGTCAAATGGTTAAAAGAGTTTGGATAGCTGCAAACGAGGGGTTCAGCCGATGATTGGTTAATTATTTGTAAGGATTCCACAAAACCTGGAAAGATGAACATGTTCACGATTGGATGCAAAAATTTCCAACAATAGGCACTGGTGCGTCGCATGAATCAGGTGGATCACAAAAGTATAGCAAAGTATTGCTTCGGCAACAACATTTCAAAGCCGGAAGTGACAATGCTAGCAAACTAAAGGATAACTCCCTTAATAATTGACATTGAGTATAAGTACTATTCTGTTCACCCGTTCTTTCTGTTCATTAATCGCTAAACTTAGACTTGAGGGAGCGAAAGAAAAGAAAGTTGCTCCACTGAAAGTATGTTTTATTTTTATTGCAATTACAGTCTAACTTTTATTCGCAGTCCTCTATCAGGCATTTAAGCCTCGACTTTTAATGTCCCTGTCAGTTTTAAACTGTCGACGACTGAGCGACTGCCAATTTTTAGCAATTTTTCACTGATCCTTTTTTTCTGTTCTAGGCATGTATGCCAGCAGTGATCAGTGATGCAGCATTTTCTTACAGTGAAGGTACGTGGAAGATATCAGTAAATATAATTAGCCCAGCTTACGCATCCAACTGTTCAGTAAATTGAACTGGATTGAATGCAGTGATTGGGTTAATTTGGGCTCAGTAATTGCACACAATAATTATTAACCAAAAATATGCCCACAGCTGTGTTTGATTCCATTCATTTTCTGAACCCAGTCAAACAAAATTAAGTACAATTAAACAGTTTTAAAATCATTCAAATGTATAGATTAAGCCAAGACTAAAAGCGGAGCTTCAATTTTTATTTGGCAATCTTATTATTCACAAAGGAAAATAAAAATTGAACCAACAATAAAATTGAACCACAACATTTACATGAGCGTTCCATCAAGACTTCCATTTGGGTGGGAAATGAGAGCCTTTATATCTGGACTTAAGAGGGGAGGCTCTTGATCACCATATTGTTGCTATGGGAAGTTCCTCAGAAGTCACAACAATATTCAGCTTGTCTCTTGACCTGAACAGAAAAAATGCTAAAACTCAAACAGCATACAGTTTTTGCTATTGTAAACATTGCGAAAATTTAAAGTTTATCTGGATGCAACAGTTTCTAGAAATTCGCTATATTATAACAGGCCATCTGATAGTTTTCGGAAAAAAAATTAAAAATTATGCGGGAATTTTCAGGCATACATGTATTATGCCAAAAAATATGTTGATTACGCGGAAAACACGCTGAATTTGCGGAAATTTAAACAATTTATAACATTGATAATTGTGTCTTTCCACTGTTTTCCTGTTATGTAATCTGCTTAGTGAGGTTCTTTCTTCTTCTTCGTCTCTTTAAATTTATCCTTACTATAAGCTTAAACAGCAAGGTGATTCTGTGAGACGACGAACGAGCAAAAGACGACAACGTGTGCAAGTTTCCTGGTGCAAATAGTAGTCAAACGCAGTTTCTTATCAATAACTGTTATTTGCTGAAATGTCAATGCTTTTCGTCCAATAGAAATCAGTGTAAGGACAAAACTAGTTCCCAGGCTCATCACCAAAAGACGCGTGGAGCGCCTGGAGGTTACAAAATTGCTCGCGAACGAAGCGGCGTGTTGTTGTCGATGTTTAGGAGGAAAACTGCTTCAAAATAATCAATCTCTTCGGCTTTTACAAGTATGTTTGTGAGGATGAAAAGCAGCTGCTTTGTCACCAATATTTGGCAAATCTTTCTGTTTTATGCGGAAAATGCTCTGAAAATGCGGAAGATGCGGACGTTAAAGAATTATGCGGATCCGCACCACCGCATCCTGTCAGATGCCCTGTTATAAAAGTTATGATTGCACAAGGACGTATCTTTATACAGTTTTGTGCTGTTGTTCTTTTTTATTCTTCGTGAAAACAGTAATTGCATGCTTCGGATTATATAGATGGGTGGAGCGATTTGCAAAAAATTGGAACTTTACTAGTGTCCTCTTAGTTTTACCGATTTTCTTTTTAATGTGACGCTGGGGACTGGCACTAGCTACGTCCGCACAATGTCGAGTTGTGGAATTCAGATGTTCATCTTCATTATTTCACCAATATAGCGGCACTAAATGCTGCAAAACAGGGTATGACAAAATATCATCCACAACAATCCCTTAGCAACAGTGCAAGATCTGTAGTTAAGAATCTCTCTCCCTCAAGTTACAAAATCCTTTTTTCATGGTGATGTGAGATCTATTCTGGATTGCTATTTGGTTAATTAACTTAATGCAGAATGAATCAAACAGTTAAACCATGTTTACGTGATACCGGTATGAACGCACCCAGGTATGACTCGCACTGTTACGAGATTTTGTGCTGTAATCATGTAACAAATACAGAGAAGCAAGAGGGAACTGGGGTGAACTTGTATCAGAATGAAAACCACACAATGTACTGGTGTCATGTAAACACCCCCTCAGATTAAAGTTGAGCAGCTCTCAAGAATGTTGAATAACATCCTCAGATACCCAGGGGCAGTAAAATCCTGATCTTATTAAAGTGGGGGAAACTCAGACTGGTACAATTTGTTTACATGACACCGGTCTGAAAGTCAGACTGGCGTAAGCATTTACAAGAGACCAACCATCTCTAGTAAAAATACAGTTTACCTTTTATCCACCAGCTTGGATTGCTTTAATGTCACTTATTTAAATGCACATGCTCAAAAAAAGAGGGGGAAAATTGGGGTAGTTTTTCATGACAGCGTGCGTGCTCAGTGCATGACGTAGCATGACATTGCCATGTGGATTGGGGGCGCAGTATGGATGCGCAGGGAAAAAATGTCCTTAGAACCTCCCTAAACCCATGGGCTTACTTTTGGCAATTGAGATAATTACAATCTGCTTTTTTTTCCATACAGGTTTTTATTCCATCAACCTGATATCTGAAAAATAGGGCAGTTTATTGTAAGGCTTTAGTTTATAAATCTGTACTCTTAGCTACATGTATGTTCCCAGGCAGTCGTTATCAATTTAAATAAAAAAATTGAAGAGCAGTTTTGAAAAAAACGTTTTATATTTTGTCCTTTTCTGCGAAGTGTTTTGATGTTTTTTGTTCCCTCAGTAACACATCCATACACCAGTAACATTTATTTGGGAGTAATCCTACTCCCCTCCCCCGCCCCTCCCCCCCCCCCCCCCCACACACACACAACTAACTTCCCAGGAATGGCAAAATTAGCACTGACCTGTACACCAAACCTACCGATACCCATCAGTACCTTAACTGGACCAGCTGTCATCCACGCCACACAAGAACCTCCATCCCTTAAAGCCTGGCACTGAGACTACGACGCATCTGTTCCACCAACGATTCTTTTGAGAAAAGAGCACGTGAATTACACAACATTCTGCTTGAGCGTGGTTACAAGAACAAATTGATTAAAGAATGCATTATGAGGGCAAGGAAAACATCGAGAGAAGAAGCGTTACAGAGCAAGCAAAATTCTTCCTCTGACCGTGTACCACTCGTAGTCACTTATAATCCAGCACTGCCAAACCTGCATACAATCCTCAAAGAACACCAGCAAATACTTGACACATCGTCCAAGACACAAGCCATCTTCAAAGAACCCCCGCTCGTTGCATTTCGTAGAGGTCGTAGTCTGTCACAAATGCTCACACACAAGAGGCTGCCATCATCAAACACCAGTAACACAACCTCCCCTTCTGACCATCCAACACAACAAAGAAGCGATTGGTTGCCAAATCCATCTGGCACAACCTGTTCAATCTGTGGCCGATCTTTTCAAACCAACAGAAACCTGAAATTCACTTCACTCATAAACACAAACAACAGAGTCCATCTACACCCTCTGACCCGGGATTCTGGCCTTGCAGAACAGATATCAGATGTGCTTGCTGCAAAACATACGGACAGTTTACACAGACAGTTACTAGCAACACTACAGGAGAAACGATTACATTACGACAACACACCACATGCAAGACCAGCAACGTAATTTATTTAATCGAATGTGTAAAATGTAGTGATCAGTACGTAGGCGAAACAGGACACCCGGTTCACCACCGTGGAACACAACATCGCAGTGATATTAAAGGAGGAACAAAAAACATACCTTCAGTCAGACATTTCAAAAACTGTGGAGTACAAAATCTTAAATTAACAGTTATTGAGAGGGTTAGAAAACAGGACCAAGACATTCGGAAAGCGCGAGAAAAATATTGGATTTTAAGGCTTAAACCATCTATTAATAACTTAGTTGTATAAATAACCATAGCTCTGCATTTAATTTTTTTTCTTAATATTTGTATTTTTGCGGTATGTATATGTTTTTTTTAACCGTTGCTGCATATTTTCCCTAACATGTGACCTTGTTACGTCACAGTATGTTAACCGTTGACACGAATTTGAATTTTGTTTGTTGTTGATGTAAGCAGCTTATACCTCTAACGCTCCTGATGAAGACCGTGATGGTCGAAACGTTGAGCGAATAAAACCAACTTAGCTACATTGTATATTGGAGTTGGCCTCTTGACCATTACATTTCTAATTTTATTTGAGTCTCAAGAGTCCACGATCGCTTTAGTGATCCTCCATACAGCACGTACAGTTGGTACCGGATTTGCATTGTTTGCTAGACCTCTTACAAGCAAGTTGTGTGTTATATATATAGTACTGTCTGCAGTTATATATATATATATATATATATATATATATATATATATATACTGTAACAGCAAAAATCCAGGAGGGCCTTCCATCAATCGTCTCTTGCACCACGGTGAGGGTGTGACTTTGCTTGTACGTCGGTTAACTTTTTGTAGAATTATTTGCAAAGTACGGCTCGCCCATTTGGTCTTCCTAACTAGCAATGGACACAGAAACGACTGGATTGATTCAACATCGGGCATCAGCCCGTCTTGTTGTCGGAGACTAGCTACGTGCAAGTAGAGTCGTAAATACCTTAGACATCATTGTCTGATCCGAGGGTACACGCCAATCGTTGTCCGTTCCAGAGAAATTTGATTGTGTTCACTTTAGCTTAGCTAAAACGCATTTAAAGGAACTATGTCACGGCGTTTTCATTCATTTTTCTGATCTGACAAAATTATTTTCTCATTAACGGAAACCTTAAAAATAATAGTTTCCTAAGTTAGAAAAACACCAAAGAAGTAATAATTAACCAAAACTAAACAAGGATGGTTACGACTGAGGGAGATTAAGACGGATTACGAATGACAAACTTGAAAAAACTTGCCAGCTTTTTCAAGTTGCGTTATCCGTGACGTAGCTCCTTTAAACAGGTTATGTTGAATTTGCGCTTTGTAAATAAATTAAATTATTATTACCCCAGAAGGTTAATTTTAGGCATACAGCAGCTTCAGCAAATACCTACAAACATTTTTCTTTAGAATCGTTCTGGTGTGGAATGTATTGCTTAGTTCTGTGTTTTTAAGTCACAAAGTAATGCCATATCCAAAGCGACCTACTTATGACAGCCTAAGGGTGGCCCGACACAAGGTTTTCTTTTCGACCCGATACTGGAGAGCAGGGTATTTTCTTCTGATATTTAAACATTTTTACTTCGGACATGGTTTTCGATATTATTATATCGATATTGTTACGCTCAGTAGTTGGGCTTGAACGGATTGCGCTACATAGAAACAAAACATCATTAAGGCGCAAACAGCCTCGCATATACACGTAACTTTTTTTTTTAAAGTGGTCATGTGAGCAGTACCGCACAGCGTCAGATTACCGATACTTCTCGCGACTATCGCTATTTTTGTAAACCCACATTTGATGATATTGAGAATTTGATATCGCTACTGCCCATCACCATTCGATACCCAACTAAAATCCACGTTCAAAGGGAAAAAGAAACACCATGCTAAGCTATACCGAGAGAAAAAGAAAATAAAACGGGGTAAGACGTTACGAAATTTCCCCTGCAAACACAAGAAAACTAAAGCACAATACTTTCCAAAAACCGACGTCATAAAGTACTTTCAAACTGGATATTATCAGCAGAAGGGCCAATATGGCTACTTATTTGATTTGTACTGTGCCACAAGTCGCTATTCTTTTTGTCACCGCAGATTAACTCCCCTTCTTTTTCTGCAGCAACAGTCCTTCCCGATGGATGATATGATGATAAGCGGCTTCTGCGCCTGACCTGATTGAAAATGTTCTTCCTTTCTTTCAAGCCCTTTATGATTGCCTTGAATGCATCTTTGAACTCTTTGCTTGTGATGTAATACACGAGTGGATTGCATGACGAATTGATGATCACGAACAGTCCTATTTGACCAAACAGCAGATTGTAATAGGGGTTCCTCCAAATGTCTTTTTTGATAAGTAGCGCCACGCGCAAAGCGTTCAGTGGAAACATAGTCACAGCAAACAAAATAACCAGAGGTGTTAGAATGCGTTTTGTTTTGTTACTTTTTCTCCAGATTCTCTTTTCTCGTGATCGAGCAGTGTTTGGCATATTCCTTTGGTCGTGACAATCTCCAACCTCCATAGAATTACGAAATGCAAGACTGTCACGCACTCGCTCCTTGATCTTCACGTACGTGAATGCTATGACAGCTAGAGGAAGAAAATACCAGACGATGATGAGAGCGCTTGTATATGTCACGTACATTACATTTTTTCCAGACGTCTGAGGCCAGTCAGGTTTGCAAATTTCATTGGTGGAGTCGTACACCATGATTGGGTACAAAGGAACAGATGAAACCAAAAAGGACGCTAACCACACCACGAAGATGACGAGCATAGTCCTTAATCGAGATCTATCCCAGAACTGGTAGCGTTTAGCGCCCACAATATTTCTGTGTCTCTCGATGGCAATGGCTGTTATCGACCAAATTGAGGCTCCGAAGAATATTTCATTTGTGGGTAACATGTACGAACAAGCTTGTTCCCCCAGCAACCAGCGGAATGGGCTGACGTACCTAGCCACCGCCACAGGATAGATGAACAGTAGTACCCCCAAATCTGCAATGGCCAAACTTAGCAAATAATAGTTCATCGAGGTCTTCCTGAGACGTCCAAGAACCACAAGGCATACTAACAGGTTTCCAATGACACCCAGGAAGGCGATCGCTGACCACACTGTGATCTGGAAAGCTGTGGCTGCTACTGGTTCGCGAAAGTACTCGGGAAAACTAGGTGATTGTGTGACACTGGCATTCCTGGTAGTCACTGAAGAGTTGTTGTGTGTCCCGTTATTGTAAACATCCTGCATGGCTCTTGTCTGGTGATTTAACTGAAAGAGAAGTGACACTTTGATGATTGCAAGGTTAGATGGATCAGCTGGATAGATGGATCAGTTGGTTTGACAAAACTGTTGGCTGCTAACGACTGCGAAAAGTTGTGAAGAGGTTTAAGTGAGACAGCTGGATACACATCAACATAGATAAGTTACTTAGATGGATCAGTCGGTTGGGTGGATCAGTAGGCTATAGATTTAGAGAATCTGAAAGCTAGATGCCCCGATTAGTGAGCAAAAGTAGTTCCTAGGATGCACGGTGGTCATTGGGGCACATGGACCGTGGGTCAATGAGGTACATGGACCATGGGCCATTGAGGCACATGGTTGATGGATCATTGAGGCACATGGATCATGGATCATTGAGGCACATGAATCATGGATCATTGAGGCACATGGATCATGGGTCATTAAGGCACATGGACCATGGATCATTGAGGCACATGGATCATTGAGGAACACGGATTATGGATCATTGAGGCACATGCACCAGCGAATTACAATAGTTACATGAGCCCCTGGCTCTGGAGACTGGGCGACCACTCCTCACGTCAACGACAAAAAATAAGTTACTTGTCAGCTGGTTAGTTGGAACAGTTAGTACGGCATTATTTCTCACTGATGAAGAGACAGCAGTCTCGAAACGTCTGAGGATTTTTCCAACATTTTCTCCTTCTAGCGCACAGACACTACACAAATTTACATCAAGAATATCTGGAACAGTTGGGTTGACGTATGTCTTGGCTGCAAACCTCTTACATGAGAGGGCTTGCAACCATCCGGAAACTCAAAGTCACGATTATCGGGCTGCTTCCAAAAAATCGCCTATATGTCTCTGGCTTTGTTCTACAAGATTCAAGTGCCTTTCGAGGTACACCGAATACTTTTAGGTTATCTCACCATATTTCCACTATATTGCTACGCAAACTTTACGGCTTACATGATAGATATATGGCGTGTCAGAAACCCGACAGAGAAACGCTTTACGTGGCGACAGAAAACCCCAATTATTCAGAGACGTTTAGACTTTTGTTTAGTAAATGATGGTTTGCAAGACGACATCGTCTCAGCAGACATAATACCATCTATTAAATCAGATTACTCTGCAATTACATTGTCGATTAATGGTGTCGATGACAGTGAACGCGGTCCAAGCTTTTGAAAGTTTAATTGTTCTTTAGGGGATGATAATAATTATCGCGATCTCCTTGACACAAATATTAGAAGTTGGCTCCAAGAATTTAAGGAGGTTGTCGATAAGTGTGTCTTATGGGATTTGTTAAAACACAATATTCGACAGTTTACTATAAATTATAGTAAAACAAAAGCTCGGAATAGGAGAGCTAAGGTTAATGAACTGGAAGGAAAATTACAGAACTGCACCAAAAAATGCGACAAAGACCCATCGAGACAAAATGTTGAACACTTGGAATGTTTACAGGCGGAATATGACCAACTCTATGATTACGTTACTCAAGGTGCTGTTGTTCGTTCCCGTGCAACTTGGTATGAAAAAGGTGAAAAGAAAATAATTATAACAAAATTAATATTTTTTGAATTTGGAAAAATCAAACAAGGAAAAAAGTTGTTTTTGTAAGATTTTAAAAAGCGATAGAACAATGGTAGTTAACCCCAAATCAATTATGAGTGAATTAGAATCCTTTTACTCCAATCTTTACAAAGAGAGTAATTGTCTATCATCATCATTTCTAGATGACTTAAAGGAAGTTCCAACCGTGGCTGAGGAGGTGCGGAACGTATGTGAAGGAAAGATAGAATACGATGAATGTTCTAACGTTTTACAGTCCTTTCAAAAAAATAAAACTCCCGGGAACGACGGATTGACAATAGAATTCTACGTGGCTTTTTCGTCTTTGATTGGGAGACCTCTAGTAGATTGCGTCAACTACTCTTATGTGTTCGGAGAACTTTCAAATTCACAAAAACAGGCTATAATCACTTTAATTGAGAAAAAAGGAAAGGACAAAAGACTAACTAAGAATTGGCGGCCTTTATTGCTAATCAATGTCGATGCGAAATTATTTCCAAAGTTTTAGCAAAGCGTTTGGAAAAGGTCTTGCCAAATTTAATACATCCTAATCAGAACGCATTCGTTAACGGTAGGTCCATATTTGATGCAATTAGAGCGATTGACGACTGCCTTTGATACATTAGATTTCCAGCTTCTAATCAGAGCTTTACACAAATTTAACTTCAGCCTATCTTTTATCCAGTGGATGCACGTTCTATACAAAAATGCATCCAGCTGTGTAATGAACAATGGCTTTACAACTGGTCCTTTTCCGTTAGGTAAGGGAGTCAGACAGGGGATCCACTCTTTCCTTACCTCTTCAAATTAGCGCTAGAGACTTTAGCTATAAAAATAAGACAGGACAGTAGTGTACAGGGACTTAAATTGGAGAAGAAATGATAAAACTGTCTCTGTTTGCAGATGACATGACTGTATCATAAAAGACAAAATAGCTTATACGAATTTGTTTCTTATTCTCGAATCTTTTGGTGAGTGTTCTGGCTTAAGTGGCTGTCCGCGTAAGAATCGACCACTCAATTTTGTTCAAATTTTCGATTTCCTTCAAACTTTCTGTGTGAGACAAAAATGGTATAAGAGTAATGAAAATACATTCCGTTTGCCGGTTGTCTTCCGAAGACCCGATATTTTAGGGCAAATGCTGTTGACACCCGGAGCCCTCAAAATCGCCCTTTCGTCGAGTCAACATTAGCCAATTTTGGGAAGTCTGCTGCCGACCTTATATTTATCCAAAAAATCTAACTTTTATACCAGTAATACATACGTCACATTACTTTACAAAGATGGTGGAAAAAGTTCAAATTATCGAGACTTGATTAAACGAGAGAGTCTCAAACTGGCCAATGTTAATGGTATCAGCAAGAAGCGGGTCAAGTGGTAAGACAAAAACAAACGTTTCACAAAATTCAGACTTACTCTGACAATCTTAGGTATTTTTCTAAAGAGTACTAGGATAATGTCCTTAACCTACTCATTGATATTTCGTGGATCTTTAACATGTGAATAGATACAGTTAATGTACAACAATTATGGAGAAATCCGTTATTCGGCAACAACTGTAATGAGACCGAGTGTGGCAACGAGCGTACAAATTTTGACTTCTTTGTCTCGTTCACAGATGAAAATGGGCAAACACTATAACTAAAAGGGTAAAAATTAAAATCATACCTTGAAAGTTGTCCAGCTTTACTTTTAGGGCTGTTTTTCAACAGCTAGCCGGCTGCAAATTTTACGGTTCTGCAACGGATTCCATCAATTTCGTAGTCTTCTTTCGTTCGCTTACAGGCGGCGACCTCGTGAGCCAAAAGCTTGAAGAACGCCATTATGTTGCGTAAAGAGAGTGACTAAATTACTGGTACCAATAATCTGGCTAAGGAAACGCCAGTGACAAGTGAAAGAACGAAGACTAATCCAGGAAATGACCCTGAAAAATACTACGCCGTCCATCTTGTTTCAAGTGTATTACCGCTGACCGAAACAACACATTTCCTTCGTGATTGTAGCGGAAATGACAATAATTCACAATCAAAGTACAGTTTTAATTGTTTTGCGTCTCACGAGAATAACTATAAGAAATAAACTCTAGAGATACAGATAGGTACTAAACGTCAACTCATACACCTTTATTTCTTTATGCCAGGGTGATCTAGTCAGTTTTACTCTGTTATCAGAGGGATCCCTGACAAACTATATTATTAAAATTACTGTTCAAAGTTGGAAATTCCTAGACATACAGCAGAATATGCTCGTAAGTGACCTTGATATCCCTGGCATTTTTTAATCTGTCTTAGGCAACGTGAGATAAGCTTGCAATTGTAGGCACCTTTCATCACTCCCGGCCGCTAAAGCGTCGGCGCTCATTGAATGACTCCCTTTTTCATTGAATGGCTGACTGTACGATTGACGGATTGATTGACTTACTGATTGACTGTTTCATTTGTTGCTTTTAATTAAAATTGATTGTTTGACTGACTGACTGACTGATTGACTCGCTAAAGGACTGCATGAATCAATGATCAATCGATTGATTGGTTGATCCATTGATTGGTTGATAGATTGATTGATTGATTGATTGATTGATTGATTGATTGATTGGTTGATTGATTGGTTGATTAAATGAAGGAATGTAATCGGTCGATCAATCGATCCAATTGGAAACAAGTAGTTTCGCATGGACCATCCACCACCGTTAGAAAATAAAAGGACCGGATCCTGTAGTAAAGGATCTAATCAGCAAAAAGTAAGGAACCAAATACGATGAAACAAAAAGATTGTTTTCAAGGTAGGGAAACTATATATATATTGGCGCAGTATGAACCTATGCTTCCCCATCTTTGCCAGCGTCTTAGTATTTTGTTTCGCTTTTTGTGTGTGTGTGTTTGAGTGTGATACAAGTTGAATTTAATTATCATTCTTGAGTCGAAAGTTTGTTGGGGTGGCGGTTTTCCAGGGGTTGAGGAGGTTTTTTTTCGGGGGGGGGGGTATGAAAGGATGTTATCTGAAACGTCGGGACACTTGGTCAGCGGTTTATTGTCTTGGCAACCAAAGCGTTGGCCAAAGTATCCTTGAATAGCTGCGTGTTCCTGTTTTCCTTCGTTCCTGGAAATGCTGGTGTAACCTATACAGACTGTGGAGTGTGATCATAATATTGCGTTTGTTTGGTAGTTTTCAAGGGTACAAAATGTAAAATAAACGTCGATTACAACACTTTTCGCTCAGTCCGTCTTTTTTTCAGTTGACGCAAATTGTACATGCCAAGCTTCGACAAGCTGTACATTTGGTTGCTCAGTGTTCTGGTTTGGTTTCTGAGGTAACTACTGAGAAATGGCTTGTTCACACAAAGGGACATGTTTCCGAGACCCGAGACTTGAGATAGGGACAAGTTTGCCGCACTTGTCCCTATATGTGTGCCTTAAGTGGGAGTTAAACTCCTCTGTATAAGCTACTAGCGATTTTTGGTTAATTTCACGGCAATTCGATAACGATTTTGATGAGATGGGAGAAAAGTGCTTTTTGTAGACACAAAAAAGCTGCGTTTGGAGATCCCCAAGGGAAACTTAACAGTTTGTTTTTTCACATCGCTTGCCGGTTCCGTTCTCACCTCCATGCAGAATTTCAAAATTGTAATAAAATCGCCTTAAGTTGCTGTTAAATCACAGAAAAAGGGGCCAATACAAAACGGGTGATATGAAACCGTGTAAGGCATGCATAAGTTGCAGTATACCGGTAATAACAACGCTGATGTCAAGTTTAAAAATTATTCCCCCCAAAAAACGGAATTTTCGGACGGTGTAAGTACTTCCTCGTGTCTCTCATAAATACTAAGAACTACATTTTTCTTAAAATTTGAGCGAGGCTTATATGTAGTATCTGGTGTTTCTTCAGGTTACTTCACCCTTATGGGTGATACAAGTCGCTTGTTCCACAAAAAATCCACCTTTTAGTTTCGGAGACCCTTCGTTACTAGAAGATCGAATTCAAGGAAAGTGTTTGTTCTAGCTTAAGTAGCTCTTAGAACGCCACACAGGATTGGTTGAGAAAACAATAAACCAAGGATAAACAAACCCGATAGAAGCATTGTTGCCTAGCCCTGACAACAGAGCTGCGAGATAACAAGATCTTATGAAATAAGAAGGGCTAAGCAGCTGTGTAGTACCCGAAAGAAGGAACCCGAGAGCTATAAAGCCTAACCCCACCCCTTAAAAAGCACAACGTCTAGCCGAAAACACAATAGACAATATTTTAAAAATCCAACATTTCAAAATCCAAACGGTTGACTTGTCTCGTACAAAATGGTAAACGCTATTTGTTTTTAACTTCTGCAATCACAGGCTTATCTCACGTTTGCCTAAGACAGATTAAAAAATGTCAGTGATATCAACATATTCTGCTGTATGTCTAGGGATTTCCAACTTTGAGTTGACCTTGAGTACCTGTCTGTACCTGTTAGAGATTATTATTTTTTAATGTAAGACATTCAATACTATACTCTGATTGCGAATTATTTTATTGAAGTGGTTTGTAAGGCAATCGAATTACTGGTCACTTGCAAGTTAGTGATTTCCGGTTTAAATTTCCGGTGTCATTTCCGCTACGATCAGGAAGGAAATGTGCTGTTTTGGTCGGCGGTAATACACTTGAAACAAGATGGACGGCGTAGTATTTTTCAGGTGTTATTTCCTGGATTTGTCTTTGTTCTTTAACTTGTCACTGGCGTTTCCTTAGCCAGGTTATTGGTACCAATAATTTAGTCACTCTCTTTACGCAACGTAATGGCGTTCTTCAGGCTTTTGGCTCACGAGGTCGCCGCCTGTAAGCGAACGAAAGAAGACTACGAAAGTGATGGAATCCGTTGCAGAACCGTAAGATTTGCAGCCAGGTAGCTGTTAAAAAACAGCCCTAGAAGTAAAGCTGGACAACTTTCAAAGTATAATTTTAATTTTTACCCTTTTTATTGCCCATTTTCATCCTTGAATGAGACAAAGAAGTCAAAATTTGAACGCTCGTTGCAACACTCGTTCTCATTACAGTTGTTGCCGAATAGCAGATTTCTCCATAATTGTTGCAACTGCATCTCTTCACATGTTAGAGATCCACGAAATATTAATGAGTAGGTTAAGGACACTATCCGAGTACTCTTTAGAAAAATACCTAAGATTATCAGAGTAAGTCAGAATTTTAACCGTTTCTTGCTGATAACGTTAACATTGACCAGTTTGAGACTCTCTCGTTTAAACAAATCTCGATAATTTGAACTTTTTCCACCATCTTTCTAAAGTAGTGTGACGTATGTATTATTGGTGTAAAAGTTAGATTTTTTAGATAAATATACGGTCGGAAGCAGACTTCCCAAAATTGGCTAATTTCGACTCGACGAAAGGGCGATTTTGAGGGCTCCGGGTACCAACAACATTTGGCTTAAGATCTCGGGTATACTGAAGATTACTAACAAACGAAATGTATTTTCATTAGTCCTATATCAACTTTGTCTCGCACAGAAAGTTTGAAGGAAATCGAAAATTTGATCAAAATTGAGTGGTAGATTCTTTCGTGGACAGCCACTTAAAGGTTAATGATGAAAAAACAGAAATCGTATCTCTAGGAGACAATATTCTGCAAGAAAAAGACTTTCCAAAACACAGTATTTGTGAAGTTATAAAAATTTGGGGGAAATAACCTTAACTTTGGAGAAACTTTAAAGAGTATAAAGAAATCAATCAACGTATGGAAATGGAGAGCCCTCTCCCCTTTAGGAAGAATACAGATAGCCAAAACCTTAGCTATCTCAAAGCTTATGTTCAGAGTTCTGTTATACCTATTTCAAAAGAACTAATTAAAGAGGCAAACTCAATTTTTTTACAATTTTATTTGGAATGGGAAAGATAAAGTGAAGCGTCATGCACTTATATCTAATATAGAAATGGGAGGACTCAAAATGTTAGACATTCAATCTATGATTAGCGCAAAGCGAGTAACATGTATAAAGAAGTTATTGGAAGATTACTCAAGCCCTTGGAAAACAATCCTGGACAAGCTTCTGTTACCAGTTGGAGGACGTTTTGTATGACACTGCAATTTTCAAACTTTTAAATTGAAAATCAATCTACCAGCATATTACAAAGAATGTTTCGACGCGTGGTAGAGTTAAATGAGAAACCTCCAAGTTGTTATAAAGAAATCATTAACGAAATTATCTGGAATAACAAATTTCTTTGTTATGATAAAAAATCGATGTCCAGAAGGGACATAGTAAATTTAGGCGTCGTGAAGATAGGAGATTTGATTTCTGCAAACAACTCCTTCTCGTACGTTATTTCTTCACTTATCAAGCCCAAACAAAGATTTTTCATTATGGGTATTATTAACTCAATTCTTACAGAATGGCGTTCAATTATTAACCCTATTCAGACCGGGCTTTTTTCGCCCTTCTTTTACCGGGGGGGGGGGGGGGGCTTCAGAAGCCCCCTCTATGTAACTTTAAAACCGCTTACGCTATGGCCACCAAGTTTGTACAGGATAGTGTACGCGCTAACTTTAACCACCACATATACTGTGATGTCACCGTGACGTAATATGACGTCATTATGACATTATTTGTTTCTCAATGTTTCACTTAGAAGCTCTAAAGAAATAAATTTACTGAATACTGTGCCTGAAGGGGTAAAAATGCTTTTTTGGGTATAAAGGGCATCTTTAATATATTTTCTGAATGTATATTTTTGGAACACATGAAATTTTGCAGACAAAGTTCATCTTAGAGATAAAATGGTCATTTTGGTGTCCGCCATCTTGGATCCGCCATCTTGGATCTGCCATCTTGAATTTCTTTAAATTCATCTGCTTCATTTAATAAACAAGAAAATGAAGCCAGTTGATTGTAAAACGTTTATTTAATTAGTTAACAATGTCATACGCTTGAAATTTATGGCGAATAGGGAATTTATAGCGAGAAATCACCTTTCTACCAGTCAAACCTACCATCTTGGATTTTCACGTTTTAAATTTCACGTTTTCCTCAAATTAACACTAAATTCCTTTTTTTATTGAGAGGTTATTCCTAAATGATAAATTGTTGCTACAATTAATGTAAAAATACAAATTCGATTAGAAAACATTAAAATAGCAGCGATTAAAGCGAGAATCGTGATTTTTTAAAAACATGGCTGCCACAAAGCGATTGCCATGGCAACGTCAAGTTTGTTGGACATAAGACACTCATGCCAAAATGTTCCCAGTAAAATTTTAGGAAAAGTCACAAAATTTAGTGGTACTAGCACAAACGGTTACGAAATTACACAATTTCAAAGTTGAGGCGGGCCTCAAAAGCCCCCCCCCCCCCCCCCCCCGCCCTCGGTCTGAACAGGGTTAAAGCTTCTACTGACGTAACAGTAGACGACCCCATTCCAAGTATTCCAACGATTAAAATGGCAAGCGGTAGCGTGGTATTAATCCTTGGCATCTTTCCTAAACAGATCTATCAAATCTTTCTGCAGCAAAAACAAATTGCGCCCACTGCTAAACAGAAATTAACAAACAAGTACTCAAATATAGAGATTGATTGGGAAAAGGTTTATACATTGGCCTTTCAATGCACTTTAGACACTAAGATCAGGGAATTTCAATATAAGATTCTAAATTGTATAATCTTTACAAACGAGAAACTTAATTTAATTGATGTAGTTGAATCACCAAACTGCACTTTCTGTCAAGAGCCAATGGAACCCGTCGAGCATTTACTTTTCTCCTGTAGGATAACCTCTAATTTTTGGAAACACGTCTTGTCCTGGCTAAGAGATAATTATGTTCGTGTTGGGAGAATTAACGAGCCGGGTGTCACTTTTGGAAAATTTGATAATGTAAAAGGCTACATTTTAATTAATCATATCCTGTTATTAGGTAAATATTATATCTACTATTAATAGGAAATGTCAAAATAGCTTACCTACACTTAGAAGTTTTTTTGCTGGGACAAGACGTGTCATCAATATTGAGCTCCATATTGCCAGGGAAAAAAATAAACTTGTTTTCATTTACCAAAGTAGGAGAAGCTAATTAACGAACGTAAATAATTGTTAACTGATGCAACACCTGTTTGTGGAAATGCCGTCTCTGTACTTAGCTGCATCTTTTCTCTGCTTTGTTTTGTTGTTGTTATTATCGTTTTCTTTTTTTTTCTTTTTAATGTCAAAATTTAATTTAGTTAAATTGTAAATCAAATTAACTATTAATAATTAGTAATTGTTTGTAATTATCATTAATATTAATAATATTCGTAATACATGCTTACAAATCAATAAAAACTATTTTAAAAAATCAAAATAATCAGGTTTTGTTGGGATCATGTCGGGAAAAAATGCAAAAAATAAACTGCCGGGGTAAATTGCTTTTTATCAGTATAAGTAGTATATGAGAAACATGCTGCAGGCTTTCGCAACATTGAAGCTGTTGCCTCTGGAAAACAAAGCAATGAGCTTCATTACTATCACTGGTGCCTAGACTATGACAACAACAGCTTTATGGAATCAGAAGTTTGAGCTTACAAATTTGCGCTATTTTCAAACGGAAGGATAATTGTTGCCACCGGCTAATCAACAAGTCAGTCACGAAACTGACTAAATGTGGATGTTTAAAAAGTGAGCCTAACAAGGCAAACTTAGTGCACATGCATTCTGCACGCTTCTTTTCGCCTCTTTGTTCCAATGATATTCAGAGGTCACTAGTTTTAATAAAGAGTTGTATAACAAAGAACTTCTCACTGCGGTTTACCTGTTTTATGAATACAAACTAATAATCTAGCTTCAAGGTTTTTATTTGTGAGTTTACTTTTCTTAATTTTTTTTAATATTTAACCAACGTTTAAAGTTCTTACTTCCCAAATGTACATATTTTTAACAACAAGTACGCAGGTGATGATTGCGTTCATTGAAAATACTTCGCGATACATTTTTGAAATTATTATTTCAATAACTCCCTGCCCCCTCCCCCAACTGGAGCATGCAAATTAGAAAAGAATCAAATTAATACGTTTGTAGCTACATTCGCGTACTGAAAATAAGCTCTGGACTTGATTAGATTTAAGACTGGTTTATGATTAGTTTGTTCGTCGTGTATCATGCGGAGGGGTGTCACTGCTGAAAGGATTATTCGAGGAATAAGTCTTTATACATTTTCAATGGGATTTTGCTTTCACATATTTCAGGATGCAAGCACCCTTACTGCGAAAAAATCAAAACGGAATTAAGAGCGTTTCTGGATATTGGACAAGTGACAAAACCAAAAAAGCGCCATGGTTTGGAGACGAAGTGCATATTAATTTCCACTGAACTTGTGAAAACAAGACTTTGCCCTTCATCAAATATTGAAACGTTTTCCTTCGTGAAATACCACCTGGTTTCTAACCATAGAGAATCGAATCATTTACATTCTTAAGAGCGGCCACATTGGAAGCCGAAAAACCCAAACACAAATTTTCAGGACATTTTGTTTTTATTATCTTTTTTTTTTCAAATTTTCAAAGACAAACTACCCCGTACTACAGTAATATAAAAGAGTAATAAACTCCATTAATTCAATCACTTTACAAATAGTCGAAGAGCGCTACAGTCGGAGGGACATATTCGGTGTGAAAACTATAAAATGTTTAGGCTTAAATACACCTTTTTGGCTCCTATTGGAAACATTTGTCATCGGAGGGGATATTTTGCCCAAGATTTAGATTTGTACCTTCTCCTTACGTTGCCTTAACGCCTCGCAGCTTTCACCTTTTTGTCTCTCAGAATGCAACTTACCTAAAATCGGCCGGTTGATATCTCCAGTGAAACAATTAAAGACTACTATTCCTTGCACAACGATCTAAATGTCTCAAATGATGCTTTGGAAAACCACTCTTTCTATAAAAGCAGTCACGTAACCTCGTTCCAAGGGCGTCCGTGACGCGACAAGAGAGACACTGAGCAGACTGGGAGTGATCATGAAGCTAAAATTAAAAAAGAGCCAAGCAATTGCTATCTACCAGCGGGAAAAAGTGTGCTATACAAACAGACGAAAAATTTCAATTTCGGCTCGGGAAACTCATCAGTAGGAGCTTCCGTGTTGTGTATAACCTAATTCCTTCAGTATCTAGTAAACAAACGCACGTGAGAAACAAAGTGGTCGTTCAATTTTGGCTTATCAAAAATTGGCCATAAAACTTCCTTTGACGTGCTGGTCACATCTCGTAATCGTGTTTTCTTTGTGGCTGTTTTTTAAGGTTATCGTTTTTTTTTAACAACAGGTTATATGAACTCGTGAAGCACGTCAACATTCTTTGAACTTATCACATGCCGCAACATAACAGCTGTAAACTCATTTAACTACACTAAACACGTTTTAATATTAATAAATTGTGTACTGTGTTCTTCACCATTTGTTGATCATATGAAGACTTAACTAGCATAAAGAAGTGATTTACTTTGGTGAACACCGTTCACAGTTCTTAACACCGGTAAATTCGTCCAATCCATTAGCAAATTGCATACCTATTCTGACAAGTATACAATGAACCCTTTAACTCGACTAAGTTATAAATGGGTCCCCATGAAAGCAGTTCCTTATTCAAACGTGAAATTACTCGAGAGACAGCAACCTGAACGCGTGTTGCTCTTGCTATCACAAAGGATGTCATAGAAATGGATTATCATTAACAGGCGGACACCTAAAAGGTCTCACAAAGATATCCATTACCGAAACTAGTGAACTAGTGTAGTAATTCACCCTTTCAACATATCTATAACAAAAAGACTCTACCTGCCGCTAAATGTTTCATAAACCGGTAACATGCTTACAAGTTGTCTTTTGATATCAGTGTGAAGTACTTAGCAAATCACTTCATGCACAAAGGTTTCGTTCACATATCTACTTATATCTAAAATACGTGCAATGCATATCACAACAGTATTTGAAATGTCGTACCGACTAAGTGAAGTAGTTTTGTCACAGAAACTGATTTATTTTACTTAACTGATAAATAAAACAATTATAAAGAAGTATTTCTTTTTTATCTTTTAAACAAGAAATTCTGAAGAATTTACAGGCGGCGGATAGTCTCTCACCCCCTTCCCCCCATCCCTTTTCCTAAGGAAAAAAGGGTAACTTTAGTTGTTCGTGGTTTCCTGTCGCCTGTTATGGACAATTTGCACTTCCGGTATGTAAGGAATTAAATGTATGTATGCAACTCGCGAACTTGTTTGTTTGTATCCAGTGACCTCTGTACGACTCTAGCGAGGCAGGAGAAAACCCTGTGGCTTTACCTGGAGAAATAAATCGTTCTTAATCCGTGATATCGTTAAATACGGCCCTTAGGCATTCACGACAACTGTTTCAGCCTTCAGGCAAGGGCTCCATTCGGATCCTAACGACACGAGTGCAGGCTAATTGCAATCTATTTTTAAAACAACGATGCAGGTCCGTTTTAAACAACAACAAGGCCATTGTTCTAATGCCGACACTATCTTCGTTCCTCTGCTTTAGGTCATCGGGGAACTCACGAATGGAGTTTATGATCGCTTTGGCAACGTGTCGAGTTGGTAGCCCTTTGTAACCACCACTACCAATAGTCTCCGTGAGTCATTGACGATCTCCCATGCTAAGTAGTCTCAGCTTTCCGGAAAATCAATAAACCTACATCGCTCTCTTTAACAAAACGATGTTGTTTAAAAACCACTTTCAAAAGAGTTAAATGACCCTGTCACGAGCAAATTGCCCGGTATTTGAGAGATTAGCTTTCAATCTGGTAAAATCGACGTCATTATAACGAGCCCGATTGTTCAGAGGTCGCGCGGAGACTCAGTGAACCGACGTACGAGAAACCAGGAATGTGAGTTGCATTTTATGAGTCGGCCAGACGTGCCTAGGCACGTCGCGCCGCCTAATTATTAGATAACCACTCAAGTGCTTGAAGATGGCAAACAAACAGCTTTAATCTTAGCACAAGGAAAAAGATCTATTTGGTTTCCATAGTACGTTATTTTCTCGATTAAAAGCCGGGCCTCCAATAGACGTCGGGTTCAAATTGACGTTGGGTGAACACAAACAAATTTAAAATAAACGCCCGGCGTTTATCATGTTTATTCCAGGTACTAGCGTTTATTTGAAACTGATCCTTTATGCTGATGCGTAGAGGAACGTAAGAGAAACCAACATCTCGCAGGTTACTTCACTTACCATATAACTTGAACTGCAACAAACACACGGCAATACCAAACGTTTTGCCAGATAAGAATTCTGTATTGTGTATTGTACTGTATTGTATTGTATTGTATTGTATTGTATTGTATTTTTAAACTTCATTGAGTTGTTTTCCATACGCTTGTGTCTAAATTTTCCTGCAGACGTTTCAGACATTTGTGCGTGGAAAATGTATATTAAGAATAGTACAAGAACCGACAAACAAACAACCGAGGAAATGATTGCTGTATGAGGAACAAAGAAGTCGGGTGGGGTGGGAGGGAGGGGGGATAACAAAAAATTTTGGCGTCCATTTGCTGGGTGCATGAAAAAATGACCATTGCTTGAGCGGGGGATCAGATTTTCCAATTTAGTTTCATACCAAAATCCTCCAACGATAAATAAAGACTGGTCCGTAAGGGAGTTCAACCTGAAGACAGTCCGGGCCATAACCAGAACTGGATATAAAATTTCTTGTAATCTGATTGGTTCACACATGACCAAAACATTACCTTGACCGCGAAAGGACTAAGTTCCAGGAGAGAGTACAGCGAAAAACAGATCGAAAGCTTTCGATTTCAGCTCGCAGGTGAGGTTGAAGAAAGGGTTCAAACGTAGATATAGACAATTTTCTTCATTCGGATGAGGTCTTATTCGCCAAGTATTAGCTAGGACAGCCGAAGCGTCCTGAAAACTTGCTTACGGTTGGAATATAATTATACCATCAACGAAAACGTTTCTACCTCTATTGCGCCGAGAATAATTTGCTACTCGAGTTTATAAAAGCAAAACGTTGTCTCTAAATTAAAGTACTCATTCATCAGAGAATTAGCATAGTCGAAGCTGTGTGGTTCGGATTGTTGTGAGACTTGCGCCTTACTAAACTGAAGGCGGACGGTACCATTCATAATCTTTCTCGGTAGCTCTGTTTTGCTTATCGGTAGCTGTTTTACTTAGCACGCATAAGCTTACCTATATCCCGGCTATATACGACGGGAGGATTCCTTGCAATTTTATAAACAACGAAGACAGTCAGATTTGGCACTGAAAATGTTCTGCCATGCTTGTATAAGTGTTTCAGGTGTGCTTGTATAAAATGTTCGGGATAACCCAGAATTGCTTGTGTAGAAAAATTCAGTGGTCACAAATAAACTGATCAAGTGCTGAAAACTGTCTCTGTAATTGTTAGTTGTGGAAAATCCACTATCAATGAAATTTAAAATTCCAGTGGCCATCCTTACATGGTAAAGGTGTCTTTCACTGCTGAGGCCTCAGAGGCTGATGTTAAAACTGATTGCTTTTAATTTTGTGCATACAGGGTTAAATTGTAAGCTAATTATACATGTATTTTAAGCAGATATATTATATTCTTTCACATCAAATAAACTCAACCAACTGAAAATTCTACAGGATAGGAACTAATGGCCAAGGTACATGTTTTACTGTACCAGTAAGGATAAAAGGATTTTGGCCCTGCAGTGAGCACATAAACAAGACATAACACTTATTTGAGATAGGGCAATGCAATAGTCCCATCCAACCCAGAGCACTTATTAGAGAGGGTACTAGTTTGAATAGTTAGTGTCAATGCAAAAACCAACTGAAACAAGCCCCTGAATTGGCTCCACAACTCAATGAAGAGGATCTCTTTAATATAGATCCAGTTCAGATGGCTAGCAAGATCACTTTCATTGCTGAATGACACTATCCAAGTAGTAAGTAACCTACACTGATCAGAAGTGTAAGCAGACTGTTCAATCTTGTTTGAAGATCTTATTCTCCCAATATCTTTACAGGAAGTACATTTTAAGTTGTGATAAGCTATGCATTGCTAATAAAAGTTTTGATATTGTGACAAGATATGACTTGCAAATACTTATGTAAAACAGCAATAAGCACTGATACAATTGCAGGGAATAATTCAACTTCATTCAAGGAAAATGTTTCCACCCCATGATCACTCAACTTCACTGTTAAAGTGTTCAAACCACCCAGGGCGTAATCTCATATGGAAGGAGAGAGGGGTTGTAAACTGCCGATTTGGATATCACTTTTGAGTAGAGAGGATGGAACACTAATAATACATACTACATAATAATACATACTAGTCATACTAGTAATACATCATGGTATTACTTAGGGTTGTAACTGAAGAAATTAAAATATTTTCATCATTGTTGTGAGCGTGGTGTAGAGGTTTCATAATGGGATCTTAAAGCAGTCAAATTCTGTCATGTCCAGATTGGTCTCCTCTAGGATTACAATTAAAAAAATCTGGAGAGCAATATTATTCTTGACTCACTGGAGTTATGCCACAGGTGAAAAGTCTAAGGAATGTCACTACTATCATCATGTAAGAAAATGTTATTCTAATCTCCCCGGGGAGAAGACTCATCTGCTTCCCTAGCTTGTCTATTAAGCAGGGTATGCAGAGCAGTGGGAAGGTTGAAGGCTGAACTTAGGAATGTTACATTTCATGCTGTAGTTTTGGGGGCAGTATAGGTATCATCCCCTTCTAGGGATGCCAACATTTCCTTTGACTCCCCAGTGCTCTGCATTTTCAATTCCCAGCCTGGCAACCCCACACGGTTATTATAGTTGCACAAAAATAATGAAAAGGCATTACTAACAATGTTTCTTTTGACAATAATTTATTATTTATGCAAACATCTTCCATCAAAACACTCCAATTGTGCCAGTTCTTCTGGGTAAGCAGCTCTGTATAACCTGGAAAAAAGCAACTCTTGTTGTTAAATCTGAAGTAACCTCTGAGCATGTTGTTGCAAATACTTTTTTTCTTAGTCTTAATTGTTTTATGATGGTAATAGTAAATTAGTAAATTAATTTAAATAGACAGTAGAAAACAAAATGATGCAAGTCTTCAAATCACATCAGCATCAAACAAACAAACAACACCAGTTTACAGCAGTGCCAGACGTGAGAGCTCACCGAGTAAATAAAATATGTCAAAATTTATCTGGAAGAAAAAATTTAGGTCGTGAATAAAAACATCTTGCAGCTGCTTCTGCAAGAAAGCACCACAAATATTTTCCAAAAAGCACATTTGACAGAGATGATGAAATGAGCATCTAAAAGCCCATTTAAATTTCTACTGCCAGAATATGATAACATTTTGTTCTGCATGCTGCACACAGCTTTTATAATCCTAATTTCTCACGACAGTAGAGAACCGTTTCCGATGCGGCCTACAGCTTGCAGGGTCTCGTCTCCCATGGTTTTTTTAGTTTTGTATTTTTTTACTCCCACAATCTACAATCACGGTGCTTTTCCTTGACTGCACGGGAAAAATGAACACAGCATGAAATTCGAGTCACAGCAGCCTTCGATCGGCCAACAGACTAGCCGAAACTCCACTGCTACTTCGAAAGCCGTGTTACCGACAGTGCAGCCGCGTTACCATACAAAAATACCATCAATTAACGGCAAATTTTATAAAGATATTTGTGATATTTTTTTTGGAAAGACGAAAAAAATGCTACGTACCTTGTTTTTCCACTTATCTGATGCCCACTCGCTATGTAATCGAATAAAACTTAGCGAACCTCGCGACGGTTCTCGTGCTCAAAATCCTCAACACGTTACACGACGCCATTAGTTCCCCACTCGACTGCATCTTCATTGTTTAGTGCTATTGTGTGCAAAGCCTTTTGGGAAAAGGGTCGTTTACGACCGAGAAAAGGCTCAGAAATGACTAAATATAGTGTGCCCAGCTTTGGCGGCCATATTGACTTTTCTGATGACGTCACCATATATCCAGTTCTGGTTATGGCCCGGACTGGAAGAAGTAGTAGATATTCGGATATTTCAGACGATGAATTGTATGCACTGCTTGGAGGATATGTTTCTCGACATGAAAATACAACGGGACACGACCCCACAGCTTCTAGCTTTAAATCTTATCGTGTTAAAATAAAGGTCTTACTTTATGTTATGTTATGTTATGTTACGTTATGTTATGTTATGCTATGCTATGTTATGTTATGTCATGTCATGTTATGTTATGTTATGTCATGTCATGTCATGTCATGTCATCTCATGTCATGTCATGTCATGTTATGTCATGTTATGTTGTTATGTTGTGTTATGTTATGTTATGTTATGTTATGTTTTATGTTATGTTATGAAAAGCTAACCTGAAATCATGCCCTCCCTCCCTACTACTACTGCGGGGGAAGAAGGGCATGATACATTTGCTTGTCGAAACTCGTGTAAAAAAACAGATTCTGGTTTTCTGTCTGATTGGTCGAGAAACAATACCTATGAATCGATGTGTTCTGATTGGCCCTTTAACAATAGAGCTGTCAACGGAAGTAAATTGTCGACGTGACTCGCTCACAATTTCGATGCGACCGCCATCGCCAAGGAACAAGTCTGCCGAAGTAAAATGTGTTGCTCTAATAAATTCTCGTCGTTCTAGGAGAATTGTTACCATTTCTTTCTCTCCTGAGTATGGCGTTCGGTTTGACGAAAGCTTTTTCTCACCTGGAGCAGAGAAGTACAGCAACAGTGAAGTATGTATTCCGTTTTAACGCATCGTGTCTCGGAATTTTCATTTGACGGCTTTTAGCTAGTATTGATAATATGAACAGAGTCGTGGTTGTTTCGCGTTTTACGAAACAAAAATAACAGCACACGAACAAGTATCTTTCGCCAAGAATGATCGACAACAAGTCAACCGATAATTCGGTAAAGTTAACGGTAAACTGATGTTTGGCGACTGAGCCGCAATCAAGTCGTAATAACGATTTTCAGTTTATTCATTCATTGTTTAATACTTATGTCGTTTTATTGATCTCTGGCATTGACATCAAATGATCTGACTACTTTTATAATAAATGTTCTTCGTTTTAAAATTCGCTGCTGTTTAGAGATAAAATTTGCTGCTAATCTCAAATATTTATCACTTCTGGAACTAAATTAAATTACAAAATACTCCTTTGTTTATAAACGGTTTTATTTACATCTTAATTCTAAAGAATGAAACTAAAAGTATTTCTCTGAGTTGTCAAAGGCTTTTTACGCAGAAAATTGGTGACAAATGCGAAGATAATATTTCCGGATACCACCCGAAATGGGAAAGGATTCAACCATGCAGCATATTTTGGTACATAACAACCTCGTCATATTTTGAATTTTCATTCAGTTTCAGCTCAGACAGAGCAACCATGGACAATACCGGAACCTTCAAGTTAGCAATCGTGTAAATTTGAGTGCTTGTGCCTAGAAGATATATCGTAGCCTATGATTTTCTTATTTTGCCGACATTTGCGTGACTTTTTCCGAATTGCCGTTATGGGAAATTTACATACCGAGGATCGTGCAAGCAGAAGAAATTTTGATTGGCTGTTTTGTTGAATGTCAATCAATAAAAAAAGTGGGCGGTAGACGTTCCGTAGAAGAATTGTGTCAGGCTCTATTTTTCGTTTCGCCCGTCCCACCTGAATGTTTCACCGAGCGAAACGAAAATAGAGCCTGATCGCAGGTTAATGAAAAGCGTTCGTTGATACCTTGAGATTAAGTGTGCTGATTTGAAGTTAGCTGCTTGTCATTTTTCAGTAACGGATACCGTTCTAGTCATTGAGATCCTGAAATGATCGGCGTAAGATCCAACGACACGGTGACATTGAATAAAAGACAAACATTCATAGCCTGTCCGTCAGCAGGATATTTATAGGTCAAGTACGTCGTACAAACTAGATGCTGTGTGCCCCTGGTTATTGAAAAAAGCACCTGGTACCAGCTTAAGTTATTCCAAGGCTACTCAGTGACAACCTCTATAAAAACTAAAAAACAATCCAACCGAAATGTCTTAAATTTGTTGGTCTCCTACTTAGATCCAATCAGAAACTGATTGAACCACTTAGCTATTTTTCTCGACCTTAATCGCTGAACGAGCACGAGGGGACGACCAAAAGCTGATTTCTGATTGCACGTGTCCCCTCAAGGCGATACTGCCATGGGCAGGGGAGACTGATCTAAAACCATGTATGGTGGGTCTAGCCTGCGTATCAGTACGCACAGCCACCACTCATCTCCCCCAGCAATGAGCTGGAGGCAGCTGCTATTGGCAGCATCTTGCCTACTAGATTGTATAGGCAAGATGAGAGGCGCCACTTTCGGTGGTACCTTTAAGCCCACTGATGGCTGATTCAGTATAATCGGTTTGGCTGTGGTGGAGCGCGTGAACGCTAAGATCTAAGTTTCATTATAGTATTAGCTTTAAATCTTATCGTGTTAAAATAAAGGTCTTACTTTATGTTATGTTATGTTATGTCATGTCATGTCATGTCATGTCATGTCATGTTATGTTACGTCATGTCATGTCATGTCATGTCATGCCATGTTATGAAAAGTGTTCGTTGATACCTTGGGGATTAAGTGTGCTGATTTGAAAAACGAATTTTTGTTCTAGATTTTTACGGCTTTCCGTGTTAACCTGGTGTAGGGAAAGGCCACAGATCGTCATATGTTGACTAGAATGATTAGGGAGAATGATTAGGGGAATGACTAGAATGATTAGGGGACGAGAATGATTAGGGGAATTTTTGTTCTAGATTTTTACGGCTTTCTGTGTTACCCTGGTGTAGGGAGAGGCCACAGATCGTCATATGTTGACTAGAATGATTAGGGAGATTGAAATGTCGGGCGATTGGTTTGGATGTGTCCTTGTCATTTCTTTCAACGTCTCCTAGGTTTAGTGAACCAGCCAGCCACCCAATGCTATAAAGATGAGACAGATAGTAAGTACACAGTGAAAAATTCTCAGAAAAAAATTCCGAGCCCCCAATAGGAAACGAACCCGCGACCTTCCAGTTACCGGTTGGATACTCTAACCACGGAGTTATGGTGACTCATATGGTGAGCAGGCCGCAGGCTAGGGGTTAAGTCTCAGGACATCGCATCTCGCGAGTACACTGGACACTAATCATAAGCAACACACTAAATTAACTGCATCTCGCAAGCACATTAAATAAGTGTTGTGTACACTTAGAGATTTAGTGAACCAGCCAGCCACCCAATGCTATAAAGATGAAACAGATAGTAAGTACACAGTGAAAAATTCTCCAGTGTACTTCAGTGTCCAGTGTACTCTCGAGATGCGATGTACTGAGACTTAACCCCTAGCCTGCGGTCTGCTCACCATATGAGTCACCATAGCTCAGTGGTTCAACCGGTAACTGGAAGGTCGTGGGTACGATTCCTACTAGGGGGGCTCGAAACGAATGCCAATCATGCGCAAAATATGCAGATTTAGGTCACGTGACTGAGCACGTGACAGCCGAGAGGCCAAAAATAGCCATTTAGAGCTATGAATAACATATTTAAACGTCTTCACTATCATAAATCTATGAATTATCCATTGATATTCTGCTATTTTCTATGAAAATGTCGTACATTCCACAGTTTCAGCCAAATTCTAGCTTATTCAGCCTGAAACAATGAAATAGTTACCATTTTTGTCCCATTTACGGGTTAACATGAGAACGAGGCTCAGTCATATAACTACTGTTTACTGCTGTATCTTAAGTTGTTTATAGAGAAAAACTTCTGATATCATTACCTCTCCATGATATAAGGTCCAGTCATGCTCAAACTATGCAAACTAAGGTCACGTGACCGAGCACGTGACCTCCAAGAGGCCAAAAATTATATGTTAGTGCTAAAAATAGCCGATTAAATCGCCCTCATTGCCATTAACGTTTAAATTATACGTGTATGTATGTTATCTTACAAAATTTTTTATCTACACCACATTGTAGGTCAGTGGGATACATTTTGAGGCTAAAATACACGAGATTAGAACAATTTTTGGCCTTCATGAGGTGACTCGATTATTTGTCCGCTCTCAAATTTGTTTGAAATGTAGCATCGCACAAGATATTATTCATTGCAATACAGACGGACGTGATAAGCTTCCTAAGCATACGAGCCCTGCTATGTGTGTTCACCATCTCACATCATCCAAGCGCCTAATCGAACTGCTGAACAGAATGGGACATACTGTTTCCTACGATGAGATGCGAGCAGTGAATACGAGTATTGCATAGGAAGTTCTTGCTAAGGTAGAAGAGTTTGGGACTGTAATACCAACTAAAATCAAGCCTGGTGCATTTGTTCAGATTGCCGCCAATAATAATGATTTGAATGAGGAGGCTATGGACGGCAAGAATACTATGCATGCCACTACAATGGTGATCTATCATAATAAAACGTTTGGCCCAGATCCACCCCCAACCTGGTAGAACAGAGAGCCAAGCGACGTTCATTACAGGCAACCGGCACCGTGTACGACATTGAAGAGTGTCCCGTTCGAGGAAGACGTCCAGTTGTTACTGATCACGTTGGTTCTGTTAACATGGAGTGGTACAAGGATACGAACGATGAAATACGCACCGCTCGTAACACTGATTTCATCTGGGCTCTTCTTCGACTTTGTCCCAAGAAATTTGGAGAAGCTGTCATTGCAGAAGTATTGGACAAGCAAGCGATTCCAAGCTGGGCAGGATTCAACGCTATTCTCTATCCCGAGATGCTCATAATCAGCAATATAGGCTACTGTCCAATGATCAAAGGATCATCCAATGACTATTCTAACATCTACACAGTACTGAAACATGCACAGAAGATAAGCGCCGCGATGGGTTAAGCCGACACTGTGAAAACCTTTGACCTTGCAATATATAGCAAGGCAAAGGAAATTCAGTGGAGATTTTCCTGACGAGTTCTCTATCGTAGTGGTATGCATGGGCGGATTTCACATTGCTCTGAACTTTCTGTCCCTGCTAGGGAAGAAGTTTGGTGATTCTGGACTTGATCTCTTGATTAATTCAGGTGCATATGCTGCTGGTTTGACGTCCGCTTTAATGAAGGGGAAACTTACAACCGAGGAATTAGGGCACACAAGCTCTGTCTAGAAGTGTTCCTCCGTGTCATGTGGAATGCGTTTGTTGTCTGGTATGAGTCACAGGATAAGAAGATCCCAGAAGAACCCGTTTTAAGTAAGATTGCGGATTGCGTTCGAGCGGTGGAGAACGGGAAGGATCACGCACGCGAGAGCGTGAGAAAGATAGAAGGAGATCTGACGGAATTGATGTCTCTATTCGGGGTCTTTAAACCGGAGAATCTAGCAAAGTCCAAGCTCTTCGCATTCTGGGATGAGTTCGTTTGCATGGTCACTTCCCTTTTACAGTTTCTAAAGGCAGAGAGAACCGGAAACTGGAAGTTGCATCTATAAAGCATCGCAGCCATATTACCTCATTTCTTTGCTATGAACAGGCACAATTATGCTCGTTACGTACCTGTTTATCTCGCCGACATGCAGCAACTACAACGAGTTTGCTGCAGGGAATCATACCATAAGTCGTTCAGGACAGCCCTTTTTACAAGTTTCTACCAACATGGCCCTGGAGCGGTCGATCAACACCGACTCAAAGTCAAGCGGAGGAGTGATTGGCATATCGCAGATCCCTTCGGCTCTTGAACGGTGGTTTTTAACTATCCACGAGCGCACATCTATTACTTCAGCTCTGAAGGCCATGTACGGGTTCCAAGATGCGAACAAGCATCGTACAAGGAAGCAACTGCGAGGAGAGTCAAACGAAACGAGGAAGACGTAAAGAAGATGATGGGTTGTTTTTCTTCAGGCTTGATGACAGATCCTTTAACTCACGATTCGGATGAGCTTCTCAATATCACTACGGGAGTAGTTCTTCCGGAAGATGTGGCCCAGAACCTCGTCCGCAGTACCGAGAAAGGCCGGCAGCAAATGAATGCCTTGGTCGAGAAGTGCATTAACAGCAACGCTGTGGGTTTCTGGGAACCGATTCCCAACATGAAGATCAAGACGTTCAGCAGCACAAATAAGAATATCTGCGTCAAATCCAGCGACAACCTAGTCACTGTTAAAGCGGACAGGGGCTTGTTTGGCAGGCTCCTAATCATATCAAACACGCGTCAGATCTGTCTGAGAGAGGTGTTGAGCTTTGAACTGTCTCCAGTCCCTTATTCACCCACAAGCGCAGACGGAAGTCTTAGGAAAGGGGCAAAGAGCACCCTATGCTCTCTCCTGGAGAAAGACGTTAACATTCAGCGACTTACAACATCGCTAAATCCAACTGTTGTAATCATCGGCGGTATGGCTGTCATACAGATGTCCAAGTCTGCCGGAGCAAGTACCTTTGGTGAACTTTCCGAAAAGTACTACAACATCGTCAATGCCCCGCTCTTTTCCAACAACTGTGTGCAAGTCCACGTGGTCTTCGACCAATACTGGGAGAACTCCATTAAAGGAGGCGAGCGTCAACGACGGGGAGCATCCGTTGGTCTCGAGGTGCAGATCGGAGGTCCTGCCACTCCAGTGCCCAGGCAATGGGGAAAGTACATCGCCAATCCTAAGAATAAGGTATGGCTTAAATTACTTAATTTAACAAGTTTTACTCTTAACACTAACTTCCTGTTTCGTTACCGGCAGTTTGAAGTTGTAATCGACATTTTTTGCGTTTGATCTGAGTTTGAACTTTCATTATAGCTTCAGATGTTCAGATTTTTTGCTACATATTTTTAACACCAGGTAAACCTGTGCGATTTCCTGTCAGCTGTGCTCTGCAGACTCGGTCAAGACCAGCTCCCCCTACAGAAGGAGCTTACGATCGGGGGTGGCTTCAGAGACGGTGACAAAGCCGTGACTGTGACAAAAGGTCAGTGCAGGGAGGTCCAAGCACTCAGATCAAACCATGAAGAGGCTTTGGGTGAGAAGATGTGTAGTTCTCTCCCTGGATTCCATGCGATCACAGGCTGTGATTCGACAAGCTCTTTGGCGGGTATCGGGAAGAAAAAGGCGTGGGATAGTTTCTGTTGTAGTACTGACCACCAAGATGGTCTGTCTCTTCTCGGAGAGGAACAAGAGTTGAACGTAACCGCAGCTGGCAAGTGCGAAGCCTACGGTCTGCAGCCAATATACAGCATCCAAGAAGACAAGCACCGCAGATGAGCTGCGTTACCTCATGTTCTTCCAGAAAAAGCAGTAAAACGAAATGCTTCCACCGACGTCTGATTGTCTGCTTCAACATCTAAAGCGGTCAAACTACCAGGCATTCGTGTGGAGGCATGCTCTTGAAGCGATGCAAGATCTTGAACCACCAGAGGGTCATGGATGGGTGAGGGACGGAGAGCTTCTTGCATCATTGTTAATCACAAAAGCACCAGCACCTGAAATCCTTCTCGAGCTGACGACGTGCAAGTGCAAGATGTCTACCTGCTTGCGAAACTGCTCCTGCAACAACACAGGACTTGCTTGCACAGAAGGATGCTACTGCATGGCAGACGATGAAGCATGCAAGAACTCGCACGGTCTGATTTGCACCAGTGAATCAGAAGAAAGCGACATGGAGTGAAGAGCGCTTGAACTGTAAAAGAGTTTGATGTTTAAGGCTTCCATTTTTAAGAGGATCACTTTCTGTAGAGCAACAATCGAGATTAAAAAGCATGATGAATGATTTAGCCTCACTTTCATGCTCAAGAGTCCTCGTAAAGGCCAAACATTGTTATAATCTTGTATATTTCTGTCTCAAAATGTATCCCACTGACCTACAATGTGTTGTAAATAAGAGATTTCGTACGATAAAATGCATACACGTATAATTTATAGGTTCGTGGTAGTGCAGGCGATTCTAGCACTAAAATAGAATTTGTGGCCTCTCGGAGGTCACGTGCTCGGTCACGTGACCTTAGTTTGCATAGTTTGAGCATGACTTGGCCTTATATCATTGAGAGGTAACGATATCAGAAGTTTTTCTCTATGAACAACTTAAGATACAGCCGTAAACAGTAGTTATATGACTGAGCCTCGTTCTCATCTTAACCCGTTAATGGGACAAAAATGGTAATTATTTCATTGTTTCAGGCTGAATAAGCTAGAATTTGGCTGAAACTGTGGAATGTACGACCTGTTCATAGAAAATAGCCGGATATCAATGGATAATTCATAGATTTATGATATTGAAGACGTTTAAATATGCTATTCATAGCTCTAAAAGGCTATGTTTGGCCTCTCGGCTGTCACGTGCTCAGTCACGTGACCTAAATCTGCATATTTTAAGCATGATTGGCATTCGTTTCGTAAAGATGTAACTATATTTGAAGATTCCAACCATAATAAACGTTAAGTTTGGGCATTATCAGTGGTCAAACGGGTGAGCCTCGTTTCCATGAATTTAAGAGGTGACGTATAAAAATACCCCCTTAACTCGTAGCCTATACCCCAATTCAACTATACAAACTACCTGACATTGATCAGCAGGTCTTACTCTATCAAAGTTCGCTATCAAACCTTTTCTGACCCGATCATTGTACGAAACCCTAATTTTGGGGTCTTGGCTTCTGGACTATACTGGCTGTTGCGTGATATCGTATTCATTTTCATCCATAAGTGCGTGATGACACTGGGATCAGGAATAGTCGTCGAAAACGAGTTCTGCATTCTCCGGTTTTTCTTTTTGAGCGTTATTTGTTGGGATTTTTACACCAGCAGTTAAACATGTTTTACGAAAGAAGCCGATAACCCCATTTTACAAAGCGATGTATACAGGGAAAAAATAGGGCAGTTGGCTAAGAACTCGGTCTATTGGAGCTGTAAAGAGTTCAAGCCGGCGGTTTTGTCACTGAACATGTTTGCAAAGAACGAATCCACAGCCAAATTGGCTTTTTGTCGGGGTCCTGTTTACATAATCTGCCAGCATACTCCAACTTTGACTTCAACTCTTATTCACACACACACACAAGCGTTCTTATTACGTTACGTAGCCACCCGCACTCACAGCGAGTGCTAGTAAACGAGCCTTCTGAAGGTTTCAGTCGAATTTACTCTCGTATTTGGATCAGGCTTGAAAGTTATAAAAGAAGCGCGCGCTTTCTCTGTGTCTGCTATCTGAGAAAGAAAACATGTAAGCAAACTTCGAACAACAGTTTCACATGAAGTTGAAAAAACTTCGTTATTAAGCTTTCGATTATCATGATTATTTTTTTGATATTGCATTTTGAAGTTCTCTCCCTTCAGTCAAGGACTTCTTTTTTTTCACTTCACATAAAAGCATTCATTTTATTCTCATTTATTTTCTCGAGTACTTTAAATTAAAAATTCTTAATTCACGCTCCGTAGTTTCGACATTTCGGGGAAAGTAACGTCTCAAAGGCGCAAAGATATATTGTAACGGTTTTCCGCTTTGTTAAATCCATGAAGTTGTTGTGTTTCGATAACTAAGCTCTGCGGCCGGTGTGGAAGGGTTAAAAAGGGGAGGGGGAAGGTACTTGAAAAATGTCAACCTTTCTAATTAAATCGCAATCAGTTGATCCCGTAAACCCGCAACATCACAAAAAAGATTCCCGCAATCAGTCATTTGATGACACGAGAAGTTGATTAAATTCCACCCAGGCCATTACCACGCGAGGAACTTAGACGCGTGGCAAGTTTCCTGAACCGAGACCAACTGGCTTACAAACATCATACTAACTTGCTCACGGAAGACCATGTTGGCATGTTACAAATCTATTACAGGAGTCTTAAATCCACGTCTGAGGCTGTTCATCGGACTGATTGTGCAGAACTGAAGAATAAAAGAGAACTGACACAGCTGCCAGGTAGGAAATGTATACTAGTCACCAAGTCTACCACCGAATCAGCTTTGTTTATAGAAATTAGACGGTAATTATTTAAAACTATCGCTCTTGATCTGACCCAGTGATAACTCTTATACGCTCTTATCAACTTTGAATAATGCGCTCTGATGTAGGCTTTGAATCTGTTTAAAATTTCGACGAGAGTTGAAATTGTATCTCCCATTAGGCTTCATTTGATCGTAGCATTTATTTAACAATTAGATTATGCGCTCGAGATTTCTATCGCGTGATAGTTGATGAAGCCGAAGGCCGAATCAACTATCACGCATAGAAATCAAGAGCGAATAATCTAATTGTTTTAGTATAAATCTCGATTAATATACCACGAAAGTGAAAAGTTTTACTTAATTGCATTGTTATTTTGAAGTATCCCCTCCCCCTCCCAGGAACGATGCATCTGCAATTGAAAATGACAAGCTATAAAGAATATTAAAACAAATGTCTGATATGTCCACGACAACAACGACCTTGACAATGAAACATGTCCAGAAAAAGGTTCAAATAGATGTCGGCCTAGGTAGTGGCAGTGGAAATGAACTTTGAAGCACCCGCATTATGCGGAGGCGTATAAATCTACATACCGGCCTGTACCCTGTTCAAAGAACGTGAGAACGCAACAGAAATGTTTTCAGAACTCAGTGCGTGTTCATCAGCGACGAAGATAATACTGATCGCTTACTATATTTTGGGCACAGTAATGGATGTAGCTTGTAGACAGCCTAGGCAGGCCTTTATGCCCTATTACGGGTCAATAGCACTAACCAGTTTAATAATAGACTATGACTTCCTGTTGTTTTGAGTCTTCGCGTGCCTTTGTTAGATTACGTACAACAAATCAAGATAAAAGCCCCGGGGGAACCACAAGTTTTATTTTAAAGAGAAAGTGTTCCATCTTCTTGAAGAAAACATTAAATACAGTCTCGAGGTCCGGATAAGGTACGAGCGCAAGTGCGGTCAGCAGTTTTTTTAGAACTAAAATACTGCATTATTTCCTTGGAGAACAGAGGAGAACCATCTTCTATTTGCCTTAGAATATAGAATGAAAACCAAGATTAGGTAGCTGCCGAACCCACAAAAGGAAAATACCGATGGCTGTTTACCCCGATTACTGAACTACAAAAGCGAATATAAGAAAGCGAGAACTAAAATGATGAACTAGCTTGCAGATTTAATGAAAGGAATAATACTAAGCTGCAAATAAATTTTCTTTCTTTTTTCTCGTGCGATCCTTAAAAAGTTTCTAGAAGATTTGACAAAAAAAAAACAAGTTGAGTTGAGCTGCTTGTTGCTGAAATGTTGTCGGCTTCTTCCTATGACTTAAAACCGGATCTCATACGAAAAGCCGCCTCCAGGCGCAAATTATTAAGACATTATTGTTGTTTCGGTTCATAGCGTTCTACCTTTAAAGGCTAACGCAAAAACGCCTTCGCGACATGCATATGCATTTTTCACTTCTATTAATAAATTGACCGCATACATTTTTTAACAAACTAGCCAACGGTGATCATGTTCGAATGAGCACGGCTTATTAGAGACAAAAAAACATCAGGGAACTTCGGTACGAGATCCTGATATTCATAAAAATGTACCAAGGGACGAGTTCCAAAAGACCTGAAACTGTGCCGGGCCAAAATACACTTATTATTAGGAACGCTTTCAAGGGCCGACATGTATTCGACTCTATTTTCTGGGGTATTTAAAAACTTTTAAACAAGACAGTCGGCTATTCGTTTTCTTCTAGAATTGTAAGCAAATGTTACTAAACTTGCAGCAATTTTTCTCTAAGTAGCTGCAAGTAGCAAATCGTTCGTTTTCCACCCTAGTCAATCATTACGACGGCGGTATTCAAGGTAGGTTTTTAAATAATGTATGCGCATCTAAAACGTAACTTACCTCTTGGTGACACTTCAGATGGCTGGAGCACTCAGTAAAACTGAAAAAGAAGGAAATTCCAAATGTCATCATTCACTCATGCCATCCATTCCGTTGAAACCCATTCAGCAGCACCGAAGAGGACTGCTCAATTGATTCAGTTCATTTGAATGGTCGCATGCACTTTGCCGACACTCTAGTTTTCATGATCACTGATCCAGACACAGTTTATGCCGCTTTCTTCAGCAAAGTATACATCTTCCACTCAGTAGCTTTCATTTGAATGGTCACAATATGTGATTTCAACAACACTGAGACGCAAAAGTAACAACCGCCTAGTGTAGCATTTTGTCCTAGCTACACTGGAAAGTACTGATTGCTGAAGCCGACTTCCATTTCATTGGCTACAGTTAGAACCATTTTGTAAGTAACAAACAATATTACAGTAAAATAATTGCTCATTGCTTTCGTTTCAATGGCCACATTTTGTGTTTTCGAACATACTATATGTATTAAGAAAATAGAACCGCTATAAGTAAACAAACCTTTAGCTCCGGAGTCAATGGGAAAAGGTTGAATAAGGGACAGGAATTTATTGACGGCAATTAAAGAAGGAATTTTTCAGGAATAGTTGACTTCCTTTCACCGCAATGTCAATCATGACATTGACTAGAGGTCGCTTGCGGTGTTGAATTGTTCTCTTTTTGTCTACGCAAAACGTTGTTGAATAGGGAGTAACTGTCTCGCTCGTGACTTTTTATCCTCTGGCGTAGCCGAGGCAATTAAAAGCCTACCACCTGCGGTGCTGGCAATGAGAAGTTCGCTTGCTTAAGGGATTATTGTAGGTTGATTATAGCCAAACTTGCTTTTCATGAACACTCGCTCCACAAAATGCATCTTGAAACCCGGAGGCCGTGGGTAAAATTTACCACATTTTCACCCAGAGAACAATTAAAAATCGCCAGAAAATAGAGTGATGAAGAGTGATTTCATCATTTTTCGAAGTTGCTATTTTACCTAAAAACCAAAGGCTTGATGCACAGTGTGAATGCGTACAAAATTCCGTGTCAACGGATTTTGGGAAGACGTAATCAATTTTTTAAAATGTTCTGAAAAATTCCCTGACGGTCTACTCTGTACGCTATACGCTCAACGGTCTACTCTCTTAGAGGAACTGATATATTGTCGTTGTGTAGACCTGCTTCCACTTCTTATGGCCTTCCCTCTTTTAAGTATTTTGCCTGTAAAACTTGGGACTCTCTACCTGAGAACATTAGAACGGAGTCCACTTTGGCTGGTTTTAAACGTCTGATACGAACCATCTCCTTTCATAGCACTTAGCATTAATAGATATATGATTACTACTTAGTAATGTTATTTTATTATTTGTAAATCTTTCTTTCTTTCTTTTTTCTCGAAGATATTAGCTTTTTAGCTACCCTGTAAATTCGAGATAAGATAAAGTCATGTATGTATGTATGTATGTATGTATGTATGTATGTATGTATGTATGTATGTATGTATGTATGTATGTATGTATGTATGTATGTATGTATGTATGTATGTATGTATGTATGTATGTATATAACAGAGTAAATACCTGGCATGTGACGTGTGTGTATTACGACAGTAAGCTGAGTGTGTAGTATTCATGAACTGTGGAATACGTCGAATACAACAAACAAGAAACGAAAAGGGTAATTCTTTTCAAAACTAATTAAATTGTTATAGCAGCAGAATTTGTGTAAGCGTGTAGAAAGTCAAATTAAGAGGTTACAATTCAATCAGGTTGAACAAAACAAATGGAAAATGGATCCAATTTCTGATAGTTACCAAGCTGTTTAACCCTATTCAGCCCCAACCTCTTAAATCCGAGAATATTAAAGCTACGACAACGAAATTTGGAAGGCAGATAGTCTGTCTAGAAAGGGTTCCATTGAGGTCCACAAAATTAGCTGATGACGTCATATGATGTAACAATTTGGTCAGGGTCTCAAACGGCTGCCATTTTGGATCCGCCATCTTGGATTTCCTGATTTTTCCAGAACCTGTCAACCTGTTGACAGCTTGTCCCAATTCCCGTTTCAACAGGTGATATTTTTAGCATATTTAGCCACGCTTTTGTTTTCGGCTGTTCAATAACTGTTGACAGTTTCCTCTAACCCTTTTTAAAGGGTCAAATTCTGCCTACATACTCTCTTCACTAATTTTCATATATATTTTTTATGATTACGAAATAGGAGAATTTGTGTGTCATCAGGAAATGTAAATCTTCTATTGATCAGTTCCTTCATTCTCGTGACCTGTGTGTTATACCATGAAGTGATATTGTAAGGAGAAAGTAGATACTGGTCACTTTGGACAGAAGACGATTTTATCGCGTATTAATCCGAAATTTATATTTAGGCGATTTCAAGCGACAAATTTAGCTAGTTAGGTGTCCCAATTTAGTTTACAACTTGTAAAAAAAGATAACAAGACATGTTAATAAAGTTATTATTGTTATTGTTAATATTATTATTATTCTTATTATTTCAAGCTGCTGTTGTTGCTACCTACCTTATTTTGTACTCTGAATGACTATTGGACTATTTTTTGTATCTGAAAGCAAACGGTATTAATTTTCTGTTTGTTTTCGTGGGACAAAACTTTGTTTACAGTGTTAGGTCAGCTAGGGTTTTCGGTGGAAAACCAATAGTAGCTCGGAAATTCGGGGGAGAAGATTTTCGGCCTAAAATTTTCTTGAATGTGGTTACTAACTGATTAGGTCCGAATAGACGAAACTAGTATTGTAGTCGCCCTGAACGATACGTGTGTTGAACATTGCCAGAAATTTGGGTCAAAATGGCGGACGCGCGTGCGCGTTGCGTCGTTAATGGCGGCGGAATCGTGTGAGAAAATGTATGGGATTTCAACAAAAATCCAAAATAAAACAAATACGAGTTAGAATATTCCCTAGCTCCGACTCGGTACATATTCAGTAGTGGTTAAGCTATACTTCTAACATAAAAACAATTCAAAAACCATACGTCTACTTACTTCCCGCGATGTTCGATGTTCGAGGCTCCAAAGCTATAGCCATTACTATAGTTTTCCTCAAAATATGGCGTAATGCATGCCAAATGCTCGTCTATTTGAGGAAAAACCCTTGAAGTGATCATCTAGCTCCGACTCGCATTAAATACAGGGAAGTTCGATGTACGCAAATCGTCCATAAAAAGAGACATTTCTTGCCAATAAGATACTTCCAAGAGCACTTGAAAATTGTATATTTTTTCTTCGTCGAGTCTGTGATCTGTGACCATCTTTGAGAACGCACGAGAAGGGAAAGCACTGAAGTAAAACCTCTTCGAAACCTCCAAACTGTCGCATATTTGTTTTTGTTCTCCAGCAATGTTTGTCGGTATATAAACCAGCTCCAGATCCCCTCGTTCTTAACAAGATGCCTTGAATAAATTTTTTTCTCGAGCGAAAATTAAACCAGATCGGGAAGACTTGCATAGTATCTCCCTTCAACTTTTTTTTCAAGTACAAGAAATAGCTCTTTTTATGGACGATTTGCGTACATCGAACTTCCCTGTATTTAATGCGAGTGAGAGCTAGTTGACCGCTTGAAGAATTGTTCCTCAAATCGATGAGCATTTGGCATGGATTTAATACGCCATATTTTTGTAATGCGAGTGGGAGCTGGCTACATTTTCCAAAATGTCTGACATCCCTGAACCCTCTTTTTTTCCGGTCTACTTACCTTCAGAAAAAATATCTTGGGAAAAGAAAAAGAAAAAACCCAAAAAATTGTGAACCCCAGTCGGATTTTAACCCGCTACCCCGGGATTCTTTTGTTTCTGGGTGTTATACAAGATACCGCTGACAGTTGTTAGCGGGCTCGAAATGTCCGTGATTTCTGGCGATGAAGACGCAAAAAGTTCGCATGTTTCAACAATTTGAGTTTCAGCCAAAAGTTAACATTTCAGCTAGAGAATCTGTAAAGATTAAATAACGCTAGCTTACATACATATCCTCTCCCCTAAGCCCTAACACACGATCTGGGAAAGCAGAAAATGACATAAGTATCAACCCTGACACGATCTGGAAAAATGGAAAGTTTCATTTGAAATATTTTGCTTACATTTCCACGATGGTTGCCCCCGTTTAAAACAACATAACTGCAATTGAGAGGAACGAAGATCATCAGTCAATACCGTTTGATCATTAAGCTGTTTTGCAAAGAGAGACGCTTCAAATTGATACTGACTTCGGAAAGTGTGAAAATTGAAACGGGTATTTAAATTAAAAAATAAATAAAACAATCACCTGTGTAATTACGCTTTCCAGGCTTAACAAATTGTACCACCCTCTAAGTACTGTCTCATTATTTTTCCAATTTTTTTTAATGGACTGAAAGTGTTTTAGTCGCTGACGTTTTCCTAACATCAATATCCTGAGAGCTTATCGTTGTTTTGACATAAAAATGGATGCTCATATCTACGTCAAGGAAGTTGTAAATCTTGAAAATGAAAAACAAAGTAAAAATCTCTCACCCCAAGGAGAAATTGTTGTAACAAAGTCACCTGAGAGTACTTAAAATAGCTTTCATTTGAATACATTAATGGTGGTTTTAAGAACACACGCAACAGTAAGCCAAAGACATTATTGAACTAAATAAATCATGCGATAACTGGAAAGGATTGCTAGTTTTGTTACGAGTGGGGTCATACTCTTTTCTTTCTCCACATTAAATTGGAACGTAAAGGTTCCTCAGAAGAAAAACCGTAGAGCTAGGAAAGAAACTCTCTCAGCAATAGGCTTGGATAAATTCTGCCGGCAGAATTTCGAGCAGAATAAGTGATTTTTGAGGCGACCATTCTGCCGGCAGAATAAGGCACTTTGGAGCAGAATTTGAGCAGAATAACGGGAAATCAGTGGCACTAATGATATGCATAATAGTTCTAAGAAAAATTGAAAACTAAATACAAGACAAATGGAAAATACCCTGTGATTAATGCGATGATTAGCTAAAAGGCACTCACATTATCCACTGTTTCGTCTAATATTAGTGATATAAAGTAAGACGAATTACAGTTTTGCTACGTATAATATCTAATTAGTATTAAAGGGTTAGGCCCAGGCTCCCTTCTTTTGCGAAAATACATAAGGCTCGAAGGGCCGAAAATTTTCTGGTACCCAGCAGAATTCGAGCAGAATGAGGGTGCCCGAGCAGAATTTCGAGCAGAATAAGCGATTTTTACGAGCACTGTCGGCAGGCAGAATAAGCCAATTTACGAGCAGAATTTATCCAAACCTACTCAGCAAGAAGAAAGAGAAAACCAACAAAGCTCAGCTTACTTTATGACGACCATGCAACAAGAGTTGAAATTCATTGAGGCTACCCCTTGTAAGGAATCATCTTCGTGAATCTTGGTGATTGTTTCAGTGGTATCTCAAATCCGGCCCTTTGAATCAGTTCTTAGTCAAACCGAGAGCGCTTTTGTACTTCAATAAGCTTTTCTAATCCGGATGCGGTCGTTTATACGATCAAACTGTATGACGCTTGAATGAGACTGAAAGCCCGTTACATTTAGTTTTTTCATGTATATTTAGTATGAAAAATTGTTCAATCACCTGTATTCAATGTCATTATGTCGAGTTGGTGCAATCATTTTCCTCTTTTATGTGCTCATTTCTCGATAATCTCGAGTGTTGCTTTATGCTCAGTTCTCATTAAAAAGTTAAATCCCTAATGCATGTCAAGTAGAAGAGGAAATACGAAATGTGCTGTCACTCAAAACCCCAACTTTGCATCAAAGAAATCACAATTTTGGCAGCGTTTAATTAAAATCTTACCGTAAGAGAGACTAAGCGTCGCGTTTACGGCAAACGGCAAACGTCAAACTGTCGTTTTCCGTCTGCCGTTTTAAAATGGTGCATTTCTCCTTAAGCTTCGTGTAAACTCATTAAAAGCTAGGATACACAGAATAGCAGCTTTCTAACTGTTAACCGAAATGTTAATTATCCGTTGAATGTGGTTTCCTCGGAATGTTTTGAAGTAACTCATGCATACTGATTTGAAAGCCTTTTTCGTAAAACAGTTGATAGCCTTTGTAAAGGTGATAGCCAAATATCAGCTCGCTTTCTAGCACTTTTTTCTTCCCTTTTGTGTAAACACTGACAGTTAACAGGTCAGTTTCCATAGAAAATAAATAAAACATCCCCGGGCTTAAACACGGGCTGATAATTGTAGCAGAAAAGTACTCGCGTCACTGACAAACGCGAAAACGTGCCTCTTCGTGTCACGTAGTATTTCTACGTCTCTCTATTATTCGCATGCAACGGAAGAACGAGGAGACATTTCACTAAAGAAAAATTTTCAGATACGGTTAAACGCGAATTTCTGAGGCGATTGAGATCTTCGAACAGATATACCATTTAAGTTTCATCTGTGAGGACGTAACTGCAAGTGCCTAAACAATTTTGCTGTTTCCAGAGGAATATGTATTCTTATAATCATAAGTTGATATGCCATATTTGGCATTTTGATCAAAATTGAGAAAATTTGAAGAGCAACTCGCAGGCCCCACGTTTCTGAAGTTGTTTAATATTTGGATAATCGTACCAAACATTGCAAAGTCAGCCTAATCTAATAAAATAAGATGGAACGTAGGTAAAGCCGGACGTTGAACGTTCGGAGACTTTTGCTGACGTTAACTACATCACTCATACTTTATGAACTCTGAAACAGCAAAAGATTCCTTTCGTCGACCATGTGAAAACTAAACCATCCTTGATTTTTATCGTCCAGTCGTTCTTCGACAATAGCTGATGATTCGCTAAAGTAAAGCGCGTTTTCAAATGATTGCAAAGCTTTTGCTTAGCAACTAATCAATATTATGTAATCGTATGCGAACATATGAAAAACCTACTACTTAAAAATATTGGTTCTCCCTAGAAAGTGCTAAATGAAATTTTGAAGCAAATGTCTTTACCACTCATATCTTAATTAATAACAACTTTAACTTAACTTTTGTTTTTCTCTTTAGTTTGACTCAACGGTGAACAATGTTATAGTTGCACTTTAATAAACGGCTATGGTTATCACAATTTTTAAGGGATCAAAACGGTGTAATTATAAAAGGACTTGAACGAAAAACGCGACGCACTCAGCTTTTGTATGTCAAACATTAATTTTGTATATAAAAAAACCTTTTACATCCGAACCAATGTTCTTGTTCGATGTTTCTGAAACCAGTCGAAGTTCTCCTCTTATCATGTTGTCCATTTTCAAATACATATAATTTCTCCTTTAAACAGCTTGAAGGCAATTAGACAATACAAACCCGTTTTTCCCGAACACACATATACAAAGCCCTTAAAGGATTGAACCAAATCAAATAAATTACGTACCTTAATTAACAAAAGCTGGTTTCAGACGTAAGTGGATCTTTCCAGTTCCGAGAGCGAACATGAAATTGGAAAACAACGAGGTTGTCAAGGTAGAGACTTCTTACAGGAAGTATGGTTAATTTTCCAAAAAGTTTGCTACTTTAATCAAAAGATTGGCTGCTAGACCAGTTTTTGATTTAAAATTGCTCGCGTTGTTTGGGGCCAAGATCACTGCCTATTTTGGGCCGCCTTTTTCTCTAGCCTATCACGCGAAGAGTCTAGAAGCATCTACCTGTATCTACTACCAAAAATATATATGTTAATGAAAAAGCTATTTGGTTTACTGAATAGTTTGCGCATCCTACAGTAATCAGAGGCGAGACGAAAACCCTTTCTAATTACAATTATGGCGCCTGTCCTGTTGACATGCTCGCCTGGAAGATATAAATTATAAAAAGAGCTATTATCTTTATTTTGGCAATATTGTTCAGATTGTAGGAAATAAAGGAAAAATTATTGCGGGACGTAAGAAGAGAGAGGGATCCTAAATATAATTAAAAACTCCGATTCTTTAATTAATGTCGCCAGTGTTGCGTATGTCTTTTATATTGTAAAAACCATTGTCGTGCAATAAACGTTTCTTTGAATAACCAAATGGCAGGCTCATGACAAAAATAGCTTAGATTAGCTTTAACTTAGAATGTTTAAAGGTCTCGGATAAACGGCCTTCATATTTCCTTTCAACACCGTATTAACCCTTAAAGCCCCAACAGTGATCAGCATCAAATTTCTCCTCATCATATCAGTGCATTATAACACATACAAGTAATGAGAATTAAGGAATTCAATCATTGAAGATGAATTGTCTTGATGTTTCAACAAATTCTCTCAACTAGCACTCAAAAAAATACATGGAAAGCAGTAAGGAGAATTTGAATAATGATGCCGGGGATTAAAGGGTTAAACCAACTGAATTAACACGTTAAGGTGGTCTTATACTCAAAAAAGGTGATGTTAGGTTGCAAAAGTCATTTTTTTTAAGTGGCAAAATTGTAACCTTTAAACACTTGGGAATGCTGTCCTGAAATAATTTCACTCGATTCCCAGCATTAAAGCAGCGAGATTTAAGAAATCTAATCAGCAGTATGCGACTTTTTCCATAGCAACGGCCAAAGCAACAATTGTTTACATTTATTAAATGCTCAAAAACAAGCCTCAATAAGAACATTCCCCCTCCCCCCCCCCGCCTCTCTGTAAAATGGCATCTGATAGTACTGTGGAGAGACACCTGACTGAGGAGAGAGTCCCGAGGTCCGAGTTTTAACCGAGAAAACATGACCCAGATCGTACAGAAACGATGGTTTTGGCATCAAATTACCGTTCAGCTTGTATTTTAGTGTGGCAACTTGAATTTGACAATAGTTTTAGGAAAATGAGCGACGGATAAGCTCTCTAGAATCCGTTCTCTCATCTTTAAGACTGTTTTTCTCCAATCACAGAATTTCTCGAACTGAATGAACTTTTGAGCACGATATCTCCGGCGCATTGTAACCTAGTGTTCTGAAAATTTCAGCAAGATTAAAGGATTAAGATCTTGAACTGCTTCTCAGTAAGTGAATCCTTGCCCTCTTTTTTACTTCCTTCTACCTTACTTTCTAAAGAGGCCAACTGAGCTGCTTAGTTTTCGAGGTTTATTCCCTAAATTATTCATCTGTGGACAGATCTAAGTTGATTTCATACTTATCCAACCGTGCGTTAGTTAGATATCGTGCTTACAATGAACACCCCTATTTTTACTCAGAAGGCTGGTTAATCATTAACTATCATGATATGTGACCTGAAAGACTCATTTTGAAGTCAGGGCGTTAATCCCTATAAAATGATGGTAAAAGTTTCCCACAAAGTTCTTTTCTAAAGAAATTCACTTTTTGGGTATAAGACCACCTTAAAGTTAAACGCGCCCTTTTGAATGGCGTTGAACGATGTTGATTTAACTTATCTTTTGTTAAGACAACAAATGTTGTGTCTTTTCCCGCGTTTTCTAATTATTATAATTTATTTTCATTGTGCCTTGTGCTAGGGATTTCGTGAGTTACCCACAAATTTTTAAGTTTGCCTTTTTTTGCCGTTTTATGGCTTTGCTGTTGCTTGTATCCTTTTCTTATGTGATGTATTCCGTTGCGGTGGCACGGAAGATGAAGATTATGCTGTATTCCGCTTGTGAATTGAATGCTGAATGAGCTGGTGCAATTAAAAGGATTCAACTGGAAATTCGGGCTGTTCGTGTTTATCCCACGTGCACGAGATTAGTTCGACTTGTTCGTTCGATTTACTCCACAACAAACACATGTCATCAATTCACTTTGGTCATAACATCCCGGTTTCATTGAAAATGATGCTCCTTACATTTCACAAACAGACGGACACATTTTTTCACTCCTGTTGTTACTATCACTGTAGTGGGTCCTTGCAATTTTGCCAACAAACTTTTGTTGGAGGGATCTGTTCATTTAGGAAAGCTTAAAGAATAAAAATGTATCCTCTGCTATATGTGATCTAGTTTAACACCCCTACAGCTTTTTAAATTTTGGTGGTCTGAGGCCTATCTCGTGTAACTCTCTGCATTAGGAATTGAAAATAATGATAATAAAAAAGCTACAACTTACGGTATACCGGCTACAGATGTAGATCAGGGAACTTTTCAACCTGATTTTCATTTGATTTTCATTTTTATCAGAGCCAAAACTTCGACTATTTTTTTACAAATTATGGATTGCACTCACCGCGACCTTTCATGGTGAATTATACTTGGATACTGCGTTTCATTTGTATTTTCTAGTTTGGAATTTACATCTTTTAAGTAGATGTAGGAAAAACGTATTTTCCTAATTCATTCAAAATTAAACGGATTTAATCAATTCGTTTTGTACGCACCTTTGCATGAATTCCATAAGTTCGAACGAAACGTAGCTAAAAGGTAAATTTTCGTAACCTGTTATTACCGTGACGCTAAACAAACCTTAAAAGTGGTTCACGATTAAGAGTTCTTACCACTGACATAGACTGCTTGTAAGGCACAAAGTGTTAATTTTCCAGCACTGAAGATTGAGTAAATCCTCACCGCTATTTAACTGGCGCAGCAAACGTCTTCCTGTGTTTTGAAAACAAAATGAGGAAAAGGAAATAATTTTTATTGTTACTTTATATTGTATGAAAAGGCATGTTTAATTGTTGGCCTGAAATATTACAATCTACAAATAAAAACAAACATGTCAAAAGGTGTTTGATTAATCGATTATTTGCAATCATTGGCGATCGCATGGAAACCAGCCTTTAAAGCCTGGGTTTCGCCAAATTTGAGTGTTTCTCACTCGCCAGACGTGAGACGCCCATGATGACACTGAAAGGTGAAAGACGTGTCAATAAAATGAGTTCCCAGGGTAAATACTAACTTAAATTTCTGAATACAAACACCCACACGGAAGCAGACTTCTACCAAATATCTCCTTCACCCTTATTTTGTGTTAAATGGACGAAACATGCTTTCTTTGAAAATTCAAAATAATACCAATCAACAATCAATAAAAATATGAAATAGAGGCAACTTAAATAAAGGGCAAATTTAGAATATATTTAAACAGAAGTAAGTTTGAATTTTAACTAAATGCGAGCTGAAAACGTTTACAGACTTTTAAAATCTTAGTAACATAACGCCTGCATGACAAACATTTGGCCGACAGAACATCGATCTTGCCTGGTTTGGTTCGTGACAAAGTTATACAGGAAGACGTCAAAGCTTTTTCATTGTGTTAAATGTTTTGAAATTAATGTTACTTTTTCCTTTTAATCAATCAAGTAAATAATAAAAGTGACGATAAAAAATGTGTATTCCCCTAGCTTGTTCAGAGTCTGAACAATTATCAATACGGTTTGTTCGCTGAATGCTATCGAAGACTAAACTTTCGTTCTTAAGACATTTCAAAGCAGGGGGTAGACTCTCTTTCGCCCCAGTCTTCTAGTTAAATCCCACAGCATTACCAAATTGCAAACGTTAAACATGGAATATATGAACTGAGTAACGCCCATATTCTGGTCCGCTTTTCATTGAGCCAGCTGAGGTTGTTAAAATCTTCATCCATTTTCTAAAAAGAGTGCATAAATAAAGCAAATTTTCATTTAAATTATTTTTAAATTTAATTACTTGTTATTAAAGAAGTGTGTACTCTTAAATATCATGTATCTTGTAGCTTACAAAAAAGGAACACCATTGTCAAAAGGTTATTACTATGTTTTTAAAAACCTCCCAGCCGCACATGCAAGACACGAAAACGTTTTCGTTCGAGAAAAATCCACTACTTTTACCCTTACATGGCCACTATCTCCTTTATGCATGTTTTGAGAAAGGAAAGAAAAGAACTCAAAATTTAAAAAATATATATATATAATATATAAAATATCAAAAAATACTGGTAGCGGACGAATCAAAAGGAGCCCTCTTTAAACGTGCAATTTTTTTTTTAATGAGAGCTTTCGTTGACTTACATATTTATTCTACACTTAAACTTAATTGCTGTTGTTCAAAAGACCCTGAAACTTATCCATTTCCGTTCTCTCGATCGTTTGTGTTCCTTCCTGTAATCTTATTTTGGAAAGTAATAGCTTCATTTTTATCTTAGGATCGTTTTTTAGAACTAAGTGTTTTGTAAAGTTGCGCAATTCTGTTTATTCTACAAAGTGACTTAATAAAATCCAGTCTATCTGTCTATCTATCTAGGAGTACATTGTATATTATGACTAATAAACATAAATAAAAAAAAAAGAGAAACGAAGAAAACTTAATTGATGGCAACTAAGGACAGCCAGAGTGCGTCTGTCATTGGTTTCTTGTACTCTCACCCGCAGTCGTAAAATGACTTTCACTGAAAACAACTAAGCGGGAGGCCATTTGTTCAGTGCAAAACAAAACAAACAAACAAACAACAATTTAAAAAAGCGAGAAAAGGTGTGTTTTGCGGCTACCCAAACAGAATACACGGCGCTTTTCTTTAAGGAAACCCTGTAGGGGGTTTATGGATCGTAAATTATGATAACAAACTTTAATATGTTCAAAGCTCAGTTGGATAGATATGTTTTCGTGACTTTTTACGATTGCTTTCGTATGTTTGTTGTTCGAATATTTTTTTTTTTCAATTTCAGGCAATTACAGTGAAATCCATTAAACCATGAATGCCTAAAATTATTTCTGGAATGTTTATTGTTCTGCGACCAATCAGACTCGAGACGTAACCGCAACAAACCGCAAGAGTAATTAGCTGAAAGGTTTCGATCACGAAACGAGTCGGTGGCTTTTGCGTCCACGATAAATTCTCAGTTTCACCGCCGATTAACAAACACTCTGAAATTGTTATTTTTTTTTTTACTATTTCAGAGTTTATGCATAAGCAAAGAATAACTATAAACGATATTTTACTGAGAAGAGATAAATAATCGAACAGACACGGCTAGACAGCGCGTCTGGGAGCAGAATAATTGTATTCAGTTTTTGCTTTTTTTAAAAAACGGCCTCTCCGGTGTTGTCAGTTATAATCATTTGTAGGTTTCAGCCTTTTCCCTGTTTGACCAAAACAGTTTACTGAATAAACTTTGCAAAAGTTTCGCTTTACCCTACTTTGGTGCGGAGAACACTGCATCAAGCTCATTCACGGCAAAACTCTTCCGTCCAACAATGTCACGCAAGCCGTTAGCCGAACATTTTACGTTATGGACATGAAACAACGAGCTGGATTTTTGTTCCACGATTCTCAATTTTTTTATACCCTTTGGAAATACTGAAGTTGTTATTCTTTTCTATTTCAGATAGCTTCTGTATGAACGAAGGATAGACGGCACAAGTGAACAAATGTCCAGTTCTAGTAGAAGCGATTCGCGCGTTGAGTATATTTTAAAAAAGATACGTTTCCTTGGGTGTTTGCATAAACATCCCATTTATCACTTCTTTGGTTTTGCCTCAAAACGTGCTTCATGTTTTTGGCAGTCATTTGATGTTTTCGATTCCGTCGGTCCAAAGTAATACAACTACCGAACTGAGACCTAAATAGCCAATCAAAAGCGAATGTAATTTTTCAAAATTTTTGCAACGGTACGCAAGTTGCACGCATGTTTGTATCTGCAACCGCAGGTGTGTTTGTGTTTGCTGTGAAAACTCGGGTCTAACAGAAACTACAGTAATTATTGCTCTACTGCAATAATCGGCGGTGAAACTTAGAATTTATTGTGGACGCAAAAGCCACCGACTCGTTTCGTGATCGAAACCTCTCAGCTAATTACTCTTGCGGTTTGTTGCGGTTACGTCTCGAATCTGATTGGTCGCAGAACAATAAACATTCCAGAAATAATTTTAGGCGTTCATGGTTTAATGGGTTTCACTGTAAAAGACCTCCATGTAATGTTATAAACTTTAAATTGTTTATTCGTCACACAAATTTTTCTTCTTGAGCTACCGAAATAGAAATTTTATTTTCGGAAGCTTAAGGGGTTAAGCTGTTCTGTATAAATAAACGCAATAATGCAAATATTGCGCTCATCACGTACTAACAGGCTTCCTTCTTCTGGCTTTCGTTCTATTTTTACAGGACTTAAGATATTCACACATCGAATAAACTCCTACAGAACGAAAAGATAATTGACCTAAACATTATCTTGCTTCTTTAAGCGGTAGACTTGCAGTTTACGTGTTCTAACTAAAGGAATTTGTTTAGAAGTCAATTTGCCCATGTCGTTCACCAGGTGTTCAGTATAATTCTTTAGCGGCAAGGTAAATCTTTTTGAAAATCCGTTAAATTATTCAACAAAAACCTTGGAAATGCAGATATCAAGTATTTTCAAAAGCCAAAAAGGACGGAGAAGAAGACTCCCGGTATATAGCCTTTGGGATATCTAAATTTTAAAACAGTTATTCTTAGGAAAAAAACACAGACTTTAATGAAAACAACTTCCGGTACTCGACACGTCGAACTTCTATAAATGGTAACATTTCAAATTGACAAAATGGGTGTTTTTCATTTACCGAAAAATTCCGGAAATTTTGCTGGAAATTTCCATCGGGTTAAAAACGTGTTCCATTTGACACAAGTTCCATTCGTTCCCAGGCTGCCCTCCCAGGTTCCATTCTCGTGCGATTTTGCGCGCTAAAATTAAAGATATGGCCGTGATTAACCTGGAACTGGTGAAACTTGTAAATGGAACACGAACATCCATCGGAAAACTTTCCAACGGAAAAACAGGACTACCTTTTCAGACGTTCTGTTGTTCCCAGAAATGTTCCACTGGAACGACACGAAAAGCCGTGTTCCATTTACTTTCCAACCGGAATTTCCGGAATCTTTCGGTAAATGGAAAACGCCCAATGTCACAATTTCCGGAAGAATAATGACAACGACGGTCAAAATTTATTGACCTCTAATTAAATCTAAAAGTCAGTGTATTCTCGGTCATTTTAAATTTACGGCAGTCAAAGACGACTCTCCTTATTGAAAGCCGCTAGACTGATAAAAGACGAACTACTTGAGGGCAATAGTTTAGAATAAATTATTATGACTCCCAGTCAATTTTTTAAAGGGTACAAATTGCACGACCTTTGCTCGGGGAAGCTTGGTAGTCTTTGAGACGTTAACTTTTGTTAGTTGTCTAAATTGCACTAGAGATCTTGTTATTCTGTGAATGCAATTTTTCCAGTCGCCGTGGTACGATATTTGTCTAAATTCAAACATTGTACCAAATACTCTTAAGCGGGAATTCCTTTGACCACGCCCGAAGCCCACCATTTTCGTTGTTTTAGCCTCGCTTGAACGCAGTCTTATATGGAAACGAGTCCACCTGAGCTTTTTCCAATGGTTCTAAAAATAACTGTTTTGCCGGCCAACGCCCTTAGGGGCCGATTACATGACGAATTTCAGCCCGGCTTCCTGAACAAATCTTCTTAAAAAGGCATTTGCGTTTACATGAAGAGAGTTTCAGACCGGGCTTCAATGAAGAGAGTTTCCAGTCCGGTTTCACAAACCGAACTGCAAATTTCAGCCCGGTCAAACGGGCCTGAAAAACCTCATGAGATCGCATTCAAATTTCAGCCCGGGCTGTAATATAAACTTGGGCATGCGCACCGCTTGAGTTGTGAATGTAAAACGCTTTTCCTGCAAATGTTCCCGCCCAATTTTAACATTACACCTGGGCTGAAATTCGCCATGGAAACGCAACAAAATTTCAGCCCGGTGAGCGGACCAAAATTTCATGATGGGCTGAAATTCGCCATGTAATCGGCCCCTTAGCCTCCCCGTCTATCCTTTATGGCTCATAGTATTTTTGTGTTGTCACATAGAAATAATAACAAGAAATAAAAGGCAACAAAATGGAAATAAATTAGACAAGGCAACTACATTCAGTGAATTCGCCCTAACGAAAGGATAACGCTCAAATTTCACCTTTTGAATCTCTTCATGATTACGGTGGCTATTTTACCTTGTATCAATTCAGTTGGTGTCAAGTATTACACCGTGGAGCACGAGAATTCGAGCTTCGAGAATTATTGGATCTGAGCACGTAGTTTGCATGTCTGACTAATTTTTTTATTTGGCTGTCTTAATTTACAGTTTTTGTATGAAAACGTTATTGGAATTAAGTGTATCTCATTTGCGGCTGGTTTTTCGGTTTAAATTACATCTTCACCATTTGGAAAATTCAGTACCGTTTCTTTTCATGTTTATTGGAGCTGAAGGGGAGAATTTGTTAATCAAACTCAAAACATGATGAATGAGAGACAAAACCTCAGGCAACGCCTCAACTGCAATTAAACTTGTGAGAGATTCCCAGAGCAAGTCGGTTAGCGGGAACTCTACGTTTGACTTGATCACCCTTATTTTTACAGAACAGAAATACAAATACACAGTTTAGAGAGCAAACGATACCAAAAGCCAGTGCACTTGAAACAAGACATGAATCAGGAATCAATTGCAGTTGTTAGCTACAAGTAGTTCCGAAATAATGCTACATTATTGAAAGCGCTGCACAGTACACCAAAGGTGGCAAGCTCTACATAGTTTAAAAGTATTCAGGCAAACAAAGTGTTACATGTTCATCCAGTTACATTAAAAATCAATTAAATATTTGTCTGAGTAAAAAAAATGATCATAGTTTTAAAGTTAGTGCTAGTACAATTTTATCCGCCCTTCTTATTTAACTCAGTATCTTGTTCCCCCGTGCTGTAACAGCCGCTGTGAACGAACTGTCGCCAAGTGTTGTCCTAGTTATGATTTTGGGGCGCTGAAGTAGGACCCCAAACCGTAACTCGTTGATTCCTTGATACTGATTAACAATCCTAGCCAGTTTTAAACAGATACTTTAAATGAAACTTCGCAACTTAGTACTGCGTGCGAGCAGTTTTCTAATGTTGGCAGCTGACACTTAAGAAAAAAAAATCAAATTAACCCTATTCAGACCGGGCTTTTTTTGGTGTTCTGGGACCGGGTTGGGGGGGGGGGGTGGGGGCTGATTCGTTCCCTACCTCTTAACTCCGAGAATATTAAGGCCATGAAAACGAAACTTGGAGGGCAGATAATATGTCTAAAAATGTTTCCTTTGAGGTCGCAAGATAAGCTGATGACGTCATATGACGTAACCATTACGCCCGGTTCTAGAATGGTGGCCAACTTAGATCCGCCATCTTGGATTTCTTGATTTTTCCAGAACCTTTGAAATTTGCCAAAATTGACCAAAAAGTAACCAAAATCAATGAAAGAACACGAAAATGACACAAAAATGAAAAACTTACTTCAGAAAAGTTATAATTTTTCAATGAAAAGGTGAAAATTTAAAATTCTGAAAAAAAGCCTGTCAAAAAGTGGTTGCCATGGTAACGTCAAACTTGATTGACAATCTGTTGCTATGCCAAATTGTTACCAGATAAATTTTAGGTCAAGTCACTAAGTTTGGTGGGTTTAGCTTACTTGTGAAAAAAAGTTGTAAACGTCCAAAGTCATTGCGGGCACAATCCCCCTCCCCTCCCACCTGGCCTGAATAGGGTTAAAGGATGTTGTTTTCTCCTCAAAATTGTAGCAAACTTCTTGGCCAAACATGGGTTGCGTAACCCTAGAACTAATCACTCGGCATTAAACGAGGTAAACATGAGGGTAAATAAAAAGTCTGTCTGTCTGTCTGTCTGTCTGTTTGTCTGTGTCTCTCACTCTCATTCTATCTCTTTTCCTTCGTTTGTTTGTTTCTTTTTTTCTCTCTTTCCTAGCTAGTCTGTGAGATAACTTTCAAATTTGAGTCAGCAGGAGATTAAGGACGGTGCCCCCTTTTGTTACTGTTACCTTCTGCACATCTCGGGTCTGGTCTTAGATATCTGGGTTTCTTAAGGAATTTGCTACTAATACAACGGTATTTTTGCGCAGTTTATAAACTATATGGAAAATCAGATCGTAGCAAGCGGTATCAGAATCCAAAACGAAAACTGGGGGTAACTACGCACTTTTAAGAGATAATTGAGCTCACATGTGGAAAGAAATTGTCATACATTCTTTGTATTTTGACGCTTTTTTAGAATTATAGTTGCTTTATTATCTCTAAAAAAATGCGTGGTTACCCACATTTTTCTTTTTAAATTCCAATAGGTCTGCTACGATCTAATTTTCCCCATAGTCGTAATCTTTCCAAAAATACCTCTGAATAAGGAACAGCCGCCCTTTATAGCGGAGCTCGCGGAGCACCATGGGTAAGCAAATTTGGTAACCCGTTGATCCGAAAAATTTTGGTTCTGACGTCAGCGTAGGTCCGTCCGTACAGACTCTGGGGGAGGGTGACGGGAGTCCCAAGACAGCTTGACCGGGGGAGATGGAATGCCATCTTTCCTTGTATCTGAAGTAAACAATATGGCGGCTGGTTCCTCGTACGCTCGATTTTCAATACGATAATTAATTGTAATACATTCTTGGAATGAAGACTTGTAGCAGTTCATCATGAAAAGGAAAAGGATTGCTTCAATCTTGATGGCGCATATAGAAGATATTGGAGAGCTTGAAGGCAAGAAATCCTTGTTCGAGGACATACTTGTTTTTTTTTCAAAGCTAAGGAGATCTGGAAAGAACCCGGCGACTTTTGTTTAGATTTTCAAGTCCTTCTTTCAGTTCAGTGGTAAAGTAAATTTGATTGTGGATTTACATTGTAAAAATTGTTTAATTGAGCGACTTTAGAAGTTTAGCACAGCATGAAATTTTAAATTTACGCTTTTGTAATGATGTCGTAAAGAAGGTGAAAGGATCCGGTTTACGTATCTTTACGAAGTTCTTTACCATTGGGTACAGAACGTCTTTACGCATTGTGTACGATATTGCGTGAAGACTCCGGAGAGAGACTATAGAACGCAATCTTTACGCGTTATGTAAAAAATCGTAAGGAGAACGTGTACGATTTTTTACGACGGGTAGTACAAAAGCGTAAAGATGGCGTTTACGATATTTAACGACTTGCAGTAAAAAATCGTAAAGATTACATTTATAAATATTTTACGACTTGTAGTAAAAAATCGTTAAGATGATGTTTACGATATGAGCATCTACCCGTGTAAAAGTAGTCGGGATTTGTCACCCTACACAGTCACGACATTTCAAGGTACTTCAGTGATATCTTGCGAACAATAAAAGTCATTTCTTGTATCTTGTCATTACTTATCATGACACATTCTGTCACGAAAGCTGATTTCACAACGAAGTTTGTGATATTTTGTCACAAAAATGAGGCCCATTTATATCATACAGGGAGAAACTACCAAATAGCAACCCATGACAATTTCGCATCCTTTATTCAAATTAAAATTTTACATACAGAGCATCTGCTTTCAAGTACCTGAGCCAACAGTCCTCATGCCCAAGCTGTTTTGTTTGGATCATGATGATGAATAATGAGTTCATAAACGCTTACATGTTCGTTGTTTTGCTGATTTAGGCATTGCTATAATATTAAGCCAAGACAGACTTTTCTTTTCGTCCAGTCTTTCACACTAATTCATCCAAAACCAAACCAGATGACTCGGTAAGAAAGGAAACTATTTTAAAGCAAACTTTTGACTCCAGATTGCCTTTCATTTCATTTCATTTAGTAATGAAACCAATGGACAACGTTTTGTCATTAAGTTTAACACTAGTCTTCAAGGTTCTTTGCAGCAAAAGGCCAATTTGTTTTTCAAAACTGACTTAGCCACATTACCAGTGATTATGAGTCTATTATGATAACTGGATGTTTTTGATCTGTGACAAGGTCTTCTTTAAGCCTATCTTGGATGGGGATTGAACTTGTTGATCAACTTCAGATTATGTACACATGTATCTGATCTGTTGGAATGAATAAAAGGACAGTATTAAATATATTCTTGCCTCATAAAGTATAAATTATTACAATAGACACTAACCCAGGTAACGGTTAAAATGTGCAGTTAATAGGGAGACTTTTATAAGTAAAACTGCTAAGAGACTGCTATAGTGCTACGTATGTGAATCACACTAGCGTGAATCAGCCCCACTACAGGACCACAGACGTAAATGTTACAGTTCACCACAAAGTTTTAGTCAGAAAGAGATAGCATGCCCTACGAGTAGCCTTATATTGGAGAACCCATGGAAAATGCACCTAAAATCCTAAAATAATATACTTTTCAGTTAAATATTCATTAGTGTCAGAGCAAGTACAAAGTTCATAGCACAACATAAAACAAAATGGACAACAAGAATGGCAACACATGTGGTAAATGAACAGACTTTCCTGTAACAGTATCAATTACAGTATCAATTAACTACAATGCATTGATTTTTGTGTGATGTGTGACCAGTGTCGTGTTCGTCCCATTACCAAATTTGTGATTTATAGAAGTTTATATGGGATTTTAATTTTAAAACAAACTGTATTACAACTTAAAATAAGTTAAGAATTTTCTTTGCAGTGCATAGCATTTAAGCAATATAGCTGTTTGACCTGGAAAAAAATTTCAAAGCTACAACAGGATCAACAGGATAAAAAGAAATTGCTTAAATTGCAACGCACTGTGAAGATCATTTCACTCATTTAATGTCAATACCGCAGCTCACATATATGTCTTTAAAATATTCATTATGTGAAATATAACTGCTCCAATAAATCAACAGTGCACCCCATAGGCGGTCATCATAGAGCTGCACACGATGCCATGACACAAGAAATGAGAATCTTTCTGGTTTCCATAATCAAGACCAGTTTTTATGGGGGGTAGGGGTTGATTGGCCCTATGCCCAAACCCCTTCCCAGAGGGCCAAAGGCAGTACTTTGTCAAGGCTCTCCAATTTCACCAATTCAACAAGACTGAACCTTGCAGGGGCCGAGGCCTCGGCCAGTACAGCTCCTGGGAACACCGAGATATGTGAACTTCCCCAACCATGACATTGCGACATGCCCACCTTTATTTTCCTCCCGATCGTTCTTTCACAACAGTTTTTTTCAAAATGGTAGTTTAATGGTGTAAAATAATGAAGTGAAAGGCTGGAAATAATTTAATGATTAAATTGACGGTCTCCACAAAAATCACTTTAAATCCCATGAATACAACACATAGCTACCATAAATGATTATTAACAGTCACATGCACCAACAATTATAATATTATAATTTAAACGTCAAATTCTTTCTGGCTTTTACACCTCATTTACAGTATTATATTTTCACTTTGAAAACTTAACGAAAGAGTAAAATACCACATATGGAATGCAATGTTGATTTGCTTAAGCCATTACTGGGTATACTTCAAGTGTCCATTATTAAAAGTGTACTTTACGAGCCCATGTAATCTTTGATAATATAACACAACAACAGTTGCATGTCATTCTACATGCTTGGGCCACCAATGTTCATAATGCTGTAAGGGAGTGACTCTGCAGGGTGTGACTTGACAATGGGGCAAAGTAACCCACAATCATTTTTTTTCCTGTTCAAATAACAACCCTCAAGGGACCCTGATTCTAGGTGATGTGTTCTCTCGGATTCAACTCACTGAATTCATATTTGAGTAAGGGATGATAAGACAGTAACAAAAGAAGACAATCAAACAAGGGATGAAACAGAAGTAAATAAAAGTACAAGATAACCATTTTGGGAAATCAGTGTCAGGGATTGCTGATGGTAATACCTGTAACTTTTAGTGGGGTGCATCAGTGGTCTAGACTGATGCGGTTCTAAATCGCAAACGAAGGCATGGTGAGAGATGCAGGACTTGTACAGCATTAAAGTAATTTTTCAATCATATTTGTTTGCTTCGACAACCCAATATTTAGCATATGCAGCCCAAGTTCGTGATACTAGAGCACGAGGAATTTATAATTTAATGATTAATGCAAGCAATGCAGTTCTGATGTGACCCCGCGACGGAGGCGGTGTAGTGTTACAGTGGCGAGAATTTCAAATTATAAGACGCTGTATGGAGTTTGAAATATGTGGATTTTAAACGTTTCAAAAATATACATACAGGGTAAGTTTATTTTGTTCATTTAATTGAATTAGAGGGCACTTTCTAATTATCTGTACCGTTTGAACAACAACTTAAGAAGAGACTTGGGAAAGGTCAGTGGTATATTGAGGCGGAAGTATTATCGAGAAGAAATAGAGAGAATCGTTGCGTCACACTCATCGACTCTTCAAGGGCTCATTTCATCGCGTGACAGCCGAGACACGGAGGCGTCACGAACGACAGTCACCGATTTACGCAAACTTTTAGCACATGAATGTCCAAAGCGATCGAAACATTCTGCAGCGGAAAGTATGAATGAAGACACGGAAGATACTGTCTTTGAGACAAAATTTATTGAGAACTTTGATATCGCCAAATATTCCACCAATTAACAGGATCTACAGATGTCATTGGGACACATGTACCAAAACATTTGGTAAGAAAGCTATTATTGAGGCACACTTGAGGGAACATACTGGTTTTTCAAGTGACCAATGTTTTGGTGTGTTGTTAAATGATCAGGCTAAAAGCTATGACTGTCCCAAAACGGCAAATGAGATGGCATCCCCTTGTAATCAAGTGGTGTCTAAGAATGTTAACAAAATCTCATGCAGCATATGAAGATCTGAGGGATTCTGGCTTTTTAAAGCTTCCAAGTGGCAGTTTGCCTTCTGACTATAAGAACTTTTTATCACCTCGTTCAGGATGGAAGACTTCAACATTATGGGAAATGAAAGAGAGATTTGAAAAAAACAAAAATGGGAAAAAGGGGCCAGCTTGGAGGCCTATTTTTTGATGAAGTGAAAATTAAAGAAGGCCTTCTCTTTGACCCATCTACATTTGAACTATTTGGATTTACTGATTTGGATGATGATGAAATTGACTTACCTTCTGTTGGCCAACTAAAAGAGAGTGACTGTAACCCTGAAACAAAGCTAGCAACGCATGTCCTCCAGTTTTACCTCAAAAGTCTTTTTGGTAAGTTTGATTTTCCATGTGCATTTTTTCTAACAAGAGGGATTAGTGCACAAAAATTGACCTGAATTTTTTGGCACGGAGTAAGTATGTTGCATGGATTCAAGTTTACCATAATACTTGCATGCTGTGATGGAGCTCCTGAGAAAAGGGCATTCATGAACATGAATGGGACTAATACTTTTAAAAGCAAGTGCTGCAACCCACTTTTTTTCATCTCTGATCCTCCACACCTTCTGAAAAAACTAAGAAACAGCATATACAGTAGTAGCTTCAAGAGTCAATATCCCCGCTTTACACGCTTATTGCAAAAAAATGGAAAATACATATTATGGGATCATATTTACTTTGTATATCAAAGAGATCGAAAAAGAAAACTATACGCAACCGATTTAAGACGTTCTCGTGTTAATGTGGATAATCTAAGTAAGATGCGCTTCAAGCTTGCTGTGGATACTCTGTCAAGGAAAGTTCAGCAAGATATGGCTACCCATGAGAACGATATTACAAAAGAGACACAAGAATTTATAAGTATGTGTGAAACACTGTGGAATGTATTCAACGACAACATCCCTCTTCAGCCAATGACAGATTCCCGAATTACAAAACTAAATCAAGTGCTTAATTACTTTAAAGCCTGGAAACACCAACTCAACCAGACCTTTCAGAGAAGAGCAGATGTTTCAGACCACTTCATAACATGGCAAACAATGTTTGACCTTGACGTAAGATGCCTTGGACATTACAAAGTAAAACCTACAAAATGCAGAGTCATGCTTTGCTCACATGCTTGTACAAGTTCCAAAAACGTTCTACACCTCTCACATTTAAGCTAGTCCTCCTGTGTAAATTCCAGTTTTGCTTCATACATTTCAAGTATGATTTTACTACCTTAGTACACTGTATCGGTGGGAAGGGAGAATGATTTTTTTCTTAATTCAAACTACCCAGTGACCCGTCTTGCACTCTTTCTACATGTTAATAACATTCCTTTGCTTATATATGTACCTTAAGGTGTCCATAGGTGGTCTTAAAGAGCTTGTTGCCTATATTAACACTGATGAGTTCAAAGCTGAGTATGGAAATGTGTACATCATTCCAAAGTGCCTAAATCAAGATATCGTAGAGTCTTTTTTTCCTCACAACGACAAATGTGTGGGGGTTCAAGAAACATGACAGCATTTACTTATGGCTACGATGTGAATGCTCTTGTTGCATTTCGATCATCAAAGCTTATTACACTCTAAAACTAGCATTTTTGAATTAAGATAACCATTCCTTATTTTTAGTTCTCACATTCCCAAATTAAGAAATGTAACCTTGATTTTAAACTTCAGTTTAAGAATATTTTTTTTCTCAAAACTATGACACAAAATTAAGAAATGTGATCTTGATTTTAAACTTCAGTTAAACAATAAATTTGTTCTTAAATCTAAGGAACAAAAGGAATAAAAAATTCTTGTTATAAGAATTAGTATGATCGTGTCTTAATCGTCGTCTTAAAATAAGAATGTGCTGACTTTCTCAACACACACTTCGCTCGACTTCGCGATGAACCATATGTAGCAAAAGAAGGCAATCTTCACTCCCTCTAAACCAAGAAAGGTTACACACACCCCAAACAAGAGTCGTCTGTGAGAAGACAGTGAGAATTCTCTCGATTTTGTTGAAGCAGCCAGCCTCATGCGATTGCACATGAACAAATAGAAGTTATTTGCCGTGTTGTTTGCGGCATTACTTTCGTATTTACGAATTGTAACCAATTTGGTATGCGAGTGCACGTTTGTCGAGTGGTTAACACTGGCGATTATAAATCGGGAGAACCGGGTTCGATTCAGGTCGATATGTCTTATTTTTCTTTTCTTTCTTTCTTTTTTTTTTTTTTGTACTTTGACCGACTTTTATTATTTGTTTTCTTTGCGTTGTTAAATGTGAAATCTTTTCTGAACCCAAACATCTTTATTTAGATCGAAGAACTAGTAGCGCACAATCGTAGCGGACATTTTTATTTCTTGAATTGAGAACAGAATTAGCCTGAAATCAAGTAAAAATGACTCTTTCGCTGACTTTAAAAACAAGAAAATTTGTAGATTTTTCTTACTTTTAGGGGATTCTTATTTTGAAAAATTTTGCTAAAATTAAGAAAATTTTGGAAATTAAGAACTGAAAAATAAGAAACAATTGGCCCTTACTACCGGAAAAAAAATAAGAATTTTTTGGTCTTAAATTAAGAAATCGGGTTTTAGAGTGATTAAGAACAACCAGACAAATGTTTGTGAAGTGGAGGAATGTTTACATCTTGCTCAATCAAACCAGCATCTCCCAAGGAGAGTTGGCCACACTAACCTTGATGTAACTTGTACTGCATAAGTGCTTTCAGAATTATCAAAATCTGACAATGCAATTTGTATGGCTAATTAATTCCTATTATAGTTTTGAAGCAAGTGAGGATTTCAGCAGTAAAGATACTAAAGGTCAATAACAATAACAATGACAATAATTTATAATCTGCCAATACCATGTTATTGGTAGATATCAATGACAAATCATTGGACTATAATGTCATAAATTATTATCTGACCATCTGCCTGTCTGTCTAGCTAAAATCTACAGTACCTGCACGTACTTATCTGTCTAACTAGTATCTATTTACTATGTCTGTCTGTCTGTCTGCAGCTCTACCTATCTACCTTTTCAGGGTACTTGATAACAAATTCTTCACTTCCTGCTAGAAGAACATCCACTTGACAGGTTTTTTTCTTGCGATCAAGGCCAGGTTTTCCCAGTGCTGACAAAACTTTTGTAAGTTCTTTCCCTCACAAATGTAGCAGAATATCCCTTTTACTGGGTTGGTCAAAAATTTCTTTCAAACAACAAGCAAGTGACATTTTCAGGCGACTCAAAATTCCTGCGCAGTTTTAAAACAACTTCAGGCAGATTCTTTACAAGAGCTGATTTGGCAGTCTTATTTTGTTGTTCTGTGACACCACTTGCCTCTAAGTTCTTCCCTTAAAACCACACTACCTTTCTGTGGTTTTAAAGCAAATTTCTCCCACTTTACTTGCTGTTTGGACTTAACACACATTGTACATAATTTTTCCAACACAAATACTGCAACTGGCTTTGGATAAGCATATTCATTGGTCAGCGAAAACCAGTCATTCCGCAATTGCTGGTCTGCAGAAAGTTGTTTCAAACAATTTCTTACCACTTTGTTTTTCTCAATATGAAAGTGGCTCTTGGACAACAAATTATCCACAACAATATGGAGTGAGGAAAAAAATTCTTGTAATTCTCGACTTGGTATAAATCTAAATCGACCATCTGGTTGCTTTTCGTCTTTTCCTAGGTTTGAAATTAGTTCCAGAGCCACTGATTTGTCAATTTTGTGCGAGTCCTCTTCGCTACTTGACTTTTTTTTATTCTTAAATTAGTTTCTGTACTTGACTTGATAATATCTCTGGCGCGTTTAATAGCCCATCCCCCGTAATCTGTTACCGCTTCAACCTCCATATCATCAGCTGGTTGAGAATCTGGTTGCGTGGTTGTTTCAGTGTTCTCTTGCTGGACTGAGACAGATCCAACAGTGCTCCAGAAATGTTGGTACAGACTGCCAGAAGCGGAATTTTTTTCGACACTAGCGCGCACAAAAGGATCTCATCCCAAGCTTTGCTGGCTGGATTTGATTTGGTCCGACATGCATTAAAATTGTTTTCGAGTTCAATTGCGCGTAGATGCTTATTCTTTTTCGACGAACGTAGGTGAAAACACTCCTCAAACAAACCAGCCACTGATGTTAAAAATTCAGCAAATATACCCTCTTCAACTTTGCTAATGATAAAAGCAACTGCCCGCTCTTCCTCCACAAAATTTGACTGCCTATCTGCCAATCTTTCTAAAACAAGCTTAAGCGACGACAAACTGACATTAGTAGAAAGAAAAAATTATCTTTCGCACTTACTGATATTCTGAAGAAGATTCAATTTCGTTGAAAATAAACAGGTCATCCGTTGTATCTCCACCAAACAACTCCTCTAATTCCTCCAGCTGATCAATCTCGCTCCGAACTTGCCGCCATTTTGATTTAGCACCTTATTTGATCCCAGTCCACTGCATCACACCTTTTTTCTCGGACGCGCTCGTTTCATCGCCCAACCTTTTTCCTCCCTGGTGGTTACTTTACACGAGTCTTCGAGCGATCACCAGCGGTTCACAGACCACTAATATTTTGCAAACTGTCCTCCTTGTCTTCGAAGGCTGACTACAAGAACTATTCCGGCAATCAAACGGAGCAAATTCTCATTGGACGTTGAAGAAACTAATATCTCGCCTTCGTGTCATTTCAAAATGGTCGCCACGAAGTGACGCTAATACGGAAACCGCTGGTCAAATCCACCGCAGAACCTCGTTTCCAGTTTTCGCGGGAAGCCAAAAAAGGAACACCAGCACTAAGGAAAACAACTATTTCCGGCGAATGTTTCGACGGCTTCAATCCAGTTTGTTTTGTTTGGTTGTTGCTGTTGTTGTTGTTTTCAGCCACTGAGTTTAACACTGTGGGAAAACGTGAAAATATAAACTGAAGTTTACACTGAGACGTTTTCTGTTATAATCCGTCATCAACTGCCTTGTATTCTTGCGATGATAATAAGGAAAACTCGCCTTCCTCACGATATTGTTTATAAAATAACCTGACTAACGGAAAGGTGGACAAATCAGGAGCGTTGAGCTCCTCTTAAACTTTTTTTTTCTCGTTGACAAGTCACATTCCGACATGATATCGATCAGTCATTGCCAAGACTATTATCACGGACATGTTCAAAATGCAACGGAAAAATCGTTGATAATCATTTCATATTTCATTTCTGTCCATCTTTCCGCAATATAAGAATCTTCAAATAAGAAGATAAATTGTGCGTAAAGAAGGATAAATAATCGTAAGGAACGTAAAGACCAGTGAGTAAAGAAGCGTAAAGAGCGTTAAAGAAGCATAAAGTGTTCACAGCAAAGCGGGACAAAATACAGCGGAAATTCATGGATGAACATGGAGACGTAAAATTTCATTTCTTTCCCTGTTTCCATAAATAATAACCTGTAATTACATCCATCTTCATGTTTGTACTTTACGTATATTTACTGTCCTTTACGCGGCCTTTACGCGTTCTGTGAGTTTACGCGTCTTTACGCGCCGCGGAACCATGCGTAAAGAAAAGCCCTTAAATTTAGGTTTCTTTACGCACGATATAAATATTCGTTAATCCATCATTTCTTGCTGTGTAGTAAATTACGGTAATTTTCTGAAATGTTTTGAAAACTTGTTTAAAATAGCTCGTAGTTCCCGTTTGCCGGCTTGCTAGTAACTTCACTCGAGGGGAAAATTGAATGCAGTTTAATTACTTTCCTAGGCAAACAAGTGCTTCGTATGTGACTGACATTTCATGTTTTAGGAAGTTTTCTTGTCCTTTTTTCTGTGTTTATTCATTAAAGGAATTTTCATTAGTGAGCAATCTGATATTTAGGCTTCAGTTAATTAACTTAATTAAGCTCAACTTCCTTTTGAACTTTAGTGCGTAATTTTCAATATTTTTCTTAGAGCAATTCTACTGTATTTATTCGAAAAGTGGAAATCGTGACTATTCTAGACTGAGCCTGTGTTGTTGTTGTTTTTCTTCCGCGATGCATATTGGGTGTTTTGAATAATTCGTAATTTAGTATTCAACACCTGAAGAGTCGCTCTGTCGTCATTTTTAAGTTTATAGTTTTAGTGTAAAGTTCCTTATGTGTTTTGTTCAGTTGTGGAATATTTTATCTTCCTTATATTGTTATATTTTTTGGTTTCTCCAATTGAAGTGAATGACATGTCCCAATTTGGCGACTAAACTTAGAATCGCCGTTTCAGTGAGTGAGTTCAGTGTGGCATGTTTTCGTGTTCGTTTTATTCTTAATAAACCGCTAAGCTATTTCAGTGTGTCTTTAGTTACAGATCGAAATGAAATCTTTATTTAAGTAACTGTAAGCAAAGCATTTCTCGGTTTAAGTCTATTTTGTCTAAAATGAGACTCTAAAAGCTTCCTAAAATTAGTTTAGGGTGTGTTCTTGAAAGCGCCCGATTAACACTTCGCGGTTGAAAAACTTGTGCCATTTTCTCTTGATAATTGTACGTGTGCTTGAAAGTTTCCGAAAACATTTTTGGGAGAATTTTTGTCAGTAAACGGTTTGATGCCTGGAAAATATTATTTATTTTAGCAAAATAGATTTCGAGAAATGTTTCATGGTTGACAGAACTAAACAGCCAGAGGGATGTGTTTGGAATCAGTGAAAAATGTGTATTTGCATGGAAAAGTCTGTCGGGTCGCTACCGGGAGCAACTAAACTGTTTTTTTGTTAGCAATTGTAGTTTTACAGGTACTCTTCTTGAACTTAATAAGCTAGCTTTCGAAAGAATGCTACAAGAAGAGCTGTCGGTGAAAGTCGTGCTGAAGTCTTCTCTTTGACGAAAAATAAGCCAACTCACAGTTTCCTCAGCGGTCCGCATGTTTTCCCTTGCCGTTTTTCACCTCTTGGGGAATAACTGCACATCTAAAATGTACTGTATTTTACGGACCAATTAGCATGAAAGAGAGATGTGGAGCTCCGCTTTTAGGCTTGGCTAAATCTATATATTAACACTTGCAACTCTACGTAGAAATAATTGTCACTGTAAGGTCTGCAAGGGAAGCTCTCAACGGTACCCTTAACAGCTCAACTGTTACAACGATGGACCAGTGATCGCTTTTTTTAAAAATTCTTTGTGAACTCGGGTAACTGTGCATCCGTTCATTTACAACTCGATTTTTTGAAAAAAAAAATAATTTCAACGAAGGCTAGAGGCTACGTTTTTCGAGGCTAGCGCAAGTGAAGGACGTGAAAAGGCCACCAGAATTTTTGTGGATTGCGTGACTTATGAATGTGACCCTACAACTGAGAGTAATTAAGCGTAAACACCACCGTCATCTCTTTATTACAGCAATAAAAACTTCAACAGTTTTCATTAATTCGACAAACATACGAGTTAACCCTGGGGCGTACAAGGGTACTGCGCATCCGTTCATTTACAACTCGATTTCTTGAAATAATTGAATAAAATTCAACGAATTAGAAGGCTAGAGGCTCCGTTTTACATAATACGAATATCTCAAACTATTTTGGTGGAGTTTTCTATCCTTAAGTTACTTTTGTCTGTTTGTCGTTTCTAAGTGAATTTGCTGCGAAAGTATGTTCTAAAGGAAATGCTATTTTTAAATAGAATTTCACAGTTGGAAAAGAGTACCCTTTATTAAAAATAAATTATCAAAAAAATAGTCAACTAATTTCCTAATTTATTATTCTGCGTGAAGGAGAGGGCAAAAAATATATAACTTGATTCAAAACACGGAAACAAGATGTTTTGTGAATGATGTTATTTATTCGCGGATTGTCCGGGTTGAAGTACATTCCATTTTCCGCGTCGAAGTTTCTCGTCCAGGTTTGTTCTAAAGCTTGTTCATGCTGGTAAGATGACAGTCTTGTCACTGGTCAGCTTGAACATTTTCCTGCACCAAAAAAATCACTATATTAAGTGTAGAAGTGGCTCAATAGAGTCGTATTTTAATGCCATTTGTAAATAACTGTTGCCTTATTTGTCCATTACAGCTTCAAGATACACAAGTCACACCTTGCACAACGTCCGTATGCGCTTCGCGATTCATTTTGGTGGTGGATTGTGAGCGTTCCAAAAATTTTAATCCGGCCTTGGTTGATTTTATTTTTAATCTTATGCAAGAGGAAAAGCTTGCAAAAAAAAAAAAACACGTGCTCCTGACTGTTTGCCAACATAAACTGAATTTTCCTGTTTCGTACGTGCCTGTATCAGACTTGTGACACCAGCTTCACAACGGAAGTGACACCAGTTTCACAACGGAAATTTCTGATACTAAATTTAACTCTGTTTGTTCAGTTCGCTGTCCAGTATTCTGCTACTCTTGCCGTTCAAGCCGACGTTTAATTTTCAGCTTGAGGTATGTAAAAACGTGATAATTATGCCTGGTTTATGTTGTCGAGTATTGCTTGTAGTTCAAACATTGCAGCCTCCATTTTACTGTAAAAAGTGGGACTCGGCCAGTTTTAAACCAAAGCATAAACACAAGCAAATTCATATGAAACGGCTGTTTTTTTCTAGATTCTAGGAACTAAATGTCAAAATATCCTAAAGAAGTTTCCCAGCTTCTTTTATCTGTGTGCATATAGATGTATCTTAAGGCTTTACCTAGCTAATTAGACTTAGGCAAGACCTTCGCGTTGCGAATGGTTGATCAAATTCCAAAAGAGTGGGCCCATTAGAGCTGACAAAATGAGTCTTACCTTTGGTCACGTAATGATTGCAAGGAGAAATTACTGTGCATAAGCGACATAAAGGGACCGCATTTCAATCAATTGATTATTAAACGGTACGGATTTTTACACTTTTTGCAACGATCTTCATGGCAATGCAAATAAACTGTTGTTGTTGTTGTCACGTATTATTTTTTGGGTCAAAAGTATTAGCAATTGAGGTCAGAAATGTCGCTCCTCAGACTCAAAAAGCTGCTTTCGTAGACACTCACTTTCGGCTTGCTGTAACTTCGGTAACTCTTTTTTCAAAGGAGACTTTGTCCAGGTACTGATAAAACGGGTTTCACTTTAAAATATGCCGGGGAACAACAGGAGAAGAACTTCAGCCTTTCCAGGAACCAAGCGATTGGCGCATGTATTAAAATTAAACCGAGTGGTGTTGTTTTTAAAAGTGTCAAAAGGATGGTAGCGGAGTTCGAGGTGACCGCGGATGTTACAGTTTGAGTTGTTTTGAGTTCCCACTCTTTTCCCTGTCCAAGACGCGATCCAGCACGTATTATTTAGGGAATATGTACCTTATTTCTTGCACAGATCATTTTGAACCAAACTATTGACGGTTTCCGCACAATACTAGAAACGGAAGTTGCATTTTTCTTCACTTTTACTCATTGGCATTACTCAGATATAAAGCGATAAAACTTTACTGATGTCAACTGTGCTACGACAAGAACAAATTGAGAGAGGTAAAGATAGCTTCTAAAGAGAGCTTCTACAATGAAAGTTTAGGCAGTTGAATTTTTAATGCTTAAATCTAGGTAAGTTACAGGAAATTGTGGATCTCAGTTCCACGGCTTCCGAGCTGAAATTAAGTGCACGATCAAAACGTTTTGTTGTTATTTACAAGCAAATAACTTCAAAGTGAAATGGAAATGTTCTCGTGGACATCGGAAAAAGGTAAGTTAAGTTGTTTGAACTGTTGCTGTGACAAAATGGTAATAGATGCCTAAAACTTTGAGTTCACAATTAACATATCGTGTAATATGTACAAAATAGAAGCTAAGGACATGAAAAAGCCATCGGAAATTTGGGGATTGCATGACTTTTGAATGTGACCCTACATCTGAGAGTAATTAAGCGTAAACATCACCGTTATCTGTTCATTACAGCAATAAAAACTTCAACAGTTTTCATTAATTCGACAAACATACGAGTTAACCCTGGGGCGTACAAGGGTACTGCGCATCCGTTCATTTACAACTCGATTTCTTGAAATAATTGAATAAAGTTCATCGAATTAGAAGGCTAGAGGCTCCGTTTTACATAATAAGAATATCTCAAACTATTTTGGTGGAGTTTTCTATCCTTAAGTTACTTTTGTCTGTTTGTCGTTTCTATGTGAATTTGCTGCGAAAGTATGTTCTAAAGGAAATGCTATTTCTAAATAGAATTACACAGTTGGAAAAGAGTGCCATTTATTAAAAAATAAATTATCACAAAAATAGTCAACTAATTTCCTAATTTATTATTCTGGGTGAAGGAGAGGGCAAAAAATGTATAACTTGATTCAAAACACGGAAACAAGATGTTTTGTGAATGATGTTATTTATTCGCTGATTGTACGGGTGAAGGACATTCCATTTTCCGCGTCGGAGTTTCTCGTCCAGGTTTGTTCTAAAGCTTGTTCATGCTCGTAAGATGACAGTCTTGTCACTGGTCAGCTTGAACATTTTCCTGCACCAAAAATATCACTATATTAAGTGTAGAAGTGGCTCAATAGAGTCGTATTTTAATGCCATTTGTAAATAACTGTTGCGTTATTTGTCCATTACAGCTTCAAGATACACAAGTCACACCTTGCACAACGTCCGTATGCGCTTCGCGATTCATTTTGGTGGTGGATTGTGAGCGTTCTAAAAATTTTAATGCGGCCTTGGTTGATTTTATTTTTAATCTTATGCAAGATGAAAGGCTTGCAAAAAAACAAAAAACAAAACAAAACAAAAAACACGTGCTCCTGACTGTTTGCCAACATGAACTGAATTTTCCTGTTTCGTACGTGCCTGTATCAGACTTAAAAACGTGGCAGTTTAGAAGTGACACCAGTTTCACAACGGAAATTTCTGATACTAAATTTAACTCTGTTTGTTTCAGTTCGCTGTCCAGTATTCTGCTACTCTTGCCGTTCAAGCCGACGTTTTCAGCTTGAGGTATGTAAAAACGTGATAATTATGCCTGGTTTATGTTGTCAAGTATTGCTTGTAGTTCAAACATTGCAGCCGCCATTTTACTGTAAAAAGTGGGACTCGGCCGGTTTTAACCCAAAGCATAAACACAAGCAAATTCATATGAAACGGCTGTTTTTTTCTAGATTCTAGAAGCTAAATGTCTAAATATCCTAAAGAACTTTTCCAGCTTCTTTTATCTGTGCGCATATAGATATATCTTAAGGCTTTACCTAGCTAATTAGACTTAGGCAAGACCTTCGCGTTGCGAATGGTTGATCAAATTCCAAAAGAGTGGGCCCATTAGAGCTGACAAAATGAGTCTACCTTTGGTCACGTAATGATTGTAAGGAGAAACTACTTTGCATAAGCGACATAAAGGGACCGCATTTCAATCAATTGATTATTAAACGGCACGGATTTTTACACTTTTTGCAACGATCTTCATGGCAATGCAAATAAACTGTTGTTGTTGTTGTTGTTGCCACGTATTATTTTTTGGATCAAAAATATTAGCAATTGAGGTCAGAAATGTCGCTCCTCAGACTCAAAAAGCTGCTTTCGTAGACACTCACTTTCGGTTTGCTGTATCTTCGGTAACTCTTTTTTCAAAGGAGACTTTGTCCAGGTACTGATAAAACGGTTTTCACTTTAAAATATGCTGGGGAACAACGAGAGAAGAACTTAAGCCTTTTCAGGAACCAAACGATTGGCGCATGTATTAAAATTAAACCGAGTGGTGTTGTTTCAACACACCACTCGGTGGTGTTTTGAAACAAAAGGATCATCAAAAAGGATGGTAGCGGAGTTCACGGTGACCGCGGATGTTACAGTTTGAGTTGTTTTGAGTTCCCACTCTTTTCCATGTCCAAGCCGCGATCCAGCACGTATTATTTAGGGAATATGTACCTTATTTCTTGCACAGATCATTTTGAACCAAAGTATTTACGGTTTCCGCACAATACTAGAAACGGAAGTTGCATTTTTCTTCACGCGATAAAACTTTACTGATGTCAACTGTGCTACGACAAGAAAAAATTGAGAGAGGTAAAGAAAGCTTCTAAAGAGAGCTTCTACAATGAAACGGCAGTTGAATTTTTAATGTTTAAATCTAGGTAAGTTACAGGAAATTGTGGATCTCAGTTAAACGGCTTTCGAGATGAAATTAAGTGCACGATCAAAACGTTTTGTTGTTATTTACAAGCAAATAACTTCAAAGTGAAATGGAAATGTTCTCGTGGACATCGGAAAAAGGTAAGTTAATTTGTTTGAGCTGTTGCTGTGACAAAATGGTAACAGATACCTAAAACTTTGAGTTCACGATTAACATATCGTGTAATATGCACAAAATAGAAGCTAAGGACATGAAAAAGCCATCGGAAATTTGGGGATTGCATGACTTTTGAATGGGACCCTACATCTGAGAGTAATTAAGCGTAAACATCACCGTTATCTGTTCATTACAGCAATAAAAACTTCAACAGTTTTCATTAATTCGACAAACATACGAATTAACCCTCTAGGGTGTACAAGGGGAGGCGGGGTGGATGCCACCCCAATAAGGTTTTTCTTGAATTCTTCCAAGACGAGTTAACATCTACACCTGCCGTTTTCAGTAGCTGTGCCCATATCCCCTAGACACATTTTCATGCAAGTTTGATGAGAATCAGTTGCTATGGTTACGAGATATGACATCATAAATAGCAGGTGGTCTTGTCATTTTTGAAGGAAAATGCGTGTTTTTATCCTTTGAGGGTAAAAAAATAGCAGAAAATGTTGACAGTACGTCATATTCTACATGTCCAACATAAAAAAATTTACTTTCCTCCATTTTTTATATTAATAATTTTTGATTTTGTGTGAAGTCTAAGATGGCGATTAAGATGGCGGCCATCTTGGAAGAAGTCATAGGTCTCCAGCAGCACCGCAACCCATAATGTATCCCTCATCTTGTAAAGCTCGTCCACAGGGCACCCAAACGCTGCATTAACTATATCATTATCATTTGATAAAAATATTGTTATTTACCTGTGTTCCTGTGCCTTTATGAGTCGTTTTGAAAGGAATTTGAATCAGAGCGGGGACGGTTTTAATACCTCGCCGGTTTCAAATGTTATCTTGTCTGGCGCGTCGTAAACAGGACGCAACAAGAAACTTGAGATGTAATTGTCGCGTCCTATGACGCGTCAGACAAGATAATATTTGAAACCGCGGAGGAAAACCGTCTCCCCTCTGATTCAAATCCTTTCCAAAACGACTCATCACAGGTAAATCACAGTATTTTTATTAAATGATTATGATATAGTTAATACAGCGTATAGGTGCCCTGTGGCTCATCGCAGCCTTTCTACCTAAGGGGGGGTTCTACCTGAAAAATGTGCATTTTTTCAGATAACTGTAACAAAAAGACTTTTATTCAAAACCATAACAAACTATATATCGTTGCAAAGCTCATGAACCGTAGATGTCAAAAATTGATGTTACGAAGTACCATCAGCAAATGTAACCTGGCAGCGGGCACTCCAAGAGACCGCAAGCTGTGCGTGACACATATACACTTGAGTAAAGACTTCTACATGTAGATTCAACCAAATAACAATAATTTACTGTCACTCTAAAGCATATAGAATGCTTCTTGGGATGAGTGAAGGGTTTTGAAAAATTTCAAAATGTGACGTAATAGCATATGTCTCAAGTTACATGTCCAGAACATGGTAACTATTCAGTTGACCATTTCTTCACTAAGAATCCTATGACAAATTCCTCCATTCATCCCAATTAACTCATTGAGAACTACTGTCACTGAAAATTTGAGGTCCATTGCTCTAATCCTTCTTGAGATATCTTTTCTCAAGTGTTAGAAAACTGTGTATTGAGAAAAAAGGCCCCTAAATTAAGAAATAAAATTAAATAACAGCTGTATTCAAATAATAGAGTCTGTGAGTAAAAAACAGTCTATATTTAATAGAACTAATACTAGAGAGTAAATTTAGAAAGCCCCAGCTTCATATGTGATGCCTTCTTTCTCTTTAAGCACTTCTTCTCTGCGGATATGGACAAGCTGTAGCGTTTGGCGAGGTCTTTTCTCCTTAGCTGTTGCCTGGCTATCAGCTTGCCTGTCCCTGAGCCTGAATAAGTGGCCAGTAACTTCACCACCAGGAATGGAAAGTCTTTCCATCACTAAAAACCAGTTCCCTCAAAAACCAGTTTTCCTCAAAACCAGTTCCCGATTCTATTGCATGATATACAGCTCTCCTGTTGACATCAAAAGATTTTCCTTTTTTGTGATGTTTGGTGATGTCTGCCAAGGAGTGCTTTCATCACAAGCACTACAGTGAAATTATAGGAAGGTCTGACTTCAATCCTGCACGACTAGAGGAATTTTCTTCAACAGTTAGATTTGCTGAATTAAAAATAATAAGAAACATATACTACAGAAACAGAACACGCACACATTTAACAAAAACAATGTTGAATGCATAAATTAGTATTTATTCAATATCAGTGTCAAGGTACATAAAGAGTCTAATTAGACTCCAGTATAATTAAACCATATATTTACAGCTGAATATTTTAAGTCCTTCAGCAAGGAAGTACTTGAATGCATAACAATACATATGTGTTAAAAATGAAAGTAAAAAACTGAAAACTGAACACAATATACTTGCTTCAAGTTGACATGTAACTTTCTTGCACTTGTGTACATTCGAGAGCACGGACGATAAACCCTCCAAATCAATGAGCCTGTATCCATTTCCCTCGTGTACTTCTTCTGTTTCCTGGGCAAAATCTGAAGACTCATTTTCAGAGCTCTGGAGCTTCATTTTCTTCCTTGAAGAACTAAGTGGCTGATCGCTCTCTTCGCCAGAATCTGACTGATGAGACAGATCGTGCGAAGTGCCAGGTCTCGATTTCGATTTCAGTCTCTTTCGAAGGAGTTTCCTTAGAAGATTGTGGACTTTTAAGAGCTCCACCAAATCCTTTTCTTTTCCTTGTTTTCCGATAACAGCTTCTTTTCCTCTTTCCAGTCATTTCAAAGTAAAACTTTCCCAATATATTTCGAAATAAACAACAAGGTCCACTCGATGCAATTTTCAACTCATCCCCAGTGCCTCTCTCTCATTTTCTAACGTATATCTTCATGTATGGGGTCACAAAGATGACCAAGTCGGTTTCTGCCTTGTTTCAGAGATTCGGGGGGGGGGGGGCAAATAGAGGTGTAAACATGGAAAAAACAAAAAATGCGAACTTCCGTTGCCATGGTAACCAAATTCCTCTTTTAAAAAAAAGTTTATATTTCACTTATTCCTTAAGATATTCGAAAAAACACTTTTACCAAAGTAAAGCCAAGTAGTTGAACTTGTCATTTATGAAGAAAACAAAAAAACACTTTTTTGAGTCAATTTTAGGTAGAATCCCCCCGTAAGGTAAATTTTTTTCCAAGTATGGTAACATAACGAAATCCTAAGGGGGTCCATCAACCCCCTTCCCCTGTACCACAGGGGGGGGGGTGTGACTTTGCTTGTACGTCCAAGGGTTACGTTTGTTCTTGTGGGCTTTTTCAGTCCGTATTACAACATTTTTGCCTCGTTGGCCTAGGACGCGAATTCGAAAATTGAAAATAAAAATGCTTCTCTGCTCGAGTTGTACATGGTTTATGGCTTTTTTCTTGAGGGTTTCGTATTCACTGCAAATATTGCAACATTATGATATGGGTTGCTTGTTCCAAAGAAGGCATTTATTGATTGGCAATGCGGAAACTGTTTACGCGCTTAAACCGTTTTGAGAACCAGTGAGACATGTCACGGGAACATGCAACTTTCCCCCTTAACCCTATTCGATGTTGCATAGTGTTGTGAGCGCTTGTCTTTATCCATTTGGTTAAAAGTTTTTTTTTTCAACATTGCTTGGTTGGAGAAGGAGGAAGACACAATTCTACCGACGGTGACAACGAAATGGTACTAATGGAAGCTATCCCTCATATCTTCTCTTGCTTTGTTCTTTCAGACAAGTTGGTTACTGACCGTGAACACCAAGACAGAAGACTCGTTTCGATCGCTTACCCACAAACTGCATATTAAAATGTCGAACTATTTCTACATACAAAGCCAACTGAATCACTTTGTTCTCAGTATTGATGGTTTTGAGCTTGGCGGTGACCTCGCCATGTATCCAGCATACGGAGGAGCCAATCAACTTTGGCAGTGGGGAGGAGATAATACTCTTGTCAGCAAAATGGGTCTGGTGGCAGACATCCAAGGAGGGCGTAATGAAAAGGGAACTTCCTGCATCGGGTGGTATCCAAACAGCGGTCAAAATCAAAAGTGGTGTTATGAAAATGGCACAATCAAGAGCACAATGAATAACCTCGTTATGGATATAGCAGAGGAAGGTACAGGAATAACAGCGTCTGTTCATACCTGGGAGGTGATCGGAAGTCTTGGTCAGAAATGGGCTTTGGTGCCAGCAAACTATCAGGAGGAGATGCCAAACCATTTCTACATACAAAGCCAATTAAACCAACTCGTTCTCACTATTGATGGCTTTAAGAATGGTGGCACCCTCGTCATGTATCCAGCATACGGTGGAGCCAATCAGCTATGGCAGTGGGGAGGAGATGATATTCTTGTCAGCAAAATGGGTCTGGTTGTAGATATCCAAGGAGCGCGTGAAGAAGAGGGAACCCCATGCATCGGGTGGTATCCAAACAGTGGTCAAAATCAAAAGTGGCGGTATGAAAATGGCACGATACAGAGCACTATGAATAACCTTGTTCTGGATGTAGGAGAGGAGGGTAAAGGTATCACAGCATCTGTTCAAACGTGGGAAGGAACCGGAAGTCTTGCACAGAAGTGGGCTCTGGTGCCAGAAAACAACGGAAATGACATATCGTCAAATTTCCTTGTTTGTTATCGTTAGTCTAGACACAAAAAAGGTTGATAATAAACGGCGCTGAATATCCTGTTTTCTATTTCATATGGAATTTTTTTTTATCATGATTATATATCTGAATACAACTTCGGAAAAAAGGACATCATGCTTTTTCGATCTTTGCTGTCAAATGGTACTCGAGAAACAAGCTAGAAAGAGCAGACGAATGCAGAGGTCCATGGCCGATAATTTTTAATCACTGTTTAGATTATAAAATGCCTTCGGGACCTTAATTAACAATAAAAAGGAAAACAAAAACAGTTTGAAACACGAGCTTTACTGGAAATAATTCTAAACTACATAGCAAGCATGTACAACGTACAATACACGTGCATATTATTACTATTATTATTATTCTTATTATTATTATTATTATTATTATCATTATTAATTACGCTATAGCCACTGTATTTAGCAGTGACTATAGTTTACCTGAGCACATTTGTGCGGTATTCTGACGTTGTCACTTAATTCATTCGCTTGTTATCTTCATGTGGGATCCCTGAGCCCAAGTATTAGCTATGCCATGATAATGAGGCCTAACAAGGCTGAAACAGCTGTCCATGGCTGCTAATACTTGGGCTCACTATCTTTTCTGGTAGATTTAGGGGTAATGCCCGCTACCAATGTGGCCATAGTGCCCAATTCAGTGTTTTTAGTAACTGTATGCGTATCCCATAGACACATTTTGACACAAGTTTGGTGAGAATCGGTTGCTATATAAATTACAAGAATGACATCATTAGCGTTAGGTGGTCAAAAATGACACCATTTTTAGGAGAGAAAAGCACATAATGTTAGCAAGAAGCAGTCAAGTGTTTAATTTAGTCATATTCTACATGTCTAGCATAAAAACGTTTCAATTTCAGCCGTTTTTTGCGAATTTCTAGTTTGGACAAAATCCAAGATGGCGGCCAAGAAGACAGATATCTTAGATGACGTCACAGGTCCCCAGCAGCGCTGCAACCTACAACATATACCTCATCTTCTAAAGCACATCGCAGTAATACAGCAGTATTACAGCAAAAACCCTAGGGGAGTGCCAACCCTCTCTTGCACCACGGTGGAAGTTTCACTTTGCTTGTACCTCCGAGGGTTAACTTTTTATAGAATTATTTGCAACGTACGGCACGCCCACTTAGTCTTCCTTCCTTACAAAGGACACTGAAATGATTGAATAGATCCAACGTCAGGCAGAAACCCATCTTGTTGTCGGAGACTATCTACGTGCAAGTAGAGTCGTTAATACCTTAAACAAACTTGAGTGGACACAGACCAATCTTTGTCTGTTCCGGAGGGATTAGATTGTGTTCACTTTAGCTTAGCTTAGGCTTGCCTACCGTATTTACTCGAATAAGCGCCGCGGTCCCGATGAGGCGCTTATTCGAGGAATTCCGTTTGACTAAAAAACCACTACAAACAACTCTAAAACAGCATTGGAAATTTCTTTTCATCAAAAGCGATGTTCTTCAGTTCAAACTGATTACATTTCACCGCTCGTCCATTAAGTTCTCCATCCAGAATTCCTGCAATACGTAGGCACGTATATTTGAAGGCCCGTTCTCAAGTACCGCTCAGCGCAGAATTAGACGCTTAACCCAACGCTTTTGCAAGAACCTAAGTTGCTCTTTGCTCCCTACAAGATCAAGAACTTATTCAGTGTGAAAGATGCGACTCCCAAAACATTACGATCTCCTGTGGTTTACAAATTTTCTTGTGCAAGCTGTAGCGTCTGCTATGTCGGCGAGACAAACCGACATCTTGCTACAAACAACTCTAAAACAGCATTGGAAATTTCTTTTCATCAAAAGCGATGTTCTTCAGTTCAAACTGATTATATTTCACCGCTCGCCCATTAAGTTCTCCATCCAGAATTCTTGCAACACGTAGGCACGTATATTTTAAGCCCCGTTCTCAAGTACCGCCCAGCGCAGAATTAGACGCTTAACCCAACACTTTTGCAAGAACCTAAGTTGCTCTTTGCTCCCTACAAGATCAAGACCTTATTCAGTGTGAAAGATGCGATTCCCAAAACATTACGATCTCGTGTGGTTTACAAATTTTCTTGCGCAAGCTGTAGCGCCTGCTATGTCGGCGAGATAAGCCGGCATCTTGCTACACGTGTTCGTGAACACTTAACATCTGATAAGAATTCGCTCATCTTCCAACACATAAATAGGTCAGAGACATGCAAAGCTTCGTGTTGAGAAGATTGCTTTTCAATTCTTGACACCGCCTCCACGTCTTTCCAACTCAAAATCAAGGAGGCTTTGCACATCAGGTGGGAAAAATCCTTGTTAAACAAGTCAATCACGTCAATCTATCACTTTCATTTTAATTGCCCTTGTTAATTTTACTTTTTTTTTCAGTTTTTTTGCGTTTTTAACACCATTTTATTTCAGTTATCCACATTCATGTTTTTATTTAGTAATTAATATTCAATGTACATTGTATTTATATTACACCGACTAGCGGTCTAATTTGCATTTGAAGCTAAAGATGGATTTAGATCATCCGAAACATGTTTTTCAAACTTAAAACCGTGCGTCTTTATTTGAAGATTATTTCTTGCCTGCTGTTATTTCCTAAGTACGTAATTCTGTTGTGAGGGCCGTGAACTTTGCCGGGACAAAGTTTGTTAAAGTGCCGGAAGAGACAAATTGTGACAATCAAAAGACGGGTCTGTTGGTAACTGTAAAATTTTCGTACAAATAAAAAATATACCGTTAACCCTTTTCCTTCCAACCACACACATTTGTGTGGAAAACTACCGCTTGTCTGTCTTTAGAACCCTGTGGGCTCAAAATAAGGACCCAGACCTCTATCGGTTTTGGAACGCCTGGGAGATAGTAATGCACCTATCAGTGGTTTGCCCCAGGATGGGGGGTGCGGGCAACCCCAGGGGAATTTGACATTTTCAGGTTTTCGAATGTCAATTTCCCCACCCTTGGGTCGCCATTAAGAGTCAAATCCCTACCCCTGGGGATCACAGACCTTGAATTGTAATGTCGACGAACTCAGGCACTCACAACACTTTTTATGCAGAACTCAGCGACTCCAGAAGATATTCTGGACACTGGAGGACACTGGAGCCGGAAAGATTAAACAGACGTCGTGAGCCACACAAATTTCAGCTACCAACCTATCATTTTCATGTATTTTAAATGTTTAAACTTAATGTTAAAACTCCTGTAACGCATTTACTAATTTTACTCCTGTAACCCCTGAAGAAGGTTTGTTTTGCAAACCAAAATATCGGGCAATTTTTTTGTTTTGTAATAAAAATTAACGGTAAAAGGCCACGACGTTTCGACCTCTCCGAGGTCATTTTCAAGTGCGAGTAAAAGATGAAAATTAGCATAAATATGTTACAAGCGGTTTAAAAATAATTTAAAAGGTAAGAATACAATGAACAATAAATTGCGATAAAATATGTAAACGATAAGTGATAAAATATTTGTACAAATTGAAAAGAAATGATTATAATAAGGCTAATTAAAACCGATCTAAACAAATAATTTAGCGTGGATGGAATCGCACTGTTTGTTTAGAGTTGGTTTCAGTTCTTTAATAAAAAGCATTTTAAAATTAAGGCAATCAAGTTTGTTCTGCGCTTCCTTAAAATTTTTTAAATTTCGCGCAATGTGATTTGGGGACATATTGTGCTGATCCTTCAGGTGGTTTCCAATTGCAGTTCCCTTGTGCTCTTCAATTCGCTGGTGAAGGTGTCGGCACGTGTAGCCGACATAACCTGCATAACAAAGGGTACACTGAAAATAATAAACAACGCATTGTTGATTCACAAGGGGTGGCTTGTCTTCCCTCACTTTGATTTCGTCCTTGATCTTTCGACTTGTGTACACAGGGCTGATAGTTGCATTGATCTTCCGACTGGGGTCTGCAAGTTGTCTGCGTACTGCATCTGCAGATTTCTGGTCCTTAAAAGGCAGCACGATTCTGATTGGGGCTTCATTGTTGTCAGGAACTTGTTGTCCTCAGATACTTTGGAAGCAACAAATTGGCGGATGGTAGATTGTACGAGTTTGTCCGGGTAGCGCAGACGGGAAAAGATCACTTTGAGGCGCTCACATTCCTGATGGAAAAGCTCCCAAGTAGATGAGAGCTTAAATGCACGGTTAAGCATGGTATTCAGCAATGACCGTTTATATCTACCGTCCACGTGGCTGTGGTAATGCAACAGTAACCCAGTGTTTGTTGGCTTCCTATACACCTTCGTGTCCAATCAGCATCCGTTCCTGATTATATCCATTCCCAGAAAAGGGAGCCTGCCGTTAACTTCAAGCTCCATTGTGAAATCGATGGAAGGATGAGTGTTGCTCAACGTCGTCAGAAAATCAGAAGCTGTTTCAACATCAGGCATTGCGCTAAGTGTATCATCAACATAGCGTTTGTAAAAGGCAGGCATCTTACTCGCACTTGAAAATGACCTCGGGGAGGTCGAAACTTCGTGGCCTTTTATCGTTAATTTTTATTACAAGATGTATTTCAAAGAAATTTCTCATGGCGAACAATTTCAAACATCATGGCCGCCGCGCATGCGAATCGCGTCATTTCTGGTACTTAGATTTTATTACGCATCGTATTCAAATTACAGAGAAAACAGTGAAAATTAGGCTCACCTTGTTGAATTTTGTTCTGTCCCTCCGTAAGACTATAATATTTCAAAAGTGCAGAAATCGTATTTGAAATAGACATCTACGAGGTTGTCTTCGAGCTATGTTGCGTACAGTTTGCCGACGATTTCACTGTTCCCCCAGGTTTTGAAAATTTCATGCATACTTCATTCGATCCGCCATACTGTCTTCAACAATAAGTGATGAGGTCCCACGCCAAAAAGTCGGTTGCACTGAAAAGCGGTTCCAAGGTCGAGTCGCAGAAATCTTAATCAGCTATCCACACACCAAAGTAAGTTTCGCCAATTTCTTTTTGTCGTGGTTTATCCACACTTTAGCTGTTTCCAAATGGTGACGCACCTGTTAAAATCGCAAGCCCGTAAATTACTAACCTGTTTAAGGTTATGACTATGGAAAAGCAGATATTAGCAAGGGCTATTGGAATCTAAAAAGAAAGGTATGGGTAATTAAGTATTTTTCAGTAATTATGAAACCATAATTCTAAGTAAGCTTTAAACTACATTAAGGTTACTCCGGACCTTCACCGGTGTCCTCGGGAAAAAAAATTCGTATGTGCGCCATTTTAAAGGAAAACACAGCAAATTATTATATCGTTGGAAAGCTTAATAAATGTAGATCTCGGAAAAAAATATAAATTGCAGGTTTCTTCAATTCCGCAAAAGAAAATCACAGTCAACCGCGAAAATGACCATGTGTCATTCAATTGAATTAATAGGGTATCAAATCCAAGCGCATTGGCAAAATAACTGCACAGTGTTAATCCCAAAGGTCGATATTCTGACTGGTTATTTTTTAATTAATCTGTCAAGTTCGAGAAGCAAAAAATGCGCGATGGGCATTGCATTGAAGATCGCCACGGGTAAAATATTGTACATTTCAAAAATCCCCGACATTTAAGGAACGTTTAGGCCAAATTTCACAGAAATCTGCCGAATTCTGGTACCCTATTAACTCATTTGTTTGCCGGAATGACGCATGTCATTTTCGCGGTCATTTTTGCAATTTTCTTTTGTGGAATTAAAAAACTGGTAATTTATATTTTTTTCTGAAATTTACATTTATTAAGCTTTCAAACGATATATAGTTTGCCGTGCTTTCCTTTAAAGTGGCGCGCATACCAATTTTTTCCCTGCGAAGGTCCGGAGTAACCTTAACTCTGAAAAATACCTTGTTACCGCCAATTTTCTTTCTGGTTTCTGATACCCCTTGCTAAGATTTGCTTTTTGCACATAGCCATAACCGCTCAAAAATACCGTTGTATTCCAGGCAAGTTCCTTAAGAAACCCGAGTATCTCGGACCAGACTTAGATGATGATGATAATAATAATAATAATAATAATAATAATAATAATAATAATAATAATAATAATAATAATATTTATTACTTAATATTGCGCAAATTAACATACATGATCAAATGCGCATTACAAATATAACGAAAAGGAAATTCATATGTTTCTGTCATTAAAATTAATTAAAAAGAGAGGTAAATTTACGTACACCTATATAGAGTTAAAAATTATATGCAAGTCTAAAACAGTGAGTCTTTAACTGTCCCTTAAAAATATTATAATTGTCCTGCATTCTAATGTCCTCCGGTAAAATGTTCCAGATTTTGGGTGCTGCTGTTTTAAAAGCCCTGTCTCCTAGTGTCTTCTTTGATCGCACACTGTAGTCCTCTAGTAACATACCCCCGTCGGATCTAAGATTATCTCTGAATGTCCTCTTAACTTTGACTAGTCCCCTCAGATACTCAGGCGCATTCCATAGATACACTTATGAGCAAGCATTGCTATCTTGAAAATGACCCTAAACCGTACTGGGAGCCAATGTAGCTTAACAAGTGTAGGAGTAATGTGATCATACTTTGCAACATTGCTAACTAGGCGAGCTGCTAACTAGGCGGTATAATGCCAACTTGGCAGACTCCAGTGGAGAAGTAATAGACGGCACAGCTCTTGGATTGCATTCGTTGAACGTTGTCTTAGAGGCTTCCCCTCAGTCAGTTATGGCAAAGTTTTGTTTTGATCAGTGTCCTATAAAGGATGGCCCGTCACACCTGGTTCCAGCTTTTGATGTCCTCAGTGGCCTTGGACCGTTTATCTGCTTAATGCTGGTTCTCTGTGTTGGTATTGCTATAATTACGGTGCTAGGAAGCGAAGGATAGAAATGTCTATCGGCCCTGTATTTTCATTGCTGAGTCTTGTCTTCGCAATTTTTGCTTTTTGTGACATATCAAAAGAACTGTTCCTAAATTATTGCACTGAACAGGAGCTTGGCTAATCAATGGTCATGTTCTGAAGCTTTCCTGAACACTGATTTCCTACTTGAGTTATACTGATATCTCTGTCAGCGCACTCGTATACGAAAAGGTATAACAATGACATGTAAATGATATTTTAGGGAAAAAATAGTTGTTTAGTTTTAGTTTACTCGTACCATTCACTTATTGACGAAGTTAAGTATCGTAGAAATCCCCGCTGTCTTGGAACAAAACACGATTTTTGACGACACTATTGTGTGAACATCTATTGTTTGAGGAACAAGACTTGTACTGTTTCTTATGTATAGTAAACCTATGACTTTATTTACACCACAATACATTATAAATTTAGAATACATTCTCATTAAGGAATTTAGAGCCGTTTAGTGATCTATTTTGCCAAAACGTACGTATACATCAGAATGGGCCAGCTTTATCACATTTTCAAGAAAGAGAGCACCGTCCCTTGATGATTATAGGCATCAGCCAGTAACTTGAAATCAATACGAGACTCCAGAACTCAAGGAACCTCTTCACTTTCAATTTATTTTAGACTGCGAGCAGTCTCTATCTTCTCCTAATTTTGCGAGAAGTTGGCGAGTTGGCGAGTAAGGCACGCAAGTCCCGGCCTCGTTTTTACCCCTATTTTGCATAATTTATTCAATGCTACTCGTGCGTAGGATCTGAGGAAAATAGGACGACTGCTCGCAGTCTAAATTTATTTTACAATTCAAGACTACCTCACTGCTCGACTGTATTCGGGTGTTTCCACTATATTAAATTAAGATACGTTTCATTGTTAAATAAGTTACAGCTTAAGTACTTTCTGTGGTCAGTTAATTGTAGGCTATAAATCTTCGCTCCTGTGATAAAGTGTCAAACTTGTTATGTAAATTTTAAAGTTAATAGTAGGGCGGATATAGGCGGATTTTGCCCTGAATTGTTCATTTTGTGTTAAAAGTACCAAATTCTCAGAAATGATAGAATTTTTTATACTTGTAAATACTTGATATAGTGCCATCGCAAAATTTTCTGCATAAGTGAGTTTTTGAACTTTTTCCAGAACGGTCCCCATCTTGATCGGAAGTGGAATGCGGTATTACCGGAAGTGTCCTTTTTTCTACTTCAATTAATTCTGATGTTGGATAAAACGAGTCCTTGCCTATTTTCAACAATTTCCGCTCGGAAAATAATGCATTACTATGACTATTTGGTCAAATGGAAGCATTTTCTTCTAAACCGGAAATGAAATTATCCTTAAACTGGAAGTAATATTGATGCTGAGAAGTAACAAAAAATAAAGATATTGTTTTTGAGCTATGTTGTTTTGTTTTTAGTATGTACACGGTAATTTGAAGAAATTTGTATAATACCCAGAATGCTTCTGTGTATTACCCAGAATGCTCTATAATTTGCACATCAGATCTGCCATCTTTGTTCAGATCGCCATTGTGTACGACTGCTAATGCAAACTGTAAGTATCCACCCGGCCAGTGTTCTGTTTTAAAAGGAGGCTCGCAACAGTTTTTTTGGCCTTGGAGTGTATCTTTTGAAGTCAAAATTTCGCATAGAAGATAAACTTCGATTTCCTTGATACTACACCACCTTTTCAACAAATGATCAAAGTTTATTTTCGTACTGGTTTCCTGGCAACAGCTGTCACCATAGCAACGGTAATGGACAACCCCTCATTTTAAATAATGTCGAATATCTCGAAAACTAGTCAGACACTTTATGACGAGACTTAAACTATTTGAACTACTCAACCTACACAACTTGTATGCGAATTTAGGGAAAAATCTGTAAGAGCGTTTTCACGTAAATCATGATTCATTTTTTACGGGCTGATTTTGGTCATTCCTGCAATTTTTTCCAATATTTCAAGAAAGATAAAACTTAACACTTTCTCTTTTCAGTTGAAGGATCTTTATGATATCAAAACATTCTTAATGTACATTGAGCTTCCTAGGTGGCTGCGATTTTAAGATATTTATATTTAAAAACTGCTAAAATGCAGCACAAATCAGCCAAAAAGTCCGTAATTTGCATAAATAGAAATATTTCTAAACTGCCCTTACAGATTTTTCTCTTAAATTGATTGACGTTAGAATAATAATTCTTTTTGATGTTCCAGCAAGTTTTAGGCTGAATAAACACTTCGTTTATTAGATAAGAAGGCTGAATCTCGGTCAGGTTTCAGTCGTTATTATCTTTCAACGAGCAACAGTATTATTTTGTTTTTCCTGGTCTATTTCTCGGTTATTCACGTGCAATGAATATTTATACACGCTGCGCTTGTGTCCTCTCGTGCATTTATAATTCCTTCTCATATTTTTTTTTATTATGAGAAGGAATTATAAACGCACGAGAGGACACAAGCGCAGCGTGTATTAATATTCATTGCACGTGAATAACCGAGAAATAGACCAGAAAAAACGAAATAATACTGTTGCTCGTTGAAAGGTAATAACGACTGAAACTTGACCAAGATCCAGCCTTCTTATCTAATAACAGAAATGTTTATTCAGCCTAAAACTTGCTGGAACATCAAAAAGAATTATTATTCTAACGTCAATCAATTTAGGGGAAAAATCTGTAAGGGCAGTTTAGAAATATTTCTATTTATGCAAATTACGGACTTTTTGACTGATTTGCGCTGCATTTTAGCAGTTTTTAAATATAATTATCTTAAAATCGCAGCCACCTAGGAAGCTCAATGTACATTAAGAATGTTTTGATATCATAAAAGGTCCTTCAACTGAAAAGAGAAAGTGGTAAGTTTTATCTTTCTTGAAATATTGAAGAAAATTGCAGGAATAACCAAAATCAGCCCGTAAAAAATTAATCATGATTTACGTGAAAACGCTCTTACAGATTTTTCCCTAATTTCGCATACAAGTTGTGTAGGTTGAGTAGTTCAAATAGTTCAAGTTTCGTCACAAAGTGTCTGACTAGTTTTCGAGATATTCGACATTATTTAAAATGAGAGGTTTTCCATTACCGTTGCTATGGTGACAGCTGTTGCTAGGAAACCAGTGAGAAAATAAACTTTGATCATTTGTTGAAAAGGTGGTGTAGTATCAAGGAAATCGAAGTTTATCTTCTATGCGAAATTTTGACTTCAAAAGATACACTGCAAGGCCAAAAAAACTGTTGCGAGCCTCCTTAAGAAGACAAACGTGATAGAATAGAATATAAACTTTAAGGAATTTATATAACATGCAGACATTTCAGTGAAACTTAGTTTAAAAGGGTGACGGGCCTGCGCAGCTCCCACGCGCGTGTTTTAGCCTTTTAAAATGGCTTAAAAATTTAAGCCAGAAGTTGTAACTGCAGTTTTGATTTGTGATCCTCTTTTTAGTGTCTAAAGGAGTAACAGGCCTGCACGCCTCCTGCGCGCGTGGTTTAGCCTTTCTAGAGTTTTGATTTGCTCTCACGAGTATATTTTTGAGGGAACGCCCTCTTTTGTACGATATTAGGGGCGGTTCCTTGAAAATGTCATTTAGCAACAGGAATTCGTTAAAACTCTTACGCGTTTTCACCACAGAGAGATCGATCGTTTGAGAATTTAAATCAAACAAGGCTAGAGGCCAAAAGCTCCTAGAAAGAACTCAAGCACTGTTGTAAATAAGAAACCACATTTCAAGAAGTTAACGCACTCGGCGCCTAGTGAAATCATTGTAACGCTTGAGCGTGTACATAAGGTAGCCGAAAGCATAGTTCGGCGAAATGATGTCAAAACTAGATGACATTCAGAATAAACATGTTGAACAGTATACGATAGATAGATAGATAGATAGATAGATAGACAGACAGACAGACAGACAGACAGACAGACAGACAGACAAACAGACAGATAGATAGATAGATAGATAGATGGATAGATAGATAGAGAGAGAGAGAGAGAGAGAGAGAGAGAGAGAGAGAGAGAGATAGATAGATAGATAGATAGGGGCCGGGCCGGCTGAAATGTAACCTACTTTACAGTGTAAATATTAAAAATATATATGAATATATGATAACTACTATAAAAAGGGTAAAATATAACATATAATACAAAAAGGGAAACATCAATACTAATCTAATAATTAAAACTGTTTTCTATAATAAAAGTGTTTTTAAACCTATTTGTCTTACAAATCGGTAGTTTGAAGTATCCCTGGCTTCGGGTGCAATAGGTGGACCCGTTGCATGGCGGCAGCAGTTCATGAAGCTTGTGGCTTTGATCCCTTACAATTTGGTCGAATAGAGCTTTACTCAAGGCCTGTCTCCTCTCACACAGTGACGTGATGTCTAGAGCTACTAGAGCCTCAGCATAGGATAAGTCGGGTTGTATTATCCGCAGCGCGCGCTTTTGCAACCTTTCCATTTCATTAGACAGGTACTGCGGCAGAGAAATTATGGAAAACTGGACACGCATATTCTAATACAGGACGTCTACATGTCGTGTAGAAAAGTAGCATATCCTTGGGTGGGACTTTAGCGCGCTTTAGCTGTTTTAGGAAGTACAGGCGCGTCGCAGCCTTTTTGCATATAGATTCTACATGCGCGTTCCACCTTAGGTTGTCCGAAACTACCACTCCTAACAGCTTTGTGGACGAGACAACTTCGATTTGCTTATCATTGATGGTGATATGATCTACAGTTCTTCCTGATCTAGAGAATGATATTCTCAGTTCTTTACATTTAGACTCGTTGAGTTGGAATCCATCAGCTTCAGACTGCCCTACAAGTTCATCTACGCGTGACTGCACGGAGCTGATCTCGTTCCTCGATACTGATTCGGCGAGGGTGGTCTGCGGGAACAGCCTCCCGCTCCGAGAAACAATCGCGGCTCAGCTTTACCCTTTGCTTACTGTCTATCAGAAAGTCTATGATCCAGCACAAAATCCACCTTGGGATGTCATATGAGGAGAGCTTTCGCGCCAGAACATGATGGTCAATCAGATCGAATGCTTTCCGGAAGTCAAAGAGTACAACTCTCGGAGTCGATCCATTTCCATCCGCTGACTTCGCCCAGGAGTGAATCATACTGATTAGCGCATGCGTGGTGCTGGATTTGGGCACCGTTCCGAATTGCTGTGGGTCGATCTTTGAGAGGACAGCAGGCTTGACGTAAGTGTCGACAACGTACTCTTTTCTGATTCCCAAGGCAATACGAATACGGGTCCACTAAGAAACCATTCAAAGCAAACTCAATTAAAGGAAAATCAAAAAAGCTCACAAAAATTAATTTACTCAAAGAGGCGACAAAAAAGCCAACAAAAATCAATTCACTTAAAGAAAAGACAAAAACGCCACCTAAGGTCAGCTCAACAAAAAGGTGAAAAGAACGCAAAAAAACCAAACATAAAAAGAATTAAAAACACGTTTAGAGGCAAACAAAAAACACATCAAAAACCTCTCGGAAAAAAAGCTTACAAATGACCAGATTAACTTATTAGCGAAAGAGCTGAAATACTTTCCCACACCCGTGACAAACGAGATGCAAATTAAAAAACAACTATTGCGTGACTTCGATCATTTCGCGAGAAGAATGCGTCTCCAATACCTCTTTAAGGGGGAAAACACAGGACCTCATCCTTTCCACGTTAAATCTACATGGAAACCACAAGTACAACCAGCCGTAGCCCTTGAAAGCTATTTAGAAGAGGTCAAAGTTCAACTCGCAGAACTAGAACTCAAAAATCCAAAGGATAGTCTTAATCCCGCTGAACGCGAGACACTTAACGCCCTAAAGCATGACACCAACATTAACCTTAAAAAGGCTCACAAAGGAACTACATCTGTAGTTCTAAACATTGAGGACAAAGTTAAAGAAGGTCAAACCCAGCTAGATAACAGGGAACACAACAGACCTCTTGTGAATCCTTTGTTAGAGGAAACAAACCTAAGAGTTCAACAGCTTATTAGCGGACTCTATCTTGGAAACCACATAGATGAAATGACCAAAACATGGCTTTGTCAAACACCACAACCACCTCATATTCCAATATTCTACACCCTAACAAAGATACACAAACCGACCCCAGTAGGGGGACAACAGAGAGACTATCCTCATTCGTCGATAAACTCTTTCAGCCTATAGCACAACAACAAAAGTCATATCTAAAAAGATACAACTCACTTAATCAATTTCTTAGAGAAAATGAAGGTACCAGAAAACACAATCCTTGTTTCAATGGATGTTATAAGCTTGTATACAGAATATACCACAAGAGGAGGGAATAAACATAAAAAACGAACCTCTTATCCCTATACGGCTACTGCAAAGAGCGCTCAAACTTATCCTAGCGGAGAACTCCTTCTAGTTTAATGGAAAAAACACTACGTACAAATACATGGGACTGCCATGGAACCAAAATGGCAGTTGTTTTCGCCAATATTTTCATGGCTAAGGTGACCAGAGAAGAGATCACACAGTTCATTGAACAAGCTAACAAACACCATCAAACTATCAAGTTTACGGCTGAAGTATCCGAAACAGAAACAAACGTTTTGCCACTACTGTTTACAAAGGTGAAAGATTTAGAAATGAGTCGGTGCTAGATGTACGCACCCATTTTAAGCCCCCTGAGACATTTCAGTACACCCATTTTTCAACCTGCCATCCATCAAGAGTGAAAAGAGGCTTCATCAAAGGACGGGCTCTAAGACTACTCAGAACTAACTCTTCTAAAACATTATTTGAAGAGAGCGTCACAAACTTCAAAACACATCATCTTGAGACTGAGAGGATACCGAGAAAACTTTATTAAAAACAACCCTCTCAGAAGTTACTTTTGAAGACAGGAGTCAAGCCCTCCGACAAAAAAAAAAACAAAAAACGAAAATCTTGCCCTTTGTAACGCAATATCACCCAGCAGTGCCTAACTTAAAACCAATACTCATGAACAGCTGGCATTTCATAACACAGCAACCATTGCTAAACGACATTTTCAAGGAACTACCCCTAATATCGTACAGAAGAGGGCGTTCCCTCAAAGATATACTCGTGAGAGCAAAACTCTAGAAAGGCTAAAACACGCGCGCAGGAGGCGCACAGGCCTGTTACTCTTTTAGACACTAAAAAGAGGATCACAAATCAAAATTGCAGTTACAACTTCTGGCTTAAATATTTAAGCCATTTTAAGAGGCTAAAACACACGCTTGGGAGCAGCGCAGGCCCGTCACCCTTTTTAGCTTTGCTAAAAAAGCTGGACCTTTTGAAAAATTTTGGTTCAGACATAACCAGCAGTCAATTGTACTTGAATGTATAAGATGTATCTGTAACTCAAACATATTATAAAAGTCGTTTTTAAGAGCACGATAGCCGAACAGCATGTAATTATGATGAATGAGGCAATATAATTATTATAAAATGGAAAATAAAGAGGTTTTCAAGACAGGTAAGGGTTATTTTACGATTTGTACACCACTTCCGGTTTAAAATGGTGGCCATTTTGAATATTTTTTGTATTTGTATCAGTAGTAATGTCGGCTCATACGGGCAAGTTGGCCTCGTTTGGATGTAATGACGTCACCGGAAGTGACCGGAAATGACGTCACCGGAACCGGAAGTGACCGGAAATGACGTCACCGGAAGTCACGTGGTTTGAGATGGGAAACCGCTGAGCAATCTGAAAATGGAATCGCGGGCGCAGGATAGGGCAAAACCGCAGAGAAACGCGGGCGCAAAGTCCAAAGTCCAAGTCGGGCATCGGGGGTAGGTATAAAAGGGTAAACCCTAGGTGAGGGAGTAGTCACCATGAGTTTTTACATCACTCTGCTCAGCGATCAAGCACAAGGCACGGGGCAAAAATTTACGGCCCGACTTCCCCATTCCCATTATTTGGTGGAAGATGATTGGGAAGCAGCCCTGGTTCATATCTCCCACCCGGGGTTTAATCAACCCTTGGAAGATCAAACCAAGCAGAATTGGACGCAAGAGGATAGTCAAAAACATTGGATGAAAACAGATATCAAATACATGCCAAAACGTGCGGATGGAACGGCCCCCCTTAAAGTCACCAAACAAATCCATTTGCCGCCAGGGTATTACCACAATTTGAAAGAAGCATGGATTGCCATCGCGTACGAAATGGAAAAACAACACATGGAAGTCATGATGGATATAGCCAAAATGGACGTGGACGATCAGGCGAAACGACAACAACTAGCCGCTCTCAACCTGGCTCAACCCTATGTGAAAATCACCAATACGGGCGTCGCCCCCGAATTAGATTCGTTGTATGTACTTATACCGGCCAACATGGAATTTGAAATGGAATGGAAATTGGCCGGTTTGATGGGAGTGGTAAAAGATGGAACGCCAACGGAACGCATCGTCCAAGAAAAAAATTATCTGGTGAAACATATCGTGGATTACGACGATCGCCATAAATGGGAAGCAACCACCGGTCCTGTAGACAAATATCCCCCGTTGGGTCATGTCTCCGTCAGCTTTACCCACCCCGATTTCGATTATTACTTTTTCTTGGGGCCGAATCTCAGTCGACAACCCTTTCCCAGTACGCCAACGGTCAAACCTCAACAAGGACAACAACAATTGATGATTTACACGGATCTGGTTGCACCGAGCATTGTGGGAAATCAAGAAAAAGGATTTTTACGTACCTTGGATGCCGGCAATACCGACCATCAATTTGATACGACGCAACGAATGTATTTTCCTCTTGGCAAAACCATCTTTGACAGCATTGAGATAGACATTCAAACAGCGAATGGACAGCCGGCTCCCTTCAAACAAGGCCGAACCATCCTCACCCTTCAACCCTCGAGAAAAAGTTATCGGACATAAGAGACCCTGTTATGTAGAGAGTATGAATAAAAAACACAGGAAAAAAGTCATTGAACAGGTTTTATTGGTCATTCATTGACATTGACAAGTAGAAAAAAATAAGTCCAAACAGGGGAGGTCCTTTTACGAGAAGCTGATGCAGGTTTTCATACGTGAAATGGCTTGGCTTTTGGTGTGACCCAGGTAGTAGAGGGTTTTGCGGCCGCCCTCATAGGGATCTCGGAGTTCACCCCAGAATCCTTTCAAGGCGGTGTCGCTTTCATAACAAATGCCGTACCATAAAGGATTGTTTTTCCAAGTGTCCTTGACATGCTGAACAAACTCTGGGTCTTCTTTCCAGTCTTCATGGAGGACTTCAAGGACGGTAAGAAGAACGGTGTGTTGGCAGCTAGGACATCGGGGGGTCTGACCGTTCTTTTGGCGTTGGAAGGCACAGGCGACATGACAAGGTTGACCACAACACCTCAACGTGGCATAATTGGCGAGAGGTTCCAAACAGACCACACATGGTTTGGGTTGAGCCATCAGGCGAAAGGATCAAAGAGTGGATTGGTCAACAGTTGAAATTCGGTGGGGGTGATGATCCCTTCTTGTTGGAGTCGGTACACTTCTTGGTAAGGGAGTTGGTAACGTAAGGGTTGGACCAGGTCTAGGATTTGTTTTCGGATCTGTCCTAAACGTTGTAGGATTTGTACGGCTTTAGGACTGATCTTGTCGGCTTTGTCGCCCATTCACCACTGGTAGAAGTTTTTCAAGGTTAATAAACACAATTCGTTACGACTGAGATGTTTTTCACTGTGAAGACGAAGCAGTTCAAAATAAGAAGCTTTGAAGCGGATTTTCTCCAAGTCTTTTTCCAGTTGAGACAACAAGGCTCGTAGACGATCAATCACTTGTTGGGCTTCTGGGCTGAGGACTGGATCATCCATTGGGTTTGAAAAATATGGAATGGGACGGTGGTTTTTTATAGAAAAACAAAAGGGTCACGTGGGAGGGTAAGGAACCAATGAGAGGGAGACCCCATGATGCTTTGGGAGGGGAAGAGGTGGGGGGGACCCCCTCCCCCCTCCTTAGATAGACCATCAGGCATTGCGCGGATCAGGGTATATAAGTCAAGGGAGGCCCCAGGACGCCATTCCTAGCTTTGAGTTCGGTCTATGTTGACTTTTGTCTGTTGCTATTGGAAAAAATGTCCGAAACGAGAAGAGCCTTGGGTTCCCTGGGCAGTGTGGTGAATGTGGGAGGAGCAGACGCGTTGAGGAGGAGAGTGCGACCAGAGCAGACGCCCATCCAGCACCAAATTACGCGCATGTACCAAAGGCGAGAGGAATCATGGCGCCCCCTGAATCGACAACGCGTGGAGGCCTTCATCCGGTTATTTTTATTATGTTTTGTGGAGCCGGAGAATGGATTACCTCTTCACCCAGTGACTTACCGTAGGTTAAAGAGAGCACTGGCGCAGCGTATTATCCCTTGGATGGAGCGATGGGTAATACCGACCAGGGAGGAGCGATATTGGCCCATTAGTATGAGGATGTTCGAGGAACTTGATTTTTATATGGCTGCGCATCTGCCGGAACTATATTGTGGTAATTCCTGGTTGACCATTAGTCATTTTTACAGGGAAGTAAAGAAACATGAGGAACGGGGAAGACGAGAAAGACGGGAGCGAGCCAGTCGTGTACGACGTGTGTTGGACTTGTAAATAGACTTTGAACATTCCTGTTGAGTTTTTTATTGTGAGTCAAGGCTACTGTGAGTCAAGAGACATTATTTATGATGAACGTGCAAAACCAGTGATGTGAGTTTTAAAAATTTTTTAATTAAAAAAGAGTTGATGTTTTTTTTTACAAAGAGTTGTTGGTGTTGTTGCCACGCAGGGTGGGGCGTTCCTATGTACAATGGGAAAAATAAAAACTAAAAAATGGCTATGTACAGATTGAAAAAATAAAAACTAAAACATTACAAATGAAAGTCTTCGAGTGCCAGACGTAATTGATCAATGTTCTCGGGTAGACAGAACGTGCGGTTGAATAAGGCTTGAATTTCAGCTCGGGTTTGGTCGTCCACATCCCGGGATCCCACGATAGCACTGCTTTGATGAAGGGTGGGCTTTTTGGGTCCCCAAGGGACAAATTGACTGCCAGTGACCAGGGTGGCGGCATTCTCGTTGACTTGGTAGTAATGGTCCGAGCGGTACCATGATTGACTGGGGATGTCAAACAGGTAGACGGGTTTGCCTTGATCCATGGCCAATTGCACGGTCCAACCGGTACCTCCTTTCACGCGTTTATGATCCTGTTCCAAAATGCCAAAGGCATAGATCGTATGGGCTTTCTTGGCCAATTGATAATTGCGTTGCAGCAATTGCAGGGTGTAAAAATGACTGGGCATTCGTTTCCCTAGTTTCTCCGCTGCCTGGTGAAGATGGGGGTTGGCCAGCATGAGGACTTCCACGGTCGACGGGGTGATGAAAGTGGCTCGAGGATGGTTCGGGGGGACCAGGACTTCGACTTGCATCCCAAACTGTTTGCCCAGTTGTTCGACGAGTTCGTCCGTACCTTTGGCTCCCCCGGTGTACACCACATGGCCATGACCAATCTGGAGTTCCAACGCATCTACATCGTGTTCTCCGATCATGTCGATGTTGGGAGGCATACTTGGAATGATGATTCAGGGAACGCGGGGGCCGTCTTAAATAGGGACAACGGACCAATGGGAACACGAGAGGGGATCGGGAAAAGCTGACCAATGAGACAAGGAGAGGTCCTTATAAGGTCAGGACAAGCTGACCAATGAGAGCTTAGGGGTATGGGTATAAAAAGGCCTCGGTAGTAGGGGTGAAAATCTTGAGCACGATGTCCGTCGAACGGAAGAGAAAGCCAAGCGACCCTCCTTCGGGGAAGAAGAAAAAGAAGACCCTTCAATCTATGACGCCCGTGGACTGTGATCCGGTGGTGCGCGAGGTGGTGGAAGATACCCGAGCTGCCGTGGAAGAGATGATGAAAGAATTGAATGACATGGTCGACGCATCCCCTCAAAGCCCTGGGTTTCAAAACCCCAAACCTGTTCTCCCAGCCAGTTCCTTGGACTATATGGTATGTCCTTGTCATGACGTGCGTTTGGAGGCACGAGAATCTCAAAAGGGATGGAGGTATGTGAAATGTCCCATCCAACCGTGTTTGCTGTTTTGTGGACAAGATCAAGCCCTGGAGTATATGAAAGCCGTCTATAGTCAACCTCATCCAGAAGTGTTGGACATGTGGACTTGTTTGCAGTGCTTTTGCCGGGAACCCGCCACGCTGCAACAGAGCCATTCGACCCAGAACCCTGAGCGATTGTTTCTGAATTGTTCCAAGAAACAGTGTGGCTTCTTCCGGTGGGCCGATCAACCGTTGGGTCCCAAGTACTGGAGTTGGTTTCATGACAACCCGCCCAAGAAAGCCGACCAACAAGCTGAATCGCCTTTACCCAGCCGTGATGCTCAAGGGTATCCCAAGCGTGGCGTGGACATCCCTGGTCCGCCCCCTCGAGCCCCAAGGAAAGAGGATCGCCCCCTGACAGACTACGAGAAACAATTGTTGCGAGAAATTCATGATCTCAAGAATTGTCAAGAAATGATGGTAGCCCCAGCTCCACCACCCCCCAAGTACAGTGACAGTGTCGAGGACTGGCAGAAAGGTCTAGAGAGTGTCGTGTATGACGGTCTCTTTTAAATGTATAAAGGAGAACGAATAAAATTGTTTTTTATCAATGTGACCATGGAGTCTGTGTGTTATGCGTGGGATTCTGTCTTGTCCTTGGTGCAATGGCAATGCCATCAAACCCTTTGCCAAGTCTTATATGACCGCCAACCCGGGTCCCAAATCCCCATTCCCCCTTGTCCCGAGGACACGCATCCTCTCCGGATCTTTGAAGAAACCCACGTCGACCGCAACTTGTATCGATGGGTCGTGTTTGTCGTATGGTTAAAAGCCCACCCAGAGGCATGGCGATGGTATCGAATCATTCAAAAGGCGCATCCCCACACGGTCCCCAGCATACCGACCTTATGGGATGAATGCCGGAACGTATGGCCCCTCGAAAGAAAAACACCCAACCATGGTTGAGTCGTTACCACGATCCTCGTGCCCCAGGGAGTTTAGGAGGCGTGCAACAGTTTGCCAAAGCCCATCGTCTCCCCTTGAAAAAAGCCCAACGGGTCTTGGAACAGGATTTGGCCTGTACGTTACATAAACCGCGACGTCGTCGTTTTCCCACGGTGCCGGTGATCGTGGGAGGTTTAGACGATCAATGGGTGGCAGATTTAGTCGAAGTGCAACCCTTGGCCAAGTATTATCGGGGTATACGATATTTACTGACGGTGTTGGATGTGTTGTCCAAGTACGCGTGGGTACAACCGTTGAAAGACAAAACCGGGGTCGCGTTGGTCCATGCCTTTGAGAAGATTTTGAAAGGACGACGACACCCCAACCGATTGCAAACGGATCGAGGGAAAGAATTTTACAACCGGACCTTTCAACGATGGCTCGACGAGCAAGACATCCAACATTTTTCCACCGAAGGGGATGCGAAAGCTAGTGTCGTGGAACGATTTAACCGCACCTTGAAAGAACGGTTGTACCGTTATTTCACGGCGGCCAACACCTTACGGTTTGACGCTGTGTTACCCGAGTTGGTGCAAGGGTATAATGCCACCCGTCATCGAAGTATTGGCATGGCCCCTCAAGACGTGACGTGGGACAACGAAGAAGCGGTATGGAAACGATTGTATGGCCCACGATTGAAAGGCCAGAAAAAACCTCAATTCAAAGTAGGCGATCGTGTCCGTCTTAACAAGATTCATCGGACGTTTGAAAAAGGTATCTCCCCGGTTGGACCGAAGAAGTGTTTGTCGTGCATCGCGTGGTCCCGGGACCCGTGCCCACGTATAAGATTCACGAATGGGATGACACCCCCGTCCAATTCACGTTTTATGAAGAGGATTTACAAAAAGTCCATGTGTCCGAGGTGTTTCGGATCGAAAAGGTACTTAAGCGTCAAAAAGATCGTTGGTTGGTCAAGTGGAAAGGGTGGCCGGACAAGTACAATAGTTGGATTGCTCGTGGAGACGTGACGTCTCTCCAACCACCCAAGAGGAAAAAGACAAGGCCGCCCCAAGAGACAAGCCCGCCCAAAAGACGACGACGACGCGACTAAACAATGACGTGGGTGCCCAACTCGTCGTTTTACGTGACGTTGATGAGTCATGCGAGTACCAAAGAGTTTCCTGGGAACAAGAGTCATCATTTCAGAAACCGATTGCCTAAACCTATCCGATTTATGGGACGAGGATGGATGGTAGGCATGGCGAGTTTATCCTTACCCACCATTCCAGTGATAGTGGAAGAAGGGGGCGTGGGCGATTCCCATGCTTTGTTGTATGTACGATGGCACGAACGGGTGCATGACACAGACGATCAAGGGGATGATGTGTGGTACCATGAACGTCGCGAACTCACTGTCTACGGTCGAGATATGAGAAAGGAGCTGGCCTCGTCGACGGGATCGCACTTTTTTCATCAACTGGTGTATCGTTACGAGCAAAGCCGTGCGAAACAAACCCAGCCCAAAAACAAATGGACCGAGAACAATGGCGTCAAATTGGCCCCGACTTTTGAATGGACCTCCGAAGGGGATTTGTTGTTGAATACCACCAATGTGGATTACAAACGACAAGTGGCGCACGTGGCATGGGGCAAAACGTTGGCCCTGAAAATGGGCTGGATTGAACAAGGGTCCCCTGGCCAGTATCGATTGGGTCCGAATCTCTTGCAAGAATTTCAAGGCATTTCCACCATTCCCACCCCGACGGACATCCGCGATGCCAGCAACAATCCCGTCTTTTGGAAAGTGGAGGGGGATTATGTGAAGTTGAGTCTATCGTGTCCTTGGCGGTTTGTGAATTTGAACGAGACCTTTCGTCCTTCGTCGGAATTTGCTCCGACGCGTCCTTTGCACGTGTATTGTGATGTAGGGACCAGCAGCATGGTAGGGGGTCGTATCACCGATCTCTTACGAGAAATCAAGTACCACCCTCAAAACACCACCCACTTTGAACCTCGACATATTCAATATGTCCCCGTACGCAACGAAGTGGTGGAAATCGTGGAAACCCAGATGGCCGAAATCAATGGGGATCTGGTCCAATTTGGCGAAGGGCATACCCTCCTGACCCTGCACTTTAAAAGGGAGGTGCCCGTGTGAAAAAGAAGACAAAATGTCGTTCTACGTGACGTTACCGAGTCATGCCAACCGCCATGAATTTCCCAACAACCAAGCCAATGCCTTCAAGATTCGTTTACCTCAACCATTACGGTTACAAGGGGGTTCGTGGCAAGTGGGGTTGAGTGCCATTTCCTTACCGGATACGCACGCCAATTTGTACGACTTGGTGCAAAAAGATGGGTTCATCCTATCGACGGCCTGGGACCAAACCTATCCCGCCCCCGGTAAAAGCGATGGTACCATGGCCGGTCGTCGAGGCACGGCTCAAACCCTCATCAACGACATCCAACATTGGGATTGGGTGGTGGATGGGGTGAGTTTCATGAAAGCTGCCATTACTCACTTGGAACAACGACGCAAGGAAACGGCGATTCAAGGAGGCCGTTTTACTAATGATCAAGGCAAACACACCTACGTCAAGTTTCGTTGGGAAGGGGACGATCTGCTCATCGACAACACCAATGTGTGTCATTGTGCCAACGCCGACGAGACACCGGCCCTGTCCCTCTACACCAAGTTGGCTGTCAAGATGGGATGGTTACGTAAAATGAGCAGTGGTTTGATTTTGGGGCCAAACTTACAGCAAGAGTTCATGGGCGATCAAATCCCCGACATGAGAAAGAACAGTGATTGGAGTGATGTGAAAGACGATCAGAGCAACCCGGTCTTTTGGACGGTGCGTTCGATTTTACCGGATCACTTAGAATTGAGTATGAGTTGTAGTTGGCGTTTCACCAACCTGAATGTGGCGTTTCGTGCGGTGGTGGGCGACCCTTCGCGATCGTTGCACGTGTACTCGGACGTGGCAGGCAGTATGATGGTAGGCAATCGCGTGACCGATTTGTTGCGAGAAATCCACTACAAGCGGGAAGGCAGAGGCACCATGTACTTTGAACCGTTACACATTCAATACCTACCGCTTCGTAATGAAGTGGTGGAAATAATTCAAATTCAAGTCACCGAAACGTCTGGCACCGAGGATAAGTTGGTCAGGTTTGGCCAAGGCAACACCCTGGTCACCTTGCACTTCAAAAAGGCATAAAAAGAGAAAAGGAGAGGGTCAGTCAAAGATGCCAAAGACAAGAGCACGTCGAAGACGAAGAAGGCAACGAGGCGGTCTCTTGCCTCTCGCTGCCCTCATTCCAGCCTTGATGGCTGTGGGGAAAGCTGCCACGTTGGGCGCGGTGGGTGGTGCCGCGGGGTACGGGGGCAAAAAAGCCATGGAAGCGGCGACCACTCGGAAGAAAAAGAAAGGTCGATGAGAGGGGTATAAAAAGAGAAAGGGGGTTACGTGACGCATAGACATTGGTGAAGAGTCAAGACGACACCATGCGAGGGGGAAGTTTGACACGCTTTCGGACAGACGAGTGGTATGATCAATACGGCAACGGTTTGATGAGGGAGGTCGTGCGTGGGGGTTTCCAAGGCCTTAAAAGCACGCGAAATCCTTTAAAACTCCCTAGTAACACCTTGCGTAGATTGAACGCAGGGTTATCACGAGGTATCAAACGCAAAGCCGAAGACGTCATTAAAAAGGAAATCACCAAACAAGCCAAGAAAGCGTTGAATCAGAAGAACGTGAAACAAGCCGTGCGGGTAGCCAAGGCCTTATTTCCCAAACAAACCAAACGTGCGCGTGATATTTTGGGAGTGTGAAAATGGAACCCGTGCATTCACGACCTCGACGGATTCGTAGTAATCGAGGGTGGTCTCAATGGGGAGGCGCTTTTTGGAAACTCATGCGACGACAACGGGGAGGCTGGTTGAGTCCCGAGGTGATGAGAGTCCCCGGGTTTGATTTGAGACAACGCTTAGCACGACGACGACGGTATAAAAACCCCTCACGACGACGGGGTACCACCACTCGACGACGTTAAACATGCCTGACGTGAGTACGCAAACCCCACCGGCTCACCCACGTTCCGAAGGGACCGTCAACCCGGCGTTACGGATTTTCAAGGTGCCGGCGACGGACATTAGCATCAATGCCTATCGCATGGTCACCGTTCAACCCACCACCACGGGTATCAATCCCATGGAATTCATCATTCCTGGATTAGACGATTTTGTGGATTTGGGACGCAGTTACTTTACCATGGAATTGAGATTGCAGAAAAGTACCAACGATAACTTGGACGCCGCGGAGAAATTGTGGTCCGTCAATAATTTGGCCCATTCCATCATCAAACAAATTGACTTGCATTTCAATGGCACGTTGATCAGTCCTCAATCCGACACCTATCATTACAAAGCTTACCTGGAAACCTTGCTGAATTATGACCGAGAAGATGGCAAGACCGTGTTAGGACCCCAAGGCTGGTTCAATCAAGTGGATTTCCCACCCCAATGGACTGCCAACAACACCAACAAAGCAGGAGACCATGCTCACTGGCAAGCTCTCAGTGCCAATCACAAAGCGGCCTTGGACGCCATGGTAACTGAAGTGGGGAAGTATGCTGGAGGCGTCACTCACAGTCTGGTGTTTACCCCGCACTTGGAAGTGTTTCACACCGGCAAATTGTTGGTGCCAGGCATCGAAATCAAGATGAAATTTCATTTCAATGGCCCGGCCCTGTTTTTGAATGGGGTGGCTCTAGCTGGTCGCTTACTGGAAGGGGATGTGAAACTACGGTTTCATCTCTGTCAACTGCGTTTGAATGACGCCATGTACAGGAGTTTGTCTGAAAAAAGACACAATGAAGAACAAGTGGCTGCTTACCCGACCGTTCGCAGTGAAATCCGCACGTTCAGCATGCAAAACAACCTGGTCCGCTTTGATATCCCCAACCTGTTTCAAAACAGAATACCCGACCGATTGATTGTGGGGTTGTTGGACAGCCGAGCCTTCAATGGAGATGTGACCCGAGATCCTTTCTGCTTCCAGAAATTTGGTCTGACCTCCATTAAACAGATTGTCAAAGGAGAAGAATACCCTTATGAAACGCTGCACTTGGTGCACGATAATGGCACCCGAGATAACCTGGGCTACTTCCGTTTTCTGCAAGCCAGTGGCGCTTGGTGTAAAAAGAAAGGCAATATGGTAGAACTAGGAGATTGGGGCCAAGCTAAAAATTGTACCTTGTACATGTTTGACAATGTCGCCAATGGATCTGCAGACAGTCAAACCCTCAACCCCAAGCAAACAGGCGATTTACAACTCGTCTTGGAATTTGGAGCCGCCCCCGGTGTCAATATAACCGTCCTCGTCTATGGAGAATTTGAGAACTTGCTGGAGATTGACAAGAACGGATCCGTGTTGTATAACATTTACCAGCACTAAAGATGGAACACGTGGCCTTGAATAATGTGCAATTGGATTATTTAGCCCGCGACGACCCCCCATTGAACCCTGTCTTTTACGGAACGGTGGCCTGTGATCGTTTACCCAAGAGTCCTGTCAAGACCCACCCCCAAGGCTACATTGTCAACACCGACCCGCACGATCAACCGGGACAACATTGGTTAGCGGTGTGGACGGATCGAAACGTGTGTGAAGTCCTCGATAGTTATGCCTTGCCCTTCGACACGTACGTGCAAGCCACCCCGTTACGAGATTGGATTGTTCACCATTGGAAGTATATGGTGACCAATGGCAAGTCCCTCCAAGCCATTTCAAGCAAGAGTTGTGGTGATTACGCCTTGTTGTACTTGAAAGCCAAAGCCCGTGGACGGACCTTGCAAGACTTTTTAAATGAGTTTTCCGATCATGATTATGTAAGCAATGACCATCAAGCCGGGCAACGCCTTCAACAATTGATTGTAGGTCAAGAAGCCAGATGGTATCAAATCAGTTGTCATCCGTATCATCAATGTAATGGTTAAATAAAATTCGTTGGAAAAAAGTTGTGTCGGGGTCGTAGCTCAGTCGGTAGAGCATCGGACTTGATTCAGATAGGGATTGGGTCGTGCGTGGGTTCGAGTCCCACCGACTCCAATAAAAAGGTGCCTTTTTTTCCCCCTGGGTAGTATCATCATGCAAACGGGGAAACCGTTTCGTTTTCATACTCCGTCCAGTATTTTGGTCGTGGGTCCATCGGGATGTGGCAAAACCGTGTTTACGGAAAAACTCTTGGTAGAGAACCCCGAGTTGTTTGACACCCCGCCGACCCAAGTGCATTATTGTTATGGGGCGTGGCAAGATCGATTTCAAGGCATGCAAGATCGTGGGGTAGTGTTTCACGAAGGGATTCCCGATCATGACGCCTTGGTCCAATGGTTTCCTCAAGGACAGGGGGTCCTGGTCTTGGATGATTTAATGGATGAAGGGAGTCACGATAAACGCGTGTTGGATTTATTCACCAAACATTCGCATCATCAAGGGGTGACGGTGTTGTACTTGTGCCAAGACATGTTTCCCGTGGGTCGCTATGCTAAAAGTATTTCCCGCAATGCCCATTACATTGTGGCCTTCAAGAACCCCCGGGATCAATTGGGGGTACGCAATGTGATGCTGCAATCGTTTCCGACCACTTGGAAAGACACCTTGGAGACGTTTCATCAGGCGACCACACGCCCGTATGGGTATTTGGTGTTGGATTTACACCCCGCCTCCTCCGATCAACAACGGTTATTGAGTCACCTGCTAAAAGACGAAGGATGGACGCGCACCTATCAAAAGCGCCTATAAAGGGGTAACGCCCCCTTTGAAGTGGAAAAAGAACAACCATGGCGGATGATGACCGTCAACCTCCGCAATCGTACGATACCGTGGCCCCTGCGGGAGTCGGGGCGTCCAGCAGCAATCAAATGTCCCCAGGGGCCATGCAACAACTTTTTTTCACGGGAGACGAAGGCCTTGTCGACGTTGCCATGGAGGAAATGCACCCCGATGTCCTCAGTGAGTTTTTGAGAAGTCTCCCCTCCCCCAGGACAGTCGCCAGCTGGCCCAATGCAGATGGTGCGCCCCCTGTACAGACCTCTTCCCCCGCAGGGGTAGGAAGTCCAGGAAGTAGCATACAGACCACCCCGGAGTCTTCTGGGGCTCGAACGCCTGCGAGTCCTCCTAGCGTACCCTTGGCGGCGGGTGCTCGAACAGCCGCGGGTGCTGGGGGAAATGGTGGCGGACGTGGTGGACGCGGTGGCGGACGTGGTGGACGTGGGGGTGGACGTGGTGGTGGTGCTGGACGTGGTGGTGGTGCTGGTGGTGGTGGTGGTGGCGGAGGCACTGGTGGAGCCGGTGGTGCCGGTGGTGCTGGTGGCGGCGGAGGTGCCGGTGGTGCTGGCGGTGGTGGTGGTGGTGGTAGTGGCGGTGGTGGCGGCGGTGGTGGTGGTGGTGGTCGTCGTGGACGACGACCGAGACGCATACGAGGACGACGACGAAATACCCCCACTTCGCCTTTGACACCGGCCTCCAATCCAGCCAGCCTTCGAGGATCGTGGACCTCTGGGAGTTCTGACAGACAACCTCGTACCTTGCGCCAAGCGGATTTACGACGTCGTTTACGGATGCTATTACAAGATCAAGAACAATTGGCCCAAGGACGAGACATTGCCAATGTCACCATGACCAATAGCATTGTGACCAGCTATAAACAGGGTGGACGTCCTAGTGTACAAACCTCTTCGTCCTGGGTTTCGCCGTGATGAAAACCGTCGTGTCGTTATTGAATGGATCTCGACGTCCTGGCATCCCCTTCCCGCCGGAATTGTTACAACGTATGGATTCGTTGTATGCCTTTTACCATCAACAATGGTGGTGTTATCGAAAAATGTTGAATCATTACAAGTGTATCAATGCCTTGTTCAATGGCATGGCGTTACTCCTGATGGCCGCGGGCATGATTGCTGGCCCCCTTTTGGACAACAGTACGTTGGTAGCATGTTTGGCGGCGGTGGGGACGGTCGTCAAAGGATGGAATGATTTTAAACAATACCGATTTAAAGTGACCATGAGTCGGTTTGCGTTTACCACCTATGCCAAAGCCTTGACCGAATTGAAAACCTATGTGAGGGGTGTTCCCTTCGAGGACCTGGAAGGATTTTTAATCAAGATGCAAACGTTGGATGATACCATTGTGGATTTCACCCCTCCGTTACCCAAACGATGTCTCCAAGATTACTACCGTCATTTTGTATACCAACCCGTGGAAGCCCTATGCTATGTGGACGGATGTCCTCGTCCCTTGAGACCCAAAGACTATTGGATCAATAAAAAGCCGCTCCCTCCCAGTCCCACACTCTTAGAACCATGGCCGTCCAACGACGACGACGACGCAGAAAAAGGAAACGACGTCAAGGAGGAGGGGCTTTAATGCGTCGCAAACCCCGTTTGGTGGATAAAATAGCGCATGGCATGAGTATGTTTCTATCAGGTCCAGCACCTGGGTTTGGCATCGCTTTAGGCAAATTAGGTGGCCAAGCCTTGAAAGGCATTACCGATAATGTACAACATTACCGACAACGAGGTGGGGGTTGGTGGCAAGATTTCAAACGCAATACCCGTCAAGGCTATAAAGAGACGCGAGACGTGATCAAACAAAACAAAGCCCTTCAACGTGTGTTGATGAACCGTCCATGGTATCCTTGAGGAGAAGACGACGACGACGTCGTCGTCAACGAGGTGGTTTTTTAAATCTATTGGTCCCCGCCATGGTGGGATTGGGAAAAGCCGTGGCCTTGGAAACGGATAAACGTATAAAACGCACCCTTCAAAAAGCCAACCAACGCTATCGTCGTCGTCCCCGATAAAGGATGCAACGTCTTCGACGTCAATTACCGTTTTTACGGTCCATGTTACAAGAAGCCAATGGCTCCAAACGTCAAGAGTTGTTACAACATGCCAATGCCGATCAAATCAATGCTGTGAGTGAACTGGTCTTGAACTTCTTAAAAAACAAGATTCCCGTCACCCCACCCATCCTGGCCAAACTTCAACCCTATAAAAAGGTGCTACGCGATTTGGGACGTCGTCGACATTCCGTCAAAAAACGGCGTCAGTGGTTAGTTCGACAAAAAGGACGCGGGTTGTTTCAAGGACTACATCACGTGTTATGTCAATGTGCTCGACCGACCCGTTAACCCTGGCCACATGGATCACCCTGTTACAAGAGGCCAATCGGGCCACCGACAAGTGGAAAGACGACTGTTATTATTGGAAGCATAAATATCACCTGTTGTATCGAGAGTACCAACATATGTTGAGGTCCCGTCTTTGTGAGAGCTGTCGTGAGATAGAAGACGGGGAACTTTGCCCCGACTGTAGTCAACCCCTATGAACGAGGTCTACATGATTCCCCAGAAGGACTTGAAGCAACTCATTCAATATTACAAAGGAGAACTCACCGAAAATGCCTTGTTGAACAAAGCCGCGACGCTCGCCGCCCAAAAACATGTCTTGTTAGCCAATCCCCAATTGCCCCCCGCCGTGGTCAATGCTCAAACCAAACCGTTGAGTCAAGAATTAACCAAGTTAATCAAACGCATTCGTCAATTTCCCGGAGGCGTGGGGGTTGGTGCACCGGGTGGACCACCAGGCGAAGAAGGCGAGGAAGAAGAAGAAGGGGATTTGGTGACGGGACCCGTGGAACAATGGCTCAAGCGCATGATAAAAGGAAGTCCGTCCACCCCCAAACCTCCCATTACCCCTGCCACCAAGAAAGGCAAAGGAGCAGCCACCACTGGTAAAATTGTCAAGAAAGGCACCCCTTCCACCAGTCGAGGGGATATCCAGTCGCGTTTACAAGCCATTCGAGAACAGCGCAAGACGTTGGAAAAAAAGTTAGCTGAGAGTCCTTGGGGCAAAGGCAAAGGCAAAGGCAAAGGCTAAGGCAAAGGCGTCTCCCGTGAAGTGCAAGCATTAAAACCCTTACCCGGTTGGGAAGATTGGCACCGAGGTAAAAAGTTACGACGTCGATTGGATTACGACAGTGAGTAAAAGATGCCCACCCAGAGGAGGAGACGGGGCGTGAAACGGAAACGCCGTCAATCCGGTGGAGCCCTGGATGTGCAAAAATGGATTGCTAAAACCGGCAAAGAATTTCATTGGCCCGGTTATCAGTACATGGGCCCTGGCACCCATTTGGCCAAACGTCTGAAACGGGGGGATCCCGGGATCAATCGCTTGGACCAAATTGCTAAACAACACGACATTGATTACAGCCGTGCCAAGAATTTGCAAGACAAATGGAAAGCCGATACCAAGATGATCCAAGCCATTGATCGATTACCCGGCAAGAAAACCAAGACGGAACGGGTGGTCAAGAAAATCATGCAAGCCAAGAAACGTTTCAAATTATAAAATTTAATAACACCCCAGTTACATGTTGAGAAAATAAAAAATGAAAATGTCTCCTCGGAGTTGTTATTCTACAGTTCGGTAGTCTTCTTCGACCCCATCCTTATTTTTTTTATATACGAGCATGAAGGCATCCACCGGGAATACGCTTGGCGAAGGGTGATCGTTTCACATCACCACCTATGGACTGACAAAATGCATAGGTAGTGATGTGAAACGATCACCCTTCGACAAGCGTATTCCCGTTGGAAACCTAAAAAGGGTAACGCACCCTAGCCAAAATGTTCTCCATTCTTCAAACAGAACCCTTTGTGGTGTAGACAAACTGATCCACATCTTGTTTCATAAAAAATAAAAAACAATGTTCTGCCAACATACAAATACGAAATGTTGAGTAAATAAAAACAAATGTTCTACCACAAGGATACCATGTTCTGCCACAATACAAAGACGAGGGTTAAGTCACTAAATCATACAGTAAATCAACGCCCTCATCGGGCGACATGTCCTGCCCATGAACGAAGTCTTCGGGGGGCAGCAATGCCTCCAAATCAAAGGAAGAAGACTCCTCGACATCGTCCATGACCTGCAGCCAATCGTCGGGTGTCATGTCTTTCAATAAGTCCCGCAAAAACGAAACGTCCTCCAAGTCAGGGAGGTCCACGACTTGCATGGTCCCCGAATCCATATCCATCAAAGTATGAGAGTCATTCTCCGCGGGCGGTACGTTTGTATCCGCAGAGTCGACCGAGTCCTCCGCGGGCGATACGCTCGTGTCCCCAGAGTCCAGCGAGTCACAAAAGGTTTGGAGATAGGTCGTCACAGACATGGATTTCAAACAATCCGTCAGGGGGATCGTGAGTGTCAAAGGCCCTAAGGCCTCCCATTTCTCCAGCGTTCTCATTTTCTCCCGGTAGACTCGACGGCGCTTCGCGTTCAATGCCGCTCTCTTTTCCTCCCCCATGTTGGCGTAACGACGCCTCTCTATCTCCCTCAACCGCTCTCGATTCCTTTCCCGATATTGTTGCTTAGTCGCCAGATACCGTTCTCGGTTCTTTTCGCGGTAGCGCTTTCTGGTCTCCGCTTGCTGGGCTCGATGTTTTTCGTGGTAGCGCCTGTCGTACTCCCTCTTCTTGTCTCGATGTTTTTCGCGGTAGCGCCTGTCGTACTCCCTCTTCTTGGCTCGATGTTTTTCGCGGTAACACTTGTTGCTCATCGCTACGAACTCTCGGTTCCTTTCTCGGTACACTTTTTTGCTGGCAGTCACTTGCTCTCGGTGTTCAGCCCGGTACCGTGCACATTTGGCGATGTTGCGTGATCGTTTAGCCCTGAGGACGGCCAGTTCGTCGTCGTCGTAGGTGTCGTCGTCGTCGTGGGGGTCATAGTCCTGGTCATTAAGTCCTTGTCGTCCGAGTCATAGTCCTTGTCGTTAAGGTCGTCGTCGTCGTCGTCGTTTTGTCGGTAGGTCGTGCGTTGTCGGTTGCTGCGGCGGAGGCCCTCGTTTCCGGCAGACATCGGGCGAAGGTGGTGGGGCTGGTGGAGGGGTGTCTGGGCGTTTAAATTGATACCTCCAGTAGTCGCAACAATAGTCGAGCCCCTCCACGAACCACTCGCAGGTTAATTGGGGGTAGCACCGTGAATGAAATGGAACCGCCTGTTCTGCTCGGCGTCTCTGGGCCTCTACTTTTTCGGGTTCCAGTTGCTTTAAACTTTCCGCAAACTCAGCCAAGTTTTCGTCCTCCAACAGCAACTCCCTCTTGACTTTCCCCAAGATCTCTTCCACTTCCAAATCTAGCTCAAACTCTTCGAAGGTTTCCAATAGCTTCTCAGGACAAGTCGCCATGTTGAGATGTTTCACCCTGGAGCGCGATTTCTTTTATAGTGTCTTATTCGTTCCCCGCGTGGCATGATGGATCCATCTAGGGAAGGGGGAGGGGGGTCCCCCACCCCGTCCCACCCCTCCATGGGGCACCCCGTGCCCCGGTTGGTGATTGGCTCCTTCCCCTCCCACGGGACCTTTATTTCTGTATAAAAAACGAACCCCGATCACCAGCGAGTTCATCTGATCATGTCCTCTCACCAAGAGGAGGAGGCGGCGGCGGGGCCAAGCGGTCTCAGCCGCCAAGAGTTATTACCCTTGCTTGGTCTAGAGATGTCCGATTCAGAGCCAGAAGAGACAAACCCCTCGGGCTCCAAAGAGATGGGGGACAGTGACGAGGATGAGCTCTGTCAAGAGGTCTTGGATTGTTTCGAACGGCAACGTGCCTTTCAAACCCATCTCCTTCAACAAACTGGGGGAGGTTTGAATGCCAATACGGAGGGTACCTTCGAGTTTGAACTCCAACCCTATGTCGATCGTTTGAGCAACCGTCTGGGAGTCCGCGAACGTCATTTCAATACCCAGTTACGCCAAAGGGGCAACTTGATTCCAGGTCAAAACATTACCCAAGCTCTCCAAGACGGATTACGTCGAGCCGTCAATCAAGTGTTAACCACCACGCCAGACTTGAACGATCAAGATCGCCTCTACTTCACTACGCCTCCAATCGCCTGCACAATAATTTTCAGGGCTGGGGATTACGAGCAGGAGAATGGCGTCAAGGCGGGGACCGTGTGGAGGCCATGTTCCACCGTTTAGCCCAAGCCTTGAACAGCAATGAACAATTTGAAATGGACGACTCCTTTCAAGTATCCATTACTCAAGTCCATCAGTCCCCTCAAGGAACCGGTCGCCGACGCCAGGACAAACCCGGGCATCAGCCTCTCCGAAATTTAATAGGCAAGAAACATTCCGTTATCCAGATCCGCAATGACGATCAACTCTGCTGTGCCAGAGCCCTGGTCACCGCCAAAGCCAGAGTGGATCAGCACCCTAAATGGTCGTCGATTCGACACGGTGGGAAAATCCAAAAAGAAATGGCTCTCTTGCTCCATCACGAGGCCAACGTGCCCTTCGGCCCTTGCAGCTACGACGCCTTGACGGCCTTCAGTAAGACCCCATCCCTCACCGGTTACCAGATCATCCTGGTGGATGCGCAGCGATCTTATCACATCGTCACCTATGGGCCTCTTCAAGACAAACAACTCATCCTGTTGCACGAGAAAGGCCATTATGATGTGATCACTCGTTTACCAGGCTTTTTCGGGTCTAGTTACGTCTGTGCCCACTGTTGGAAACCCTATAACGATGAGGGACGACATCGATGCACCAAACAAAAAGGTCATTGCCGGGCCTGTTGCCAAAAAGAGTGCCCCGATTTCCTGGAGGCTTACCCTCGACATCTCAAAGCCACTCAACGTTGCCAACAATGTCATCGGGACTTTTTTGGAGACACCTGTTTCCAAGCACATCTCGTCAAGGACCACGCTGGCAAACCCGTGACCAACCTAGACTCCTCCGTGTGCTTTCGTCGCCGTCGCTGTTCAACCTGTCGCAAGCAGGAAGTCGGATTACAAAACATTGAACGGCATCAATGCAAGTATATTGATTGTCCCTCCTGCCATGAGTACGTGCACGGTGAAACCCATCGATGTTTTATTCAAAGAGCCCCCAAGCCTCAAGACAAGAAGAAAAGAAAGAGGACACAGCAACGAGGTCCTCGCGCCAAACGTAGGGCGGGTGTGGATCTTCCAACCACCCCAGAGGAGGAAGAAGAAGAAGAGGACGACCTGCCACCCCTTCATGTCTTCTTTGATATTGAAGCCATGCAACCCAAGGGACAACACATCGCTAATCTCGTCGTGGCCGAAACCGAAGACGACGACCACCCCGTGTGTTTCCCTGGCAACCATTCCGTCCGAGATTTCCTGGAATGGTTGGATACCTTGACACTCAACGATACCCGACAAGTCAATGTCCTTGCCCATAACTTCCAGGGATATGATGGGTATTTTGTCATTCAACAATACTATGGTGACAACCGTTTGATTCAACAGCTCCGGAACGGCTGTAAACTCTTGGAAGTCAAGCACGACCACATTCGTTTCATTGATTCCATGAGTTTCTTCCAGATGCCACTGTCCGCGTTTCCCAACACCTTTGGATTGACAGAAGTCTGCAAAGGGTACTTCCCCCACCAGTTCAACCTGCCCGATGATGAGCATCAAAACTACGTGGGACCCATCCCAGCCCTCGATTACTACATGCCCGAAACCATGTCACCCGAAGGCAAGCAAGCCCTGGAAACCTGGCATCAAGAACAGCGGGCCAAGAACGTCGTGTTTGACTTCCAAAAAGAATTGGTGGAGTACTGCAAATCCGATGTACGTCTCTTGAAAGAAGGATGCTTGACATTCAAACAGTTGTTTGAAGACTTGACAGGCTTCAACCCCTTCGACCACATCACCATTGCCTCTGCCTGTAACCGGGATCTCCGCATGAACCGCATGATCCCCAACAGTATTGCCAGTGAACCCGTTCGTGGTTGGAAGAACAACATCAACCACTCCAAGGTAGCCATGGAATGGTTAACCTGGTGTGCCCAACAACAAAAGACCCTTCAACATGCCCGCAATGCCGGCGAGTATCCCATCCCTGGCACTGACTTCCATGTCGACGGCTTCGATGCCAGTACCAACACGATCTACGAATTTCACGGGTGTTTCTGGCACGGATGTCCTCGCTGTTTCCCCACCCGTCACGAAACCCATCTGCGCCACTTTGATCGAACCATGCAAGATGTCTACGAGACCACCCAGCAAAGGACCCAACAACTTAAAGAGCAAGGGTACCATGTCGTGGAAATGTGGGAATGTGATTGGTCCCGTCTCAAAGACACCTCACCCGATATCCGTACCTTTCTGGCCCACCTTCAATTCACAGAACCTTTGAATCCACGCGGCGCTTTCTGTGGAGGCCGTACCAATGCTGTCAAGTTGTTCCATCAAGTCACCCCCACTCAAAAGATCCATTACATCGATGTCACCTCCTTGTACCCATGGGTCAACAAAACCTGTGTCTACCCCAAAGGACATCCTCGTTTCATCTTCAATCCGGGTCACACCGACATCCAACAGTACTTTGGCCTCATCCAATGCCAAGTCCTTCCTCCACGTCACCTCTACCATCCTGTCCTGCCCTACCGTCATGAGGGAAAACTCCTTTTTCCCCTCTGTGCCGCCTGTGTGGAAGAAGAGATGCCCAAACGACCTTTAGACAGATGCGCGGAATGCATCCACACCGACCCACAACGGACCCTGACTGGGACATGGTGTACCCCTGAATTAGACAAAGCCGTCGAGCTCGGGTACCAAGTCCAGTACATCTATGAGGTCTGGCATTTTGACGAGACGTGTCAAGGACTGTTCCGAGACTACGTCAACACCTGGCTCAAAATAAAGGTGGAAGCCAGTGGGTGGCCCGAAGGAGTAGAAACGGAGGAAGCCAAACAGAGATACATCCAAGACTTCTTAGAGCATGAAGGCATCGAATTAGAATATGACAAGATCAAGGAAAACAAAGGGCTGCGTACGTTAGCAAAACTCATGCTCAATTCCATGTGGGGCAAGTTTGGACAACGCCTGAACAAGACCCAAGTCCAAACCTTTGATGACCCTCAAGCCTTCCACCGTTTCCTAGCTACCAATACCATAGAGGTAAAACATGTCTCTGTCAAAAACGAGGACATGGTGGAAGTGCATTACAAGTACCAAAACGAAGACATCCCCGTCTCACCCAACCTGAACATCTTCGTCGCCTGTTTTACTACCTGTTGGGCTCGCCTACGCCTCTATGCAGCTTTGGAGAAGCTAGGGGAACGTGTTCTCTACTACGACACCGACTCCATCATCTTCTATACAGACGAGGGCCAAGCCAACCCTGACTTGGGCCATTACCTGGGCGATTTTACGAACGAATTGAAGGGAGACGATTACATCCTTGAATTTGCCTCAGGAGGTCCCAAGAACTATGGTTACACCACCAAGAACGGAAAGGTTGAGTGCAAGGTGAGAGGATTCCGACTCAACTGGGAAGGCAAGAGCCAACTCAATTATGACGTCATGAAACAAAATGTCCTCGACGAAATTGAAAAGCCCCTGCTGAAACCACGCCAGATCCAAGTCATCAAAAGCCATCAGATTGTGCGCGACCCCAAGCACTATCGCCTTTTCACCTTTCCAGACTACAAACGTTACCAATTGGTGTACGACAAGAGAGTCGTGGATCCCATCAGCTTCCAAACCTACCCTTATGGATACCAGTGAGAGACGTTACCAAAACAAGATCGTCGATTGTGATCATAACTACAATAAAAACACATTTTCTTTTTTTTCAACATGGTGTCTTTTTTCTTAATACAAAGGATCACCCCCGCTGCCCGACTTGTACTTTGGACTTTGCGCCCGCGTTTCTCTGCGGTTTTGCCCTATCCTGCGCCCGCGATTCCATTTTCAGATTGCTCAGCGGTTTCCCATCTCAAACCACGTGACTTCCGGTGACGTCATTTCCGGTCACTTCCTGTTCCGGTGACGTCATTTCCGGTCACTTCCGGTGACGTCATTACATCCAAACGAGGCCACACCCTTTACATCAAAACGAGGCCAACTTGCCCGTATGAGCCGACATTACTACTTGTATCAGTCTTGTGTTCTGTGGCTCAAAATTACAGCAAAATTGTTTACATACACAAACTAGATTCCTCTGCCTGCTTCAGGACCGTTTTCAAGGCAAACACCTAAATATTTTGGGCTTTTCTATGAAGTTACAATTCCACTTCCGGTACAAGATGGAGGCCATTTTGAAACACTCTCTTAACTCAGCTCACGTCAAATTTTGGCTGTGGCACTATATCAGATATCCATCAACACGTTAAAAACTATCTTTCCACCAAATTTCGTGCTTTTAACAGGAAGTGAACAATTCCAGCACGTATCCGCCCCACTATAATGAGATTTCATATTTACAACTGTATTTTTGAAGATTCGAACGAATAAAGAACCGCGCATACGAGTATCATTAAGCCAAGGCAAGCTTACATACTGGTGTCCACTCTTGGCGTATTTGTAAAAGCTTTTGAAATTATATTAATTTTGCAATTGACTAATCATACATAAACAATATTCTTTGGTTGCTGCAAGGGCCATTGACCGACGAAAATAATTACTTATGTTTCGTGCTCATTGCCTTTTTTGAGCTCGGTTGGTGGAAAGACGTTTTTAACAATCAAGAGGAATACGCTTGGAGAATAATCCTCTGGTAGATGGAAAACGGGGTTAGCTTAAACTCAGTTTATAAAAAATTGAAACGGATTGAGTTCATTCAAGACAATGTTTATTCCGGGTCGTCCTTCAGTATTCTCCGAAGCACACATTACCTTTGCTTAGATAAATTTAAACTACAAACCTGAGAGTCAACCTTAAAATAAGAAGTTCTTCTTTTGTTTACGTCTACCTTACGTTTCGTTGCTTTATGTTGTATCCCTGGTGACAAAATGAGAGCCATAAAACGAAACTACTTTTAAAGGCGGGATGACTTGTTTTTATTACTTATTTCCACAACGTAATATTGGTGAGATGCGGGTTGCGGTTTTTAAGTGAGAATTTATTAGCCTACACGTGTTGTTTTCAGTAGCCAGCAGAGGGAATTAAATCCTAGTAGCCTATTCCTCTTTTTTTTCCTTGAGAGACGAGACTTGTTTTTTGTTCGTTTGTTTGCTTTTGTCTTCCTTTCTTTCACAAAGGTTGAAATGCCATCAGTGCAATAACAATTGCATAGCTGAGGTTCAAACTTGCATTCATTATTCTTATAACGTTTTGAGAGTAGCACTGTTAATCGGATGACCGTAAAACAGCTGCCTTTGGTATCTAAGAAACAAACTCGTGTTGAGACGATCCATGTTTGCTGATATTCTTTGACGTTCACGCTTTTTTTTTGTTAACTTTTAGGCTATGACTTCCTTTTTGATTCATCTTCATTTTTCATTTTATCTTGTTTTGAAAATCATTTTTATCAGCTTGGCTGATGTCACGAGGTGCAAGTTTATCAGTAGGCCGGTTACTGGATCGACTCCTGCTTTTACCAATCACACCGTTGGTAGCAATGGACAAACTGATTCAGCCCTCTCTCATGATCAGTTGGTTTTGTTGCCAATGAGATGTAGTTTACCAATGCTTTTCGGATCAACTAATTCTTTTCCATTTGTGTCAATTAATGGTACTGATCAAGAGGCTGTATTTAACAATTGTATTGGACACGGGTGCTTGGAAACCCGTTTGATGTACTGTGGGGACAAGATTCATCCATCTGAATGCATCATCCCCTTTGGTATTTCATATTTGTTCTGTGACTATTTACATAAAGACCTCAGTTGTGAGTCTGATCTGAAGAAGACGCCTTGCCAGTTTCTTCCAGTTGCGCTCAAGGCAAAGATTCTGTGTGAAACCTTCCCTCGCGAGCGATTTTGCCCATTTATCAGAAAATAAAATAGCTTTCTTGGGGCTGGCTTTTCACTTGTTAGCTATACATTAAAACAAATATTAACCTCAGAGTCGGTGAACACTGGTAGATAATTGCCTCGCCCACTTTGTGGCTCGGTAAATATCATCAATTGATATTAATGTGTCAACCAGAGGCCTATTGGCTGCTAAAACAAAGAGTTTCTTTTGTTTGTTAATGGTTGGCACATTTAAATAACAAAAAGATTGTTTGTAAACAGCGACCATCGCTATGCCTCCACCGCGGTGAATAATATTGATTGTTAACTATTTTGATACAGAGAATCTTAATTTATACGTACTTAGAATTCTCACTTTGCGATCTTTTCTCTACTTCTAAGCTAAGCTGTCAGCTTCTACACCCCATCCAGACCAACGGTCCTATATTCTTTTAGTAATTATTCAACCACAAAAAAGAGTTCCAGAAACCTTGGTTGGCTATTTTGTTAAATCGCTTGTCTCTCAGCTGTCAAAGGTGGTTAGATTAATTAACACGTATACGGACGGGAATGTCGTTCTAAATTCCGCGTATCTCATGCAACAACTAGTAAACCGCTTCGCTTTGACATCTGTTATCTCTAGTCTTCGCCGCCAGAAGATATTCTTTGCCCATGATGACATTCTTTGCAAAAGCCAAGATATTAAGAGTTAAGAGCCTCTGCCTTGGAGTGGGTCTAATACTGTGTGAAATATTGTTCATGGTCATTGTCATCGCCTTTTTGGAAGAATATTGTCGAGGAAGATTATTTGAAGATTACGATGCTTTCTATGGAGGATATTTATTGTTATGGGGCGTTTTCATGGGAGGCATGTGTTCTCTTGGGAAACTAATATGGTGCTATCAACGTATAGTCCAGTGGCAAAGTGGTACACATGAACACACTAACCACGGCAAAATTAAATACACTATAAGTGATAAGAAAATACCAGTTCTTTATCTCGGGCATGCCCTAATGGAAGGCCTTCCTCTGTCGTTTCTTGCAGCGAGTTCCTCTTATCAGTGCCTTGTCTTGTGACGAAACTTAGCACGTTTTTAGTACGTCATTAGCTTAACAGATTGGATTCATGACAGGTCGATTATGACGTTTCATGACGTCACAATGACGTCAAAAGTTAGCCATTTTGAATTTTGAGCCGCCGTCTTGGATCCCGAGCATGCAGTCATACAGTTGACAATGACGTCATCGAAAAATATATGAATTTGTTCTAAGAAACATACTTGATCAAAACAAGCACAGAAAGTAAAGGATTATCTCCTTCTTACAAAAGAAGGGGAAAAACTGAAAAAAGACGGAAAATATATGAGATAGACCGTTTATTAATAAAATACACTTTGCAGTCAAATGACTGAATTACGTGAATAAATTATTTACAATAAAAATATATGACGACAATTTAAAATATATTACATGCAGTGGCTAATTAGGAAACTGTCCCTGAACCTGTTTGCCTTGCAGACAGGCGCGGCAAAGGCGCGTGTCGATCTCAGATTATAATTCCGCTGAGATGGTGATGGCAGAAGGTGTCTGAGTTTATGGTTGCACTGCGCGTCAATGTCTTTGAAGAGTTCCTTACAAAATGTGCTCCTTCTAACATATAGGGTTGGAAGGCCAGCTTTAACTAAACTTTCACTGTAACTACAATCTGGAAATATCATGCGTAATGCACGGTGCTGAATGCGTTCAATTTCTTCAGAGAGATATAATGGTAGATTACAATGAAAGACCTGGCATGCATATTCAAGGATTGATCTGATAACGCTACAATAGAATCTTACAAGGTCATTGTTAGCAATACCCGCGCGCTTAAGTTGTCTTAAGAGATAGTCTCTTGGCAGCCTTAGTCGTGATTGAGTCAATATGCGCAGACCATTTAAGATCACTGCTTATGACAACGCCAAGAACTTTCAGTAGCCGAAGATACCATTTCGAACTCGACCCCTTCTATTGACACCTGAGAGAAGCAAGGGGGAGTGTGCTTGAAGCATGTGCGGATCTCCTTGCACTTGGTTGGATTTAGCTGCAGATGGTTTTCCTGAGACCAGTTGTGGATGTAATTAGCCGCTTGTTGTAATGAGCTGAGCTTGGAGGCTGGAACAACTTCAGAGACCGTTGTGTCATCGGCGAATTTCCACAAGTGGAACCCTTCTGGGAGACGGAGATCGTTTATCATCGCTAGAAATAGCCATGGACCCAAACAGGTCCCCTGAGGCACTCCAGCAGGGACATCCAACCAATCAGATAAGACTCCATTCAGTTTCACCCTCTGCTGTCTGCTCCTTAGAAAATCGATCACTTAGTTCACAACTGTAGGTTTCACGCCAAGACTTAAAAGTTTAGCGACCGATATATGATGGTCAACGAGGTCTAAAGCTTTTCTAAAGTCTAGCGAGGCAGTCCTTACAGTTGAGCCGGTGCCGTCCATAGCGCGTAGCCAATGATGGAACATGGAGATTAGAGCGAAAGTGGTGCATGCACCTGGAATGAATCCAAATTGTGCGTTATCAATGGCCGATAATAGCACTGGTTTCAGTTCCTTATCGATAAGCCCTCCTGAGTAGACGGTTGCTATGGAAACGTCAATCATCATAGACACGTCATTGACAAAGGAAACTTTTCTCTGATAAATTTCAGGAAAAGTCACGAAGTTTGGTGATTATTCTTCTAGCCGTTAAAGTCAGCGCAGGGCACAATGCAACCCTCCCCCCCCAGGCTAAGTAGGGTTAAGGTCGGTCCCTAATAATATCAAGGAAAAAGAAAACTGTTGGCGTCTTGCAGTGATAATTGAGCTTTAATTTGGAAAGAAAATGCCATAAATTGACATGGTTGGTTAATTATCTCGCAGAAATACGTGGTTATCCACAATTCTTTGGGATTTCAGTAGACCTTGCAGAGTTTGCTTTTTACTTTCCTCTGTATTAGGAGGCACCGTCCTTAAGGGGCTTTTCGACAATTAATTACAATGCAAAAGTATTGAACAAGTAAAATGCTAAAAAAGGAAAGGAGGGAAAAAGTTGCGATGGCCCGAAACCTAACTCGTCTTGGTCACGGTAAGTCATCATTTGTTCGAGACGGCCTGCTACTCGAGAGTACTCTAATGCTTTCCTGAACCTGCTGCAGGGCTATGCTGGATGAATTTCGTTTTAAGATGCAGTTTGCCCAGCGATACGATATATATTTCTTATTATTTTTCGCTTCGCTTTCGATGACAACCGTTACAGAACGCGATTACACAATACGTTATGTTGGTCTACGAGACGACATTGAGCCGCGTGACAGCGTTTACAATAGAGACTGAGTATGAAACGCGATATCCACATAGCAGTTAATTCTGAAATCGTGTTCTGTAACGCTTGTCATCGAAATAACAAGAAGAGCACATGTGTCGCTGGGCAAACTGCATCTTAAAACGAAATTCGTCCTGCATGCATATATGGCCCTGCGGCAGATTCAGGAAGACATCAGGCAAGTTCATTTCTACCATTTTTATTGCGTTGCAGTCAGTTTAAAAATATGACCAAATAGATTGGCGCATGCAGATTACAAGTAAGCGTGTGGGTCCCCTATGCTCTGGCCAATCACAACAGACACAAACAACCAGAAAGAACACAATGAACTAATCAAAACTCGGAGCTCATGCATTTAATTAGGGTCAAGCACGAGGAAATGCGTGCGTGCAAGTCACGATTGGTTTTGGTTTTACGTTTGACTGGTTAAGAAAGTGGCACGAGCTTTTTCGACTAATCAGGAAGCGCAGTAAGACAAACCAAAGCAAACACAACATTGCTTTCGACACTCAATTGACAACTGCCTTATTATCTAGACATTCCCTGAATTAATTAAAAGAAATGTAATTTGCTAATTCGAAGAAACCGTTTTTTAAATAAAAGCATTTATATCGCCCTGGCTGTTCTATTTTCCTTGACTTCTCTATTCATGGGGAAGGAAATGAACTCACAAAATTAAGCTGTGCTTTTCGCAAGCTCTGACTCAGGATAGCATTTTCTTCCATCTCCCTGCGAAGAAGCTGTAGCCTTGCGCGAGTTCTGCCCATTTAACAGAAAACAAAGCATCTTTTGGGGTATATTTTTTGTGTGGTCAGTCACCCCAGTCACGGCGAAACAGTGCTGGACATTCACTTGCTCTCCGGTGTATAATTGTTAAATGGACTAATTAGAATCCACCCATTGCTTTTATGTGATGCCACTAGTCAAATCTGATCACGTGTTAACTTATTCTATTACAGTGGAACCCCGATTTTACGATATGGCAAGGGGGCAGCAAAATCATATCGTTAAATCGGAAAATCGTTGTAAACGAACTCCCGCTTTAACGATTTGGCGGCAAAGCAACTGAAAATGGGAATTTCCAAGGGCAATCAATAAATCAAGAAGTCTCAGCAACATGATACCTGTACTGTATGTATATTATTGAAATTGACCAATAAGTCTCCTACGCATCCGTTTTTAGTGGCGTGACGCTAAAACGGCTGTGTAGGAGACTATGGGTCAATTAATCACAAATGAAACAACCGAAACATCATGTCCTTCCACAGTTTGTGCAGTGTATATAAGTTCTGAAAATGTTGTGTGTACGTACACCTTACTCCAAAATAACGGAAAATACATTACTCTTTTGTCCTATTGTTAATTGGCCCTTGTTGCCTTGACCCCATCTACAGAATTCAAAGGAATATTTGGCTTAGAACGAGGCAATAAGGGCTAATTAATATGGAGACAAAAGAATAATGTATTTTCCGCCCTTTTGGAATAAGGTGTATACTCTTTAACGTATACAAAACTAAAACAGCCATCAGGTGTACTGTTCCATGCTTATATACAGTAGTGTTCAAGGTTCCAGTTGGTCATTTCCGAATAAGTACTCGCCGAAAGTGCTTGCCGCTTTTCTTTGACTTCTAATCTTAAAAAGGCATCCTCCATCATAAAATGGGAGCGAGGAAACTCTCGCTCTAAGAGAACTACTAAAAGACAAGGAGGACAAGGATGGTAAAGCGGCTTAGATACAGTATAAATAACCCTTAGCATGACAAGCTGTTGACAGAAACGCTAGTCTTATGCAGACTCGTACCCAGTCGCTATTAATGAGTCTGGGGGAAAGGTCTATTGAGGCACGCAGGGTGACATGGGAAGGGGCGAAGGAAAATTAGCGACCGGCAGATTTCGTATCAATATGGCGCGCGCTGGCGAGGGAAGTTCTTTTTCAAGCAAGGTAAATAATGCCATTAATGAAGATAAATTAGCTTGCTCACATCGCAGTTGTATTGGAAATAATGTTTTTAATAAAGCGTACGATATTTTGCATCACTACACAGTAAGCTTATAACCCACTGAGTTGACCTTTTCTGATACACGTACAGTTATGTAATAATACCTTTCGTCAACTATAAATTACAAATTTCACAAATCATTCACTGAAATCTTTCTTCAAACTTGAAAATAGTTTTCTCAAATCGCAAGAAATTTCTAAATCGATACCTTGATTTCTTGGCTCGATTTATTTGCGACCGACAGGCCACAATATTTGCACCTTAAATGTAAACAGACAATAGATCTTCTTGAAAGCATCGGATCCTGAATTACGACCACTTACTCCTGTTCGCGATTGAAATAGGGCCGGTAATATCTCCCTGCTCTTCGTGGAAAGATTAACTTCCATCTCCCGAAACGAGTAATCCAAGTATCGTAAGAGTTCAGTGCCGCTTCCTTTAAAACAACGAGCTGCACGCCTCTACGGCAGAATGCACGGCTCTATCGTACGAAATCTGCCAGTCGCTATTTTCCTTCGCTCCTTCCCATGTCACCCCTTCGCGCCTCAATAGAATCCAATCTTCTCTCAATTTCCCCCAGACTAATAAATAGCGACTGGGTACGAGTCTGAGTCTTATGCCCTACGGGACAATCAGTTACTATAACTAAACAAAACTTTGTGTAATTGCTAGGTGTTTGTCACTCTTTTACGGTATACGTGATATTAATTATATCGTTGTAACGGGAAAAACTTTATGCTTAGGTCGCTAGTTTTCCATCGTTATACTGGGAATATCGTTGAACCGAATATTGTTAAATCGAGATTCTGCTCCATACAATTTACTGTAACTTTTGCCGGGAAACAGAATGTTGATCGTTAAATCGGGAATATCGTCAAATCGGCGATCGTAAAATCAGGGTTCCACTGTACTTGACGTAGCAGCCTCTCGATGGAAGTACTTTACTACTAAGATTGCCTACACAGAAAAATAAGTCTATTTGAGCGTGCGATACTTGCTTGCATCCAAGGGCGTGATTCTGCACGTAACTTTGGTCTAAAATGCTGGTATCTTAGTGACGATAATCTCCGTGATATACAAACCGCGAACTCCTTGTAAATAAAGCCGCCTCCACGAACGGAATACGAGGATGAATCATTGATAAGTCCCCTCCGTACAAGATTCTCTTTCATGGCAGTTGAAATTTCCTTGTTTTTAATTTTCTAAATCCTTTCAATTTCCCCTTTCTGTCTAATGTTTCTTGCTTCTTTGTTACAAAATGAACAGGTTTTGTCAAAAAGAAACGGTCGGCAGGAAGTAACGAAATCAGTGCGCCGTTATTAGTATTACTGTATATTTCTTCTAAATTTAGAAACGTCTCATGACTATTGACTGAAACTAGCAAACAAAATCGCGTGATATTTTAGCGACATTCTAATAAATTCCATAACCTTTAGACAGTTTACTGATTGCAACTGCCAGTGGTGGTTTAACGAACAAAACAGAAAGAAACTTGAGAAATTTTGAACTCTGCGTAAAAAATTACCACACAGAAAAACCAAACCATTAATTGCTCTTATCATCTTGTAAACGGTTGTTGATCGTTCACAATTCCAATGGATTCTGAAGGTAAGTATTCGTTTCAAGCTTCTTAAGATATCTCATTTCGTTCGCTGACTTTTTAAGTATTTTCAGGTTGCATATGCCATCTTTTGATGTGGTAGGTCATCGTTTTCATGATGTTTTAGTTAATTGTTTTTACCCACATTGATTTATTAGTTGTGAGATTTGCGACCTGCTTTATCAATAAAATTGCATTTAAATATGTCATTTATTGAAGAGATGAAGTTTGAACCTTTGTATGCTCACTCATGGTGAAATAATATGAAGAGCTTTATGATTTGAGCGCTTGAAAACTGACAAATATAAAGAGAAAACAAGTAAAAGAACCTAACTCAGTCGGATAACCTGCAGTTACAGCAAAAAAGTTCTAAATAACTACCTTTTGATTTAATAGTTTACAACTTGAATGTTATTAGTTACATAACACAACAAAGCTTCCGCACGCGTGGCGTCAGTTTGTAGTGTGACCCGAGCTCATGATCTGAGCCAAAAGTCCAAGGTCTGAACAGTGGAACGAGATTTTCATTTAATTAGAAATCTTCAAATTTCAAAACAATTTCGAATCGGTAAACTAGGACCAAACTGTAGTGTCAGGGAGAAACAAGGAAGCCCTTTAGCAGTCACGTCGACCACGACAACAAATATGTCATTTCATAAAATCGCGTAATATTTACTTGAACAACTTTGTGATTATTCTAGGCTTGTTCCGGCTTGTTCAACTAACAATGTGGCCGCACTATTTAGGACCTGAATTAGTACTGACGGGTTGAAGCTAATTTTTCATTTCCACAGCCAGTTTTATTTTAGCTGCCAGATTTTTTCGACAATTCACTTCAGTAAGTAAATGTACATGTATGCAAGTATCAGTGAAGTTATTACAAACTGTTAGAAAAATATGTGTGTAATCAAGAGACCTAATTATAGACCCAATCACAGAGGTTCGTAGTTTGAACGTTTTTTATGTCAATCGAATAAAAATTAACAAGTGTAAAAAGTGTTTCTCTTCGCTCTTTTTCCTACTACCTCGGAGCCTGGTACAGGCGAAACGTCCATAATAATTGTCCTATCCAGTTAACTATATTTCAACTGCGGTGGTATTACAATGGTAGTTACCAACACGTTAATATGACCAATATGTTCTGGCCTGAATAAATCCTCGCCGAGTCATTTACTTATGTTTAAACAAATCTACCGATAGGAGAATACCTCGATATGATCAAAGAGACGGAAAAATAATCGAATTACAAAGATCTTGAAATTGATTTTGGACAAGTGTGCAGCATGAAGACGTCGACAATCCCAGCCCTGATTGGGGCCGTTGGGATTGATCAATGCACGCAGGACAAAGAATATTTGCTTAACATATCAGGATCTAGCAATTGCTGAAAAATCACCCTCATTGGAAACGTGCATATCGTGCGGAAAGCACCTTCTATCACTTAGAAACCACCCTTGTCCTCAGATGTGCAGCGTGTATCTGGACGATGGTGGAAAATTGCAGACAAATTACGGAAACGTTCATATGTACTACTAACAATTTTTTCTACTACTGAGCAAGTTTAAATCTTTTCTCAGCTATCGACAGCCAACTAGCTTAGTCTTCATTAGAATGAGACTACTTGTTAGTTAGCTGAATCATTTGATAGTACTATTCAATTAATTTACTTTTTATTCATGTATGGAATGACGGAAAAAATGAAAAGGGGATCATTTTAAAGGCTAAATTCGGACTTTTCTCATCATTTCAAGTCAATTCTAATAATATACAGATTTTCCAAGCCTAAGAGCGAAGCTCCCAAGGAATAAGCTGGTGTTCGTTTCTCAAAAATAGTCCTGAAACTTTTTCGGTGTTGAAATAATTATTTATATAGGCAAATTCTGTCAGAATGTTAACAAGTGTCAAGTGCTTTGATGTCGTTTTCCAGATGCTTGATTTTGTAGCATGTCTGCCACCATCAGGAGGTCAACGAAGTGAGAAATGCAAGTTTTTGATTAACAGCTTTAAGGCGGAAGAAGAAGTTCGTACGTACTGATTGATGCATTTGAAATCTGCAACGTTTTTCGGCGCAAGGCACGCTCAATTCCATGTGAAGTGAGATCGTTTTCAGTTGTTTCGAAGAAGGATGAAACCTTTCAGTGTTTGAATGTACACCAACAGTTCATCTAACGAGTGAAGAACAAACGATAATATCTTGTTCCAGCGGTCAGTTAACGAATTGGCCGATCCAATCAGTTTTGCAGCTACAGTTTGTACATTTTCTTCCAAAGGAGGAATATTTTTAGGCTGTCTGAAGGGTTTATTTTCATTTCGTTATGTGGAGCATTCCTTGTTTATACGTCTCATCAAGAAGCGCCAATAAGTAACCATGAGCTTAAACGGGGCTGTAAACATGTTAATTTTTGTGTCTTTTCCCAATGAGATAAGACTTTTCGTCCAGAATCTGCTTGTAATGTAACTTCCGGTCATCTTTTTCAATCTACTTCCCTGAGCCCCCTGATGGTGGCAGACATACGACAATATTCACCGAGGAGTTTCACCATTTGTCTCTTTATTAATACTCTCGGCGCGCGATCGGAAAATCCAGAAAACCTCCGAACTTACTTACTTGGTCCCAGACCTCGAAAAGATGATTACGCCGGAATTTTTCAAAGTGGCCGCCGTCCCCGATCAAACATGTACACATGAACAGCAATAGTGAGCGAGCTTTAACCTTTGATGTCTACATATTTGATGAAAGGACCCCCTGTGCTTACTCTGAAGTAAATGGGTTAGCTTTTCGGATGTTGACAAATAACACGAACTGCCAATAAAAGTATATTGGCATTTCGGTAGTATTTTACTGGGAAAAATTGCCCCAAAGAAAGGTTTTTGGGAGCTTCCAAACACCTGTAAATTATCGAAGTAATATCGCGTAAGCTTAGCGACTGCGACGTATATCAATTCGCGCGCTTTGAAGAACACACAGAACTGTTTTTGGAAGCTTATCGGAAAAAATTTACTTGGATTGGTTGCTTAAGCTTGCATAAGCCAAAGTCCGCACCCCGGTCTGAATAGGGTTAGGGTGTAAAATATAGCTTACAATTCTCAGCATTTATGAGACCTATGTAATAAGTGTTATTATTGATAAACATTATATAAAGTGGACCCCACAATTTGGCTGGATTAATTATAACTTTTCTCCATAATAAGAGATCGTTTTCTCCGTTTTTTTTTTTTCAGTTCAAGCAGCGATCGGTTTGTCACTTTCTCTTCTGATTGCTGTCGAAAACGCCTTGGTAGTATTCACTATATGGAAGGATCCATTCAAGCAGCTTAAAGGAACCCCCGCCAATTACCTCATCTTGAACCTCGCAGTATGTGATCTGCTGATCGGTATTCCATCCGAGCTTTTAATTGGTCTCTTCTACTGGTTTCCTTGCAACAATGTTTTCCTCGCAGCATTGACGGCCTGCCAGCTCACGTATGCTGCTTCTTCTCTTACAATCCTCAGTCTTGCAGTTGAACGTCTCATGGTCATTACCTACCCACTAAGGAGCGCAGACTATTTAACAACTTCTTATCTTATACCTGGGATTATAATGTCAATCTGGATTTTGGCTGGTTTGTCCGCTTTCCTTCCCTTGACAGGGTTGGACTTATATTGCACTTATAAAACGTATATCGCTGATGACGCTTGTGGTATTCCCATTATAATCTTAGTAGTCGCCTGTTACACAAAACTCTACTTGATAGTCAAAAGAAGTTTGTATCGAGATCTGGCGACACCAGAGGAGAGGCAAGGAGAGGAACAATATCTAACCGAAAGTGCTCGAAGGATCGAAAAATTGAAAAGAAAGGAGAGAAGTGTTGCACGCACGGTGTTCATCCTGGTTGTGATATTTCTCGGATGTTGGATTCCAGTATTCGTGTTGCGAAACTTGGACAACTCCTGCAACCACTACAATTGGTGGTTCTGGGAGGGTTTCTTTTCAAAATTACATCCTCTTCTCAATCCCTTGGCTTATTCGCTGTGCACAAAAAAATTTCGAAGGGCTTTTTGGAGAATTTTCCAGGGATTATGCAACCATGGCAGCAATGAAACACCAGAATCAACAAGATTTCCGTGCGGCACAATATTTCCATAGAAAGCACGAGTGCAGAATTTTCCTTTTAGTTATTATTTTTTCCAATTTTGTTATTCAATACACAAACATTTTTTTTCTTTTTGGATGTTTTTGTTGTTGTTGCTGTTGTTGAATTCCCTTTCTGTGGTGTATCGGGATGTCTAAATTTTTGATATGAAAGCAAAAACGCCAACTGAACAACAACAGCAAAACAAACAAACAAACAACAACAACAAAACAAGCCACATGTTTATCCATACAACAAATGAATATCCTTAGAATAATATATGCCGGTCAGATGTTGAAACATCTAGTGCCGCTAGTGAAACACCAGTGAGCCATACAATTTAAATTCACTCTGAATTAAGTGCAATTATGTGAGTTGATAAACATTGATAAACCCAAGACTAATCGTTCAAATTGCGCAGAGTTTCCACGTTTGTGAAGTGCGGATGAAAGATGGGAGACCGTTGCAGTTGAGTACGCAACTTAAGCTCATGTAAGCTTACATCTGAGTGGTTTAAGAACAACATATCTGACACAACACTATGACAGAGCAACATGAGCGCCTGTGCGACTCCCTCCCCACCCCTCCCCCGCAATTCCCCAGGGACCTCAGAGCAGCTCTGACACTCCCTGGGTTAGCCAACCCTCCACTCGAGGGTGTCCGCCAAGCCTTAGATAAAGCTCTGTGCACAGAGTCAATCGATCAGTTTGCCCTAAACAGCCAGTTCACACTTCTCTTTCAGATCTTTTGCACAGCACAGCTAAGGTTAAGCCTCACTTCCCCCCACCCCCACCCCCTCAGTGAGTCCCAGACCCAACTTTCACCAGTGGTCACAAAGTGTGGTTCATGGGGAGCACGGTGGTGTGCCGTTTGACATTCCCCCACCTCACTTTTGGTCGGCCGCACAAGGCTTTGTCCTGGACTGCGTCCAGGACAAAGCGAAAAAGTTAGGGCACAGTTTTTTCAAATTTGCTCAGACATATACTTGAAGATTTTACTTTAAAATTATTGAATTTTTATATCTTCATCTTTTGCGGAAATATAGTCTCACAAAATCGCAGCAGCTCCCAGATGGCTTCATGGCTTGGTTCAGGTTCGAATCCCGTCATATTTAAGCATAAATGTTTTATGGCTTCTTTTTGGCATCTGCGTAAGATGCGTACACATCTGCGATGGTCTGACTTTTATTAATTTAATTTAATTTAATTTAAGTTAATTTAATTTGATTTTGCTTCTGGTACGATATTCAAAGAGACCACGATCATCAGTATTGATGCCAGAATTCTCATTAATCTCTGTTATTGACTTTCTTCCTTGACAGTAGTTCACGCGGAGCACATGTTATGAGTGAATACCCTTGCTTTTTGTATTATAAAGAAATTGGATGCCAAAACAAGTGCAGCAGCGATCATCGCCACGAAACAAAAATTTTGTCCTAGAAATACGACCAAGAAAACTTAGGAACGATATTATCGAAGTTTTAGTAAGAGAATTATTCCTCTTGCGCCTCATGCAATTTGAAACTTATTCTGAAAGCGAAAAATTAATGATTGGCTGCAGTGATAAATGATTTGAGATAGACTGTTGTGATCCGAAGTGTTGAAATTAAAAGGGCCAAATGTTGTAGTGTTTCTGCCAGCGGAAAACGTTCAAAATAAGCTCATTTATCTCTGTTATTGACTTTCTTCCTTCACAGTAGTTCACTCGGGGCACACGTTGTAAGGAAATTGGATCTAAGACAAGTGCAGCAACAATACGAGCAAGAAATACGAGCAAGAAAATCAGAAACGATATTATCGAAGTTTTAGTAAAAAAATTATTTCTCTTGCGCTTCATAGATGTTAAGGTGATTATAATCAACGCATGCGTAATATCCCTGACCCCCTGACCTTATTCTAGGTAAACGGGGTTTTTTCACTTTGAGATAGGGAGAGGTTCCAAATAATTCGCAGTATTAAAGGAAAAACGGGGTTTCTACTAGGTGTAGCGAATGAATTCAAGCGATGCAGCCACCGGGTAAAGATTGCAAGATCGATTTGAAACTTATTCTGAAAGCAAAAAATTAATGATTGGCTGCATCCATAAAGATTTTCAGGTAGGCTGTTGTAATCTGACGTGTTGAGTTATAGTGTTTCTGCCAGCGGGAAACGTTCAAAATAAGCCAGCAGTAAAATACTGCACAAAGCTATCCTTTTCAATGCAACGAGAGATTTTTAAATCTCTCGTTGCATTGAGATCATTAAAATAATCAATACAGGAAAGATTACTGTAGCCTTAAAAATTACTCTCGACTGAAAACAAAAAAAAAACTGTTACGATTTGTCGCCATTGGAAACAATGATGTTATGTGTGATCCGACTTGTTGGAACGGAACCAAGTGTTGTTATATCACAAAGCTAATTTGTTCAATTAAAATAAGTTTTGCCTTTCGTAAACCACCTAGCAAAATGTCACCTTTAGATGGTCGCTTACTCTAGGTTGTGAAATAAAATGTTATTTTGTTCATATTACATACATATTTGAACTGAAATATGGGCGCACAGCCCTAAGGTTGATTCGTCGCCACGAGCGTTGCTCACGTAAGCTCGCTCGCTACAGCAACCATCTCACCTTTCTTACAAGGTGTATTAAGAGCCAAATTGTTCCACGAGACCTTCGGGTCCAACCACCAGTTCCAACTAAAGGCGCTCGCAGAGTAGCCGAACTAGCCTCTATGAGGTTCCATAGGGAGAGAATACGACTCACTCAGAGAGCTAAGGGAGATACGAAAAGAGAAACTGAATCCACTGCCAGGGGCATAACAGCCGCCCTCACGGCAGACGAGGCCAGTGAAATACTTGAAAAGATCAGAGTTAATACCCAAAGAGTACTTGCTGCCCAAAAGATCGACAACGACGCAAGTTTCTGAAGCTTGTACAAGAGAAACAGGCGTTTGTTTCTAAAACACCTTATGTTGACCAAACACCTCAAGCCGACAAAAATAAATGGAAAAACTGTAAATGGTTTGAACCCAGGAGTCATATCATAATTCGGTAAATTGTGATCGTCCGGGTGAGTGTAGTCCTGAGAAGGACTGTTTGAGGTGACGTTGACTGACGTTTCGACAACCTGAGCGGAAGTCATCATCAGAGTCAAGTGAACTGTGAATCGTCAGTAGATGGTATCATTACTAGACGGCACTATTATGATTCTACCAGCGGGCAAAGGTGGCGCCAGTGTAGTCTTGAACACCGACACATACCATGACAAAATGAAAACACTAATTTAAACAGGTCCATATCAACTTTTTAATAAAGATCCAGCGGACCGACTTAGCGGAAAACTTACTGAAAAGCTTCTTGGCTTAAAACGAAGTAGACATCTTTCAGAAACTATCTACAACAAAATCAAACCTAGGCACAAACAGCCACCTAGGATATATGGTCTACCTAAGATACACAAGCCCGAGACGATCACAATTTACCGAAAAATAAATGGGTTATTAACTTATCTTCACGGCCCCTCAGCAATGCTGAGGTATCATTACTAGACGGCACTATTATGATTCTACCAGCGGGCAAAGGTGGCGCCAGTGTAGCCTTGAACACCGACACATACCATGACAAAATGAAAACACTAATTTAAACAGGTCCATATCAACTTGTTAATAAAGATCCAGCGGACCGACTTAGCGGAAAACTTACTGAAAAGCTTCTTGGCTTAAAACGAAGTGGACATCTTTCAGAAACTATCTACAACAAAATCAAACCTAGGCACTGAAACAGCCACCTAGGATATATGGTCTACCTAAGATACACAAGCCCGAGATACCATTAAGACCTATCGTATCGTGTGTAAACACCTTCGCTTACGATTTGTCGGCTCACTCGGCTTAGCTGACATCCTGTTTCCGTTGTCAGGCAAATTAGACTACACAGTTACCAGCTCTACTCATTTTGTATATATCTACCATTAGCCATGAGCGAATACAACAAAACGAAGTCATGGTATCTTTTGACGTAGAATCGTTATTTACAAACGTGCTGATCAAGGCCGCATTATGCAAACTAGAGAACGATCCCAGTCTTGCCGACCGCACAAACTTTACACCTACACAAATTGCCGACGTTTTAAACTTTGTCTTAAAGAGGCAGTATCACGAGGATTTTGCTCGCGTTTGAGCCCACTGAAAAGCCAATAGTCACATTAACATATATGAAAGTCTAAAAAATATTGGTCATTTTCTTGTTCAGACACCATACTAATTCAGTGAAGCTATTACTAAGTGTTTTTGTCCACGGATAGCCAAGATGGAAGTGGATTACAACTTGAAAACGTCCGGCGAACGTTTTCAAATTCTGTGCTTGTATCTTGAAAAAATCATTGAAAACTTATTATGGTTTGCTCTCCTTGCAAACATTCACATGATATCTTCCTTTTGGTGTTCCAGGAGCATTTTGCACAATAATTTTCAAAGAGTAATTTTAACTCCAAAACTCCAAAACTGGAGATAAAATAACCCCCCTTTTTGGGGGTTATTTTAACTCCTTAATTTAACTCCAATTTCGGGGTTATAATAACTCCAGTGGGGGAGTCACTTTAACTATATAAAAGGAGTTATTTAAACTCCATATAGGAGTTACTAGAACTCCAAAAGTGGAGTAAAAACTTTAGGTTAAAAACAACTCCTTTTTGGGGGTCATTTTAACTCCCAAATTTAACTCCAATTTCGGAGTTATAATAGCTCCAACGAGGGAGTCACTTTAACTCTACTCCATCAAAGACTAGGGTTATTTTAACTCTGCTCCATCAAAGACTAGAGTTATTTTAACTCCATAATCAGAGTTGTAGTTACTCTGAAATCAGAGTAAAATTAACTCTGGTACATTCACCCTATTAGTTTCTTAGATAAAAAGCAACATCACACAAATTGACTGTCACTATAAAAGGTACAACAATTTTAATTCAATCCTATTTCATTTCCTTATATGAACAATAGTTTCTTACAGAATTTGAATTAACAGTAACATTAATGTAAATTTCTAAGACACTATAATCATATAAGTATATAATTATATAAAATGAAAATAAAGCATGTACAAGTATGTATAAATAAAACATGATTTCAATATATATATATATATATATATATATATATATATATACATATATATTAAATTCTCTTAAAATTTTTCTGTATTTTATATTTCCAAAAAATCTCATAAAGTTAGTTGTTCTTCAATATGACTACCTCCATCTGCATGCATCCATGGAGCATAAAAAGAACTTTATAATTAAGGCTGGATAGTTTTGTGAAATACCTTTTAGAAAGACTGATGTCCTTTAGAACCTCTGATTATTCAATCTACAGAAAATACATGGTTAAATAAAACCTTTTCAAATTGTTTCAAACTTTGACTGAAAAACCGGAAGAACTCTGGTGAAGCCCTAATGAACAATCTTCCCAGGTAAGAAAGTCAAAACTTTATGAATTCGAATTTGAAGAAAGTTGGAATTCAAATGACAATATAGGAAAATTCAACAACACTATCTTTTGTTTAAAATTAGAACTGGCTCAAAATTCAATTTTCTTAAATTATAACATGTATCTGGAACAGGAACAAAATATTTCTTTTATGTGCTTTAAAACCATTTTAAACTTTTTCCCCCTTAAGGAGCATTGAAGGTTTTAAGTCACTATAAATACTGGTATACACCTAATTGCAATAATGTTGTCATAGAACAAAGAAAAAAAAAGAGAACAGAACAAAGCCAAATAGGAATTCATTAGCCATGGAAATTACATTGTCAGATACATGTATGTATCAATTGAGATGATAAGACAACAGTATTGCAATTAGATTGCATACAGCTAAAATGAAAATAAAGAAAGTAAATGTGATTTACAATTAAAACATGATTTTAAAACATATAACAATTCTCTTAGAGTGATTTGAATTAACCCGTGAAATAGATACTAAACTATTACGCAGTGCACTATTACACACTAATTTCATTGTTTTCTTTTGTTCAGCTTTGACTATTAGACACTAATTGTTAGATATTGTTTCACGGGTTAAGTAAAATCACCCTAATTTTTTTCTGTATTTTATATTTTGAAAAAACCTCAAAAATTAATGTGATTCAATATCACTACCTTCAGCTGCATGTATGCAGGCATGTATGGAGCATAAAGAGCTTTATAAGTAAGGCTGCAACAAACAGCATACAATAATTTTGAAAATGTGCCTTCAGAAACACCAATGTGCTATAGCACCTCCAACTATTAATCTGCAGAAATGCATGGTTACAGATTTCACTTTTGCCCCTTGTGATATAAACAAATATCAGCTACAGTGGTTACTAATCACATGATCACCCATGTGAATTTTGGGAAATTTAATTAGAATTAAAATTGATTGTACTAAATTTTGACTTACAAACACAGGTCGCGAGCCAAATGATGAACAATCTTCCCGGGTAAGAAAGTCCAAATTTTATGAATTCAAATTTGAAGAAAGCTGGAATTGAAATGAGAATAAAGCAAAATTCAGTGCATGTTTGTTCAAACACAACTCTTTATAACCATAAGTCCATGAAGTATGATCGTGTGGGGGAATGTACTCCTGAGAAGGACTGTTTGTGGTGACACTGACTGACATTGACATCATCAGAGCCAGCTGGCTTGACCCTGATGATGAATTAGCTCAGGTTGTTGAAACGTCAGTCAATGTCACCACAAACACTCCTTCTCAGGACTACACTCACCTGGACAATCATACTTCACCAACTTATGATATGACTCATGGGTCCAAACCTTTTACAAAATTACAACTGGCTTAAATTTTAATTTTCATTTAAGGCCCACCTTCACCCAAAAGGACTTGCGCACCGCGGTTGCTGTTTATGAATTTTGTGTAACACGAAATTGTCTCTGAGCAGGTTTTCTTTGAAAATCCATTTCTTTCAGAGTCATCTTGTTGAAAATCGTCCATAAGCATGCAGGCTGTTGTTTCCAGGAATTACTTTGTGACTGTGTTGGCCAAACATATTTTTTTACTCCTACTTTGTCCAATATGTTTGCTGCCAAAGATACCTCGCAGTTGAAGATGCTGGATGGTTATCCCGAAGGAAAATATTGTCAGTACTCATCTCAGAGGGGCATGTGTTATGAAGCAAAAAAAAACAAAAAACAAAAAACAAAACAAAACAGAGATTTAATGAATCTCTTGTAGTGATCTGATTGTATTGGATGTGGGACCTTCGCGGGATGTAAACAAAACGGCTCACGACTGTGTAATAAATGAATGGTTTTGCAGAATTGTTTTCTTTTTCTTCCTCTGTGTCTATCGTCGTACGATTGAATTCAATAATAGTTTTCTTAGTTAGCCATAGGTTCAGGTAGATTTGATCGAAGATTAGTCCATATGTACAGTGTATGGTTGGCTTTCAAAGGTTACAATAGTAATGCAGGAGTCACCGGACAAGTGCTATTTTGCGAGCGATAATGAAGAAGAAGAAGAAGAAGAAGAAGAACCTTTATTGATTTATACCGCTCAGGGTAGCCCCTTCAGATGCAAAAAGTTGTCTGTTATCAATGGGAGCCCTGAGCGCAACAATGTACTAAAACTATGCATACATATGCATTACACTAACACTAATAATAATATAGATAGAAAACTATATAAAAATAAAAGATTTAGAAGCAAATGAATACGAAAAATACCATCAAGATAGATCGTTAAAAAGAGTGCAACCATAGTAATAGAAGGATCGTTTTGCGATCTCAGTCCTCACAGCAGGCGGATGTAAAAGGTTGCTTTGTCAGTGAGTTGCTATCCAGTTGTATATGCTGTTTACATGTATTCCCCTTCAGACCAACCTCTATAATGACTTGGAAAGACCTTCAAAATCACTGTTACTTTATAAGACAATAAGATTGCAATTTGCAAACAAAAACAATCGAATGTCAAAGTAAATGTTAGTCGCTCGCTGGCACTTAGAAATGCAAACATAAACTGAGTACTCGCTTTCTATTTCATTGAAACTTTCATGTGACGAACTACACATAATTCCAACGTTTTGGGGAGTAAATGCATTCCATGGAAGCCAAAAGACTTGTAGATTGAGGTCGTTCATGTAGATTGGTGCAAATCGCTACGAGTTCGCTGTTTCAATTTGTTTTAAATATATGTGACGATTTTCTCGCTCGCAGAAATATTCTGGCAACCAATCAGATTGCAAGAAGGACAATAAAGCCATTTGAAAACAATAACAAACGGTCGCAAGGCCATTTGGGTGAAAGTGGGCCTTAAAGTATGAGGACTGGTAAAATTGTTCATCATATTACCAACACAGCTATTGTGAATTAACATCCACCAAAAGTCAAAGTTGGCTTCTTGAACTTGCACCTACACGCATGAACGCAATTCCTAAATGACCACCACAGCCAATTAATAAATAAAAAGAATGAATTTTAGTCAAACATGGTATCATCCATTTTCTCAAATGCTTGACATCTGCAGAGAAGCAGCCTATAAAACATTGTTACAAAAACACAATGATATCATTCACGTTTTCTTGCAATGTAAATTAGTTTTCATCGAGTAAAAAAAGGCTAAAACATGGAGGTCATTTAAGATTGTTTACCTTCCAATAATATCTTTCAAACAAGAATATTTCCACTAAAGAATTGTTGAACTCTGTACATTTAAATGCTACAGTTTTCAATGGCAATCCCCAGACTTTATATTGCTAACAATTATTGCAACTAAACAGTGTCAAAAGAACTGAACACGAAGATGCAGGCATACAGCTTTACAGCTAACCGTTTGTATTCACCTTAAGCTTCCTAGCTAGTAACATCTCCTTTGAATGACAAACTGGAAGGGAAGCCTTTAGGCTGAAAGTAAATTGAAGTTCCAAGCTTAAGCTTACCGGCAAAACGTCCATATTTCCTACGTTTGTCCTTTTGCGAATTCAACAACCCGCCAAAACAGTCGTTGATCCACTGTTGTTAATATGTTCACAACGTCGATTTCATTTGTTCACTTCGATCCAAAAATCCACATGCAAGGTTCCAAAACAGTTCTTGGCACGTAATCCAATGCAATAGATGCAATCGTCCACCTTTGTTTTAACTTGAGAGATGCTTTTTTCCTCAAACTACGAACAAATGCTAGCTAATTAAATGAATCTGGCTTCCGTCGAGCAACCGTCACTTTCAAAATGGCGCCTGCTCTATGTTACAAAGATCACATGACTCAATATTGACAACTGCTGACCAGTGAATGCAGGCGCATTGATTTCGGGCTCTTGAATTGAAATATTATAATTCACGCCATTTTAGACAGGAACTTACCAAACTTTTGATTTCACGTGGATGAATTACCGCAATATCTTTTGCTTTATTTCCAAAAAATGCGTTCATAATTAAATTGAGATCAAAGTTTATCATAAAAATGATACGCGAGTCCCTGCACTCCGCCTTCAACCCTAACCCCCCAACATAAGATGCACCTCTTATAGCAGAGTAAAAAATACAATAATGAAGTAATGACTCCTGATAGGGAGTTATCCCAACTCCTCCAAAACGACTCCATCAAAGTCACTCCAGAATTACTCTCTAAAAGGAGTTGAATAAGTCCACGAAAATAACTCCCAAAAGATAGTTATTTTAACCCTTGTTAGAGAGTTAAAATCACTCCACAATTACTCCCTAAGGGGAGTTGAACTAACTCCTCCAAAATGACCCCGAAAAAGGAGCTATTTTAACTCTCCTTGCAGAGTTAAACTGAAATTTAACTCCAAAAAAAGAGTTGAATTTAACTCCAGGGGGTACAATTTAACTCCAGGTTGGAGTTATAATAACTCCCACCAGCGTTACTCCAATTTAGGGGTTAACTTAACTCCCCTAAAGAATACAGTAACTCCTTTTCAAAGTTAAAATAACTCCTTTTGGAGTTAAAATAACTCCCAAAAAAATGACTCCACCTTAAGGAGTTAGTTTAACTCCCCTAGAGGAGTTAAAATAACTCTTTGAAAATTACTGTGTGTGTGTGAGTGAAGGCATTTAATCTCAATTTCAGCGAAGTTTTCACGAAACGCGAGGAAATCACCGTGACACTGCCCCTTTAAGATCCACATATTTCCAATACGACGGGTCGATTTACGAACAAAAAGACGGAGTAGCCCTGTCTCCGCGGTTATTGGAAGCGGTTATTCCAAGATCTGGAAGCGATATGTAGATGACACTTTTACAATCTTAGGTAAAGACTATGTAGACGGCTTTTTACAACATCTAAACAGTCAACAGCCTACTATTCGTTTTACCATGGAAATCGAGAAAGATAACGCTATCCCCTTTCTCGACACGTCAGTTTCAAGGGGTTCTAACGGTCTTCTCACCACCCGTGTTCACAGAAAGCCCACCCACACTGACCAATACCTAGCCTACGATTCACACCATCCTCAGTCAGTGAAACGTGGTATTGTTAAGTGTCTATACGACCTAGCCAAACACCTCACATCAAAACCATCAGCTACCTCTGAAGAAAAGGAACATTTTTCATCGGTACTTGTTTCGAACGGATATCCTTCTTCATTTTTACGAAAGCTCACAAAGACAACAAGACCAACAGCCAACAAAGAACCTACGCAGGAAGTAAAATCTACTGCAGTTCTACCCTACATAAAAGGTGTATCAGAGGTTCTCCGCCGCTGCCTACAACAACAAGGCATGCGCACCGTCTTCAAATCAGACACAACTCTTAGGTCTCACTTAGTGCGACCGAAAGACGCCCTTGAACCAACTAATTATAGACAAGACGGTTTCGTCTATAAGATTCCATGTGAGTGCGACAAAGTATACATCGGGGAAACAGGGAGAGCCATGCAAGACACTGGATAAAACAACACGACAGAGATATACGGTTGCTCGTAAGCAGACCTCCGCAGTTTCGGAGCACGCTAACGAAACGGGACATCTTCCTATTTGGAAAGAAGTTAAGTTTACTGATCGCGACCCTCACTGGTACACGCGTAGGGTCAAAGAGGCTATCCATATAAGACTTCATCCTAATAACACCAATAGAGACAGTGGAATCGAAATTCCTGAAGCTTGGATACCTAGGTAATAATGTAGGTCAAAAATGTAGGTAAATAATATGACATATATATAATGTAGGTCAAGGAATGGCCCGCCTTGATTAGCGTTGTTATTTGCGGTTCATTATGATATGTACTTTATTTTGTAAAAATGAAAACGTTGTTGTTGTTTCTACCCTAACTGTAACACATCAGCAAGACATCATGGCCTGGTAGTTGTATGCAAAATAACATGCGTCTGGTCATTTTCTGTTCTTTAAACGAATCACATGAAGTACTTCAGATGAGAATACACAAAACATCGACATATTTTACCTGTCAAACAAATCTCTAGCCGCCAAGTGAGTCTTTCTGTAGAAATATAGCATGATAAATTTTGCATTAACTGAAAAGCTCGGAAAAAAATTCCGAGTTCCAGATGGGATTTGAACCCACGACCCTCCGTGATTTAGTCGGATGCTCTACCACTGAGCTACTGGAGACTCTATGGTGAGCAAAACCATGCAAAATTTATCATGCTATAAAACAAATCTCTGTACGCGTAAACTAATCTTGGACTTGGACACAGAGGGAACGGGTCATTTCTTGGTCGCATAGGTTCCAGGCCCATCAACTTTTGTATTTTACCGTAATTCAGCCAAATGGCTGCCAAGGGTGTTTTAATAAACTATCTGTCTCTCTATCTGTATCTCATATGCGTTGTAATCTTCAAATTTGCGCCCTTTCGCCCTTTCCCGCTGACTAGTGATTAATGCCATTGCGGTTCCTTAGGACTTTAAAACTACTAACGACTACACATTTCTTGTAATCAGTTTTAATTTATACTGTGCTCGTACAGTGTGCTTGCACTTATTGTTTTAACTTTAAAAAAAAACCGTCAACAACTTAACACTGATACCAGGGCTGAAGGTCCCTGAGACAAGTTCATACTAAGTTCAGAAAAGCACTGAAAACGAATACACAGTTTACTCTAGATTAAATGTCTCTAGACCCGAAATAATCTGAATGCTCATTCTCGAGATGTGAGTCATTCTAGAATGTACTGTTTGACCTCCTGAGCTCCTTTTACAAGTGTCTCTTTGGCGTTATTATTTCTTATCTTTTTTCTTCGAGATTAGGCATCTTTGAAGGTGACAGGATCGTATAATATATAGATTTAGCCAAGCCTAAAAGCGGAGCCCCCCTTTTTGTTTTGTCTGTTTTTTGCTTTTGTTTTTTGTTTTGTTTTTTTGTTTTGTTTTTGCTGGCAGTTATTAATTTGTGAAAATACTCTCATCCAAGTCGTTTTATTACAAAAAAAAAAAACAAAGAAAAAAAAATTCTTGCATCCGCTGAGTGTCGAACCCGGCTCGTCGGCGTGAGATGCCGGTAACTAGTCCACTAGGCCATGGGCGTTTGACATTGTACTTCGTAGTTAATTTTAATACTTATTTCTTTCTTCGTGACAAGCTGCCTATCAGCATGAAAATGCTGGTGTTTTTCCTGGCAAAATGTGTTCGAAACGCCGTAAAAACCATGGTTGTGGACAGAAAAAACCAAAAAGCACTAGCTCTGCTATATTTGGCGTCGAAACCGCTACGAAAAGCTGCGAACTCAAGCGGTGTGCCAACCGAGTTTGAACAGAACCGACGAGGCAAATTTGAACTTTTTGCATGAACTTTATCGCCGAATTTCTTTCTCCTAGATTGAACTTTTCCCCTTCCACCAAAAAGACAACTGAGTGTTCTTTTGAACTTTTTTTTTCCGCTAACAAATTTGTTTTTGACTTTTGTTGTCTTTGCTTGTTTTGCTACAACGCGGGTCAACATGCGATTTCGCGCCGAAAACACACGGGATTCAGCACAGGATTCTATCCAGTGTAGGAAGTGTATTGGTAGCCCTGTGGTGCGGACGGACGGACGTACGGACGGACGGATGTACGGACGGACGGTCACGTGACTATACGTCACTACCAAAATTTTTTGGCTTGATAGATTACCAAATTTCCTTAGCAATGGAGCTCCGCTGACGCGCTAGCGCGCTGGCTCCGCTATAACATTTAGAGGTATCTCACACGGCGCTACGTTGTGTTGTTAAGCCTGGTTGTTACAGAATAACCTTCTGAAGACTTACAACTGAACTTACTCTATTCATATTTTAAAATAGATGACAACAATCTGGAACTTTCTTTCTGTAAAATGATGACTCTACAGCTGGAAGCCGTTCCAGGCGAACGCCTATGAGTCATAAACAAAGCGAACGTTTATCACTCACCCAGGTAGACTGAGAATGCTACCAGTTTCAGCGATAAACCAACTTCATCCAGCGGCACGTTACATGTATTCGGTACAAACATGAAAGTATCATCCACTCCCCCAGTCAACTTAACCAAAAATGGCAATTGCCAACATTATTGTTTATAGGTTGAAGGCATTTTGTTTAATGCCCTTATTCCCAATTTTTGTTTTGTTTTGCTTTTTTATCTAACTTATTTCGACGATACAGATTGAATATTACAAAATTCATGATTCCACGAATTTCTCTAAACTAACAATTATGCTTTGATCAAAATATTAATGACAGCTGGCGAGTAGAGCTGATCTCCCTTATATTTGAGTCTGAGCTTTGCAAAACTGAACGTGTGATGGTCATTTTCTGGGTCCTTATTCTCTTCAGCAAAAAAATTAACTATAAGGCTGTACAATGCAGTAAGTTGTTCACATTTCTGTTCAGCATTCAAGACCAGTGCGGTGACATATGAAGCATTAAATAAACTACTCACTCATGAATATTGTAATTTACAAAATGAGCACGTCAAAGGGCCAGTTCCAAGAATAACCCTAATCCATTTTTTATACAAATTTTGACAAGCACACAGAAACAGCCAAATTTGCAATCTCGGGTTCCACATATTTGAGTTCGCGTTTTGCATCGCGTATCTTGAACCAACATTCCTTTGTATCAAGTACACCGTGAGGTTGTCCGTGGCGCTCGCTATTGCTCGTTAAAACATAATGCAGTGTTTAAACTGTTTATGCTCATTAGTTAAAGCCGGAATGATAGTCTATGAAATACTGGGCAAGGTTTTTGACGTCCTCGTCGCAGTGGAGTATTACATGATCATTGGGTGCCTCATCTCCGTTCTGCATGTCTCCTTGAACGTATGGAAAATCTACCTCAACTGCAGCAAAGCTAATGAGACTAATGGCTATAAGTCTTGTGGTAAGCTCGCTGAAAGCCGTTTTGGAAGCTTTTCCCCAGTCTGTCATTGCCAAGTTTTACTTTGTTCACTGTCCGATAAAGAAATATGGCTGGGGATTCCTGGATGCAACCTTTGATGTCTTCTGTGGAACCCCATTCATCTTCTTCTTCATCTCTCTGATTTGGTACTACTGTGAATGTGACTCCTGCTGTAAACCCCCATCTGAGAGTAAATGTGAATGCAAAAAGGAATTGAAAGAATCATACTAGAAATGTGCATTTTGTGGCATCGTGATCCCCGCTTCCATCATGTCAATGGTGGGCCTAATGTGTTCGCAATTTTGTCCTTATTTGACACACGATGCTCCTAAGGAACAACTGACTATACACCGGCTGCATGTTCAAGAAGAATTGTAGACATCTCAATTCTTTTTTCCTCCTTTCTTACAGTGAATAATGCGCCTACTATTCCTGGGTTATTCTTAACTGTACAACAGCAACAACAAAATAGCCGTGGCCACACTACAGACTTTTTCTTAGGTAAAACCAATTTACCAAGGGCGAATTCACCAAAAATTTTGCGGGTTTCATTTTACCTAGGCTAGAAAATCTGGAAAGATCACACCACTGAAGTCGACCCTGAGGTTGTCTCGCACGGAGAGTTAAATAAATAGCCGTCCTGCCGTTGTAATAACCTGGGTCAGGCTAATCTTGAGGATACAACCTGTTTCTGTAACGAAACAATTGCTCAGTTAAAAAAAAAAAAAAAAACTTGTTTTTAATGGCGCTTAAAACTGAAGTGAAATTTCAAATCCCGAATTAAAAAATAAACTTAAAATCTTGCTCCGAATTGCGATATCGTCTCTCCACTTTATACAGGCGGCAAAATTACCTTTAAACGACATGCGCCGCTTCTTAAAAAATTACCCTCACGACGTGATTTTCCGATTCTTTCATCAAGACATTCGCCGACAAGCGTCTATTGGTTAGCTACATCAGGATTTGAATTTTCCCTAGCTATCGCTTTGGCCTGCGCTTTAGGGTAACTGTCAAGGGAAACTCTATCGTTCTCGAGACATATCCAAGCTCCAGGCGATAAAATATCCCCGAGGTAAATTACCTAGGGAAAAAGTGGTCACACTCGGTCACAAATCAGTTTTTGAATCGTTCACAAATCAGTTTTCCTAGGTAAGCTGTCAAGTCAAGGTAAAAAGTCTGTAGTGTGACCACAGCTAATCTTTCAAATCAGAATATAAACTTGTAAAAGCCACTACCACTAATTTTTCACCGACTTTGTATATTATATCTAGTTGCGGCTCATTAAGTTTGCCGCTCACTGATTTTAACTTATGAATCGTTACAATTACAGCAGATTCCCTTGTTTCTTAGGTGTGTGCAACTGGTACGTGTCTATGTGAGAGGTTTTGTAGAGGGCTGTAAAAACAGTAATAAGTACCCTTTATTTCTAAAATCTTATTTAAGCCTTACCTCATTTCCTCCGGTCAGGGCTTGACAACCATACACGTAGGTATTTCTTTACCTAACGGGAAAACAAAGCATTGGTTTCTAGAACTTTTCTCATTAAAAACATTCTTGTTTTTGTTTACGGCCACAGCTGATTCAGCTTATACATATTCGAGTTTGAGCCTTGCGGTGTACAAGAGAAAAGTTAGTTCTTGTTGCATGCTATATTGCTCTATCATTAGGTACATGCTGAGACATTAAGGTCAGCCTGCCGAATGCGAACATTAGAAAAGTCTGCCAACACCGCTAGTTGAGTGGAGACTGTTACAAAGGAAGGATGTTCTTCTTAACAGAACACGGCCATAAGAAGCCTGTTCATCAAGTCCTTTTTGCCGTATTGACCTCGGTTGCACGCACAAAGATATTTCACGCAAATGCGATAAAATATGCTCATTTTTTTTCAGTCTTGACAAATATAGCGATATAGATTGCTATTTATTGTAGGGAAAATTAGACCTGTTATCAGTAAAGACTTGTTTCCAAGAGTTTCGTTTATTTGGCCTTATTCAAATTTTCAGTTCAAAATATGCTTCTCCTCAAGAAATGTGCAATAACGGTTGTCCTTGTCGACAGTTCGGATTACCCAGGTCGAGTAGCCCGTAGGACATATACCTTGTGCACAGAGTACCCCCACATAAATTCATAAGGCTTGTCATCTTAAAATTAAAGAGGCCATTACGCAATTAAGTAAAGGATGTCTAGAAAAGAGAAATTGCATGGTTTGAGGCGACTGGCCTGGTCAAATTCGGAAATTTCACAGGGCATCTGATCGTATGCAGGGTTTTTGAAGCATTATCTACTGGCTACTGATTCGCCCGTCATAACTCACCAATAATTACAAAGCTGTAAAGGAAATTTGCAAGTCTTCTGCCTTTTTGCAATGTTTTTAAGTGAAGAAGTTTTTCCATCTTAAGTTTGTTTTGCGACTATGCCGGCGAAACATTGGCGGCAAATCCCAGCAGGCGAATCATGATTATCCGATCATGATTTGCGCATGGTACAAAATAATCATGGAAATTTGCACACAGAGGAAATACTAATCCCTACAATATAAATAATCCGTAGAGAAGCATAATATCTACAAATTTAAAATTAATTTCCTTCACTAGTTTGTGATTGTGGGCGAGACATGACTGGTTCACTGTCCAAGGAACGCTCTTTCAGTCCATGTTTAAAAAAAAATGCAACAGTCGTTAGAACTGAAAAACATCGTACTGTTGCTATCTTCATTGCTTGTTTACATTGCTTCAAACTGCAAAATGTTAAGACCCCACTCCAAGGTCTAGCTCAAGGTCCCTGGAACACTCTTTTACTACTTGTATCGTTCACGTCAATCTTAAAAACACCAAAAACATCGGTGGACCTGAAAAACACCAAGCGCTGAGTCTTGCTATTCGTTTTGGACCTGTTACCAGGGCGCACCGCACTGCGCCTTACCATAAGGGATAAACCCTTGGTAAATTTCGGTGAGTACTCTAGCAAATCATGGGCAAAGTTTTTTTTTCCCAGTTGGAGTTGAGGAGGGAGGGGGGGGGGGACGGGGAGCATAAGTGATGGTAGCTTCTAAATCTGGCACACTACTTCTTTTTCGTGTTTGCTTTGCCAATGACATGCGCTTCCTTTTTTTTTTTTCGTGTGATAAAACGTTTTCAGAAGCTATTAGTTTCCTAATTATTAGGTGTTACTACAGTCTTGGCCTTTACAAAAACCTCCAAGTTAATGAAAAGACTTTGTTAAAGCCATTAAAAGATTTGCAAGTTCTTAAAATTTCCAAAACGTCAGCAAATGCTATAATTTAACTTTAGCTTAAAAAAGACGAAACCTCAGTACGGCGAAGAAAGGTAAAACATAACTGGCAACATAACCTATGAAACATCCATCAATATTTAATGTATTTTTTGACCTACATAATGACATTAGTGTCGAATACCATGTAACCGCTAAATCGATCATTTTACTAGCTTCCCAGGCAGTCGATCTTGGGGAGTCGTATTACACTGCTACGATCCCCATACAATTCCCCTAAAAACGACTGCATGGGAGGCTATCATTTTACAGGATTTATTCTACCACTCGTTAGGGGACGAGTTAAACTTGTGATCGAGCTGAACAAATATAACATTTCTGGGTTTTTATTCACTGTCGGTTTATTTCAAGAAAAATTGCTAAGTTTTAAGTTTATTTTTGGTTAAAAAAGAAAATTCAGTAACCTCATCTATTAAAATATCGCTATAATTATTGCTCTAAATGAGCTCGAGAAGGTTATTGTAAATAATTGTGTATTGTTATTTAGAAGTTTGTCCTTACAGTCTCAGTCTTCGAGTGACGTTGACTTCGTCTTGTTCTGCCGAACTTGTGGTTTATCGCTGGTCAGAGAGTTCTGAGCTTGCGAGAGGGGAATCTCTACAACATACTGAACCTCACTCACCCATGGTTTTACCCCTTTGGTAAAGTGGATGAGGTGTGTACTAGCAACAGGATTACAACCGTATCACTCTAATGTTTATTGCTTTTCGTCGAGAGAAGTGTTTCAAAAGACGTCAAGACCAAAAAATGGTCCAATACCTTTTGCAGTCGTTCCTACTATAATGAACTTTGAGCTGTCGAGCAGTTCCTTCAAGTCGTTTCTCAAATACTTAGAGCCGGCTTGTCTCTAACTCCAAAATACAACTGACAGATTATGCTAAAAGAGCATATATTGGCTTTAATTTTTTGAAGTCTGTGTGGGAGTTTTGTCAAATATTTGTTCAATACTTAATGCGGGTAAATCAGGGATCCTTAGGTACCTACATCTCTTCATATCCTCATAAAATGTCATTTCTTCGGACGATTTCTCGTCGCTGACAGACACCGGAAATATACTCGGCAGTGACTTCCATCGATGAGCGAGTGGCCTCGGCGGAATCGACAATTCATCGGCGGTCGGTCGGTCGTCTTCGGCTGGGTCCGTGTTGGTCTTGACTTGCACTTGTTTTGCTTCCTTGCTACCTTTTTGCAGACTTTCGTTGAATTTCTTGACTTTTTCGTTCAGAGTTTCTGAACTATCCTCGACTCGTATGGACGGCACAACTCCAGCCGAAAATCGCCTTTCTGTACTTGACTGTCTTGATGCATTTTCCTCACCGTGTAAACTAGCTTGGTCCATAGTGGTTCTCCTGTTAAGAATTTTTGGGCTTGCAGATACAGGACCGCGTGAAGGTTGCGGACCTTCGCTCAACCTTATATTTTGGGACGATTTTGATCTCCGTAAACCAATGACATCATTTCGAAAACTAATTTGATCACTGCCACGTGGACGCTCGACTTTAGAAACGCTCTCGCCAGATCTTGCTGCTGTTGTGATCGGCATATCACTTCTGCGGCGTCGTAGGACAGGGCTTGGAATGGGAGAAGCTGCTGGAGAGGGCGGTGGCGTGAGCGAAACCCTCTCGCAGTTAGTTTTAATACTAGGCAGACTAAGTTTGTTCTTCTCCCTCTCCCATCGTGCCATCTCCTTGCGTTGTTGAATTTCAAGACTCGCGAGCTTTGTGCTAAGCTGCGTGTTCTCTTTGCCGTTTATAATTAGATTATTCGTTAAAAGCCGATCCCTTTTGCCTCCGACCATGCCTTGCCTTGCCATTCCTTTTTTGTTTCAAATTGGTTAAGCGTGGATTAAGAGATCTATTAACGAAAAAACTGGAGCTGAAACCCCTTGACCTCGAATACTTGTTCTAGTGAGAAAGGAATTCCATTAAATTTACGTCTTCTCCGGTCACTGTAGACGAATTCATAATTTTGGTTAAACAGTGTACATAAAATGTTTGTTTGGTGTAACTGTTAACTCAGAATGACTGACACTTTGTCGACAGGTTAAGCGTGATAATATTTGTTTTTCGAATCATGGAATTTGCCTTTCAATCACGTCTAATTTGGCACCAGTAAACAAGAGAAACAAAGTTTTTATTTTCATTTCATCTTTGCATTTTTATTCTTGAATCAATTACACCCAATTGAAAAAACGGTGTCGGGTAAAATGCATAAATCATTGACGATGCGACCCAAAGGTGCTCTGGGAAACGTGAAAACCTGCCTCTATTCTTAGACACGTGCACATTACAATAACACGGCATGCCTGAATTTACTCTTTAAATTATCTTGGAAAGAAAATATTTTGAATATCAAGAAATAAATCCCAGTAACAAACTTATCCCTGCCATCTTCCCAGAGTTCCATTGTGCCGCATTGTCCATCGTTTATACTTTTCATCCGACAATGTTTTTTCAAACGGCTGTATAACGAAAGCTCACATTGGGTATTGAAATTTTTCTGTCAGCTCGAGGTTTTTATTGGCCAATGATTGACGTCAAGCATTTAAATGACAATTAAAAGTGTCTTAATGCAGCTACAAGTTACGTACGGCCTGGTGTTATAAACCTAAAAGCAGTGAAATACCATAGAAAAGCAAATATCTAGACAACCTGTAACCCATTATCGTTCGTGGGGAACAGAACCGCAGGAAGGGTTCTTGTGCAGTTGTGACGTCATAACTTTGAGTGACAGCAGATGTTCTTGGTAACCAACAGAAGCACCACGCCTTTGTCCTTTGGCCTTTTTCACTGGTTGCTGCTTCCTTTTAAAAAATGGTTCCTTTCCTGAAAGTTTAGGTGAAATCAACATCCTTCCAAAACAAGGAAAGACTATCGAACGGCTGACAAACCTACAGAAAAGATCTGACCGAATTGAGAATTAAAACCAACTGCACTCAGCAATAAAACCCCGCTAGTAGGCCTTCGGTGGGCATGCCCGAATAGAAATCCAATTTTGCAAAGATGCCTCTGGAATGGAACAAAGTTTAGTTTCCACACTAAGGAAAGTTTAGACGTTTAGACTAGAATTTGAGCTGCGGAGCCAAAGTACAGCGTTCGGAGCTAAAAAGCCGGGCATTAAAGTCCCGTTTATGAGGCAGAAATCCGACTGACAGTTTTTAAATTGCTGTACTAGTCAAACTTGGTTACACTTAATTGCGACTAAATGTTAGTGCAGTTCTGCATACTCTAATTGCATTTTCGTTAATGCTTTTTTGTTTGTTTTTTATTCATTTGTTGGTACCTTCATCTGTTGTTTGATTCCCCCTGGACAGAAACATTTTATCTTTTTAATGAGCAATTTGAAGTCATTTACTCATAAAACGTAAACTAAGGGGCCGATTACATGGCCTGGTTTTGTATTGTCTTCAATGTTTTTTATATACGTAACTCCCAGGCGAAGCAAAATAAATAAATAAATAAATGAATTTCAGGCTGGGCTGAAATTTCGGTCCACCCACCGGGCTGAAATTTTCTCGCGATTACATGGCTATTTGAGCCCGGGCGCAATGCTTACAATTGGGGGGGATAAGTTTGCAGGAAAGTATTTTACATTTACAACTCAAGCGGTGCGCATGCCCAAGTTCATATTAATTTCAGCTCGGGCTGAAATTTGAATGCGATTACTTGAGATTTTTCAGCCCGTTTGACCGGGCTGAAATTTGAGCCCGGACTGAAATCCAGCCTGGGCTGAACTCACTTCATGTAATCGCAAACGTCTTTTTGAGAAGATTTGTTCAGGAAGCCAAGCTGAAATCTCAGCCCGGCTAACTGGGCTAAAAATTCGTCATGCATTCGGCCCCTTAGATTCTTACACATGTTGAGAGAATGTCCTTGAGTGACAGCTCATTGTATTCAAGATTTGAAGGGTTTTCAGTCGATTTTCAGAGACAATCTACAAGGCAGAAATTGGACTAGTACTATTATTTTACTGATGCGTAAGTAAGCAAAAGATTGACAGTTCATTTTGATGCGAGGGAGTTATAAGCTCATATCGTCGATTCTCTCCGACGATATTCAAACTTGGTTGTGAGACTGTCGTTTAAATTTGGAGAATCAGGGATGAAGTCAAAGTCTACATCATCGTCGAAACGAACGGTGCGTGTGCTCAAATTAGAGTCATGCGACGTTATAGAAGGTGGTGGTCTACTCTTCTGTAGCCCTGAGTCTCTCCTCGCATTACCGTTCGAGACAACACAAGATATTTCTCTGGTTTCACTTTCCGTTAGAGTCTAATCGCATGCTCTGTTTTCTATGGCGTCAACCGGACTCTTGCTGGTGTTTGACACAGAATGGAAATCAACATCGAAAAGTTTCATCTCCTACTAATTTTCCTGTCATTTTGGTATTCCTCGTCGTCCAGCTGAGTCCCCAGACTAATTGTCGACCTGTGTTCAACGTTCTTCTGAGGTCGAAACACGATCACATAAACTTTGGGTAAGAACATAAATGCGATAGTCACAGTGTCCGCGACGATCAAGAACGAGCTCACCAAAATGTCTTTCTAGTACGTTTTTGTGCCGTAGTAGGACAGAGAAAACATTAGCACGTCCGTAGAAGTTGTCATCATGTTGAACGCAATGAGGCGGGCCTTGTTGTACTTCCCAGGGACTTTTCTTGTGAGGAAAGCTTGGTAGGTGCAGACTAGTACAAGTCCACTGTTATACCCCCACCACAAGGCCGTGCTGTAGCTCGTATAGGATGCAAGCTTACACTGCATAAAAGCTTCAATTTTCATATCAGAGTACACAACTTCTTTGAGGCCACCTTCCGGAGTAGTGAGTACAATGACTGTGCAGATGACTGTTTCTATGGCGACGAAACCGGCGATGAAACCAAGCATCCACCTGTCACTCAAACATGGAGGGGTCCCTGAAAATTGAGAAGATAAGTCTTAAATTTCAGTCGTTTAATAGAGATTTCAGAGGGTACTTGGTCCATGCTTAGTAGAGTAGTGTTGAACTGCACAGTCAAACTTATCCTTGCGGGCACACCTGTATCCACCCCTGTGTCCACACCTTTCTAATAAGAAAAGTTCCCTTGGAAAAAAAAATTATATTCATATTAACTCTACCTTTGTATACGGAAACCCACAAAATTGATACTGAGGCTCATCCCTGTCCCTTCCGTCTCAGTATTAAAAACTCTACATTTCAATGTCACTACGTTATTAGCAATGAGTATGACGGTCTTAGTTGAGGTCTCGGCGGAGTAACGCTTGTAGCTGAATCTAAAACACAATATTTGCACCTTAGTTACACAACATACCTTTCCTCATAGCTCTTTTACTAAATATCCGGTGAATCCGGCTTGTCTTGATCAGCAGTGTTCCCACCACAACACAGAAGCCAATACTAAACGTAAAAAGTACGATTTGACAAAGCGTTTCTGTTCTCTCCAACAAAATCGAAACCGCTGTAAAGTAACCAAGGGAGATTCCAAACAGCATCAGATAGCTTAGAACTTTGCTGGATGCTCGCACAATAGCGTATTGCCATGACGGAAGAAAACGATGGTAACAGACACAACACCTATAACGCCTAGCAAAGCGACCACCCCAACTGATATGCCGGCAGGGTCACTCAGCTTGACGGCAGTAGGAATTATACGTAAGCAAGCGGTGTGGTTGGCGTTTGACCAATAATGGGCTGGACATCGATTGAGATAGAGTACCCGTGGAATGTATGGGTAAAGAGAAGCACAAAACACATTATCTTGGCTTGGCATGCATACTATACGATTGGACATACTAAGGAACAAAGGTAAGGTCTTCACGAGCCTATTATCTCACAACTTTCAGAGTTTAACCCGGTTGCCATAGCGTGAAGCGCCTGGCACCATTACTACTTTCCCCTATATGGCATGCTAGCACATCGCAGTGTTAGCACAGCATTTGTTAAGAGGCTCAAAGGGTTTCCAGCTGCACGCGCGCGTGTAACCTACACACGACATAGCTAGATCGTGTTCTATTGGGATCAACCGTTTTTGGTTGGTTGAGTTGGTAAGGTTTTTCGTGTTCTATTGTGGAAAAACTGTATTCGGCTGGTTTGGTTGATCAACTTTTTCAACCAGCTCTGGGCTCAGTTGAAACGGTTGAAAACAATGGGTGGCGTCCGCTGACCTGTTTTCAAGCATCGGTTTTAACGCATTACATTTTCATCTGCCCGTAATCACGCGTAAACTGTCAGCCACAGAAACGTATTTCTTCTCATTCGAATTTTTGTTTAAACTTACTGTCTGATAAATTAGGGACGACATTCTCGAAATAGCCTGTCATATGAGTGGCAGGTGTCCTCTCCGTTTCCAGAAAACAGTGTTGCTAGATATTCGAGGTGGGTATATTAAATCAGTAATAAAAGTGGTCCCGGCGTTTAATCTATTCGAGGTGGGTATATTAAATCAGTAATAAAAGTGGTACCGGCGTTTAATTTATTCGATGTGGGTATATTAAATCAGTAATAAAAGTGGTCCCGGCGTTTAATTTACTCGAGGTGGGTATATTAAATCAGTAATAAAAGTGGTACCGGCGTTTAATTTATTCGAGGTGGGTATATTAAATCAGTAATAAAAGTGGCACCGGCGTCTAATTTATTCAAGGTGGGTATATTAAATCAGTAATAAAAGTGGTACCGGCGTCTAATTTATTCAAAGTGGGTATATTAAATAAGTAATAAAAGTGGTACCGGCGTTTAATTTATTCGAGGTGGGTATATTAAATCAGTAATAAAAGTGGTACCGGCGTTTAATTTATTCGATGTGGGTATGTTAAATCAGTAATAAAAGTGGTACCGGCGTTTAATTTATTCGAGGTGGATATATTAAATCAGTAATAAAAGTGGTACCGGCGTTTAATTTATTCGAGGTGGGTATATTAAATCAGTAATAAAAGTGGTACCGGCGTTTAATTTATTCGAGGTGGGTATATTAATTCAGTAATAAAAGTGGTACCGGCGTCTAATTTATTCAAAGTGGGTATATTAAATAAGTAATAAAAGTGGTACCGGCGTTTAATTTATTCGAGGTGGGTATATTAAATCAGTAATAAAAGTGGTACCGGCGTTTAATTTATTCGATGTGGGTATGTTAAATCAGTAATAAAAGTGTTCCCGGCGTTTAATTTATTCGAGGTGGGTATATTAAATCAGAAATAAAAGTGGTACCGGCGTCTAATTTATTCAAAGTGGGTATATTAAATAAGTAATAAAAGTGGTACCGGCGTTTGATTTATTCGAGATGGGTATATTAAATCAGGATCATGTGTCGTAACTGCATACAAAATCCCTTTCTACTATTTTATTTGAATTTATCACCTTATTTAAATTGCTTGCACAGTACGTTTGCTGTCGAGCAGTTGCCGATATACTTCCTCTTACGTGTTACAATGAAATGTAACGTTGAGAAGAGTTCAATCACTGACTCTGTCAGTGATGTTGTTTGCTAAATGACTTACCTGGTTCACTGAGAGAAGACAAAGTTGGTGGCATCGTTTCACATTCTTTTAACTTTTTGGATCTTTATTCAATAAACCTCCAGTACTGATGATAAGAATAAATGGTTGAAAAACGCGCGTAATAGATAAACGCCGGGTTCGAATAAATGTCGGGTCTACGAGGCCGAGTTTTAAATAAACGCCCCTAGCGATTAATCGAGGTAATACGGTAAACGTTTGGGTGAAAGTTGTTCAGTGGAATTTTCTATATTTCAGGAAACGCCTTTTTTCATATAACAAGTTCTACTGAGTAACTTTTTGCCATACCGCCAGAGAAGTTAAAGTATTTAGGGAGCTTTTATCTGCTCCAAGGATTGTGATTAGCACCTTTCTCTTGATGTTGAAAATTTGAGAAAGTTTTGATTTATTTTTTTAAACAATTGTGTGTACAAAAGGGGGATAAATTTTGACGACCATCTTGATCTATGCTTTAGAAAAACAAACTTGGTGAGGGAAAAAATTTGATATATACTGTAAATTTTCTGTGTAGGATGTGGAATGAAACCGTGTATAACTTCATTTTAGTAACCAAAAATGAAAGAAATAAAGGTGTAACAACATACCGGTCAGTAGTAATACATTTCGCTCAACATTTAAAAGGTTAGAGTGAGTAAGATTTCTATACGAGCAAAATGAATCTGAGGTCACAACGAGATAGATATCGAAAAAGATCTTGCTTGTTTATAGTGTTTATATCGCCGCTTCACCCGCGGTAAGGATTTGTCACTTGAAATTCGCGGCTCAACATCAGCATGTAGATATTTTTTTCCTGTGTAGGATGTGGAATGAAACCGTGTATAACTTCATTTTAGTAGCCAAAAATGAAAGAAATAAAGGTGTAACAACATACCGGTCAGTAGTAATACATTTCGCTCAACATTTAAAAGGTTAGAGTGAGTAAGATTTCTATACGAGCAAAATGAATCTGACGTCACAACGAGATAGATATCGAAAAAGATCTTGCTTGTTTATAGTGTTTATATCGCCGCTTCACCAGCGGTAAGGATTTGTCACTTGAAATTCGCGGCTCAACATCAGCGTGTAGATATTTTTTCCCGTTTACGTCAGCGAAATTCTTAACTAAATACGCCACTTGGAAGCTAAGAGAAAGTAGATTTCTATAAGCGAAATAAATTAATTAGAGGTAATGATGAAATAAATATGGAAGAAATGCTACATGCCTTGTTTACTGTTTATAATATCGCCGCCTACTTTCACACGCTGTTATAAGAAAAACAAATAGGACAACGGTCTCAGTCTATGATTACAGGTCATTTAGCAGCCTATCTAGCCCTAAAATCTCTTGAAGGAATTTCTTTTCGTAACCGTCAAACACCTGAAATTTAACTGTCGACCGTCAACCGTAAAAACTACTCCCTCCTCCACTGAGACCCTCAGTTTTGTTTTTCGGTTGGTTTTGTTTGTCGTTTTCCCCTTTTCATCGCGTAAAAGAATTTTAAAAATCAAAACCGCTGCTTGTCTTTTGTCTGGTGATAGACCACACAGAAGAAAATTTCGACACGGTTTGCTTAACGAGGCCAGAGGCGGCGGTTTGTCGCACGCGTAAATCAAAGACTATTCTTTCGAGGGCCATCCGTTCGTTTGAACGGATCGGGCAAACATATAAGATTTTTTGGCCAAATGTTTCTACCGAGTGGGGTGCTTTTTGGGTTTCCGAGAATGAGAGGAAAACGACTGGAACCTGGCTTGGCTGCGAAATAACACAATACCTGTTACATGAGTGCTAGCGTTCCTAATGGATTGTAAGCAAAACGTGAGGGCATATGAAAATATAACTCATAAAAGGTAAAATTATTTTATCGCAATGAAGGAGATGCAGGAAAGTTTATGTGATAAAAAATAACGATGAAGAATCTTAAAACAACTGGACCATACTGTGGCTTGGTAGTTAAACAACATTAAGGTGGAGCCACCTTAAACAAAAGTGCAAATCAATGCCCATAGCAATACCTGCTACACGACCACTGCTAGCTTTCTTAAGGTATCACGCCTGTGACGGGGTTCCCAAAATGACAAAATCAGGTTATCACTGTGCTAGCCGATAGGCGTTTTTGAAAAGCCCGACAAACAATATATATTTTCAAAAAGATTAGTAATTGAGGATTGCGAAAACGTATTAAGGAAAACTTAACTTAGTTCCAATACTGGATCCTTTTCTGTCTATCATCGGAGCGAGAATGCCCTGAACAATACCAGCCACCGGGTACACGAATAGTAGCTCTTATAAATGGATTTAAGAAAAACTTGGGTCTTGTGTAAACGTAGCCTTATACAGCACGTTAAAAGATATGTTGGTTGTTGACGAGAGCGGCAGGGAGAGTAATCTGGTATTTAAAAAATACCAAGGAGGAAAAAAAAAATTCCTTACTAATCTTGCTGGTTATTAACACAGTAGAAGAGAAAATACCCAGAAGAATACCTGTTACACAAGGAATATCTCCTCTAGCTAATGGAACTTAATCGATCCTTGGGGGCATATGATAAGTGATTATGGAATGGGAAAATTTTAGGACTAAAATCAGTGATTATGGAATGGGTAATAGAAGGGAAAATACCCAGAGGAGTACCTGTTGCACAAGGAATAGCTTCCTTTAGTTAATGGAACTTAATCGATACTTGGGGGCATATGATAAGTGATCATGGAATGAGAAATATTTAACACTAAAATCAAGGGGTGTGTGTCAGGTTTAGTAAATAACGAGGTGCAACGCAAGAGAATTAGCTCATGCTATACTACAAAGGACTCAGGGAAAGAAAACCACTGAAACGTTTGATAAACATGTATAATTTATCAAGTGACTCAATAAATGCTCGAGAAAAATATGTTTAGGAAACAAAGGTCTTACATGTATCTTAGAGAAGCGAGTCAGTGAAGAAGAAAAGGTCAGAAAAGCGAAGAATTTTCAACAATGAAGATTGCTGTGATCTTGTGCTTGGTTGTTTGGATGGTGTGCGCTGTTTTCGGTGAAACTGAAGACGAAGCCGGTAAGTTCCCTTCCTGTGAAACACCCCGAAAGTTAAGATTTGTCCTTCACTTTATCATTATGTTGCAATTTCGCAGATCAACAAATGAACTTTCCAGAACTGAATTTATGTATCTACCTCGCACCTAGCGCTAGCATTGATTTTCAGATCGTCGCGTTTTTTTTTTGTTCACTTCCCCAATTTAAGACCCATTTAAGTGCAACTACTAGCCATATGCATTTGAAAACATAAGAAATATGAATGACCACCAGGATGAAAATGAAAGTGTTAAAAATCTCTCTTCTTTGTCTTTTCAATATACTTTCGTTTTTCTATATATAAATCCTCTAAGCCTAATTAAGAAATTTGCTTTTTCTATAGAGTCAACTGCCAGGAAAAGAGTGGACAAACGAGACACCTTTCTCAGAGGTAAGACTAGAAAAAAGGATTCATTCTATCATTCGCGAAGTTCCTTCTTATTGACGAGGAAGAAGGTTTCTCTAATACCATGCCCTGATTTTAAGGTGGTCGCCAAAATTTAGGCGTTGGACAGTGATTTATGGGGAAAATGTCCCTTGTTTTTAAGAGTCGAGACCAAATAGTAGCTGTTTGAAACAGGTGACATCAGTAAGGTATGAAATCACGGCGATAAAATGCATTATTTTTGATTAATAAATCTTTTGGTTGTCGAATCGAAAACAAAGGGTTTGGGCGTTCTAGATCTTTAAAAGTTTGTTTCTCCTAAGGATCTTCATGAAACTAGAGACCTTTAAAGTTGCTATGTTTTAAAGACTTCTTTTTTAATCTGTCAGCTTGTAGTGCATGCGAAAGGGAACAAATGGGATGCCAGAACGGCGGCACGTGCCAAATTGTTGAGAGAGAAGGACAGGAACATAAAAAATGCCATTGTCCATCAACTATAACATGGCGTTCTGGCGCACCGTATGCAGTGATCACTGGAGAGAAGTGTGAGAGGATTGAAAGACGCACTTAAGTTAGGCCCTTCAAAGTTTGGAGATCGTATAGTCATCTCCCATGCAAGAACATAAGAGGAAGTAAATAAACATGGCTTAAACAACATGGTTTAAACCTTGAAGAATTACAAAATAGCGTGGTTTACTGACTGTATCTTACCCTCTGTTAGTGTCTCCAACTCAGTCTGATTTATACCCTTCAATCGGCTTTCCCTGCTCTAAACCTTGCCGCAAGTAAAATCTTACATCCAATTTAAGGAAACAGACAATACGTAATTGAAGATTACGAAAACGCTGTAAGGAAAAGGAAAAGGAAATGCATAAAGCGTTTTCTAACTGTACATCGTTCAAAAAACTCGGTTCCGCTAGAGTCGAAAATGATCTGAAGAGAAAGATGAACGTGCATGGCACCCAATTCACCCGGGTGGGAGAATTTCGATATCTGTAGCCTGGTTTATTTTCTGCACGTAGCAAAAATTTGGAAGGAAACACCCTTTTTATTTCCTTAAGAGCACATAACTTTGAAAGAACGCAAAAATAAAATCAGTCACAACCCTGGTTTTGGTGTCAGGCGGTCTGGCAACCTTCTTACCAAATTTGTGCTAACAACTGAAAACTCCGACGCCAAACGCGAACTTAGTCGTGCACTCAATTTCTTTAAATTTAGTTTGGAAAGCAAAAAAATGCGAAAATCAGCAAACCGGGCGAGAAAACACCACGTGCTCGCAAAAGAGCAAGTCCAGATCCAAAAGAGATCGGTCTATCTGAGATGAGAGCAGTTTAATAAGAATAAACTTTCCATTGGTTTTTTTTTTTTTTTTTTTTTTGTAGAAAATCTATGGAATCTGAATGCATTGTTTCTAGCTACTTGCGTTATAAAAACGTACTAACGGCCGAATCTAATGAAGATAACCCATTTCAAAGGGCTTTGTGTAAATTTTCGAGAAGTGCAGGGCACAGTAATTTTTTGTCCGGACTTGCGAGAAGCCAACAAGTTAGTGTGTTTACGTCTTGCGTGTTTTTTTGCAGACGCAAACGGGTAAAGTCTTTTCCACTTCTTTCTAGAACTGACGTTAGCAGTTTTCGAAACAACAGGACCTTCAGAGATCGCCGACACTACCACACTCAGGGCGCTCGTAGGTCATTTGGTACTTTAACCGTTTGTTGACAGATAAACGAGTGACGAGTAGTTAGAGAATATTAATGGCCAGAACCTTTCTTCTTCCATAAGTCTGCGAATAATATATTTTTGATTTTTTCTGAAACGTTTTGAAAAAGGAGAGTTTTGTTAGTAAATGTATGCTCAATAAACTCCATGAGAAGGTCTAGCCGTAAACGTAACGGCAAAGAGAGATTGTAGGCGAAACTTGGAAAAATATGAGAACGTACCTTTAAAGAAAATCAACTCTAAGTCAGAAAAGTAGGGAGCAGTATGTTGAATAAAAAAGAAGGAAGAATAACGATTGGATCCTTCTTTGTCTGAGATAAGAGAGGGAAAGCCCTGAACAATACCAGCTACCGGGTAGTTTTGGTAAATAGATTTAAGCAAAACACGGGCGATGTGTGAATGTAGCTTACAGAAACTTAAAACAAGTTGGCCGTTTCCAGGAGCGGCAGGAAGACTAAGACAAATAATTGGGATGATAATCCTGCTGGGTGATAACACAACATAAGAGAGAATACCCAGAAGAGTACCTGTTACACAAGGAATAGCTTCCTTTATTTAATGGAACTTAATTGATATTTGGGGGCATATGATAACAGTGATTATGGATTATGGGTAATACAGTAGAAGAGAAAAAAAGGAAACAATAGAGTTCTTCAGTCGAAGGTACTCTCGTGCGATAGGTTGCCCGAGGAAATTTAATGTTCACAACAAATATTAGCCCGAGAACGTAGTTCTAGAGCTTATATGGAGTTTAAACACCAAATTTCCGAGGGGACCTATCACATATTATTTTACAACGCTAAATTTTGGGCGAAAATTGCCAAAAACGGGCACTATGCGCTGATAGGTGCCCACGCTGGGGAGAGACACTATCGCGTCACGTGATCGATTTCGACCAATCGGAGCACGCCAAAATTTAACGTCGTACTATAAATAGTAATATAGTAGAAGAGAAAATACCCAGAAGAATGCCTGTTACACGAGGAATAGCTTCCTTTATGTAATGGAACTTAATCGATCCTTGGGGGCATATGATAACTGATTATGGAATGAGAAATATGTGACCCTCGACGGGATTTGGGGTGAAAAGGTGAACGCACGGTGACGCTAAAATGACACGCTAAACAGTAAAAGACACGGGCAGTGTGTCAGGTTTAATAAATAACGAGGTGGCAACGCCAGAGAAACAGCTCATGCTATACCACAAAGGAATCAGGGAAAGAAAACCACTGAAGCGTTAGATAAACATGTATAATTTATCAAGTGAGTCAATAAATGCAGGACAAAAATACGTTTAGGAAACAAAGGTCTTACAAGTGTTTAAGAAACGCGAGTCAGTGAAGAAGAAAAGATCGGAAAGTCGAAGAATTTTCAACAATGAAGATTGCTGTCATCTTGTGTCAACTTTTTTTTTTAAACACTTCTAAATTTAAGACTTGTCCTTCAAAATTTTAACGCCGTTTCCGCAAAGAAGTGCACTCTGTTTTACGTTGCGTTAAAAAATTGCGTTGCAATTTCGCAGAACAAAAAATGAAGTTTCAGATCTGAATTTACGTAACCACCTCGCACCTAGCATTGCTCAGTTCAGAACGGTTTCCTTTTTTTACTTCTCCAAATTAAAACTCATTTTAAGGGCAACTCCTAGCATTACGCATTTGAAAACATATTGCCTTTGTGGCAATTGGAAAAGATTTGAATTACCGCCAGGAGAAAAATAAAAATGTCAAAAATCTTTCTTCTTTGTCTTTTTAATATACTTTAGCCAGTTCTTCTACAAATAAATCCTCTACACTTAATGAATGAATTTACTCTTCTGTCTATAGAGTTAACTGACAGCAAAAGAGTGGAGAAACGAAATACCTTTCTTAGAGGTAAGATTGGAAAAAGAAGGTCTATTATTCGTAAGAGCTCCTTCTTATTGACGAGGAAGGTGGTTTCTTTTCATCCATGTCCTGATATCAAGTAGGTTGCCAAAATTTAGGCGTTGAACAGTGATAAACGGGGAAAAAATGTCACTTATTATAAGACGGCAGACAAATAGTAGCTGTTTGAAAAAGGTGGCAAAAGTAAAGCTATGAAATCAAGGTTATGAACTACATTATTTTTGACTGATAGATCTTCTGTCGTGGATTTTTTGCCAATGTCATGATGCAGGAAGGTGAAGCGACAAAGTTCATGAAGCGTGAAGAGAAAACAAAGGGTTTGGGTGTTTTAGATCCTTCTTAAGTTTTTTTGTCCCATAAGGATATTCACAAAAGTAGACATCTTTGAAGATGCTATGTTTTTAAGACTTCTTTTTTTATCTTTCAGCTTGTAGTGCATGCGAAAGGGAAGAGATGGGATGTCAGAACGGCGGCACTTGCCAAATTGTCGAGAGTGGTGGACAGGAACGTAAAACATGCCGTTGCCCACCATTTCTTAGGGGCGTACCGTTTACAGTGATCACCGGAGAGAAGTGTGAGAGGATTATAAAACGCACTGGTCAGGCTCGTCAAAGTTTAGAGATCGTATAAAAAATTTCCCGTGTAAACTTTAACCACTGAAATATGAGAGGAAGTAAATAAACATGGTTTAAACCAACAGCAACCTTGCAGAGTTACAAAATCGTGCGGTTTTCTTACCATATCTGATCACCTTCTCCGTGTGTCTCTACCCATTCTGTTTTATACTGTTCATTGACAATCGGCTTTCCCTGCTCTTACCCTTCCTGCAAGTGAAATCTTACATCCAATTTAAGGAAACAGACGATAAGCAGTTCTATGATCGCACCTTCCATAGTAGTAAAATGTCAAAGGATTTACCATTTACAGTCGTTCAGTTCTATAATTATAGACAGTTCAGATCGTTTATTGTGTTTTTTATAGCATGGCCGGGTGGTTAGGGCGCCGGACGTGAAATCCGGAGGTCCCGGGTTCAAGTCCCGCTCTGAGCAGTACTTAGCTGGAGTTGTTGTCGGTAGACCCGAGTTTAACTCCTCGGGCACGCTTGTAAATAGCCAGCTGGTCTGTCTTCCGCCAGCTGGGGTTCTTAATTGTCCCTGAAAAGCCCCTCACGGAGAGTGGTCAATTAAGTTACTAATTCAGCCTCGGTAAAACTCTGTGGGACACTAAATTGTAATTACTACGGATTTTTCAGTGTTTAGCCAATTTTACTGAACAAGCGATTTTGATCCACTGTCGTAGACGCCTTCAACAATGATTGTTCACTTTTTAGTAAAGGAACGCATGCGTTGTGTATGAATCATAGCAAAGGCTATATATGATAATAATAACAATAATGCTACATTTGGGCCATTTGAACACATTCTTGGATGTACAAATTTTTATGCTTGGGTTTCTTATGCTCTCCGCGTCTTATCGTGCCATTTACTTTGACGATCACAACCGGACGAGGCTTGGCAGAAGTGGCCGGCTTCTTAGCTCGTTAAGACTTAACCTAAGTCAGGGAGATCTAGACTGCTCAGCTTACGATCATATTTGTATGGTGTTCTATACACTTACTATTCTGCTAGGTATGCAGTGCAGTGGCTGTATGGGCTTACCAAACTAGCGCAAAAATGAGAGAAACAGAAAAAGTTCTTTACCTCTACTTTTTGATTTTGTCGGATTTTGTGAATTCGAATATCTCTTTCTCGAGACTAGGCCTGATCGCCAAAGTAAACAAATCCAAACCATAGCAAAATGACGTGGCAATAATTTTTATAGTTTTTATTTCAATTTTGACAGTTTTGGAAGCTTCCAGCCAGTGAATGGTCACGAAAAAGGATTGCAACTCAACCACGGGTGCAAAAGTTAGAACTGCTCAGTTTAACTTAAGGCTTTTCACTGGCAATCAGAGAATATGTGGCGATTTTCAACATTAATTTGGTGGCCAGCTCCTAGTAGATGAACTTGGCTAAATTTAGTGACACAGCTCCTTTAACCCAGCTACAGTTTTTTGCATGTTGCCTACGGCCTGCTTTTGTAAAGCCGGGAAACACCTTAATTATAAAATAAGCAGTTTTCTAGACTAACCTAATCTCGTTCCTCCAAATCGCTCAGGAAACGGCCTGTTTATGGGCAGCCAATCAGACTGACAGTTTTTCTTTGCTTGTTTTTTATTCATTTAATGGTTGTTTGATTCCCTCTGGACAGAAACACTTTCATCTTTTTAATCAGTAATTTCAAGTCCTTTATTAATAAAAATAAACTAAATTTCTTACACATGTTGAGAGAATGTCCTTGAGCGACGGCAGATAACCGATGGCGTGGTCTTTGTCAACAGTCAAGATCTGTAGCGTTTTCAGGGGCAATATATAAGGCAGAAATTGGACTAGTACTATAATTTCATATTTACTGACACGCAAGTAAGCAAAAGATCGACAGTTTCATGAAAAGAAAAACGCAGTTTTATACAAGGAGGATATAAGTTTATATCGTCGATTCTCTCCGACGACTATATTCAAACTTGGCTTTGAGACTGTCGTTTACATTTGGAGAATCAGGGATGAAGTCAAAATCTACTTCATCGTCGAAACGAACGGTACGCGTGCTCAAATTTGAGTCACGTGATGTTATAGAAGGTGGCTGTCTACTCTTCTGTAGCCCTGGGTCTCTCCTCGCATTACCGTTCGAAACAACAGAGTATATTTTTCTGGTTTCACTTTCCGTTAGAGTCTCAGCGAATGCTGTGTTCTCTCTGGCGTCCACCGGACTACAACTGGTGTTTGACACAGAATTGGAACTCAATGCCAAAACGTTTGATCTCGTGCTAATTTTCCTGTCATTTTGGCATTCCTCGTCGTCCAGTGTCCCCAGACTAATTGTTGACCTGTGTTCAATGTTCTTCTGGGGTCGGAATATGATCACGTAAACTTTGGGTGAGAACATACAAGTGATGGTCACTGTATCCGCGACGATCAAGAACGAACTCACCAAAATGTCTTTGTAGTACGTTTTTGTGCCGTAGTAGGACAGAAAAAACATTAACACGTCCGTAGAGATTGTCATCATGTTGAACGCGATGAAGCGGGCCTCGTTGTAGTTCCCGGGGACTTTTCTTGTGAGGAAAGCTTGGTAGGTGCAGACTAGTACAAGTCCACTGTTATACCCCCACCACAAGGCCGTGCTGTAGCTCGTGTAAGATGCAAGCTTGCACTGCATAAAAGCTTCATTTTTCATGTCAGAGTACACGACTTCTTTGAGACCACCAACCGGATTAGTGAGTACAATGACTGTGCAGATGATTGTTTCTATGGCGACGAAACCGGCGATGAAAACGAGCATCCACCTGTCACTCAAACATGGAGGGGTCCCTGGAAATTGAGGAGATAACTCTTAAATTTCAGCCGTTCAATATAGATTTCAGAGAGTATTTGGTTCACGCTGGGTTTTAAATCGTTTTCTAGTAGAGCAATGCGGAGCAGCACCGTTAAACCTATCCTTGTGGGCGCCTGTATAGTGTCCATCCCTTTCTAATAAGAAAGTTCTTGAGATTGGAAAAAAAATCTCTCTTTGTATATGGAAACCTCCAAAATTAATACGGAGGCTTATCCCTGCCCCTTCACTCGATCTCCTTATTAAAAACTCTACATTTCAATGTCACTACTGTATTAACTATGAGCATGGCGGTCATAGTTGAGATCTTGGCGGAGTAACGCCTGTAAAGAACCTTAAAACACCATATGTGTACCTAAATAATACAACATACCTGTCCTCATAGCTCTTTTACTAAATATCCGGTGAATCCGGTTTGTCTTGATGAGCGGTGTTCCCACCACAATACAGAAGCCAATACTAAACGTAAAAAGTACGATTTGACAAAGAGTTTCTGTTCTCTCCAACAAAATCAAAACCGCTGTAAAGTAACCAAGGGAGATTCCAAACAGCATCAGGTAGCTTAGAACTTTGCTGGATGCTCGCACAATGTGCTTATTGCCATGACGGAAGAAAACGATGGTAACAGACACAACACCTATAACACCTAGCAAAGCGACCACCCCAACTGATATGCCGGCTGGGTCACTCAGCTTGACGGCGGTAGGAATAATACGTAAGCAAGCACTGTGGTTGGCGTTTGCCCAATAATGGGCTTGACATCGCTGACAGGAGCCGTTCACGGGATTGTGGGAAATCTCATTGGTGGAGCAGGGAACACATTTCCAGCAGCAGCTCTGTGATAAAAGAAAAGAGGAGCACAAAACACATTGGCATAGAGGTAAGAGGAGCACAAAACACATTGGCATACTATGCGACTGGACATGCTAACGAACAAAGGCAAAGTCTTCACGAGCCTAGTACTTCAGAACTGTCAGAGATTATTCCGTTTGCCATAGCGTGAAGGGACTGGCAGCATTATTGCTTTCCCCTATATGGCATGGTAGCACATCGCAGCGTTGGCACAGCATATTGTTAGGTTTCTTTTAACAGTTTGCTCTGTTCATTTATACACGAGGGGTGGGAAGAGACCGATGCGAAGGACTACACATGTCTTCCCTAGACCCACCCACCCTCAAACGTACAAGCCAAGTCAAACCCCATCCTGGTACTGAAGGAGGGGTTGACAGATTCCCCCCCCCCTTAGGTTTTTGATATGTTACAAAATTTCGAAAAGATTTTACCTCTAGTAGAAAGCCTTTGATGTGTTCTGCAATATGAGGTATACGTTATGGGTTGCGGCGCTGCTGGGGGCCTTTGACGTCGTCCAAGATGGCGGCCATCTTACATTTTATCCAAAGTTAGAAATTATCAAAAAACGGCGGAAATTGATATTTTTGGATGAGAGTACATGTATAATATGACGTAATTAAGCAGTTTCATCTTTTTTTCAACATTTCGTGCTTTTATCACCTATAAAAGTGGGAAAACTTGCATTTTTACCGAAAAATGGCTTGACCACCTATTACTTATGACGGTATTTCTCGTAACCATAGTAGCCGATTCTCGCCAAGCTTGTGTCAAAATGTGTCTAATGGACATGCGTACAGCGAGAAAAAACGGCAAGTGCTTGTAAAAAATCATCTCAAAAAATTCAAGATAAACCTTATGGAGGGGGGGGGGGGGACTCCACACCCTCCTTGTACGCCCGAGGGTTACAATACGATTTAAAGTCCAACACGCTAACCACTACACAATGGCCTCCTCTCAATACGTTGGCGAAGTAAACAATAACAACTGACCTGATATCGTTCATCTGAAATCATCAAATGTCCTGGAGGACACTCCTGGCCGCAAAACGACGTCGGTTCCACAGAGGTTTTAAAAACCCTTCTCTACAACATTCTCAGTTTCGTAAGATTTATTTCAAGAAATGAAGCGTTACCAGGGATATCAAGCACATTTGACGTGTTTGAAACCCAGCTTCCGATTGGCTCCCACTGCTCAGTCTCCATATTCACCACTGTGATGTCGTAAGCTCCCACTCCATTTCCGTTGAAATCAAAAGAGACTTTATCACGTGACACACCTTTAAAGTTCAAACTTTGAATGCTTCTGAGAAAGCCATCGTTCCTGCGAAATTATTGACAACAAAGGAATCGTGTTATAAGTGTGACCATTGCATTCTCAGTGTTGCTTTATGAATTGTCTAGTCGACAATAGTTATTCTTAAACTCGATCTTCGCGGTCACTATTGAGAGATTTTAAGCTTTACGTGATCAGGATTTTGCCAAGGTCTTCTTAAAGGGCCGCAATCCTCTTGTTCTTCTCCAAGGATCGTGCAGTCAAACGCAAATAGGTACGTTACTTCCGGTTTTTCAAACCCTTGAAGTTTGAATCAGTTGAAACATCTACAGACATGGAACCGATACAGAAAATATACTGGCAAACTGAACTTCGCGCCAGCAAAACTTGTGGGTGACAGGTACTTCATTGTGAGCACATACTCCAAGTAAACAGCTTAAGCTTTCAGAAATGGCGTTAAGTTTGCGGTTAAAGTAAAGCTTTCCACGTTTGTCTGTATTTTTCTTTGCTAAGTTATGGCGGGAACAGCGCACGCGTCCTACATTTGACCACTGTGAAGTGATAAGCAACTTTGTTGAAAATTCTTAAAGTTTTGATTTATTTTTGGAAGCAATTGTGCATACAAACGGGGATAAATTTTGGCGCCCATCTTGATCTGTGCCCTAGAAAAACAGGTTCGGGAACGGAAAAAAAATGACGTAATTTTTCCGTTTATAACGTGGAATACAACCGTTCATAACTTGAAGTTAGTAGGCAAAAATGAAAGACATAAAGCTCAGTATAACAACACAATGGTCAGTGGTAATACATTTCGTTCAACATTGGAAAGCTAAGAGAGGGTAAGATTTCTATATGACCAAAATGAATCTGAGGTCACAACGAGATAAATATCGAAAAAGATCTTGCTTGTTTATAATGTTTATCTCGCCGCCTCACCCGCGGTAAGAATTTGTCACTAGAAATTCGCGGCTCAACATTAGCATGTAGAGATATTTCTTCTCCCGTTTACGTCAACGAAATTCTTAATTAATAACTAAATACGCCATTTGGAAGCTAAGACAAGGTAGATTTCTGCAAGCAAAATAAATTAATTAGAGGTAATGATGAAATAAATATTGAAGAAATGCTACATGCCTAGTTTACTGTCTATTATATCGCCGCCTACTTTCACACGCTGTTGTAAGAAAAACAAACCGGACAACGGTCTCACTCTATGATTACAGGTCGTTTAGCAGCTCTACAATCTCTTGAAGGAACTTCTTTTCGCAACCGTCAACCGTCAAACACCTAAAATTTAACTGTCGACCGTCAACCGTAAAAACTACTCCCTCCTCCACTGAGACCCTCATTTTTGTTTTTCGTTCGGCTTTGTTTGTCGTTTTTCCCCTTTTTATCGCGTAAAAGAAATTTCAAAAATCAAAACCCCTGCTTGTCTTTGAACTGGCAAATTGTCGAGTGATAGACCACACAGGAGAAGATTTCAAATGACACGAACCAAAAAGTTTTGCTTGACGAGGCCAGAGGCAGCAGTTTGTCGCACGCGTTATCCAAAGATTATTCAGCTTTCGAGGGCTATTCTTTCGTGTGAGGGGATTGGGCAAATGCATACAATTTTTTGGCGAAATGTTTCGACCGAGTTGGATAGTTAGTCTGGCTGCGAAATAACACAAAACGGGAGAGTAGTGCCTTGAACAATACCCGTTACATGAGTGCTGGCGTTCATAACGGACTGTAAGCAAAATGTGAGGGCATATGAAAACATAGCTCATGAAAGTTAAAAATATTTTGTCGCAAGGCAGGAGACGCGGGAAAGGTTATCTAATTAGAAAATAAAAAAGAGAAAGCGATGAAGAACCTTAAAACAACTGAATCATACTCTGACTTGGTAGTTAAAAAAAGTGGACATCAATGCCCTGAGCAATACCTGCTACTCGAACACTACCAGCTTTCTTAAGGTATCACAGGGTACCCAAAATGACAAAATCAGGTTATCACTGTGCTTGCCGATAGGGGTTTTTGAAAAGCCCGACAAACAATATGTATTTTCAAAAAGCTTAGTAACTGAGGATTACAAAAACGTATTAAGGAAAAGGTAAAAAGAAAGAAAGAACGCGTTCTCTAACTGTACATCATTGAAAAAACTTACTTCCAATACGGGATCCTTCTCTGTCTGCCATAGGAGAGAAAATGCCCTGAACAATACCAGATACTGGGTTTACGAATAGTAGCTTTTTTAAATGGATTTAAGAAAAACTTGGGTCTTGTGTAAACGTAGCTTACAGAAAGTTAAAAGATATGTTGGCTGTTAACAAGGCCGTAGCCAGAAAAAAATTATGACTGAGGCGATGTCCATGGTTAAATTCTCTTCCTAGGTGTTTAGGATGTTAAACGAAAAAAAACAGTGACTGAGAAAACGAAAAAAATGACTGAGGCAAGTGCCTCGGTTTGCCTCATACTGGCTACGGCCCTGGTTAACGAGAGCGGCATGCAGGGAGATTAATCTGGTATTAAAAAATACCGAGGAGGAAAGAAAAACGATTACTTACTAATCTTGCTGGGTCATAACGGAGTAGAAGAGAAAATACCCAGAAGAATACCTGTTACACAAGGAATATCTCCTCTAGCTAATGGAACCTAATCGATCCTTGGGGGTATATGATAAGTGATTATGGAATGGGAAAATTTTAGGACTAAAATCAGTGATTATGGAATGGGTAATAGAAGAGAAAATACCCAGAAGAGTACCTGTTGCACAAGGAATAGCCTCCTTTATTTAATGGAGCCAGAAACTCATAAGGACTTGAAACGTGTAACTCGCATATGTAGGTTTTGATGTACTGATGCTCGTAATTATTCATTTTCGCAAGTACCATATTTGGAACATGAGGAGAAAGAGAACTGACCAATCAATTTCGTGAACGACGTGACGTAATTTCAAACCAAGTTCGCCCGCTTGCTCAAAGAATAGCTGACAGAGTCTGGCTGACAAACAGGGAGAAAACAAGCCGACAAAGCTTTCAAACGTTGGAACGACAAAGCGGAAAGAAATACTGGTTTCGAAGACCGAGCAGGAAATTTTTCAGGCAACAAAATGGGTAATTGAAACAACATCGAGCAAACCACTGGGGTTAGAAGTAGGTCAGACTGCGAAACCAAACCAAACTAGTCTAGTGTTGTGTTTACGATTTCTTTCACCGTGGCACTATCAAGAAATGATCACAAAAGGTAGGTTTTACACGGAAAACGTTTGACACCAAAATATCAAGACATGATACAAAAATATTTAACACAGTAAAATTGAAGAGAACCGTTTAATAATATTTAAGTGTCACATGTCACACATTTTCGGTTGTTCGCTACCAAAAACAAGCTAAATAATTAACTGAATAAGAAAGGACGACAATTTTTTCGGCTTTATAAGCTTAGTACACAAAATAACACTGCAATTGATGTAGCTCTGAGCTCAAGTAGCTCCAAATGTTGAAATAAAGAGATTGTAATGACAAATAAGTTGAATGTTTGACTGATTGTTGTTTTGACACATTCCGTCCGCGGCCTCTGAACCTGTAACCACTACGTTTTGTGTTCGTTTCCACTCTCCATCTTCAATGCTGAAATCATACTGTAGCTTTAATCCACTTTGGACGATGAATACAACAATTTTTCAGGAAATGTCAAACCTATACCACATTTTAGAGTCAATATTTGGAAGACTTTTTCAAAAAATTATTCTCGGTTGTTCACTTCGCTGCAACACGGTTTTGGTGCTTTTTCCTTTCAGTCATGTGATCGAGTACTTTCCCTTTTTTCCTTTCTCGTTCTTTTTTTATTCTTATGGTAACTAGTGATTGAGTTTGCGCATTTGTATCCCTTATAAGTTCACTTTTCAACGGAAGCGAAGTGAACTGCAGCATCCTGCCCAACAAATACTTTCAGTAAGCTCAAAATCGTTCAGTTAAGTTTCACAACGCTGGGTTTGGCCCAAACCCAGCGTTGTGAAACTTAAACTTTATAATTTACCGAGCACTTTTGCCAAGTATGTTGCCATCTTCAGCTCACAACTCGTGCGCAGATGGGAGCGAGGGGTTTCCAAATATGGTAGTTTGAAAAATGAATATTCACGAGCATAAAACGCGAGTTGCACATTTCAACCCCTTACGAGTTTCTGATGGAACTTAATCGATCCTTGGGGGCATATGAAAAGTGATTATGGAAAGGGAAAAATTTAGGACTAAAATCAAGGGGTTTGCGTCAAGTTTAATAATTAGCGAGGTCAACGCCAGAGGATCAGGTCATGTTATACTACAAAGGAATCAGGGAACGAAAACCACTGAAACGTTAGATATAATTTATCAAGTGACTCAATAAATGCTCGAGAAAAATATGTTTAGGAAACAAAGGTCTTACAAATATCTTAGAGACGCGAGTCAGTGAAGAAGGAAAGAGCAGAAAAGCGAAGAACTTTCAACAATGAAGATTGCTGTGGTCTTGTCCTTGGTTGTTTGGATGGTGTGCGCTGCTGTCGGTGAAACTGAAGACGAAGCCGGTGAGTTCCCTTTTTGTGAAACACTTCGAAAGTTAGGATTTGTCCATCAGTTTATCATTACGTTGCAATTTCGCAGATCAACAAATGAACTTTTCAGATCTGAATTTACGTAACCACCTCGCTCCTAGCATTGCTATTCAGAACCGTTTCTTTTTTTTACTTCCCCAATTTAAGACCCATTTTAAGTGCTACTATTAGCCATACGCATTTGAAAACATAAAAAAAAATGAATTACTACCAGGATGAAAATGAAAGTGTTAAAAATCTTTTTTCTTTGTCTTTTCGATATGCTTTCGTTTTCCTATATATAAATCCTCTAAACCTGATGAACAAATTTGCTTTTTCTGTAGAGTCAACTCCCAGAAAAAGAGTGGACAAACGGGACACATTTCTCAGAGGTAAGACCGCAAAAGGAATTATTCTATCATTCGTGAGAGTTCCTTCGTATTGGCGAGGAAGATGGTTTCTTTTATATCATGCCCTGATATCAAGGCGGTCGCCAAAATTTAGGCGTTGGACAGTGATAAACGGGAAAAAAGTTGTCGTTTATTATAAGAGGCGATACACATAGTAGCTTTTTGAAATAGGTGACGTCAGTAAAGCCATGAAATTAAAGTTATAAACTACATTATTTTTGATCGATAACTCTTTCTGTTGTCGATGCTTTTTTTGCCAATGTCATGGTGCACGAATGTGAAGTGACAACGTAAGTGTTTCAGCGTTCTAGATCCTTCCCAAGTTTGTTTGTCCTAAGGAACTCCATGAAACTAGAGATCTTTGAAGATTCTATGTTTTTAAGACTTCTTTTTTGTCTTTCAGCTTGTAGTGCATGCGAAAGGGAACAGATGGGATGTCAGAACGGTGGCACGTGCCAAATTGTTGAGAGAGATGGACAGGAACATAAAAAATGCCGTTGTCCATCAGCTATAACATGCCGTTCTGGCGCACCGTATGCAGTGATCACTGGAGAGAAGTGTGAGAGGATTGAAAAACGCACTTAAGTTAGGCCCGTCAAAGTTTAGAGATCGTATAATCATCTCCCGTGCAAGAATATAAGAGGAAGTAAATAAACATGGTTTAAACAAACAGTAACCTTGAAGAGTTACAAAATCGCGCGGTTTTCTGACTGCATCTCACCTTCTCTTAGTGTCTCCAACTCAGTCTGATTTATACCCTTCAATCGGCTTGCCCTGCTCTAAACCTTGCCACAAGTAAAACCTTACATCCAATTTAAGGAAACAGACAATACGCAACTCTATGATCACATCTTCCACGGTAAAATTTTAAAGGATATACTATTTCCAGGAGTTCAGTTCTATAAGAATTTATTACAGACAGTTGATATCGTTTAGTACGGTTTAATTGCCTTATGAGGCAAAAGGTGCACGATGCTTTCAAAGAAAGTTTGTTTGTTTGGCGACCGAATGAAGAGCTATCACGATTATGATTAAAGCGATGATTCTTAAGCATGAAAGTAATTTTTTGAACTCATTCAGCCTATAGGTAAAGCTATGCGGAACACTATATTGGCATTGCTGCAGATTTCTCAATGATTACCCAATTAGGACAGAGTAAGCGATTTTGGTCCACTAATGTTGAGGCCTTCGCCAACGGCTGTTTACTTTTCAGTAAACAAAAGGAAGCGTTAGGTGTGTATACGGAGCAGAGGCTATGATAATAATGCTATATTTGGTCCATGTGACCACAATCCTGGATGTGAGAAAATTCTGCAAAATTGTAACTTAAGGAAACTAATTTTTCAAGGAGATTTGGGAGGTGAACCCATTGCATAACTGATCTCATAAAATCATTGACTAAAAGTGGCTCGGCATAGTAAAGGAAAAGTTTAAAATTATAAAAGAAAACCTTACGGCTTGAACTCTTTCAAAGAAAAAAGAAGCTTACTCCAGCTAAAAGGTATTAAAGGCCGAAGAAGGAGGTGGAAAATGTATTTTGAAATAGTTTTTTTTTATCCTATATTCTTTAGTTACATAGAAGCTAAAGACTCCGACATTTTGTAGATGAGGACTCACTCCTTCGAAACAGACGCGTCAAAACTGCAAACCCGACAGAGAAGCTCCCTACCCCCGCCCCCTGGAGTAAATTTTGCTGCACCTATTGTCCTGTAACCTGCTTGGTTAGGACAAGACTGCATTTAGATGACCTTTGCATTGGCGCCGCATTTGTGCTCCACCGATTTTCCTGAAACTTGGTTAGCGTATATATTACACAATATGGGCGGATTTCAGAAATTTAGCAAGAACACACCAACAAACTTTTCACCAAGTGCAAGTTTTATTGAAAAATTGGGTTCCGTTTATGCTCTAATATCGCTAAAAATATTTCCCCCAGTGAGAAGTGAATTTTAGGATATTATTGCTAAATGATAGCTGCGAGTTTCCTAAAGTTTTTTTAGCCATTGCGTCATGTGACCCTTTTTTTATGGACAAGTGCGACCAACATTAAAACGGAGCCACCTTAAATAAAAGTGCAAATCAATGCCCTTGGCAATACCTGTTACACGAACACTACTAGCGTTCTTAAGGTATTACGGGGTACCCAAAATGCCAAAAACTGGTTATCACTGTTTTAGCCGCTAGGCGTTTGAAAAACCCGACAAACCATATAATTACTAAAAGCATAGTAATTGAAGATTGCAAGAACGTAGTAAGGAAAAGGAAAGGAAATATAGAAAGCGAACAATTGTGCGAACTATTGAAAACTCCGACGCCAAACGCGAACTAAGGCGTGCGCTCAATTTCTTTAAATTTAGTTTGGAGATAAGAGAATGCGAAAATCAGCAAACCGGGTGAGAAAACACCATGTGCTCGTAAGAAAGCAAGTCCAGAACCAAAAGAGATCGGTCTATCTGAAATGAGAGCAGTTGGATAAGAATAAACTTTTCTATTGCGTTTTTGCAGAAATGCTATGGAATGTGAATGCATTGTTACTTGCTGCTAGCGTTATAAAAACGTACTAACGCCGAATCTAATGATGATAACCCATTTCTAAGCGCTTTATGCAAATTGCGAGAAGTGCAGGGCACAGTAATTTTTTGTCCGGACTTGCGAGAAGCCAGGAAGTGCGAATAATTTCGAGCTTTTCAGCCTACATGTAAATGTGTTTACGTCTTGCGGGGTTTTTGCAGACGCAAACGGGTTAAGTCTTTTCCCCTTCTTTCTAGAACTGACGTCAGCAGTTTGCGAAACAACAGGACCTTCCCAGATTCCCGAGACTACTACGCTCAGAGTGCTCGTAGGTCAGTTGGTACTTAAACCGTTTGTTGACAGATGAACGGGTGAAGCATAGTTAGAGAATATTAATGGCCAGAACCTTTCTTCTTCCATAAATCTGGGAAGAATATATTTTTAATCTTTTCTGAAACGTTTTGAAAAAGGAGAGTTTTGTAAGTCAATGTATGTTCAATAAACATGAAAAGGTGAAAAGGTCTAGCCGTAAACGGCAAAGACATGCCTAGGAAAAGTAGCCCATACTGACACCTCAATAGGCTGTAAGCAAAACTTGGAAAAGTATGAGAGCGTACCTTTAAAAAAAAATCAACTCTAAGTTGGAGAGGCAGGGAGGAGTATGTTGCATAAAAACTAAAAAGGAAGGAAGAATAACGACTGGATCCTTCTTCGTCTGACATAGGATAATAATAATAATAACAATGTTTAATACTTTTATAGCGCTTTTTACATTTACATATGATCAAAAGCGCTTTACAAACTTCAAAAAATCCTCTCTAATACTAAATTACATGATTTAAACAAATTGTCTAAAAACTAAATGACTAACTAAACTATTTACATTATATTGCATAGGACAGTCAAAGAAAATTGGAATAAGCCAGAGAGGGTAAAGTCCTGAACAATACCAGCTACCGGGTGGTTTTTTAAAATAGATTTAAACAAAACATGGGCCATGCGTAAATGTAGCTTACAGAAACGTAAAACATGTTGGCTGTTACCGGGAGCGGCAGTAAAAGTAAGAAAAATAATTGGATGATAATCTTGCTGGGTAATAATGCAATAGAAGAGAAATACCCAGAAGAATACCTGTTACATAAGAAATAGCTTCCTTTATTTAATGGAACTTAATTGATATTTGGGGGCATATGATAACAGTGATTATGGCATGTGATAACAGTGGAATGGAATAGAAATATAGAAGAGAAAATAGAACACAATAGAGTTCTTCCGTCGAAGGCACTATCGTGTGATAGGGTTCCCGAGGAAATTTGATGTTCACTATAAATATGAGCCCGAGAACGTAGTTCGAGAGCTTATATAAAGTTTGAACATAAAAAAAAAAGATGTCCGAGGGAACCTATCACACTTTATCGTACAACGCTAAATTTTGAGCGAAAATTGCCAAAAACGGGCACTATGCGCTGATAGGTGCCCGCTGAGGAGAGACACTAAAGCTTCATGTGATCGATTTCGACCAATTTGAGCACGCCAGATTTAGCGTTGTACTATAAATAGTAATACAGTAAAAGAGAAAATACCCAGAAGAATACCTGTTACACAAGGAATAGCTTCCTTTATTTAATGGAACTTAATCGATACTTTGGGGCATATATAGCTTACTTAAGTTAATGGAACTTATTCGATCCTTGGGGGCATGTGATAAGTGATTATGGAATGGGAAATATTTAAGACTAACATCAAGAGGTGTGTGTCAGGTTTAATAACTAACCAGGTGCAACGCCAGAGGATCAGGTCATGTTATACCACAAAGGAATCAGGGAAAGAAAACCACTGAAACGTTTGATAAACATGTATAATTTATCAAGTGACTCAATAAATGCTGGAGAAAAATACGTTTAGGAAACAAAGGTCTTACAAGTGTCTAAGAGACGCGAGTCAGTGAAGAAGAAGAGATCAGAAAGTCGAAGAATTTTCAACAATGAAGATTGCTATGATCTTGTGCTTGGTTGTTTGGATGGTTTGCACAGCTGTCGGTGAAACTGAAGACGAAGCCGGTAGGTTCACTTTTTTCTGAAACACTTCCAAATTTAAGATTTGTCCTTCAAAATTTTAAAACTGTTTCTGCAAAGAGGGGCACTCAGTAGTACCTTACGTTAAAAAATTGCATTGCAATTTCGCAGATCGCCAAATGAACTTTTAAGATCTGAATTTATGTGACCACCTTGCACCCTGCATTGCTTTTCAGAAGGGCTTTTTTCACTTCTCCTTATTAAAACCCATTTTAAGTACAACTACTAGCTTTACGCATTTGAAAACATGTTGCCTTTGTGGCAATTGCAAAAGTGAATTGTCGCCAAAATGTCAAAAACCTTTCTTCTTTGTCTTTTTAACATACTTTAGTCAGTTCTACAAATAAATCCTCTAAACTTAATGAATGAGTTTGCTTTTTCTTTCTATAGAGTCAATTGCCAAAAAAAGAGGGGAAAAACGAAACACCTTTGTCAGAGGTAAGAAGAAGAAGGATTCATTCTAACATTCGTAAAAGCTCCTTCTCATTGGTGAGGAAGACGGTTTCTTTTAAACCATGTCCTGATATCAAGGCGTTCGCCAAAATTTAGGCGTTGGACAGTGACAAACGGAAAAAAATGTCGCTTATTATAAGAGGGCAGACAAATAGTAGCAGTTTGAAACAGGTGACATAAGTAAAGCTATGATAAACTACATTATTTTTTACTGCTAAATCTTTCAGTCGTCGATTTTTTGCCAACGCTATGTGCAGGAATGTGAAGCGACAACATTCATGATGCGTGAATAGATTCCATGTGAGTGCGTCAAAGTATACATCGGGGAAACAGGGAGAGCGATGCAAGAAAGGATAAAAGAACACGACAGAGAAATACGGCTTGCTCGTACGCAAACCTCCGCAGTTTCGGAGCACGCTAACGAAACGGGGAATCTTCCTATTTGGAAAGAAGGTTAAGTTTATTGATCGTGACCCTCATTTGTACGCACGTAACGTCAAAGAGGCTATCCATATAAGACTTCATCCTAATAACATCAATAGAGATAGTGGAATCGAAATTCCTGAAGCTTGGATACCTACGATCAGAAAGCACAACAGCCGATCAACCACAAAGCGGACCTGTGACAGAACAACATCTAATAGTCGGAATAATAATAAGGATCGAAATGCACCAATAGCAGCGAACCAACATGCTACAAGTAGCGACACGTAAACAATCGACCTCATCGCCTGATGAAGACTAGCAGCCGGTATTGCAGTCGGAACGTCACGATCAACAGCTCAAACGATTCCATCGTGAGATAAAGGAATAAACGTTCATCTTGCCTAGAAAACAAAGGGTTTGGGCGTTCTAGATCCTTCTTAGGGGCAGATTACATGAGCCGGGCTGGCTCGGTTAGCACGGCTGGCTCGGTATACCGAGATGACTGATCAGCCCGGACTATTACATGAGGCGAGCCAGCCCGCCTGCGGCTAAATTTAGAAGCTGTCGTGTAGAAGATGGCTACATCAAAGAGCATGAATCGAGCGTTTTTACTTTCGCTAATCCATTAATTTAGTGTATTATTTTCAGTTTTAGGTAGCTTTATGGTCTGGTAAACCTTTAGGAGTTATATAGAGAGAGAAATATCGATCTTCTGGTGAGTCATTTCGCTCTGAAGCGAAATTAAGGGGCCGATTACATGAGGCGGGCTGGCCCGGTTAGCCGGGCTGGCTCGGTTTGCCGGGATCTCGGCAAGTCTGTGAAACAAATTAAAAATCAACTTTGCGATTACATGGAAAAATCTCAGCCCGGCTAGCTGGGATCCCAGCAACGCGATGCCGGGATCTCGGCTAGCCGAGATGAAACTTTACCATGTAATCGCGATTGCCGGGCCAGCCCAGCTAGCCGGGACAACACTTTCTCGTCACCAAATTTCGCTTCAGAGCAAAATGACTCACCAGAAGATCGATATTTCTCTTTGTATATAACACATAAAGGTTTATCAGACCATAAAGCTACGTAAAACTGAAAATAATACGCCAAAATAATGAATTAGCGAAAACAAAAACACTTGGTTCATGCTCTTTGATGTAGCCATCTTTTCACACGACAGCTTCTAAATTTAGCCGCAGGCGGGCTGGCTCGCCTCATGTAATACCGGGCTGATCAGTCATCTCGGTACACCGAACCAGCCCTGCTAACCAGGCCAGCCCGGCTCATGTAATCGGCCCCTAAGTGACGAGAAAGTGTTGGCCTGGCTAGCCGGGCTGGCCCGGTAATCACGATTACATGGTAAATTTTCAGTCCGGCTAGCTGGGCATCTGGGCATCTCATTTTCAGTCCTGCTAGCTTGCTCATTCTGGGCATCGCGATGCCGGGATCCCAGCTAGCCGGGCTGAGATTTTTCCATGTAATCGCAAAGTTGATTTTTAATATGTGTCACAGACGTGCCGAGATCCCGGCAAACCGAGACAGCCTGGCTAACCGGGCCAGCCCGCCTCATGTAATCAGCCTCTTAAGTTTGTTTGTCCTAAGGATCTTCACGAAACTAAACATCTTTAAATAGGCTTTGTTTTAACGACTTATTTTTCATCTTTCAGCCTGTAGCGCATGCGAAAGGGAAGAGATGGGATGCCAGAACGGAGGCACTTGCCAAATTGTTGAGAGAGATGGACAGGAACGTAAAACATGCCGTTGCCTACCATTTTTTAGGGGCTTACCGTTTACACGGATCACTGGAGAGAAGTGTGAGAGGATTGAAAGGCTCACTGGTTAGTCGGGTTCGTCAAAGTTTAGAGATTGTATAAAAAAAATCTCCCGTGCAAATTTTAACCACTGAAATGTGAGAGGAAGTAAATAAACGTGGTTTAAACAAACAGGACCTTGCAGAGTTACAAAATCGCGCAATTTTCTGACCATATCTAATCACCTTCTCTGAGTGTCTCTTGCTCATTCTGTTTCATACCCAATTCATTGACAATCGGCTTTCCCTGCTCTAACCCTTGCTGCAAGTGAAATCTTACATCCAATTTAAGGAAACAGATCACACCTCCCACGGTAAAATTTCAAAGGATATACCATTTGCAGTCGTTCAGTGCTATAATTCTAGACAGTTGAGATCGTTTATTACGTTTATTACAGCATGGCCGAGTGGTTAGGGCGCCGAACTTGAAATCCGCTCAAGTGAATTAAGGCATGGGCCCTCAATTTTTCTCCTAAAAAGTGAGGGGGGTGGTCTATCTCTAAACGCTTTGGACATAGACAAATGAAACTTTGCCAGATACTTACAATGCTAGTTTGTTGCAATTTTGCACTTGTAAAGTATGTAAATTAGGTCACGTGACTTCCATCGTCTGAAAAAGCTTTTTCTTAAAATGGCAACACTTTTTCTTATGTCCTTAATTTATTTACCAGTTCCATAATATTAAGGCACTTTAATATATCACTTCTGCGCTTGGCCTTTTTAAGATAAATAAAAGGAAAGTCGTGGAATAGGGATAAAAATGCCCTGGGGGACTGGGAACTAATCGGAAAAACCGTTTATTTTCTAAGTTATTTACAAATTCAAAAGTTGCCAAGCACAGTTTTGTAGATGCTTACATCAAATATTGTCCTATACCAGTCTGGTTTAATAACTCACAACAAAAAGTGTTGCCATTTTTGCTTGAAGATTGTTTAGTACTTTCTGGCCGTGTAAGGTCACGTGACAAATTTCCATAATTTAAAAAGAAACAAAATAACACAAACTATCAGTGTATGTATCTGGCAAAGTTTCAGCTTTTTAATGCAAAAGTGTTCAAAGATAGATCACCCCCCTCCCTTATTTTACTGAAAAATTGGGGCCCATGCCTTAATTTACCTGAGCGGAGGTCCCGGGTTCAATTCCCGCTCTGAGCAGTACTTAGCTGGAGTTGTTCTTGGTAGACCCGAGTTCAACTCCTCGGCCTCGCTTGTAAGTAGCCAGCTGGTCTGCCTCCCGGCAGCTTGGGTTCTTAAAGCTATTATGTTCATTTGGATTATTTCTTTCATTGTCCCTGAAAAGCCCCTAGCTCAAGGAGAGTGGTCAATTAAGTTACTTATTCAGCCTAGGTAAAATTCTGTGGGACACTAAATTGTAATTGCCACGGATTTTTCAGTGATTAGCCAATTTGACTGAACAAGCAGTTTTGTTCCACTATCGTAGACGCCTTCATCGATGGTTGTTCGCTTGTCAGTAAAGGAACGTATGCTTCGTGTATGCATGTATAGCAAAGGTTATGATAATAAAATGCTATACTTGAGCCATATTTAAAAAAAATATATTTGGGCCATATGAACACAATCCTGGATGTGCAAATTTTATATTTGGGTTTCTTATGCTCTCTGCATCTTCTCGTGCCATTTGATCACAACGGGATCAACGCTTGCCAGAACTGGGCGGCTTCTTAGCTCGTGAAGAGTTAACCTTAGTCAGGGTTATCTAGACTGTTCAGGTTACCATCATCTTTGTGTGGTGTTCTCTGCACTTACTATTCTGCTAGGTGTGCAGTATAGTGGCTGTATCGGTTTACCAAACTAGCACAAAAATTAGCTAGCGAAAGAGAAAAAGTTCTTTATCTCTACTTTTTGAGGTAGTCGGATTTTGTGAATTCGAATACCTCTTTCTCGAGACTGTGCCTGATCGCAAAAGTAAAAAACAAAAAACAAAGCAAAATGACATGGCAGTAATTTTTAGAGTTCTTATTTCAATTTTGTCAGTTTTAGAAGCCCTGAATTTCGGCGAAGTTTTGCTAGTTTGATAAAACGATACGACCATTGTTAATGTACACCACACAAAATGAAGATGGTAAGTCTATGATCAACTGCCAATGCACATGTCAAACGCACTCTTTTAACCTGGAAAAACGCCATTCATTGGAAAAATGCCACATTTGCAGGAAGGTTTTTCACACGTTTTTTTGCTCTTATGTTCAAAGGGAACTTGATGGTGTATATCACTGCCCAGTTTCAGTTTCATATAGTACCACATTTCGATCGTAAAAAGTGACACTTTTTTTAATGTGGTTCTCGGCGATTAAGCGGTAGACAGTTGGCCCTGCATCTATACATTTTTAGTTATATAAATCGTTTCAGGTTGTTTCTGTTCATAAGGTTTGCAACTGAGGGAATTGTATGATTGAATGACATATACTTGTCACCAACTCAAGAACATTCAACCCTAATCCTAATACGGCAATGGTGGCCGAATTCAAAATTGCACAAATATCTACTTTCATTTTGCATAAAAGTCTTAAGCAAACAGTGCCAGAGGAAATTACTGCTCAATATCTTTTTCTTTTATAATGTTCACTGGGACTAGAAAGTTACAAGAATAACCACTTTGTAGATCGAAATGACTGACATTACGGAACAAGCGTAGCGCTCAAAAGCTTTCATCGAACGGTCACACTTTATAGATTTCCACGGGCAGGAAAAATTAAAACAACATTATGAGGCACAACAAACAGACCTAAAGCTTCCAATTGAATGGTCACGATGAAGGATTGCAACTCAACCACAGGTGCAAAAGTTAGAACAGATTGTTTAACTTAAGGTTGCGTCACTTGCAATCAGAGAGTGGCGATTTTTAACATTTTCTAAGTAGAGCTTAGGATGTAAGGGCAATAAATTCTCCCAATGACTTTTTTGTATATAAATATATATATATATATACCCGTTTTCAAAAACATTACAACTTGAAAAATATATATAGATATATACATCTTTTGTCTTCACAACGCGAAAACAAAAGAATAAATATGAAAACAAAAGGTAAATATATATGTATATCTATTTTTCAAGTTGCAATGTTTTTGAAAACGGGTGTAGATATATATATATATATATATACAGCTATTTCAATTAAGGTTGTCGGATCAACTCAAGCTTACACGACAGGACCGAAGGGTAGTGTGGGTAGTTGCAAATCAGACTTAGTTTAACGGTTGTCAGAAGTTGGTCGGAAACTTTGAATTTCTTAGTACAAGTAATAAATTGGCACCATCCGATTATTGTCAGCGGCAATCCTGATTTGGCTTTCCATTTTCAGTTGTTAGTTCTTGTCGTGAAGTGCAAAAATTCATGTTTCATATTTTTCGTGATTCTGTTTTTCCTACTTATAATTTACATACCATGCACGTGCTCCACGTGTACCCACATATTTTAAATTTGCATCCGTTTTAAGCCGGTAAACAAAAAGATGAGTGGGATTAAAAATTATGTTTTAAACGAAAACTGTATCTGAAAATATTTCTTTTAGGTTATTTGTTTAATTTTCATGCTTTAAAAACTCTTCCATATACTTTGCTATTGTACGGCAAGCAAGGTATTACTGATTTTGGTGAGCTTAGGCATTAAAATCCCATATTACACTGCGGTCTTGTCGCGTAGGCTTAAACTTTGATCTGACAATGTTAATTGAAATAGCTATATATATATATATATATATATATATATATATATATAAATTTAACACAAATGAAGACAAACTCTAACTTTTTTTGTTTAACACCTATATTTCGAGTACATTCAGTACTCTTCTTCAGGGTGACCCTGAAGAACATTCAGTACATTCTATGAGAGTACGTTGTGAGAGACTACAAGAATGGATGCTTGTGAGAAGTATATATAATAATAATATATATATATATATATATATATATATATATATATATATATATATATATATATATATATATATATATATATATATATAACGAATAAACAAGAAATAAAATTGCTTCACTTATCCTAGGAGTGCTCAATGCAGAAATATGCAGAGCAAAATACAAATAAAGAAAGAAATTGTTACTAGTTACTCGAGTTTCACGCTCAAGGCGATCATCAGACTGAGTCAGTCTACGAAAAGATGTCAGTTATAGATGTTCAAATTCAGGAACGGTTGGAGCGACGCTTCTTCTGATTGGTTGCCACGAAGAATTTGTTTTCGTGGCGGCATTTCGTTACCAGCTCGGATTTCTTGTTCAAAAGGGAGAAATTTTGAGAGGTCAAGATGCAAAGTTTCTCAGATAAGCACAGGTTACAGCGAGAAGGATTGCCTTTGTATGCCCTTGCTCTTTTAATGATGCGCCAGTTGATTTTGTAGTCTATGTTTCCGTCCTTTAAGTTCCAGATGTATTTTGAAAGTACAGTGTCATGTGAGTGTTTTCGGTCTTTGAAAGAAAGTTTGTGATTGTTGTATCGTGTTTTGAACTCATTTTCTGTCATGCCAATGTAGGTCCTTGAGTTACCGGAAGTTGTTGTGACAGTAGCTTCGTAGATAATGTTTTTAGTGAGGCACGTGCCGTCAAGAGGGCAAAGGTTTTTGTTTCTACAATTGCATTTCTTCTCGCTAGAGGTCGTGCTATTTTCATTTAGAATCTTCTGATTGTGGCTTTTGATTATGTTAGCCATGTTTGTTGTGCAGCTGTAGCTGACCTTGAGGTTGTTCCTATTGAATATTTTGTGGAGCTTCAAGAAACAGATCAAGGAACATCATATGGTTCAACCCACCATACAGTCAAAATGTTCGAACAAACATCGCTAAGTCCTTCCTTGGCCTGATTAACAAGCATTTCCCGAAGTCCAACAAGCTCCACAAAATATTCAATAGGAACAACCTCAAGGTCAGCTACAGCTGCACAACAAACATGGCTAACATAATCAAAAGCCACAATCAGAAGATTCTAAATGAAAATAGCACGACCTCTAGCGAGAAGAAATGCAATTGTAGAAACAAAAACCTTTGCCCTCTTGACGGCACGTGCCTCACTAAAAACATTATCTACGAAGCTACTGTCACAACAACTTCCGGTAACTCAAGGACCTACATTGGCATGACAGAAAATGAGTTCAAAACACGATACAACAATCACAAACTTTCTTTCAAAGACCGAAAACACTCACATGACACTGTACTTTCAAAATACATCTGGAACTTAAAGGACGGAAACATAGACTACAAAATCAACTGGCGCATCATTAAAAGAGCAAGGGCATACAAAGGCAATCCTTCTCGCTGTAACCTGTGCTTATCTGAGAAACTTTGCATCTTGACCTCTCAAAATTTCTCCCTTTTGAACAAGAAATCCGAGCTGGTAACGAAATGCCGCCACGAAAACAAATTCTTCGTGGCAACCAATCAGAAGAAGCGTCGCTCCAACCGTTCCTGAATTTGAACATCTATAACTGACATCTTTTCGTAGACTGACTCAGTCTGATGATCGCCTTGAGCGTGAAACTCGAGTAACTAGTAACAATTTCTTTCTTTATTTGTATATATATATATATATATATATATCAACTCAGCATGATGAAAATGACGTCTAGCAGGGCAGTTTTAATTTCAGCGTACTCTTTTATTGAAACCGGTATTATCTTTTGTCCAAGTGTTTATCGTTGATGGTGTTTGCTAATTAACAGCAAACAGCTACTTCTGGAAGGTCAATCTCATTAAAAAAAACCTCCATTTTTTCCGATGAAAGAAAATACACCTAGAAGTCGGTACTTGACTTTTGCTCGTTTGGAAAGTTGGAACTCTTTAACTGTCAACGGTTCTCAAGAAGATACATTGTCGCAGATGAAAAAGAGGGAACAGATGTTACTTAATGAAAAAAGAGAATGAGAAGTAGTTACTCGGAAACAATTCATGCCAAGAAATGAACTAATTTGCAATTTGATGTAGGGCTGAAGTCGCCCAGTAATAGCAGTTTCGCTACCCTTCACTCTCCTGTTTCTCAATTTTGGGATCTTTTTGCAAAATCCCTACAGGTTTAAATACACATGCTACTATAACATACCGCGAATGCAGGATTTTATAGCTTGTCATAAGCACAAAGAAACGACCAAAACGATTCAGCTGGGCTTTCAGAAATTGTAATGCATCAGTAATACTCCTGCATTTTAATTAGTGTTTCACACCAAACAAGTACACTTACCAGCAAAAAAACTTTAGGCGATTTTCTTGTTATCTGCGCATGTTAACAAGCAAAATGCTAATGCTACGTATTTTTTTATAAATCTCAAAACAGACAGTATTTTTACTCATTGAAATATAGCTGAAACTCTTATTTATTTCCTACCTGTTCAGAATGGGAAACTCGTCCGGTGAATGTTGGCAGCCTTTTTCTTGCGTACAATTGAGGAGAGCGTGGAGACCATGTGCCACGGCGTAAACCGCATCAAAAACATACGGTACGTGTGTGGAAAGCTGCAAGAGATCCTTCAGCGGTTGTTTATTGTATTTTTCCAGCCAAGGACAGTCTGCACAGTTTTCTTTGAAGCGTTCTAAATATTTCACAAAATTATTCGCGCGTCCTCGCTGTGGTGTCACCCCAACGATTCGCCGTAGCATTTTTCGCGAGCTTTGAAACCTGTTTATAGGACCACTGAAATGGTCAGTGGATATAAACACATAGTCCCTCACGTTGAGAACATCGAAATAGTTCAAGATGAACTCGGTATCTTCGATTGTTGCGAAAAGCAATACAGCTTTGGCTTTTAAGTTCTTTTCCGCTTGCATATCGGTGAGAAAAACTTTTATTTCCCGAGCGCTAGTGTGTTTAGTAAATGTTCTTTTCACAGCTAATCAAATTTTCGCGCCTAGAGAGGATGCTAGGACATGTTCAAATGTCTCTACTGCCGAGCGACCGTAGTCCGTGTCGGAATAAAGGACGTGGACGAAATTCCATTTCAACGCGCGCAAGACATCGATCACTGTTCTTGCCATCAGAGTGTCGGATGAAACTGTGCGGAGGAAATATTTAAAACGAATCCGATTGCTTAGCAGCCTGCTAGAGGACGAGTAACTCACAACTGGAACATAAAACAATCCAGCGAAATTCGTCACTGCCATTGCCACATCGTTCGTTCCTAAGCCAATGATAGCGACTGTCCTGGGTTCGTGTTTAAGTGTCCTATCGCACATGAAGGTTTCCATATTCCTTTTAACGAAGCTAAAGTTCAGGCACTTTCTGATCGCAAAGTCAACACTGCTGCATGTGTCTTTGATATCTGCTCCGATGGTGATTCCAGGCAGAAGTTTGTTATTGTTATTTATCTGCTCCAAAGCGTAGATCATCGCTAAAGCCTCCTCGAACCCACGAATGTGGAACTTGCCGCGGCAATACTGTGATGTGTTGTTGTTTTGTGGGGCGTAATGTATGGGAAACAAACCGGCGAAAATTAGAGTCCCGTTTATATAAAAATCGCGGTGATTTGAGGAGACGTTTGCTAGTTGGTACGTCCCAAAATTGAATGCAGTGGCCAAGTGCGGAATCCGATAAACCAGTTGAATAAGCAGGTACGTCAACTCTAATAAAACTCGTAAGTGTTTCATCTTACATAAAACTTGACTCAGAGCAGTCAGAGATTGTCAAGTGAACGTCGTAGCTTGCTGTTCTGGTGAATGAAGTGAAACTAAAGTTTCTGGTGTACTCAGTTTGCAGGTGTCAAAACACCGCGCAATAATATCTCAAGAAAAATAGCAGCGATAAGTATTTTAACAGTTCTCCCCTCCTATTGGCTGGTTATAACTCAAATTATACGACTTAAAATTGCTTCTTTATTACGGGGTGGATAAAATTTCCCGGTTTAATTTTAGCATGACAATTTGATAAAAGTAATTACGTTGGAGACCAAAAGTGTCAAGTGAACTTCACGCAAAAATGACAAGGATTCAAATGGAAATGCAGCTTTAAATTTTTAATATAATATTTCACTGTATGAAATCATATTTTTAACATATTACTGTGATCAACATATGATTTTTTAGTTTATTTATTCACTAAAAAAGTAAACATATTTTAGTGGTATAAAATGGACTTGTTTTTACTTGGGCGTTTTAATTGTAGCTTTCATTGGACGGTGTTGTTTCTCCTTTCAGAGAAAAGTAAATAATTGAACGTGTTTGTTTACAAAAGTTAATGTTATGCTTCAGCACAGCTTAACTAAAGTGAAATATCGCACAGCTGTGCACAGGCAGTAACTTTGAATTCGTCGTCACTTTAATACACGTTTTATCTAGTATTAAGTAGAGCTTTCATATGGTACATTGAGGGTATATCTAAAGTCGGTTTCTTTCTTTTGGACAGGATTCAAACCCCTATTGTAATAGAAGTTTCAAGACTGGTTCACAGTGAAAGAGAATCTCGCTATCACTGCATGAAAACAAGAATATTCAAGAATATTCTTGCCTTGAATACGTGATCGTGACTCCGTAGAATTCTAGAGTATTCGGAGCGCACACCACACCTGACGTATACTGGAATATTCGAGTGAAATACGCTCGAATACCCCCTGTTCATAATCAGTCGTGGATGTTCTTAATAGGATACTTCGGTAAACGTCGTCCTCCTGGCGTATGACAAGAAAAAGACGAAAGTTTAAATATTGCTTGAATTGTATACAGGTGCAATCTCAGAGCGCGACTAAGAATTAACAAAAAGAAAGCATTTATCGTCGCATCATTGACAGCTCCACTCATTTCAGCTGTCGTTCTGTAGTTCATCTAAAGCGCTCACTGATTGTTCTACGAGAAAAAAAAATTGCGTCTTTTCTCAAACTTATATCCACGGGAAACGTAAGCGACGTCCTTCATGCAACTTTAAACGTTAAGCAGATTTTCAACGCCCCCACAAAAACTTTACACAAGTTTCCGCATATTAACCAAACGTAAGGTACGTCGTTTACGGAACTTAACGCATTTTACGGAACGTAAAGCACGTCTTTTACGGCATCTTTACAAAATGCAAAGGACTTCTATTACGAAACTTTACGCTTCTGTACGGAACGTAAAGCACGACGTCTTTTACGCAACTTTACGCATCTTTACAAAACGTAATGAACGTCTTTCACGCAACTTTCCCATACATCTGTACGAAACGTAAAGAATGCAGTCCTCTAGAGCTACGCAATTTAACGCCTCTTCACGAAAACTATGAAGTAACCCCCGCAACATATGGCGCGCCATATAACGCGTTCTTTTGATTGACCTTAACGCAAAACCTTGTATTGAAATTTGTCCTTCTGTAAGGAAATCTTATTCTTTTTACTTATCAATCAGCGAAAACAACTCAAGAACAACGAACTACATGTGCGCATGAACTGAATGCGGAAAGAAAATTTTAGATTACTTTGTTTAAACCGGTTTGTTTCGAACCCAGTGAGCAATTTAGTTCGAGCTCTTGGGTAATTTGATCATTTCCAGTCATTTTATCCAGTTTGGACACTAATTTCTGCATAGATTGCACTGGTTTATTTGAACCAGTTGCAATTGCTACCCGGCCGCACAGTTGAGTCTAGTTGAGACATTTCATTCAGCTGGATCATGTCAGTTTCAGTTGGCTCAAACAATCTGGCTGGGTAATTTCGATCCGATTCAGCTATATTCATGTTTGATACAGTAGGTTTATTTCATGTTGTTTGGTAAATCGATTCAGATGGATTATCTGCCTTAAATGGCTTAATTTGATCTAGCTGGGTTACACCACCTTTTTTAATCACAAGAGCAGATCGGGTCGTTTGATTCATTGGGCCATTTGATCAGATTGTGGTTGGTTCACTTGAATCGTTAAGGTTTATACGAACTGTTTGAATGGTTGTTTTGTTTGACCCAAGTGAGTAATTTAATCTTATCTGAATAGGTCGTTTCGTTAAATTGGGTCATACGACCTGTTTGCACCAAGGTTTAAACGAACTGTTTGAGTGGTTGTTTTGTTTGACCCAAGTGAGTAATTTAATCTTATCTGAATAGGTCGTTTCGTTAAATTGGGTCATAGGACCTGTTTGCACCAATAGATCACAAAGGGTCGTTAAATCCACGTGAACCACTTAATTATGTTATGTGGTCGCATCATGGATTTGACCTTGGTGCATCATTCGATCGGGTTAACGTTTAGGTCATAATATCTGTTTCAAAAACTAGGGCAAGTAAAAATTCAAGAGAAATCCCAAATTTCATTTTATTTTCAAATTCTGCAAAACAAGTACAGATAGTTCCATGCCAAAGTACTGCCGATGAGATTTCATTTGAATGGTCACACTATAGGATTTCGTACACAGACTCAAAAGTTAGAACTTCTTTACGTCTGCATAATCAATAATTGACTCTGGGAGTGAAAGGGTTAACCTTGTTGGAGCGTTTGAGCAAGACAGGTCACAATCTGGGATCCATACATTTAAGTAGAAAGGCAAAAAACACAATGTTTCCAAGTCTTTATTTAAATGACATTCATATACTGGAGTGACACGCACATAAGCAGCAAAGAACTTCACTCCTTCTGTTTCTAAGCAAGCGTCGTTGTCAGTTTGTCCTACATATATTAACAGTTTTATGGACCACTTTGAGGTCCACGAGCGTTCAAGCATGGTTCAAAATCAAAGTCATAACGAGTACAGTACAAACTCGAATATAAGAACCTAATTTTTGAGAACCTGTAAGGCTAAGAGTTCCATTTAAACCCCATTTACATAAGAACCTGTTTTAGCCTAAAATTGGAAACAGGTTCTTTATAGAATTCGTTTACAACTTAGAATTCCTAATCTGGCCAGGCATTATATTGCTGTGTTTTAAAATAGGTAAGCTTTGTTTTACTGTTTCTTCAGTATAAAAGCATTGAGAGAAATAAAATAATGAAATAGGGTTTGTATTTATTTAGCTCAGTTGCAGTCATTTAGACATCATTATATGCATGTTTTATATAAACAATAGACATTACCAACATTCCTCCAGCAACAAAAACATTTTTTCTTAAGAAAATAAGAACCTGAATAGCCTAATTTTCCAGTGAACACCATTTATAGAAGTACCTTTTGAGGCTATCTTGGAAAAATGCAGGTACTTATATGCGGGTTTTACTACGCACTACCAGTAAGTGTGGTGCAGTTTGAAATTAATGAAAATACAGTTTATTTGGGTTATTGAACATGAGACAACACATGTTCACAAGCTAAATTGTCCGATTAAAGGAATGGTGACAGAGACCTTTTCCCTTCCATAACCAAACTTAACTTTGTACTGTACTGTTAAGCACTGGCTGAGAATTCGCAGCACTGGAATAAACGACATTTCAGAATGACTTTCATAGTCAGAACACCACACTTCAAGAGGGTCAGGATACCAATGCTTTTCTGGGTGACTCTTGAACCAATCAACTTCAGCAAGAACAAAAGTCAACTTCCGTCTTTTGTAGGAGCCTTGCTTCACAACCACATCATTTGTCAAGAATCTCCGAACTCTTCCTGGTCTGCACTCCCCATTGTACCAGTTGGCTACAACACCACAGTTGTTAGAACATCTGTAAATACTACTGGTGATTCGAGCTCTTGAGAAACTGTCACAGAGTCTTTGAACACTAACTATCTCACAATTAGTGAGCAAAGTCTGGTACATCTTGGTTAGCTGAGAAGTATCATCTTCATCCAAAGCAATTCTCTTAATAGGTGGCAAGGGAACAACCACTTCCTTTGGATTGTCACTTAAAGTAAAGTTCACTGTTGCTGGATCTCCATACACTAGACTTGACCTGTCAAGGCAAGGTCGTTCTGCATTCAGCATCTCACCTACAGTACCACTCTGTCTACCCAAAAGAAGGTGCCGAAACTCATTGTACTCATCTGGAAAGTCAATAATACGAAGCTTGTTATCTCGCAGAAATCTTCGTATCAACTGAATACCTACAAGAAATAGACCACATCAAAAACAATAATAAATATAAAAAATAGCAACGTAAACATGTCCTCTTAGCCTCTAATGGCCAAAAACCCCTGAGATAAATTCCCACTGTATAATTAAGAATAAGAAATTGATCTGTAAAGGTGTACTAAGTATGCTTACTACCCATACAGCGTATTTAAATGAAAGTAAGTAAGTAAGTAAGTAAGTAAAGCCTTTATTTAAAGAGGGTAAAACACATAATAGTATATACATACTAATAAACTTGTGGCCCTCTGTACTAAAACTATAAAATATTAAAAATACATAAATATATACACGTAACTATTTACAATATAATACTGAGTAGATAGAATTTAAAAATATAAATAAATAAATAATCAAGAAAATAAGTAAATGAAGAAACAAATAATTAATAAGTAGATAAATAAAATAAATAAATGAATAAACTAATAAACAAAAGAATAAATAAATTATAAGAATAAAATTATGGACAAAAATGGCGCAAAAATTTCTGGCCTGCTAAAAACCGTTTCCTAAGACTATTTCTAAGGGCCATTGCAGATGAGCTTTGCCGGATAGTAATAGGTAGCGAGTTCCAAAGTGTAGTCGCGGTTACGCTGAATGTGCTTCCACCTTCCGTTTTTCTATTAAAACGGGGACAAATAAAATTAAGATTACAATATCGTGTTGTCCTTGAATGTCTTTCGCTATTTAAAGTTAATCTCTCCGATATGTATTGTGGAACTTCATTATTTATTCTCTTAAAAGCTAACGAGCATTTCGCAATTTCGCATTCTTGATAATAAGGTAACCACTTAAGTCTATTAAAAAGAGGGACTGATGGTGACCATGGTCCCGCATCCAAAATGATTCGCGCTGCTCTTTTCTGCAAGCGTAAAAGTCTAATTACATTTTCCTTACTGCTGCGTTCAAGCCATGCGGCATTTACATAATTAAAAATTGGCCTAATTATTGAATTGTAAAATAATATGCGCTGGCTTAAAGGAAGATTAATCTTGATCTTGTTAAGAATGCCAATCCGACTAGCTAGTTTTTTACAAATGCTATCAACATGAGTAGAGAAACTAAGCTCACTATCTATCTCTAGACCAAGAACTTTGGCCGAGGGTTCTTGTAGAAGAGAGTGTCCACTCGAGGTTTGCACCCCAAGATTTCTACTAGAGGGTTCGAGCTAAACAGGTAAACAATCTCAGTACAGCCATTTCATTTCCATGTGTAGACATGAGCTCACTGGCATGATGCCACTGAGTGAAATTATTATTACTGTTTATAAATAACAATTGTGTAGGCAACTCCTAGTGTTTTTTCCATTTACTTGTTGTGGCCTCTCAGCTAATAGGAGAACCTATTGCCTAGTTTTAATTTTCACTGGGGTTAGCATTTGCAAAAGTCACCCAAAATTGGCCAGCTTAATTGCTGCTGTTAAAATATTGGGATATTTTATGGGCTGCATGGAAAAATGAGGAAAATGCAAACATTTGGATTTATCAACTGATTTGATAGGGTAAATTGGCCATGCAAGAAATTCCAAAGGTGACTTTTCAAGTTTTAGTTCTTGCGACAAAGTGCTGATGATTGAAACATCAGCTTTTGAATTTCTGTGTAGTACCGTAGTTGATTCACCTGATAAACTTCGTCAACAAATCCAAAGTTTTTGTTGCACTTCCCCACTAACAAGACCACCACAGTTTTGTAAAAACTACCTCCTTTGTTCAACTGAGGAAAATGCTAAACTTGCAGTCAAGTTGATCGTCAAAAACACATGTACATGTATACCGGTAATCCAAAGGAAACCTTTATCGGTTAATAGTAGAAATTAAACCAGGGCAAAATTTTTGTAGACAGCCCCACACCAGCACCACAAGACCCAGAGCCTCCATCTCCCATATAAACCTATGAGTCAATCTTTGAGCGCATCTATTTACTTTTAGAAAAATTTGGATTTATCGACTGAGTTGATAAGGTAGATTGGCCACCGTAAAGAGATTGAAAGCTGACGTTTCGAGCGAATCGCTTTGACGAAGGGCTAGCGCTCGAAACGTCAGCTTTCCATCTCTTTACGGTGGCCAATCTACCTTATCATCTTAGTTGATAAATGCAAAACTTTGTGTTTCACGTCCCCACCGACGCAGGAGCAGTTTATGCCGCTTTCTTCAGCAAAGCATATATCTTCCACTCAGTAGCTTTCATTTGAATGGTCACAATATATGATTTCAACAACACCGAGACGCAAAAGTAGCAACCGCCTAGTGTAGCATTTTATCCTAGCTACACTGGAAAGTACTGATTGCCGAAGCCGACTTCCATTTCAATGGCTACAGTCAGAACCATTTTGTAAGTAACAAACAATATTACAGTAAAATAATTGCTCATTGCTTTCATTTCAATGGCCACATTTTGTGTTTTCGAACATACTATATGTATTAAAAAAATAGAACCGCTATAAGTAAACAAACCTTTAGCTCCGGAGTTAATGGGAAAAGGTTGAATAAGGGACAGGAATTTATTGACGCCAATTAAAGAAGGAATTTGTAAGGAATAGTTGACTTCCTTTCACCGCAATGTGAATCATGACATTGACTAGAGGTCGCTTGCGGTGTTGAATTGTTCTCTTTTTGTCTACGCAAAACGTTGTTGAATAGGGAGTAACTGTCTCGCTCGTGACTTTTTATCCTCTGGCGTAGCCGAGGCAATTAAAAGCCTACCACCTGCGGAGCTGGCAATGAGAAGTTCGCTTGCTTAAGGGATTATTGTAGGTTGATTATAGCCAAACTTGCTTTTCATGAACACTCGCTCTACAAAATGCATCTTGAAACCCGGAGGCCGTGGGTAAAATTTACAACATTTTTACCCAGAGAACAATTAAAAATCGCCAGAAAATAGAGTGATGAAGAGTGATTTCATCATTTTTCGAAGTTGCTGTTTTACCTAAAAACCAAAGGCTAGATGCCACAGTGTGAATGCGTACAAAATTCCGTGTCAACGGATTTTGGGAAGACGTAATCAATTTTTTAAAATGTTCTGAAAAATTCCCTGACGAAGTATTAAACATGGTTCATTATATAACAGAGTAAATAAATACCTGGCATGTGACGTGTGTGTATTATGACAGTAAGCTGAGTGTGTAGTATTCATGAACTGTGTGGAATACGTCGAATACAACAAACAAGAAAGGAAAAGGGTAAATTTTTTTCAAAATTAATTAAATTGTTATAGTAGCAGAATTTGTGTAAGCGTGTACAAAGTCAAATTAAGAGGTTACAATTCAATCAGGTTGAACAAAACAAATGGAAAATGGGTCCAATTTCTGATAGTTACCAAGCCGTTTAACCCTATTCAGCCCCAACCTCTTAAATCCGAGAGTATTAAAGCTACGACAACGAAATTTGGAAGGCAGATAGTCCGTCTAGAAAGGGTTCCATTGAAGTCCACAAAATTAGCTGATGACGTCATATGACGTAACAATTTGGTCAGGGTCTCAAACGGCTGCCATCTTGGATCCGCCATCTTGGATTTCCTGATTTTTCCAGAACCTGTCAACCTGTTGACAGCTTGTCCCAATTCCCGTTTCAACAGGTGATATTTTTGGCATATTTAGCCACGCTTTTGTTTTCGGCTGTTCAATAACTGTTGACAGTTTCGTCTAACCCTTTTTGAAGGGTCAAATTCAGCCTACATACTCTCTTTACTAATTTTCATATATATTTTTTATGATTACGAAATAGGAGAATTTGTGTGTCATCAGGACATGTAAATCTTCTATTGATCAGTTCCTTCATTCTCATGACCTGTGTGTTATACCATGAAGTGATATTGTAAGGAGAAATTAGATACTGGTCACTTTTGGACAGAAGACGATTTTATCGCGTATTAATCCGGAATTTATATTTAAGGCGATTTCAAGCGACAAATTTAGGTAGTTAGGTGTCCCAATTTAGTTTACAACTTTAAAAAAAAGATAACAAGACATGTTAATAAAGTTATTATTGTTATTGTTAATATTATTATTATTATTATTATTATTATTATTATTATTATTATTATTTCAAGCTGCTGTTGTTGCTACCTACCTTATTTTGTACTCTGAATGACTATTGGACTATTTTTTTGTATCTGGAAGCGAACGGTATTAATTTTCTGTTTGTTTTCGTGGGACAAAACTTCGTTTACAGTGTTAGGTCAGCTACGGTTTTCGGTGGAAAAGCAATAGTAGCTCGGAAATTCGGGGGAGAAGATTTCCGGCCTAAAATTTTCTTGAATGTGGTTACTAACTGATAAGGTCCGAATAGACGAAACCAGTATTGTAGTCGCCCTGAACGATACGTGTGTTGAAAGACGCAAAAAGTTCGCATGCTTCAACAATTTGAGTTTCAGCCAAAAGTTAACATTTCAGCTAGAGAATCTGTAAAGATTAAATAACGCTAGCTTACATACATATCCTCTCCGCTAAGCCCTAACACACGATCTGGGAAAGCAGAAAATGACATAAGTATCAACCCTGACACGATCTGGAAAAATGGAAAGTTTCATTTGAAATATTTTGCTTACATTTCCACGATGGTTGCCCCCGTTTAAAACAACATAACTGCAATTGAGAGGAAAGAAGATCATCAGTCAATACCGTTTGATCATTAAGCTGTTTTGCAAAGAAAGACGCTTCAAATTGATACTGACTTCGGAAAGTTTGAAAATTGAAACGGGTATTTAAAATTAAAAAATAAATAAAACAATCACCTGACTGTGTAATTAGGCTTTCCAGGCTTAAAAAATTGTACCACCCTCTGTGTACTGTTTCATTATGTTTCTTCCAATTTTTTTTAATGGACTGAAAGTGTTTTAGTCGCTGACGTTTTCCTCACATCAATATCCTGAGAGCTTATAGTTGTTTTGACATAAAAATGGATGCTTATATCTACGTCAAGGAAGTTGTAAATCTTGAAAATGAAAAACAAAGTAAAAATCTCTCACCCCAAGGAGAAATTGTTGTAACAAAGTCACCTGAGAGTACTTAAAATAGCTTTCATTTGAATACATTGGTGGTTTTAAGAACACACGCAACAGTAAGCCAAAGACATTATTGAACTAAATAAATCATGCGATAACTGGAAAGGATTGCTAGTTTTGTTACGGGTGGGGTCATACTCTTTTCTTTCTCCACATTAAATTGAAACGTAAAGGTTGCTCAGAAGAAAAACCGTAGAGCTAGGAAAGAAACTCTCTCAGCAATAGGCTTGGATAAATTCTGCCGGCAGAATTTCGAGCAGAATAAGCGATTTTTGAGGCGACCATTCTGCCGGCAGAATAAGGCATTTTGGAGCAGAATTTGAGCAGAATAACGGGAAATCAGTGGCACTAATGATATGCATAATAGTTCTAAGAAAAATTGGAAACTAAATACAAGACAAATGGAAAATACCCTGTGATTAATGCGATGATTAGCTAAAAGGCACTCACATTATCCACTGTTTTGTCTAATATTAGTGATATAAAGTAAGACGAATTACAGTTTTGCTACGCATAATATCTAATTAGTATATCGAAGGGTTAGGCCCAGGCTCCCTTCTTTTGCGAAAATACATAAGGCCCGAAGGGCCGAAAATTTTCTGGTACCCAGCAGAATTCGAGCAGAATGAGGGTGCCCGAGCAGAATTTCGAGCAGAATAAGCGATTTTTACGAGCACTGCCGGCAGGCAGAATAAGCCAATTTACGAGCAGAATTTATCCAAACCTACTCAGCAAGAAGAAAGAGAAAACCAACAAAGCTCAGCTTACTTTATGACGACCATGCAACAAGAGTTGAAATTCATTGAGGCTACCCCTTGTAAGGAATCATCTTCGTGAATCTTGGTGATTGTTTCAGTGGGATCTCAAATCCGGCCCTTTGAATCAGTTCTTAGTCAAACCGAGAGCGCTTTTGTACTTCAATAAGCTTTTCTAATCCGGATGCGGTCGTTTATACGATCAAACTGTATGACGCTTGAATGAGACTGAAAGCCCGTTACATTTAGTTTTTTCATGTATATTTAGTATGAAAAATTGTTGAATCCCCTGTATTCAATGTCATCATGTCGAGTTGGTGCAATCATTTCCCTCTTTTATGTGCTCATTTCTCGATAATCTCGAATGTTGCTTTATACTCAGTTCACATTAAAAAGTTAAATCCCTAATGCATGTCAAGTAGAAGAGGAAATACGAAATGTGCTGTCACTCAAAACCCCAACTTTGCATCAAAGAAATCACAATTTTGGCAGCGTTTAATTAAAATCTTACCGTAAGAGAGACTAAACATCGCGTTTACGGCAAACGGCAAACGTCAAACTGCCGTTTTCCGTCTCCGTTTTAAAATGGAGCATTTCTCCTTAAGCTTCGTGTAAACTCATTAAAAGCTAGGATACACAGAATAGCAGCTTTCTAACTGTTAACCGAAATGTTAATTATCCGTTGAATGTGGTTTCCTCGGAATGTTTTGAAGTAACTCATGCATACTGATTTGAAAGCCTTTTTCATAAAACAGTTGATAGCCTTTGTAAAGGCGATAGCCAAACATCAGCTCGCTTTCTAGCACTTTTTTCTTCCTTTTTGTGTAAACACTGACAGTTAACAGGTCAGTTTCCATAGAAAATAAATAAAACATCCCCGGGCTTAAACACGGGCTGATAATTGTAGCAGAACGATTAAAAACTGACTTCAAAAAGTACTCGCGTCATTGACAAACGCGAAAACGTGCCTCTTCGTGTCACGTAGTATTTTTGCTGTTCATTTTTGCCGTAGACGCGGTGCTTAATCTCTCTATTATTCGCATGCAACGGAAGAACGAGGAGACATTTCAGTAAAGAAAAATTTTCAGATACGGTTAAACGCGAATTTCTGAGGCGATTGAGATCTTCGAACAGATATACCATTTATGTTTCATCTGTGAGGACGTAACTGCAAGTGCCTAAACAATGTTGCTGTTTCCAGAGGAATATGTATTCTTATAATCATAAGGTGATATGCCATATTTGGCATTTTGATCAAAAAGTACTTCCTTAAAAAGATATCAATGATCAATTTCTTATTTTGACCACAGGGTCGATTACAAATTACCACAAAGGAAAATGTCGTCAATATTTAAGCCGAGCTTCACCCATACGAAAACTTTATTTTAATAGGAATATTCGTATGCTTATCACTGTAAGAATTTATTACAACCGCTTTTGCAGAAGTATTGTTCGTGCTCAATATTACAAGGAGTTGTATCCGGTCAGTTCAGTTGCTATCACGACAAACCTTGGCCTTGACCGTGCCGAGTATTATTATTCTGCTTTGTTAACGGTCCCGCCGACACGTGAATAAAGAAAAAGAACAGTCTTCTCGTCTAATTATTAATTGATTTAACAGTTAGTTCCAAGTGCGTTGAATATGAGGTAATAAACAACCGCGAGGTGCGTACAGTTGAGTTGGTTACATTCACCTCTCCAACAAGCCCGCGTTGAATATTTGTCTTTTAAAATGTCCAGTTCCGGCAACCTTAGCTATTTTTAATTTTGGTCATATTTTTAGGGAAAAACCATTGCTTCGCGGACAACTAAAGCTTTTCAACGCCGCACGTGACATTGCATCTAATTTCTGTACAACTTAGAAAGCAGTGTAATATTCTGCGATAACCTAAGGGTGGTGAACGAATAAGAAAGCTTGATTCAATAGCCGAGACTGAGAATTTAATAATGATTTTTGCCTTTCGCTTTTTTTTCTTGTTATACCTTTTATCATACCCTTCACAGGTGCTTTTGACTAAACCGACACTCATCCCTCAGTGTCGCTTCTGTTCATTTATCTGTTTTCTCATTGAAGAAATATGACCGTGTAGCAAACTTCATTTCAGTTTGCTTCAGACGCCGGAAAAATGATGTCGAAATGTGCAAGCCATATGGATTTGTACTGGTTTTTGTTTCCAGTTCTGATGGATTAAATTGATGTGCCAGTGAAAACAGAAATCAACATCACACAGGAAGAACGCGATGACTAAAATTAGAAAATGGCTCCAAAATAAGATGTTAATATAATCCAATACCGTACCAAGAGGTATAATCCAATGAAAACAGTCTCGTGGCTCACAGCGGTAAAGAAAACTTTGTCGTTTCTTTTTATGTGAAGCCCTTTTAATTAATACAACAGCGAACCTAAGAGTGCTTAATGTGGATTTTGTAACTTAACTTATCCAAACACCTTTTCACCACTATATTTCAATTAAGTCAGAAAAAAGAAATGTGAACAGAATACGAAAATAATTGTAATCAAATATGGAAAATGCCAAATTATTTTGATGTCGCCACTTTGCCTCATTATCCGAGTGCTAAAACTTGAAGATAGAGAATTTGAAGATCAACTCGCAGGCCCCACGTTTCTGAAGTTGTTTTAAAAAAATGAATCCAAATAGTAATATTTGGATAATCGTACCAAACATTGCAAAGTCAGCCTAATCTAACAAAATAAGATGGAACGTAGGTAAAGGCGGACGTTGAACGTTCGGAGACTTTCGCTGACGTTAACTACATCACTCACTTCATGAACTCTGAAACAGCAAAAGATTCCTTTCGTCGACCATATGAAAACTAGACCATCCTTGATCTTTATCGTCCAGTCGTTCTTCGACAATCGCTGATGATTCGCTAAAGTAAAGCGCGTTTTCAAATGATTGCAATTCAAAGCTTTTGCTTAGCAATTGATCAATATTATGTAATAGTATGCGATCATATGAAAAACCTACTACTTAGAAATATTGGTCCTCGCTAGAAAGTGCTAAATGAAATTTTGCCTCAAATGTCTTTATCACTCATATCAACTTTAACTTAACAACTTTAACTTATCTTTTGTTTTTCTCTTTAGTTTGACTCAACGGTGAACAATGTTATAGTTGCACTTTAATAAACGGCTATGGTTATCACAGTTTTTAAGGGATCAAAACGGTGGAATTGAAAACAGCTTGAACATCAATTTTGTATACAAAAAAACCTTTTACATCCGAAACAATGTTCTTGTTCGATGTTTCCGAAACCAGTCGAAGTTCTCTCCTTATCATGTTGCCCATTTTCAAATTCATATAATTTCTCCTTTAAACAGCTTGAAGGCAATTAGACAATACAAACCCGTTTTTCCCGAACACACATATACAAAACCCTTAAAGGATTGAACCAAATCAAATAAATTACGTACCTTAACAAAAGCTGGTTTCAGACGTAAGTGGATCTTTTCAGTTCCGAGAGCGAACATGAAATTGGAAAACAACGAGGTTGTCAAGGTAGAGACTTCTTACAAGAAGTATGGTTAATTTTCCAAAAAGTCGCCTACTTTAATCACAGGATTGCCTGCTAGACCAGTTTTGGTTTAAAATTGCTCGCGTTGTTTGGGGCCAAGATCACTGCCTATTTCGGGCCGCCCTTTTCTGTAGCCTATCACGCGAAGAGTCCAGAAGCATCTACCTGTATCTACTCCCAAAAAGTATATATGTTAGTGAAAAAGCTATTTGGTTTACTGAATAGTTTACGCATCCTGCAGCAATCAGAGACGAGACGAAAACACTTTCTAACCTCAATTTTGGCGCCTGTCCTGTTGACATGCTCGCCTGGAAGATATAAATTATATAAAAAAGCTATTATCTTTATTTTGGCAATATTATTCAGATTGTAGGAAATAAAGGAAAAATTATTGCGGGACGTAAGAAGAGAGAGGAAGCCTAAATTAAAAACTCTGATTCTTTAATTAATGTCGTCAGTGTTGCGTATGTCTTTTATTTTGTGAAAGCCATTGTCGTGTAATAAACGTTTCTTTGAATAACCAAATGGCAGACTCATGACAAAAATAGCTTAGATTAGCTTTAACTTAGAATGTTTAAAGGTCTCGGATAAACGGCCTTCATATTTCCTTTCAACACCGTATTAATCCTTTAAGCCCCAATAGTGATCAGCATCAAATTTCTCCTTATCATATCAGTGCATTATAATACATACAAGTCATGAGAATTAAGGAATTCATCACTAAAGATGAATTGTTTTGATGTTTGAACAAATTCTCTCAACTAGCACTCAACAAAATACATGGAGACCAGTAAGGAGAATTTGAATAATGATGCCGGGGATTTAAAGGGTTAAACCAGCTGAATTAAGACGTTAAGGTGGTCTTATACTCAATAAAGGTGACGTTAAGTTGCAAAAGTCACTTTTTTCGATGGCAAAATTGTAACCTTTAAACACTTGGGAATGCTGTCCTAAAATAATCTCACTCGATTTCCAGCATTAAAGCAGCAAGATTTAAGAAATCTGATCAGCAGTATGCGACTTTATCCATAGCAACGGCCAAAGCAACAATTGTTTACATTTATTAAATGCTCAAAAACAAGCCTCAATAAGAACATCCCCCCCCCCCCCCGCCTCTCTGTAAAATGGCATCTGGTAGTACTGTGGGGAGACACCTGACTGAGGAGAGAGTTCCGAGGTCCTATTTTTAACGGAGAAAACAAGACCCAGATCTTACAGAAACGATGGTTTTTGCATCAAGTTACCGTAAGTTGACAGCATTAACAAGCATGTGTGCAGTATCGACGCTAAAGTTCTCCAGCTTCAAAACAAGGTGACAACACTCGAAAGCTCAGTAAAGGAAAACGCCAAAACAGTAAATGAGATGGAGGCTGGAATCACTTCTCTAAATGCTGATGTGGAAGAAATGAAAGCAAAGGCCAATAAAACCAGTAACGAGGTAACTACTCTGCGCCAGCAGCAATGGTACTTAGAAACATATCAAAGAAGAGAGAACCTTCGTTTTTATGGGATTCCTGAACGTCTGGATGAGCAGGAAAACACCAGAGAGGTGCTTGTTAATTTTATGATAAACGAGCTAAACCTTGAAGACGCGCCACAGATCGAATTTCAACGGGTACATCGAGTTGGCAGGTTTGACGCATCACAGCACAACCCACGCCAGATCATTGCTCGCTTTCTCCGCTGTGGGGACCGGGAGAAAGTTTTTTCTCAGGCAAGACAACTTAAAGGCACAGGTATGGGAATATCTCCCGATCTCCCAAAAGGAGTCGTAGATATTAGAAAAAAGCAGATCGAAACCTTGAAAAAGGCTAAAAGAGATGGCAAAAGAGCTTATTTCAGTAGAGCAGAGCCGGACAAACTTTATGTGGATGGACATTTAATCCCTGTTTCAGAGTAATTCAGTTTAAAGTTATAAACAGTAGGCCTTCGTTTGAACTTCGAAAAATTTGAATATTCTGGAGCTACCGCTATGCAAATTGATAATAAGATTGCAAGACTCGGTTGTTAGCAGCTGATCAACAGCTTTGCTGGTTGCTTTTTATAATTACTTAGTGTGAAGTGTTTTTTTTTTCTTTGTTTTTTTTTTTTTGTGTTGGTTACGCTTTTGTTTTTTTTTTTCCTTACTTATGGTAGTATTAATTGTCGCATGTAGTATTCTTTGCATTATGTCACTGTTTTCAGCTTGGTGTAATTTATCTAGCGTTTTGTTAGTTCTTTTTGTTTTGAGTTTAAGCCTTGCATTCAGTTTATATCATTACCAGTTGCCATATTGCGTATTTTTAGAGGTGATCTTGCTAAAGGCCGTTAATATCTTTTTTATCTGATGGAGGGTAACAATTTCCAATTTAAACTGCTTTCTTTAAATGTAAGAGGGATACGTTCTTTCGAAAAAAGAGAATGTGTTTTCAACTGGTTGCTCAAGCAAAATGCAGACATCTTTTTTCTGCAGAAAACGTACAGTACAAAAGAGATTGAAAATCAGTGGCGGAAACAATGGAGAGGAGAGTTGTTTTTCTCTCACGGTACATCGCGCAGTAAAGGCGTCCTTGTTTTAGTGCGGGAAAATTTGGATTTTAAAGTCAAATCAACGTACACCGATGATTCGGGAAGATTTATTTTTCTAGATACTTTAATTCAGGATTCACCGTTTCTTCTAGCAAATATCTATGCCCCAACAAAAGCTTCTGAACAATGTCAGTTTTTAGATGAAATTGCTTTTCACATCGCAGATAAAGTATGTCAATCTGAACATTATATTATTACTGGAGGTGATTTTAATGCCACGTTCGAACCAAATCTTGACTGTTCGGGTGGAAGGCCTTCCATAAAGAATTGCATTAAGAACCTAAATGATATTATGCTACAAAATGACCTGGTCGATATATGGAGAGTGCGCAACCCAGACAAAAAGCGCTTCACTTGGAGACAGAAAAATCCATTAATTCAAAGACGATTAGACTTTTGGTTAATCAGCAATTCTCTACAGGACGACATAGAAAATGTTGACATTTTAACTTCCGTCAAAAGTGACCACTCCGCAATTATTTTGAATATTGATAGCGTAAAGAACTTAAACCACGGTCCATCTTTTTGGAAATTTAATAATAGTCTACTCGATGATGAACAATACATTAAATTGATTGAGCAGCTTGTTCCTGATTGGATTGAGGAGATTAATTATTCTGATGATGCTCGAGTTCAGTGGGATTGGCTAAAATACAATATCCGTAAGGAGACCATTACTTATAGCAAAGCGAAAGCAAAAGAACGAAGGGAAAAAATAAAACGCATTGAAACTCAACTGAAAATTGCTGAGGAAAAATTAGCTGACTCTCCAAATGATGATACACAAAATGAATTTGACGCTTTAAAAAGCGCATACGAAAAAGAATACGATTACATCACGAAAGGAGCAATAATACGATCACGGGCAACTTGGTATGAAAAAGGGGAGAAAAATAATAAGTATTTCCTTAATCTACAAAATAATAAGAAGACAAAAAGCACTATAAGGAAACTCGAACGCAAGAATGGTAATATTACTGTTGACCCGAAATGCATAATGGACGAATTACACTCATTTTATTCAGATCTCTATAAAGAGAAGAACTCCGAAGAGCTAACTTATGAAAATTGTCCTTTCTTAAATTCTGGGAACATACCTAAGCTTTCACCAGCAATGCGAGAATTATGCGAAGGAGAGCTAACTATTGCAGAGTGTTTTAATACTCTTTCGAGTTTTCAAAACAACAAGACACCAGGGAACGACGGACTAACTGTAGAATTCTAGAAATGTTTCTGGAAGCTCATGGGTAGCCTGCTAGTTAATTGTCTAAACTGCGCGTACAAACACGGTGAATTATCTTGCTCCCAAAAGCAAGCGCTTATCGTCTTAATTGAGAAGAAAGATAAAGATAGACGGCAAGTAAAGAACTGGAGACCAATCTCTTTAATCAATGTCGATGTAAAAATTGGCACGAAAGCTATAGCTAAAAGATTAGAAAAAGTTCTGCCGGAAATCATACATCATAGTCAAAACGCATATGTTAAGGGAAGAACTATTTTCGACGCTGTCCGAACCATCGACGATATTATCAAGCTAACATCATCAAATAATATGGGCTCATTACTGGTAGCAATTGACTTCGAAAAAGCCTTTGATTCAGTGAATTGGAATTTTCTTAGACACGCCCTGAGGAAGTTTAATTTTGGTCCATCCTTTATTACTTGGATTACAGCATTTTACTCAAATATTTCCAGCTGTGTGATGAATAATGGATTTATTACACAACCTTTTAAACTTTCACGCGGCGTGCGTCAGGGTGATCCTCTCTCGCCCTATCTGTTTATTCTAGTCCTAGAAACACTCGCGATTCATATTAGAAATGACGAATGCATTAAGGGAATAAACGTTGATGGCCACGAAATTAAGCTTATCATCTTCGCTGATGATCTCACGGTTTTTCTAAAGGATAGCGCATCTTTTCACTGCCTGTTGGCCAAGCTAGAGTTGTTTGGTCAATACTCTGGTTTGAACGTTAATAGAGGAAAAACTGAGGTTATGAAGCTTGGAACCCCTGAAATCTCTGCAGAAGAACTAAAAATAGATGAAATAAAAAAGGTAGTCAAAATTCTAGGGATACATTTCACTTATGATCAGACGCTCTCAGATAAGTTAAATTTTCATACTATCATTAAATCGATTAGAAAGTCAATTAACAGCTGGAACTGGAGAGGTGTCACTTTGCTAGGGAAAATACAAATAATCAAGTCGTTCGCCATTCCTAAAATTCTTTATCGCCTCTCCCTTGTCTCAACAAACAAAACCTTTGTTAAAGAGGTCAATCAGGTGCTGTATAATTTTGTGTGGAAAGGCAAGGATAAAGTTAAACGGCTCGCTCTGATAAACAGTGTCGAGAACGGTGGGTTAAATATGCCGCACATCGAGTCTCTCATTGACACGCAAAGGATAGTATGCATCAAAAAGTATTTGGGTGATTCACCCTGTTCCTGGAAAATTATTCTCGACCATTATCTTCATAAAGTCGGGGGCAGTTTACTTTTCCACTGTAACTTCGAGTACACAAAGCTCCCATTGGACCTCCCCGATTACTACAGGGAATGTCTCGCAACTTGGACAAAATTAACTGCCTCACCTGTCTCTTCAATGGATGAGATCGTTAACCAAATCTTATGGAACAACAAATTCATCTGCATTGGACAGAAATCAGTTTTTAACCGCAAACTTTTCTCCTTGGGGCTACATAAAGTAGGAGACCTTTTTAACGAGATATATATTAAGCCACATACCACCTTGCAAAATCTAAATGCCGTGGATTTTTTATTTTTGAATGGTCTTTATGATTGCCTTCCACCTGAATGGAAAAAGGTGATGACCAACGATCCTCCATCGGTGCTCATTAAAATTAACCATATATGGGACGATGTGTGTTTGTACTCAAGCAATGATGCCCTTTTATTAAGTGAATTGTCCTCTAAAAAAATCTACAATATTTTGGTGTCAAAGATTTCGATTAGTCCGTCGGCAAAAAAGAAATTCGAAGATTCATATGCTTCTACAGAGCAAGCCCTTGACTGAAAAAGAATTTATAGCAATGCTTTTAGATGCGCAATAGACACCAAAACGCGTGAATTTCAATACAAGATACTAAATAGAATACTTCCATTAAATGATTTCCTTTTTAAAATTGGCAAGTCCAATTCTCCTCTCTGTTCTTCCTGCCAATCCTCTGAGGAAAACATGTCCCACTTCTTTTTCCATTGTCCTTTGGTAGCAAACTTTTGGCAATCAGTTAAGCATCTATTGGGGGGTTATGAGCTAATTGAAAGAGAAGTGATCCTAGGGATCACCGACACAGTTGAAAATGTATTTCTAAAGAATCATCTAATTCTATTAGGAAAACAACATATTTTCAGATGTAAACATAACAACTCTCTTCCCAGTGCAATCAGTTTCACAAAAACTTTGAAAGCAGTGTTTGATTCTGAACGTTTAATTGCTAAAGAAAATAACAAGATCAACCTTCATTATGACAAATGGAAAGATTTGTTAGGTTACCTCCTCTCTTTTTAAAATAGCTGGCAAGCACACGGCACTTCTTGTTTCTTTTTTGGAACAACTATCTAATCAATTAAAGGTAATTTACTGAACTGTATGTTGTTAAACATATATAATGTCTGTATGCACTGCGCTGTCTTTGTGTTTTATAATTTTAAGAAAAATGTAAATTTGTAGTGTAATGTAAGAAGTAATGTAATATAGTCGTAAGTTGTGTACTGTAGGTTATCCTAAGCTATATACTTTCAGTAGTGTATTGTAAATAAGTCATGTAGTTAAGTTGTAAGTATAAGTAATGTATTGTAACGTGTAATGTAAGTAAGTTATTGTATGTATTGTAACCTGTTGTTGAAAAAAATAAACAAATTACAAAAAAAAAAAAATCACGTTACCGTAACTGCACTCATCACGACCTTTTATGGTGAATTATACTTGGATACTGCGTTTCATTTGTATTTTCTAGTTTGGAAAAATTGGTCTTAAGCAATTTACATATTTTAAGTAGATGTAGGAAAAACGTATTTTCCTATTTCATTCAAAATTAAACGGATTTAATCAATTCGTTTTGTACGCACCTCTGCATGAATTCCATAAGTTTTAACGAAACGTAGATAAAAGATAAATTTTCGTAACCTGTTATCACAGTGACGCTAAACAAACCTTAAAACTGGTTCACGATTAAGAATTCTCACCACTGACAGAGACTGCTTGTAAGGCACAAAGTGTTAATTTTTCATCACCTAAGATTGAGTAAATCCTCACCGCTGTTTAACTGGCGCAGCAAACGTCTTCCTGTGTTTTGAAAACAAAATTAGGAAAAGGAAATAATTTTTTATCGTTACTTTATTTCGCATAAAAAGGCGTACTTAATAGTTGGTCTGAAATATTACAATCTACAAATAAAAACAAACATGTCAAAAGGCGTTTGATTAATCGATTATTTGCAATCATTGGCGATCACATGGAAACCAGCCTTTAAAGCCTAGGTTTGATGTTTCTCACTCGCCAGACATGAGTCGCCCATGATGACACTGAAAGGTGAAAGATGTGTCAATAAAATGAGTTCGCAGAGTAAATACTAATTTAATTTCTGAATATAAACACCCACACGGAAGCAGAAGTTCTACCGAATATCTCCTTCACCCTTATTTTGTGTTAAATAGACGAATCATGCTTTCTTTTGAAAATTCAAAATAATACCAATCAACAATCAATAAAAATATGAAATAGAGGCAATTTGATTAAAGGGCAAAGTTAGAATATATTTAAACAGATGTAAGTTTGAATTTTAACATCAAAACTAAATGCGAGCTGAAAACGTTCATTGACGTTAAAAATCTTAGTAAGATAACGCCTGCAGGACAAACATTTGGCCGACAGAACATCGATCTTGCCTGGTTTGATTCGTGACAAAGTTATTCAGGAAGACGTCAAAGCTTTCTCATTATGTTAAATGTTTTGAAAGTAATGTTACTTTTTCCTTTTAATCAATCAAGTAAATAATAAAAGTGACGATAAAAAATGTGTATTCCCCTAGTTTGTTCAGAGTCTGAACAATAATCAATACGGTTTGTTAGTACCTTGATGCTCGCTGAATCCTATCGAAGACTAAACTTTCGTACTTAAGACATTTCAAAGCAGGGAGTAGACTCTCTTTCGCACCAGCCTTCTAGTTAAATCCTACAGTATTACCAAATTGCAACCGTTAAACATGGAATATATGAAGTGAGTAACGCCCGTATTCTGGTCCGCTTTTCATTGAGCCAGCTAAGGTTGTTAAAACCTTCATCCATTTTCCAAAAAGAGTGCATAAATAAAGCAAATTTTCATTTAAATTATTTTTAACTTTAATTACTTGTTATTAAAGAAGTGTGTATTCTTAAGTATCGTGTATCTTGCAGCTTACAAAAAGAAATACCATTGTCAAAAGGTTATTAATATGTTTTTAAAAACCTCCCAGCCGCACATGCAAGACACGAAAACTTTTTTGTTCGGGAAAAATCTTCTACTTTTACCCTTACATGGCCACTGTCTCCTTTATGCATGTTTTGAGAAAGGAAGGAAAAGAACTCAATGCCGGTGGTAAATTTTTAAATATATATATAATATATAAAAATATCAAAAAATACTGGTAGCGGACGAATCAAAAGGAGCCTTCTTCAAACGTACGATTTTTTTTTATGACAGCTCTCATTGACACACATGTAAAATGAGGGTTCTGGCGCAGAAATTTTATTAAGCGGTTTTCTCCCCGAAACTCGGCTCCCATGCTCGCCTCGTTTCGGTGAAAACCGCTTAATAAAATTTCTGCGCCAGAACACCTCATTTTACATGTGTGCGAGTGTAAAATAAAGCAAACAGAATAAAAACGAAGCGCGTCACTGCGCGGGTCCAGTGAAGAGGATGTGTCACAGAAAATATTTTCTATTTAAGAAATGTCTGCACTGTTTATATACAAAAGTGCGCCAGAAATATTTCCTATTGAACAAGTATCATCACAAGTATTTAAACCAAAATGGCAGCCGCAAGATATTCGTACTGGAAAGAGGTACATAACGAGTTATTAAAACAACCTTTCTGTCATAACAGACAGCAACTTGTGCGTATAATTATATGTTTAGATTATCTAGACTGTCGCTGGGAAGGTCTTTGTTACCCTTGTTTTAAGCAAGGAATCAAACATAAACTGTTGTACACTCCTCCGATCGAGAATTTACCGTTATTAAAGATTTGTTCTGATACTTACGATTGGCACAGCTCATATAACGAAATAAAATTCGAATATTAACCACTGATAAACAGGTATTATTCATTCAATCTATGATATACTACTTTACAACCGAAAAAAAAGAAAAATAACTTAACACACATTTTTTTTTCATCTGATTAGATATTTATGAGTCAAATGGTTGCCGGATTCAACAACTGTCAGGTTATTGAAGCAATACAAAACCTACCACCAGAGTTACGTGAGATAATTTACAAACATTACCTCGCCATAAAAATGAAAGAGCGAGAGGCTTTGGGTTGGAACCTGGTTCACAATGAGCTTTTAGTTCAACCTTTCTGTTCTGAAATGGAGCGGCTTGTACATATTATAGTGTGTGTAGCCTATATGCACTGTTGTTGTGGAGGGTGTTGTTACCCTTGTTATAAACAAGAAGAAATCTTTCATGAAATAACCACCCCAGTTCCAATACTTGATATAACTCTAGTTAATTATTGCACTGATATATGGGAAGAAGACCACAGCCATTAAGTTGTGTTTACAGAGCGTGAATTCGCGGTCTGGTGAAACTCACAGACAATGACGTAATTTATATTCTCGTTCAAACATTGAAGGGAAACCCCCTAACAACTCAAGCTTGAAAAAACAAATCAATATTCACAGACAGGTTACATTAATTCATAATCAAAATATTCATTACCGTCTGCGAAAGTTTTGAGACCTATTTTGTAGACAAATTGATAATAATCATCTTCCATCAGGTCTTCTGTAAGTCGTTTAGGGGCCCACACACAAAACTCATCTCCATTTTTTGTTTCCAAAGTTAAAATAGCTGAATCCCCATATTTACCTTTTCTATATTTAACTTTTAATTTTGTAAATAGTGTCTGAAATATCCCGCCATTTAAAAATTTCTTTTCTTTCAAAACTTTCTTCTGTTGGCCAGTCTTGTGAGATCGCATGTTGATATGTGCAGCCAGCCATAGTAAGAGATGTGTTGAAGATACATTTGTTTAAATAGCGTGTATTTTTCTTCTCGAGGTAAAATTTTGTGAAGCGCATGCGTAACACAACCAATTATTGCGACATTTAGGTGAAGGACAGAAAAAGGGTACCATAAGGAATAGAAGAAGAAAAATGTGTTTAATATATATTGAAAGTGATCAATATTAATTAGTTCACTCATTGGTAAAGCCTTAGGGGGGTGATGGTTGGCCACCATCTGAACCCTGTTTGAGGGTTTGCATGCGGTGAATTACGAGGTATAGGGGAACTCCTTCCAGTGGGAGAGTACCCTCGGGTGAGCCCGCCTCGGCCCTACTGGTGACAGGGGGGTGCTCAGAAATCCCTCGGGATTTCATCCTCGCTCCCAGAGGTAAAATGTGGAATGACAACCGCCTTGTCAGCGGTTAAATCCTCACTTCGGTGAGGTGAAAGTCCTAGCCGAGGCTAGGCAAGAACAGCCACGAGCGCCCCCCGACAAGGGTTTTTGCTCTTTTATGTGACCTTTCACGCAATGTCACGCGTGACTGTCACGTTAGCCGTCACGCAATGTCACGCCTCTTGTCACATAAGGTCACGCGTGACTATCACGCATTTTTTGTTGTTTATAAGAAAAAAGTTTTATTTTTCAACTTTATTAGGAAAAAATCTTATTAAGGAACCACATCATAGCCTGAAGTTGGGTAGCCATCTTCATCACGAGTTGGTAACATTATTTTTGAAACACACTCACGAGTAATGTATCGTATTTGTCTAATATCAGGAGGAGTGAGAAGTTCAAAAAACCAATAACAAATAGCTGCAAAAAGTGCAATCATTTTGTTAGCGTATATAATTACTTTAAAAATCTACAATTGAGCGAATTTTTTATCATACTTTCTTTGAATAGATAGTGGAATTTCCATACAATGATCAGTGACGAAATTATCTATTATTTTCAATCTATCAAGAAAGACCTTTTCGTTGAAAGCTTCGCCTCTGAGGAAGAAGCGAATCTCATCAAGAATTTTCTGGTATTCGATACGGGCAAAATTTGCTTGTTCTGTTTTCTTATCGTATTTCTTAAGGCTAGCTATTGCTTTCAAAATAAGACCAACACCAGTTAAAGTTGCCATGACAGCAGGGTTCAGTGTAATTCCTCCGGCTACTGCGGCACTGATTATTAATTTTCCAGCTGAAAGATTACAAACAAAATTTTTTCTTCGAAAACCGCGATGCAACTTTTCATAGCCATAATGTTTCTTATGGTAATAACCATACAAATCTTTCAGAATTTTAACTTTCTCTGTGGAAAGTGTTTGGTCGATATGGTTGAATTCGAAAATGTCCCGCATTGTGTTATATAATTAATGTAAAAATTTTTATGGAGCTCTATATTCAATCAATAGTAATATTTCCTCATTTGATACACCCGCCAATTCCACAGTCATAAGACCAAACGCCAGTACTAAATTGATATTTATTGTTTGTAATTGAGTTGCTGTGGTTGAAGTGTAAGTGATTGGTTGAGGTATTAAATGAGAACTGTGTTTTATGATTAAAGAAATAGGCGTATATTGACTTTTAATTTTGACATAGAGCGCTTTTATAGTTAATATGTGACTATAATTTGGAATGACTATTTTATCCCAACCATTTAATAAAAATTTGAGCCCATTTTTGGTATTTAAACGACCATGTATATAATGAACGGAATTACTTATTTTATGTCCGTTTAAAGACAAATCTGTTTCCATTACCATTTTTCCGTTTTCAATAACAAAAGCGGTGTCATAGACACTTGGGTCAACGTTTGAAATTGTTTCTTTAACACCATAAACAATTAGATGACCAATTGTTAAAAATGATGGATTACTAACTGTACCGTGCAGATCAAGATAAAGAAATTGTGGGGGTGAGCTACCCCATCTGTGAAAATTGATAACTGTTTTGGTGTACTTCTCGAATGTTTTTGTTGCATAATTGGAAATTGAAATCGTCGTTGCTTGCACTGTCACACTTATCTCATTCATTTCCGGCGGAAACCATTCAACGACCATTGTATAGTAACCGACCGGAAGTTTATATAGGTTAAAACCGAGGCGTGACCGGTACTGGTTGGGTGAACCTTTTTCAAACAAGAGTTTAAGTTGGTAAGCTTTTTTATTTATTTGATGTGGAGACTCGGGAAAATCGTTGATACCCAAAACCTCGATATTGTTTTCACTCGAAGATTCATCAGTGTCTTCCATCAAGTATCTGAAGGCGTCTCTTTTTTGCCCCGAGTTAATAATCTGAGATTCATGAATTTTTTGAGTGACAAGATCTCTCACAGTTGTTATTTCATTTTGCATAAAATCAACATTAACTGCGGATTTCGAGTCTTTGTAATCGGTTTGTAAGTTAACAATTTTATTATTGTTTAAATTCAAGTTTCCAGTCATATTGTTAGTACCATCAAATTTGAGAAACTTTTTGTTTGTTACGTCATCAATTTTTTAGTTAACAAACTCGACACATGCAGCGTCTCTTTTGTTTGATGGAAGATCAAGATTGATAATTGATTTATCTTTCATGTCAATATCAGCTTCTTTATCCAGTTTTTTCACAAGCTGATTATCGACATATTTTTTGTTTGTGGCTTGGTCTGCCTGTACTGGGTCTTTTACGTTGTAGATTGTATTATTGTTCATATCAATGCTTGCTTCCATTTTTCCGCCTTCCTTTTTTGAAAGAAAGAGATTTCTCGTGTCCTGATAGTTAATTACCTTTGTCAGATCACCGTGGACAGGATAAGGGTTGCTTTTTAATCGCAAAATATCGTACTTATTTTGCATGTCAATATTAGCAGAACCGCTGGCACTACCCTGAGGGCCAGGATCACCTTTATCACCCTTATCACACTTATCACCCTTATCACCTTTTAAACCCTGTGACCCTTTCTGTCCTTGGGGACCAATCGTACCTTGTGGTCCTGTGGCACCTTTTTCACCCCTTGGTCCACGAGGGCCTTGTAGTCCCGCTGGTCCTTTGTCACCCTTCGGCCCAGGAGGACCCTCAGGACCAGGAGGACCACCTGGGCCAGGAGGACTCACTTTTCCACCTTCACTCATCGTAGTGTGGCTGGTTCCACCTATTTGACTGTTAATATACCCCATTATATATCTTCATCAAAATTTTTTAAAATTAATTTTTGGGGTTTGTCATAGTAAAAGAAAGAATATTTTTTATCGGTAGCGTGGTCTAAAGCGTTCTGATCCACACCTATCTCGTCTGCAATCCGTTTGTTTTCTCTTGGAAGAAATCTAAAAATACAAAAATGGCTGCAGTTATCACGGATGTTTTACGGCACCTTGAAAAAAGTTTGAGTGAGGTAAATAACGCAGCAGTTTCTGTGCCGCCCGTTGATGAAATAATTAATAATGCTGTTTTGGTTGCTTTCACAAACAAGATCGTCAAAAACAACTATTTTTTGGTTGTCCGTCGGAAGTTCTTCGAGTGGAATAATTTCATCACCATAAGCCTCAATAACCTCGTAACCAACCTTGGGGTTGATTCGTTTAGCAAACTCCTGCAAAAGATCCTGGTATCTGTTCTGGTGCAGGTTCTTTGAAAATAGGTAAATTTTATCATACTCTAACAACTCATAAAGCATATGTAGTAATGTGTTTGTTTTACCAGAATTACTGGTCCCACAAATTAACATCCGAAAAACATCTGCTGGCATACAAGGGTGACCTTGCCTGTAGTCACTCTCGGAAGAACCTGGGTCATAATTTGGAATCTTCATTTTTTTTTTCGCTTCTATATATTAACGCTGGAAATATGTCAATGAAAAAATGGCGTCAGCGGGGTGAAGAAAAGTTGAAGCTTGATGAACAAACAGAAGAAATTCACCAAAAATTCAAAATGGATAAAATAAACAAAGAGTTTGGTCAGCTTTCAGGAGAAGAGTTTTTAAACCAATCACAAAAAGGCTTGATGAAAAGAGCACCACTGTGGAAGAAGAAGAGGAGGAGCAGGAAGTTCCTGATTACACAATGGATGAATTTGACGAAACTTACCCATTTGGTGATGAATTCAGACCGGATGCACCAACACCATCATCATCACCACCACCACCACCCCCATATGATGATGATGGTGATGATTTTCCACCACCACCCCCACCGCTGATGGAAGAAACATCCAAAAGAAAAGAGTGGGCGAAGCCGAGACCGGTTGAGCCTGAATATCAACACGAATCAACCCTGTTGCAAACGGTCAATCAACTGATCACGAAATACGGAAATGATCCCACTACAAAGTAAGAAAATCGAAATTAGGTTTGAAAGGTAAAACCATTGTGGAACTAAAAAAGATAAGAGATGGGATCGATGAAAAAAGAAGGGTGACAAAAGAATCTCTTTTTTCGAAACGGTTACAGGAGCGGAAAAAAGACTGAAGTCCACTTCCTTACAAGAAAAAAGAGAAAGACCTCTAACGCCTTTGGAAAAAACTGTCATGAGCCGAAGACCTGCTTTTGAACTTTCTGACAATGAAGATGACTCTTATGAACAGGATTGGGAAACCGAAGGAAGTAGCTTCTATGATGATGAAGCTGAAAAATTCATCAACCAACTTAATTTGAGTTTTGCATCAACAAAAGCAGGAAACAGCTCGATAAAACTTAAAAAACAGGTATTTTATCTGCTTAATTCACTTGTTGAACTCGGTAGAATAAATGAAGAGCAAAAGAAAAAAATTATTTCTTTTATATAAAAACAATAATGGGCTTTGACATACTGCTTGACTCGAGCCTTGCAAAACTAGAAAGAGGTGGAGAACGAAATGTTTCACACGATTTTACAGTGAAGTTTCATCCACCGATTGAATTGGGTAAAGGAAACTATAAAGTTGCGCTGAACAGACTTATCACAATGAGTTACTCATGGAATAATATCGATTCTCGTTATGATAACAACAAAATTCGCTGGAAGAAAAAAACAGAACAAGCGTGGAAGACCTTAACTTTTCCGAATGGAATATATGATTACAAAAGAATCAACGATTATATTCAGCAACACACCGGTAAAGTAGACCCAACAAACAAAGACAGTGATTACATTTTCACAATGTATTTCGATATGTCAATTTATAGAGTTGTGACTTTGATACATAAAGATTATGAGCTTGACTTGTCTCAAGGAAATTTTGGCGAATTGATTGGTTATGGAAAAAGTACCATGAGGGGGGATGTTGTCGGAAGGAAAGTTCCAAATATTACAAGAGGTGTTGATTGGGTTTATTTGCACTGCGATCTTATCTCACGCCGAACAAACAATGTTCCAAGCGATGTGTTATACAGTTTCTCAACATCAGATCTTCAGGTAAGCTATCCATTTCGAAAAGAGCCACGTCGACTTGAGTGGCAGCCTGTTAATAAAAGTAATATAAATGCAATAAGAGTTTGGGTGACAGACGGAAGAAACAATATTCTGGATCTCAACGGGACAGACATTGCAATAAGCTTAATGATTGAAAAAGATTAAAGTTTTTGTCGGTATAATATACAATCATGTATCATCCAAGCGAGTGGGCAAGATACTTTGATGAAAAAACCGGGAGTTATCGATATAAACACAAAGGGTCGGGTGTGATCCGTGACACCTTCATGACAATTGGTAAAGTACTCAAAAACAATGTAAAGAATGTTGCAAAAAAAACTGCTGAAAAAGCCACAAAAACAATCGCTGAAAAAGCGGGTCAGAAAGTTGGTGAACTTGCTGGTGAAAAGGTTCAAAACAAATACGAAAATTACTGCAAGAGAGAAAAAAACAAAAACCGTTGTCACAAGGCGCAAAAAAGAAACTTGCAAATATTTTGCAAAACCCAACACCAAAAAAATCAGACGCTCTTGTGAAATTAAATCAAATTTTGGCAAATGAAATTTAATTAAAAAAATTTTTTCTATAAATATAATAAGCACTTGCAACATGTTCAGAAGTAAACCATACCTCGAAGAGACAAAATACGTTCGAATTAATTTAAACACTCCGATTGAACTTCCTGTGAACAATCAATTTCAAAGAAAAAATGATTACAAATTCGATGTGACAAACCGAGACAATTTTTATGACTGGTACAACGCTTATTTTCGAGTTGATTTCAAGTTTGAAGCAAAAACAAACGGAGGTAACATTGCTGCTGACACTGAATCAGCTCCTATTAACGGTTCTTTCTCATTGATCAAAAGTTTGAAAGTAATTTCATCAGGGAAAAAATTGTACGAGGCAATCGATATTCACAAAGGTATTTTCATCAAAAATCTGCTTGATTTTTCAGATGATTTTTCAAGAAGTGTTGCAAAAAACCAATTTTGGTATCTTGACTCTGACGCTACCACAGACACTGATGGCAATGCGACAAACGTCGGAATGCGGGCAAGGGCGCTTCTATCACATGGAGGTTTAATGGTTCAGACTATTATCCCTTTAAACAGATACTCTTTCTTCGAAGGTCTTTCCGATAAATTGCTGCCACCAATGCAACTTAATTTTGAAATTCAACTTCAAAACGACCAAGAAATGATTTTCCAAAACAATAACACAGATCTAAGAAGAATTGTCGTTCGTAAATTTGAGCTGTGCGCCCCACAATTGCATTTTACTGGTAAAGGACAGACTCTGGTAAATGAAAATTTTTTGAAACCAACCCAATGGAAATACCTGAATGAAACTTTGCATAACAGCAGCGCCCGAAGGGATGCGAATGGTACGTGGTTAATTACACCGGGGGTAAAAAACCCCAAGCATGTTTTTGTCTTCATTCAACAAACTCGGAAACAAAATGATTACAGGTACAACCCTTACATCTTTGACACATTTGATATCGATGGTGATGACTCAGCAAGATTGGACACTTGCCGCCTTCAGTACGGCACAAAATTTTACCCTGAGCTTGATTACGACCATGATTTTAAAATAAGAATTTTGAATGATTTGATCAATTTCCGATACAGAAAGAACGACTACAATACCGGAGTTCAGCTGCAGCTTGCAAATTTTGAGAAGTTATACCCAATTATCTATTTTGATCTACGAAACATTGAAGAAAGTGTGACAGGCGACCCGAAAAAGCTTGAATTACATTACAGACTGAATGCAGCCGCAAACGCTCAAGATTATATGATCTTCGCTTTGGTTTTGAATGAAGATAAATTCGTGCTAAAACAAATTGGCAGTGAGCTTGTCGTTGTCTAGGAAAAAAAATTGAAAAAAAAATTTGAATATAATATACACACAAGATGAGCACAACTTATAATCCTTTCAAAATAGCACTGACTGATGGCGAGAAAAAAAAACTTCAAAAAGCTTATGTAACAAAGATGCCTGTTGGTCTGAAAGTCAAACCAGACCAAATTGGGTGTGGTGACGAACTTCTTCTCACTGAAACTCAAATCAAGCGATTGAAAAAAAGATCGGCGGCAGGGAAAGGAGTGGTAATAAAATTAAGCCAGACACAGATTCAGAACACTGCGCAGCGTGGTGGAAATTTGTTTTCTGCTATGTTAGGTTTGGCACGACCTTTGATAAAGCCAGCCCTTGCAATTGGAGCATTAGCGAGGGCAGGTTTGAGTTTTGGCGCTGAAAAGGTGCTGAAAAAGATATTTGGAAATGGCTTTGGACCAAGGGAAATTGAGCTTTATAAACTTGTCCAGCAAATGATTCCTTCTCAAAAAAAGGCGGCAGAACAATATCTTGTTGGCGAAGGTTTGGTGAGAGGAAGCGGTGCACAATATGGTGGCTTCCTTGGTATGTTGGCGTCTATCGGAGTGCCTTTAGCCATTGATTTAGTTCGAAAAATAATTGGAAAAGGTATGCAAACTCAACCGCCGCCACCACCGCCACGAACAAGACGATCACCACAAATACCACCACCAAAAGGTAAAGGAATGCAAATTCAACCTCCACCTTTTTTCGGAACTTGGGATGATTATTATCGTTTAAAAAAAACTGAAATTTGAGGATAAACCTTTATCCAACATTGACCTTAGAAAATGGTGCAACTTTTTACAAATTCCAATAAAAGGTATTTTTAGCAGAAATGAAACAAAACCCTTGTTTCATTCTCCATGTATTATAAACTTGGATGATTTTGGAAGTTTGGGAACTCACTGGGTATGTTGTTGGCCAAAAGAAAAAGGTCTTTACGAGTATTTTGATTCATTTGGCTTTCCGCCACCTTTAGAATGGGAACAAGAGATGTCAATGCATGGGATGAAACATTTTTTCAGAAATGACAACCAAATTCAATGGGAACAAAGTGTGAGATGTGGTTATTACTGCCTTCTCTTTTTAAACGAAAGAAATAAAGGAACAAGTTTTGCCGATATTTTGAAAATGTTCTCCAACGATTTACTTCAAAACGAGGAAATAGTGAAAAATTATTTTTCTTAAAATATATATATACACAATGGAAGTGTACTGTGTGAAAGAAAAGCGGCACACACCCAATGTAAAGGGGACCGAAAAAGTTATAATCACAAAGAACAATCGAAAACTCTTGAAAGTAAAGTGCGCAAGTTGTGGAAAAATGAAATCAAGTTTTTTGCCGGGAAACTAGGTGAGCCCTCCCTTGCGGAGGGCAGTGGAATATTCGGCGATGTTGCCATGGCAGTTGGTGATTTTGCTATTACAAAAGGAATCCCATATCTTGCGAAAAAAAAAGTGTTGAAGCTGGAAGATATTACGCTTCTGAAGCAATGAGAGACCCCAAACTGCAAAAGAAAGCAATAAATTACACACTTGACAAAGCCCGCCCAGTCATTCAAAAAGTTGGAAGTGAAATGTTAGATCAACTTTCAACTAAAGTTCGACCAAACCAACGTTACAAAACTGACAGACCTGATTTGGATGGTGCTGGATTTGACATACATGCTGCAATTGGGAAACTTCCGAAACCAAAAAAAGGTTGGACATTGCCTGGGCATAATTACACAGGGCCATACAATCCTCTTGAAAAACAGGTGAAATACGATCCAGAAACGGGTGAAAATCTGGAAGTATATCAACAGCCAACAGGCGCAACAGATGCGATTGCAATGCAACATGATGTTGATTATGATGTTTGTTCCAACCGTGAAAAAAAAGTATGGTGAAAATCTTAAAAAATGCAAAAACAAAGCAGATAAACAAATGGTAAGATTTCTTGACGAAGTTCCTTACAAACAAAGGCAGTGGGGTCATGCGGCTGCAAGAAATGTGATCAATGCTAAACAAAAGTTAGGTTTGGGTTTGAAAAAACAAAAAGGGACTGGTGTTTTGGACAAACCGTTGGAAGCAGTTAATTTTGCTGAAACTTTGACAAAAAAATTATTCCTTCCACAAAACCTTTTTTCGATAGGTATTGGTCTTGTGATATTGCAAAAAATGCTTTCACAGGTCCAACTGGCGCCACAAGCAAGAAATTTTGGACTCATCCAAAAAAGGGTACTGTCATGCGTTTGGTGAAAAATCCGAAAACAGGCAAATATGAAAATGTTTATGAAGAACCTTGATTGGTTTTCAACCACCATTTATAACACTCCTGTTTTGCGTGCCGCCAACTTTCTAAGCTTTTTGGAAGGTGATTAGAAATAGATTCCATAATTTCTTTTTTCTTAGGCCAGCATTCAGAAGATACTGTTTCAAAATAATTGTACAGAAAATAGGGGTAGTTCACTGACTTGCCGGACATCTTCTGAAATTGAGCAATAACGTTACCAAGAAAATCTACCTCGCTGGAAGAAAACATTTCTTTAATGTTCCATTTTCGCAAAACACTTTTTAAATAATCATTATTCGTTGGAAGAGCAGTGGAACTTCTTCTCCAATTTTCTTCTTCAAAATATTCATAATCATCACATTCAATCACTCTACCAGATTTTTATCATGCAAGACATAACTCATTCACCACATAAACTATTTGCTCCTCGCATGAAGGAAAACGATTAATCTTTTTTGATAACAGGCTTATTTCATTTCTTTTTTGCAACATTTCTTGAATTATTTTCGACGAAATTTTCTCACCTCGCAAACAACCAAACGGGTCGTCCATTTTTTATTGTGTATAGTATACAATGAGCTCACGCGTTTTAAATAAGTTGTCAAAAATTTATTACAGCCCGCAAGGGTATTGGAAAGGGTTTGCAGCATTTAAGAAATTAGCCCAGGCAGCGAAAGTTTCGGAAGATGTGGCTCAAAACTGGTTGATGAAGCAAGCTCTTTGGCAGGTTTATTTACCAGCCCCACGTTATATTCCAAGACCTAAATTTGATGTTCCTGTTCCAAACAAAGTTCACCAAGCCGATCTTCTATATCTTCCACACGATCACCCACCACGCTCCCGTAAAACTTTTAAATATGCTCTCACAGTGGTAGATGTGGCCTCTCGATACAAAGAGGCCGAACCGTTGACCACAAAAGAGGCTAAAGAAGTTGCAGCTGCTCTGGAGCGGATTTATAGTCGTGGTCCTTTGAAGTGGCCGAAACTGCTTCAAGTCGATCCTGGTCGTGAGTTTATGGGCGCTGTGAATCAACTGCTTTCGAAACATAATGTTGAGGTTAGACGTGGTCGTGTGGATATTCACCGTGATCAAGCTATCGTTGAAAGATTCAACCGCACCCTGGCTGAACGACTGTTTAAACAGCAATATGGGGTTGAAATGCGCCTCCCTGAGGGTCAGAGGTCTACTGCGTGGGTGAAAAGGCTTCCTCAAGTTGTTGCCGCTCTGAACAACGAGGTAACAAGCCTTACCGGCAAGAAACCCGCCGTTGCCATTAAAGAAAAAAATGTTTCTGCAAAGCCATCGACACCTTATTCAAGGCCTCTTGAGCAAAGGGAAAGAAAGCTCCCCTCTCTCGTTAATGTGCGCTATCTCTGCCAACCTGGTGAGCTTGAAGGTGGTGTAAAAAGAGCTACAGATCCAATCTGGTCTTTGAAAGTTTACAGCATTGAAAGATCTTTTACCAAACCAAATCAACCCGTTCTCTACTATTTGCACGACGGTCCCAAGCGCGGCTTCGTGCGTGAAGAACTGCTGGTTGTCCCTCCAAACACACAGTTACCCCCCGAGCAACTTTAAAACTTCGGCATCTAACTCTATAAATTCATCATATGTTAATGTTGGTATTTCTTTGTACCCATAAGCTTTTGTATGAATACCATCGTCACATACCCATCGTTTTGAATCAAATGGTGAAAGCGAAATTTTGTTAAGATGCATTCCGTATATCTCATGCCCCTCGCTTCGAAGAATGTTCATTCCATGCCATAGCTGCTCCATACCAAAAAGCGTTTCCTTGAACTGTTCATGCATTATTCGTTTCTTTACAACACTCTTTTTTACACCCTTTGCTTTTTTGATATTTTTTCGTCTGCCTTCAAGATAGAGTACATTTTCGGTCTCAGACACACACACTCTGCTATGAGGGTTCCGGAACATTCGTCTTTCATTTTGCCCAAGACCTTTTTGTTGGCATTTGAGTAAAGTGGATGCTCCTTCGGATAGTCGCTCGTATCATATAGATTTTTGTTTGTTTCGATGTCTTTGTAGACGTCATCCGTTTCAATCTCAAACAGAAGGCTGTCGGTGTTTGTGTACAAGAGCTCGCACTTTGGTCCGTATTGCTTTTTTAGTTTGTTGTAGAAAAACTCGTACATCAAGATCTTGCTGTTGTCAAGGATGGTCATCCCCGTGTAGACCGGCTTGTTGAGCAGCAGCCGACTTTTGCGCATGTCGATTCCGAACAGGTCGTTTGAAAACATAACATGCCTTGAGTACAAAGGGCTAGCAACCAATTTCCTTATTTTGTCTGTCTCATTGCTTCTCACTATTTTTATGTCAACACGGTTACGCAGGTTTTCCATGGTTTTGCCGAAAACTGAGTTATTCATGAGCTTGTAAAAGTTTTTTTCAAAGTCGCTCATTGCGTTTTTCCTGAATTCTGTATTCATCCGGATGTACGGCTCCATCCAGCATTCTTGTTCGAACTCCAACACCCTGTGCACGCGCTTCAGTTTCATGCCCTGCCTCAGATAAAACTGCAAGTTTCTGTAATGCACGACATAGTTGCTTTTGTCCTCAAGTGTCAGCAGCAGCTTCTCGGTGTCCGGCGGTTTCAGATCCAGGTCTTTCATCAACCTCTTTTGGTAGTCCGACATATATTCTTTTTTCACGACCTTTTTCTCCGGCACAAGGGGATAGCTGTTGTGTTGCTTATGCAGTTCTGCTGGATATTCAAGATCCACCTCAAGAATCCATCCATTCTTTGCGTTTTCTTTTTTCTTAATGATGTCTTCCTCAGTGGGCATAACACGTTTCCATTTAAAATCTCTTTTCGGGAGTGGCTTGCTCATTGCCCATCCGTAAAGGTTGTTCGCGTCGAAATACATTATGTATTTGTTCGGTTTGCTGGGGTCATAGTCCGGTACTAGCGGGTTGTTTGCCTTAGCGTATCTCTTGCTTACCATGGAGATTCCACCCCGCATTCCCCTTTCCACGAAGAGATGCATTTCAAGGTCTGTGAATAACTCAAGCTCGACCCCCGTCTTTTTCAAGAGCGCGTCCCAAGAGAGGCCTGGCGAAGTGTAATAATGAGCCGGATCTAACCCGTACTGCTCTTGGCATAGGTTTCGGAAGTTCTCAAAAACATCCGCCAGCAGGGCGACATCCGTTTTCACGTAAAGATCGTGATAATCGCCCAGCGTTTTACATTCAAAAGTTTCCCAGACAGTCTGCGCGTGTGCGTACTCTTCGTCTGTTATGTGCTCGTCGTTCAGCTTGCTGTAAAACTTCTCTTTGTCAGGAAGCCTTGTCTCGCTAAATCTCCCCCATGAGTCCATGTACTCGTAAGGGTAGATCCCTTTTTTGTAAAGCAGGTCGCTTCCTTTTGAAATGGTTGATGTAATTTTCAATGACTCCTTTGGTGTTGCGCTTACAAGTGAATCAAGGCTTCCTTGCAAAAAATTAAAGCTGTCGATGAAACGCAGACCTCCGACTGAAAATGTTATATATTTCTCCATGTTGTTGGCGACGCATTTCACCTCTTTCTGCAGCTGTGATATCGCTTGCATTAAATGGTGTGCGTCGTAACCCCTCAGGTTATGAAATACAACTGGTATTTGGTACGTCTTGGGGTTTATACGCAGTTTCAAATTGCATTCGTTATGCGCGGCTCCGCGGTACCTACCCGTTATGTGGCAATGGTCTTTTACTGAATCTATGAAGTTTTTCTGAAGTAAAGGGTTTCCACAGAACATACAATTTTTCTGGTTTTTTGCTTCGAGCTGGTCCTTTTTATCTGTTAATCTTTTTAGCCTAAGAATCCCCCATTGTTCTTCTTCCTGTGCTTTGTAAAAACATGTTTTGTGTCCTTGACCCTTATAGCTGCATTTTTCTCCGCCTTCTATGCTACAAACCGGTAAAGAGTCAAAAAATTTATCTTTTGTCAAACTTTTGTTACAAATATGGCAATCAGTTGCATTTTTGAATTTTACCCAGTCTTGGGGCTACATCACAATCGGCTTTTTTTCTGCCAAATTGTCTCTTATTTTCACCTCTTCCTGCAGAATGTCATTTAAAAACGTTCCAACAGCGTTTTCGCCCCTGTAAACCTTTGACCCTGAAACTTCACCGTCGATTCTCACAACCATGTAAGAATACCCGCATGCCTCATGCCATTCGGTCTTCTCTGTGTAGCTTTTTTTCTTGCTCTCTGGCCCAATCTCACAGCCTGGAATCTTTCTGACCAAAGCCCCAAAGTCAGCATATATCACGTATGGCACCTTCATCTGTTTGTGATGAGTTTGGAAAGAAAGGGTGTTTTTACCCTCTTCCGGCATCTCGATCCTTGTCGGCCTGCCATTCACACCATTGCAATATTTTTTGTGGTTCTCGAGCAAGTCTGCTCTTGAAAAACCTGTTAAGCACATCATGCAGTAGTGTTTTGTGTTGCTGTTTTTGGTCTGATCGAAGAGCAAAGCGCTCATCCGTTTTACATAACAATAGTGTTGTATTATCCCCGACTCAATTAACATCAGGTTTATCCGAGGCACCTCTGCTGCTTTTGTGCTTATCCTGTGTACTACCACACAATTATTTTCCCAGCCAAACACGTTTATTGCGAGGTTTTTGTTTTTAGCCTCAAGCTTGTCTATATGTTTTACCGGTGTTGGGAAATCGATTCCTTCGTAGTTTATACCATCGTTAACAGGATATTTGTTAGGTCTTTGCGGGTCCTTTCCATCTTTTGGAGGGAATAAAGCAGCTCTGAGCGACCACTTTAAACATTCGTTGTCTCTGTTTTTCACGTTAATTATTGCCTTCTTTTTTGCAAGATTGGCTGGAAGAGGTAAATAGGTTCCTCCGCACAGTGGCTGATAGCGTGCAACATTCACGTACGCTACCATTATTCTTTCAAGAACCCATCCTGAGCCCCGCTCTGACCAAGACTCTATTTCACCCTTTATTCTTTCAACAAATCTGTCAAATTCTTTTTTTATCTGGTCCTCGTCATTTCTGTTGAAAACGTGCGGTTCATTTTCTCGAAAATAATGTTCCATGTACTGTGTTCCACCGTCTCTCTCTATTGAAAACTCTACTTGTAAACCAAAACTTACTTTTACGCTTTTTAATTTTTGGATTTCGTTTTCAACCAAATCAGTAAAATTTTCTTTCGTTTCCCTTGCAAACACAAAAAGATCTTTATTGTTTGGATTTTCTTCAGAAACATCCATTCTCCAAATACGAAGCCAGTCCTGGAAATTATTTTGGGATATTAAAAACCTGTCATATAATACAACATAATTTGGTTTTAACGTTTGAGGCAAGTTTATGTTTTTCTCCTCCGGTATTGAGCCGTAAAACATTTGCAGAACATCGGACGAATATCTTGCGGCTGCCATTTTGGTTTATATACTTGTGATGATACTTGTTCAATAGGAAATATTTCTGGCGCACTTTTGTATATAATCAGTGCAGACATTTCTTAAATAGAAAATATTTTCTGTGACACATCCTCTTCACTGGACCCGCGCAGTCACGCGCTTCGTTTTTATTCTGTTTGCTTTATTTTACACTCGCACACATGTAAAATGAGGTGTTCTGGCGCAGAAATTTTATTAAGCGGTTTTCAACGAAACGAGGCGAGCATGGGAGCCGAGTTTCGGGGAAAAAACCGCTTAATAAAATTTCTGCGCCAGAACCCTCATTTTACATGTGTGTCATTGACTTACATATTTATTCTACACTGAAACTTAATTGTTGTTGTTCAAAAGACGCCGAAACTTATCCATTTCCGTTCTCTCGATCGTTTGTGTTCCTTCCTGTAATCTTATTTTGGAAAGTAATAGCTTCATTTTTAGCTTAGGATCGTTTTTCACTGAGAACTAAGTATTTTGTAAAGTTGCACAATTCTGTTTATTCTACAAAGTGACTTAATAAAACCCAGCCTATCTGTCTATCTATCTAGGAGTGCATTGTATATTATGAGTAATAAACATAAAAAAAGAGAAAAGAAGAAAATTTTATTGATGGCAACTCAGGACAGCCAGAGTGTGTCTGTCATTGGTTTATTGTACTCTCACCCCCAGTCGTAAAATGACTTTCCCTGAAAAGAACTAAGTGGGAGGCCATTTGTTCAGTGCAAGCAAAACAAACAAACAAACAAACAAACAAACAAGCAAACAAAAAAACAACAATTAAAAAGCGAGAAAAGGTGTGTTTTGCGGCTACCCAAACAGGATACACGGCGCTTTCCTTTGAGGAAACCCTGTAGGGGGTTTATGGGTCACAAAGCTCAGTTGGATAGATATGTTTTTGTGACTTTTTACGATTGCTTTCGTATAGTTAGAATACTTTTTTTTTTCCAACTTCAGAGCTTGCCACCTCTTGGTGGCAAGCTCTACATAGTTTAAAAGTATTCAGGCAAACAAAGTGTTACATGTTCATCCAGTTACATTAAAAATCAATTAAGTATTTGTGTGGTTAAAAAAAATGATCATGGTTTTCAAGTTAGTGCTAGTAAAATTTTATCCACCCTTCTTATTTAACTGAGTATCTTGTTCCCCCGTGCTGTAACATCCGCTGTGAACGGACTATCGCCAAGTGTTGTCCTAGTTATTATTTTGGGCCGCTGAAGTAGGACCCCAAACCGTAACTCGTTGATTCCTTGATACCGATTAACAATCCTAGCCAGTTTTAAACAGATACTTTAAATGCAACTTCGCAACTTAGTACTGCGTGCGAGCAGTTTTCTAATGTTGGCAGCTGACACTTAAGAAAAAGAAATCAAATTAACCCTATTCAGACCGGGCTTTTTTTGGTCTTCTGGGACCGAGTGGGGGCTGATTCGGCCCCTACCTCTTAACTCCGAGAATATTAAGGCCATGAAAACGAAACTTGGAGGGCAGATAATATGCCTAAAAATGTTTCCTTTGAGGCCGCAACATACGCTGATGACGTCATATGACGTAACCATTATGTCAGGTTCTAAAATGGTGGCCAACTTGGAACCGTCATCTTGGATTTCTTGATTTTTCCAGAACCTTTGAAATTTGCCAAAATTGACCAAAAAGTAACCAAAATCAATGAAAGAACACGAAAACGATACAAAAATGAAAAACTTACTTCAGAAAAGTTATAATTTTTCAATGAAAAGGTGAAAATTTAAAATTCTGAAAAAAAATCCTGTCAAAAAGTGGTTGCCATGGTAACGTCAAACTTGATTGACAATCTGTTGCTATGCCAAATTGTTGCCAGATAAATTTTAGGTCAAGTAACCAAGTTTGGTGGGTTTAGCTTACTTGTGAAAAAAAGTTATACATGTCCAAAGTCAGTGCGGGCACAATCCCCTTCCCCCTCCCACCTGGCCTGAATAGGGTTAGAGGATGTTGTTTTCTCCTCAAAATTGTAGCAAACTTCTTGGCCAAACATGGGTTGCGTAACCCTAGAACTAATCACTCGGCCTTAAACGAGGTAAACATGAGGGTAAATAAAAAGTCTGTCTGTCTGTCTGTCTGTCTGGCTGTCTGTCTGCCTGTCTGTTTGTCTGTGTCTCTCACTCTCATTCTATCTCTTTTCCTTCGTTTGTTTGTTTCTTTTTTTCTCTCTTTCCTAGCTAGTCTGTGAGATAACTTTAAAATTTGAGTCAGCAGGAGATTAAGGACGGTGCCCCCTTTTGTTACTGTTACCTTCTGCACATCTCGGGTCTGGTCCTAGATATCTGGGTTTTTTAAGGAATTTGCTACTAATACAACGGTATTTTTGCGCAGTTTATAAACTATATGGAAAATCAGATCGTAGCAAGCGGTATCAGAATCCAAAACGAAAACTGGGGGTAACTACGCACTTTTAAGAGATAATTGAGCTTACATGTAGAAAGAAATTGTCATAAATTCTTTGTATTTTGACGCTTTTTTAGAATTATAGTTGCTTAATTATCTCTAAAAAAATGCGTGGTTACCCACATTTTTCTTTTTAAATTCCAATAGGTCTGCTACGATCTAATTTTCCCCATAGTCGTAATCTTTCCAAAAATACCTCTGAATAAGGAACAGCCGCCCTTTATAGCGGAGCTCGCGGAGCACCATGGGTAAGCAAATTTGGTAACCCGTTGATCCGAGAAATTTTGGTTCTGACGTCAGCCTAGGTCCGTCCGTACAGACTCTGGGGAAGGGTGACGGGAGTCCCAAGACAGCTTGACCGGGGGAGATGGAATGCCATCTTTCCTTGTATCTGAAGTAAACAATATGGCGGCTGGTCCCTCGTACGCTCGATTTTCAATACGATAATTAATTGTAATACATTCTTGGAATGAAGACTTGTTGTAGTTCATCATGAAAAGGAAAAGGATTGCTTCAATCTTGATGGCGCATATAGAAGATATTGGGGAGCTTGAAGGCAAGAAATCCTTGTTCGAGGACCGACTTGTTTTTTTTTTTCAAAGCTAAGGAGATCTGGAAAGAACCCGGCGACTTTTGTTTAGATTTTCAAGTCCTTCTTTCAGTTCAGTGGTAAAGTAAATTACAGATTTGATTGTGGATTTTCATTGTAAAAATTGTTTAATTGAGCGACTTTAGAAGTTTAGCACAGCATGAAATTTTAAATTTACGCTTTTGTAATGATGTCGTAAAGAAGGTGAAAGGATCCGGTTTACGTATCTTTACGAAGTTCTTTACCATTGGGTACAGAACGTCTTTACGCATTGTGTACGATATTGCATGAAGACTCCGGAGAGAGACTATAAAACGCAATCTTTACGCGTTATGTAAAAAATCGTAAGGAGAACGTGTACGATTTTTTACGACGGGTAGTACAAAATCGTAAAGATGGCGTTTACGATATTTAACGACTTGCAGTAAAAAATCGTAAAGATTACATTTATAAATATTATAAGACTTGTAGTAAAAAATCGTTAAGATGATGTTTACGATATGAGCATCTACCTGTGTAAAAGTAGTCGGGATTTGTCACCCTACACAGTCACGACATTTCAAGGCACTTCAGTGATATCTTGCGAACAATAAAAGTCATTTCTTGTATCTTGTCATTACTTATCATGACACATTCTGTCACGAAAGCTGATTTCACAACGAAGTTTGTGATATTTTGTTATAAAAATGAGGCCCATTTATATCATACAGGGAGAAACTACCAAATAGCAACCCATGACAATTTCGCATCCTTTATTCAAATTAAAGTTTACATACAGAGTATCTGCTTTCAAGTACCTGAGCCAACAGTCCTCATGCCCAAGCTGTTTTGTTTGGATCATGATGATGAATAATGAGTTCATAAACGCTTACATGCTCGTTGTTTTGCTGATTTAGGCATTGCTATAATATTAAGCCAAGACAGACTTCTCTTTTCGTCCAGTCTTTCACACTAATTCATCCAAAACCAAACCAGATGACTCGGTAAGAAAGGAAACTATTTTAAAGCAAACTTTTGACTCCAGATTGTCTTTCATTTCATTTCCTTTAGTAATGAAACCAATGGACAACGTTTTGTCATTAAGTTTAACACTAGTCTTTAAGGTTCTTTGCAGCAAAAGCCCAATTTGTTTTTCAAAGCTGACTTAGCCACATTACCAGTGATTATGATAACTGGATGCTTTTGATCTGTGACAAGGTCTTCTTTAAGCCTATCTTGGATGGGGATTAAACTTGTTGATCAACTTCAGATTATGCACACATGTCTCTGATCTGTTGGAATGAATAAAAGGACAGTATTAAATATATTCTTGCCTCATAAAGTATAAATTATTACAATAGACACTAACCCAGGTAACGGTTAAAATGTGCAGTTACTAGGGAGAATTTTTAGAAGTAAAACTGCTAAGAGACTGCTATAGTGCTATGTATGTGAATCACACTAGCGTGAATCAGTCCCACTACAGGACCACAGATGTAAATGTTACAGTTCACCACAAAGTTTTAGTCAGAAAGATATAGCATGCCCTACGAGTAGCCTTATTTTGGAGAACCCATGGAAAATGGACCTAAACTCCTAAAATAATATATTTTTCAGTTAAATATTCATTAGTGTCAGAGCAAGTACAAAGTTCATAGCACAACATAAAAGAAAATGGACAACAAGAAAGGCAACACATGTGGTAAATGAAAAGACTTTCCTGTAACAGTATCAATTACCGTATCAATTAACTACAATGCATTGATTTTTGTGTGATGTTTGACCAGTGTCGTGTTCGTCCCATTACCAAATTTGTGAGTTATAGAGGTTTATATGGGATTTTAATTTTAAAACAAACTGTATTACAACTTTAAATGAGTTAAGAATTTTCTTTGCAGTGCATAGCATTTGACCTGGAAAACAATTTCAAAGCTACAACAGGATCAACAGGCTAAAAAGAAATTGCTTAAATTGCAATGCACTGTGAAGATCATTTCACTCATTTAATGTCAATACCGTAGCACACATATATGTCTTTAAAATATTCATTATGTGAAATATAACTGCTCCAATAAATCAACAGAGCAACCCATAGGCGGTCATCATAGAGCTGCACACGATGCCATGACACAAGAAATGAGAATCTTTCTGGTTTCCATAATCAAGACCAGTTTTTATGGGGGGGTAGAGGTTGATTGGCCCTTTGTCCAAACCCCTTCCCAGAGGGCCAAAGGCAGTACTTTGTCAAGGCTCTCCAATTTCACCAATTCAACAAGGCTGAACCTTGCAAGGGCCGAGGCCTCGGCCAGTACAGCTCCTGGGAACACCGAGATATGTGAACTTCCCAACCATGACATTGCGACATGCCCACCTTCATTTTCCTCCCGATCGTTCTTTCACAACAGTTTTTTTTTCAAAATGGTAGTTTAATGGTGTAAACTAATGAAGTGAAAGGCTGGGAATAATTTAATGACTAAATTTACTGGCTCCACAAAAATCACTTTAAATCCCAGGAATACAACACATAGCTACCATAAATGATTATTAACAATCACATGCACCAACAATTATAATTACTGGGTATACTTCAAGTGTCCATTATTAAAAGTGTACGTTAAGAGCCCATGTAATGCTTGGGCCACCAATGTTCATACAAGATATTACGTCAAATGCTGTAAGGAAGTGACTCTGCAGGGTGTGACTTGACAATGGGGCAAAGTAACCCACAATCATTTTTTTTTTTCCTGTTGAAATAACAACCCTCAAGTAGCCTGCAAAGCAGGCGGTTTTGCGGGGGGAATGATTCGAAAACAGCGATTACGAACGACCGGCCGCCATTTTGAACGCGCGAACAAGGGAGAAACTGGGGAGAGGAAAAAAGAGAAGGGAAGGGGGTGGGGGAAGGGAAAAAGGCGAGAAGAGGGGGGGGGGGGGGTCTGGGGGTGGGAAGAACCGCCTGCCCGGAAACTAGGGCCAAGTGAATTTTCCGTCCACGGAGGGACGGAAAATTCTGATTGGTCGTTACTGAAAGTTGTCAATCAATCTGTCAGCATCGGATCAACGCTCTAACGGCTGGTTGTTGCGAATGGTTCATCTTATTATTTTATTGTCAATGTATTTAGCGGATGTTTTTAGTAAAGTGGTCGATCGATAAACGGCTGAAAATTGAAGGCTTTTAACGGGTCACATCAAAATCACCAGTGTTTAGATGAATCGTGTCTGATTCAAACGGGTAAATAATCGACTTTCTCTCGAAACGACTGCACTTCACACAGGTCGTCCCGTTTCTCCTGGAATGAAACTTCTATTCCATCGTATCGACAATAACTACTGTTTGCCGAACACGCACCTCGATTTGGGATTGTAATTTTTCCAATAAATACATCGGGCAAACTCCTCGAGTCCGCTGAAAGCTTTTAAAAAGTTCATAGCGCTCACGTAAACAACTTTATGCAAATTAATTTTTGGTTGAAATTTGACCCACGGGGAATTTGAATACGCAGTGAAACGTTGTGTGACGGACGGAATAAAAGGTGCATTGTATTGAATGATTGTAAACTTATTAAATTACTATAGAGCTTCAGTTATTTAGAACTATAAATCAAATGAAAAAAACTTAAAAATCCCAAACGTTTCGTAGCTGAGTGTACCGTTCGTATCAAGATAGAAAACGCTACAATCAATCTGCGGTGTAGATGCAAGTAAAATTTGCATAATATCACGTGTAATTTGAAACCTAGATCTTGCTTGCTAAAATTCAATAGCCACGTTTCTAAAAGCAAAACAACGGGAACAAGGTCATGATTTTTATACCGAACGTTTTCCTGCAACCATTAAATTCATTCGAGATCATTTTCAGACGAGAAAATTAAGTCTGCACAGAAGCAAATTTCAAGACGTGCTTGTTTGTTTACTTTTTATCGCCGGTAGTTTTTGCCGACTGCCGACGAACAAACATTGATTGGTTGGGATATTCGAAACCACAGAATCTGTCATCAGTTTGTCAAAATGCAAATAAGGGGGCGGAAGCCAAAAAAGCAGCCCATCCGGGCAGGCGGTATTTCAGCTTCTCCTCCCCAAGCCACTCGCGGCTGCGCCGCTCGCTGTCGCGGCTTCGCCGCTTTTGCTTGTGCGCGCGAAACCCAACAATACCGCCAGCTACGCAGGCTACCCTCAAGGGACCCTGATTCTAGGTGATGTGTTCTCTCGAATTCAACTTACTGATTTAATATTTGAGTAAGGGATGATAAGGCAGTAACAAAAGAAGACGATCAAACAAGGGATGAAACATAAGGAAACAGAACTACAAGTTAACCATTTTGGGAAATCAGTGTCAGGGATTGCTGATGGTAACACCTGTAACTTTTAGTGGGGTGCATCAGTAGTCTAGACTGATGCGGTTCTAAATCGCAAACGAAGGCATGGTGAGGAGATGAAGGACTTGTACAGCATTAAAGTAATTTTTCAATCATATTTGTTTGCTTCAACAACCCAATATTTAGCACATGCAGCTCAAGTTCGTGATACTAGAGCACGAGGAATTTATAATTTAATGATTAATGCAAGCAATGCAGTTCTGATGTAACCCCGCGACGGAGGCGGTGTAGTGTTACAATGGCGACGGTTGAGAATTTCAAATTATAAGACGCTGTATGGAGTTTGAAATACGTGGATTTTAAACGTTTCAAAAATATACATACAGGATAAGTTTATTTTGTTCATTTAATTGAATTAGAGGGCAATTTCTAATTATCTGTACCGTGCGAACAACAACTTAAGAAGAGACTTGGGAAAGGTCAGTGGTATATTGAGGCGGAAGTATTACCGAGAAGAAATAGAGAGAATCGTTGCATCACACTCATCGACTCTTCAAGGGCTAATTTCATCGCGTGACAGCCGAGACACGGAGGCGTCACGAACGACAGTCACCGATTTACGCAAACTTTTAGCGCAAGAATGTTCAAAGCGATCGAAAACTTCTGCAGCGGAAAGTATGAATGAAGACACGGAAGATACTGTCTTTGAGACAAAATTTGTTGAGAACTTTGATATCGCCAAATTTCCTAACTGGAAGCAATGTTTTAATGCTGACGAAGGTACGGCTCACTTGTTCTATTTTGGGGGAAAATCCATTGGTTATTCCCAAATTGAAATTATAATTGACTCTTCTAAAGTTTGGAAAATTCGCCTAGAGGGGAGAGAAAACGAAAGATCAGTTTAGACTGGGCGGATGTTTCACCTAAAATAATTTCGACTCAAGATCTAGTTAAACTTCTAGCGACCATTTAGTCCCTGAGATTATGTTCTGTCTGCTCATTTGAACAGTTCCAAACTATAGTACCACAGGGAAATTTTGATCCTGTCTATTACCCTCCAAATGGGGAACCAGCTGCCTTTGTTGAAACCAATCCTTCCCAACATCATAAAAAAATCATCCGGTCGACAAGCTGTCTCATTTTCATCCCCTATGATGAAGCTTTGCCATCCAGTGACACATGTGCAGCATGTGAACATAGCAAGCACTACTTAAGAACTCTAAAGTCAAGGTTTAATTTACAGAGCCATCGGCATGAAAATAATGAAATCTCCAAGTTCACTCGTTTCGACTATCTTGGTAAAGAAGAGTTAGTGAGCTTGCTCCGAGAAAGAACAGTCGAAATGAGGCATTTACAGGAAAAAGTTAAAAAACTTGAAAAGTGCAGAGAAAAAATGGTAGAGGTAGGGGGGGACACTGACAGTGACTTAAGAATGATGTTTGAAAAAGTAAATGAAGCTTTGAAGAGCAGAAGGGATGAACAGATTTCAAAATGCAAGTGGAAGGAATGCACAGAGCAAAAGGATGATGCAGCAGGTTGGGTGGAAGCTGACCAATTGTACCTTCATGTAAAAGCCCACATAGAACTAGTAGATGAAAATATTCCACCAATTAACAGGATCTACAGATGTCATTGGGACACATGTACCAAAACATTTGGTAAGAAAGCTATTCTTGAGGCACACTTGAGGGAACATACTGGTTTTTCAAGTGACCAGTTTTTTGGTGTGTTGTTAAATGATCAGGCTAAAAGCTTTGACTGTCCCAAAACGGCAAATGAGATGACATCCCCTTGTAATCAAGTGGTGTCTAAGAATGTTCGCAAAATCTCATGCAGCATATGAAGATCTGAGGGATTCTGGCTTTTTAAAGCTTCAAGTGGCAGGTTGCCTTCTGACTATAAGAACTTTTTATCACCTCATTCAGGATGGCAGACTTCAACAACATGGGAAATGAAAGAGAGATTTGAAAAAACAAAAATGGGAAAAAGGGGCCAGCTTGGAGGCCTATTTTTTGATGAAGTGAAAACTAAAGAAGGCCTTCTCTTTGACCCATCTACATTTGAACTATTTGGATTTACTGATTGGGATGATGATGAAATTGACTTACCTTCTGTTGGCCAACTAAAAGAGAGTGACTGTAACCCTGAAACAAAGCTAGCAACGCATGTCCTCCAGTTTTGCCTCAAAAGTCTTTTTGGTAAGTTTGATTTTCCATGTGCATTTTTTCTAACAAGAGAGATTAGTGCACAGAAATTGACCAGAATTTGTTGGCACGGAGTAAGTATGTTGCATAGATTCAAGTTTACCATAATGCTTGCATGCTGTGATGGAGCTCCTGGGAATAGGGCATTCATGAACATGAATGAGACTAATACTTCTAAAAGCAAATGCTACAACCCACTTTTTTTCATCTCTGATCCTCCACACCTTCTGAAAAAACTAAGAAACAACATATACAGTAGTGGCTTCAAGAGTCAATATCCCCGCTTTACACGCTTATTGCAAAAAAATGGAAAATACATATTATAGGATCATATTTACTTTGTATATCAAAGAGATCGAAAAAGAAAATTATACGCAACCGATTTAAGACGTTCTCATGTTAATCTGGATAATCTAAGTAAGATGCGCTTCAAGCTTGCTGTGGATACTCTGTCAAGGAAAGTTCAGCAAGATATGGCTACCCATGAGAACGATATTACAAAAGAGACACAAGAATTTCTAAGTATGTGTGAAACACTGTGGAATGTATTCAACGACAACATCCCTCTTCAGCCAATGACAGATTCTCGAATTACAAAACTAAATCAAGTGCTTAATTACTTTAAAGCCTGGAAACACCAACTCAACCAGACCTTTCAGAGAAGAGCAGATGTTTTAGACCACTTCATAACATGGCAAACAATGTTTGACCTTGACGTAGGATGCCTTGGACATTACAAAGTAAAACCTACAAAATGCAGAGTCATGCTTTGCTCACATGATTGTACAAGTTCCAAAAACTTTCTACACCTCTCACATTGAAGATAGTCCTCCTGTGTAAATTCCAGTTTTGCTTCATACATTTCAAGTATGATTTTACTACCTTAGTACTCTGTGTCGGTAGGAAGGGAGAATGATTTTTTCTCAATTTATACTACCCAGTGACCCGTCTTGCACTCTTTCTACATGTTAATAACAATCCTTTGCTTATATATGTACCTTAAGGTGTCCATAGATGGTCTTAAAGAGCTTGTTGCCTATATTAACACTGATGAGTTCAAAGCTGAGTATGGAAATGTGTACATCATTCCAAAGTGCCTAAATCAAGATATCGTAGAGTCTTTTTTTCCTCGCAACGACAAATGTGTGGGGGTTCAAGAAACATGACAGCATTTACTTATGGCTACCATGTGAATGCTCTTGTTGCATTTCGATCATCAAAGCTTATTACACTCTAAAACTAGCATTTTTGAATTAAGATAACCATTCCTTATTTTTAGTTCTCACATTCCCAAATTAAGAAATGTAACCTTGATTTTAAACTTCAGTTTAAGAATATTTTTTTTCTCAAAACTATGACACAAAATTAAGAAATGTGATCTTGATTTTAAACTTCATTTAAACAATAAATTTGTTCTTAAATCTAAGGAACAAAAGGAATAAAAAATTCTTGTTATAAGAATTAGCATGATCGTGTCTTAATCGTCATCTTAAAATAAGAATGTGCTGAATTTCTCAACACACACTTCGCTCGAATTCGCGATGAACCATGTGTAGCAAAAGAAGGCAATCTTCACTCCCTCTAAACCAAGAAAGGTTACACACCCCACAAACAAGAGTCGTCTGTGAGAAGACAGTGAGAATTCTCTCGAATTTGTTGAAGCAGCCAGCCTCATGCGCTTGCACATGAACAAATAGAAGTTATTTGCCGTGTTGTTTGCGGCATTACTTTCGTATTTACGTATTGTAACCAATTTGGTATGCGAGTGCACGTTTGTCGAATGGTTAACACTGGCGAATATAAATTGGGAGAACCGGGTTCGATTGAGGTCGATATGTCTTATTTTTTCTTTTCTTTCTTTTTTGTTTTTTTTTGTACTTTGACCGACTTTTATTATTTGTTTTCTTTGCGTTGTTAAATGTGAAATCTTTTTTGAACCCAAACATCTTTATTTAGATCGAAGAACTGGTAGCGCACGATCGTAGCGGACATTTTTATTTCTTGAATTGAGAACAGAATTAGCCTGAAATCAAGTAAAAATGACTCTTTCGCTGAGTTTAAAAACAAGAAAATTTGTAGATTTTTCTTACTTTTAGGGGATTCTTATTTTGAGAAATTTTGCTAAAATTAAGAAAATTTTGGAAATTAAGAACTGAAAAATAAGAAACAATTAGCCCTTACTACCGGAAAAAAAATAAGAATTTTTTGGTCTTAAATTAAGAAATCGGGTTTTAGAGTGATTAAGAACAACCAGACAAATGTTTGTGAAGTGGAGGAATGTTTACATCTTGCTCAATCAAACCAGCATCTCCCAAGGAGAGTTGGCCACACTAACCTTGATGTAACTTGGACTGTTGAACTTTAAATTTTGTTATAAAAGTGCATCTGAAAGCACAAGTTAACATTAATAATGCTATTAATTTTTACAGAATCCAGAGGTAAAAGTCAACATTTCAGCTTTTTTGAGCTGGTTCACATTTTGCTTTTATTTAAATTTGGTTTAACCCTTTAACCCCTAAGAGAGACCAAAATTTTATTTCTCCTCATAGTAACACTGCTTAATCATACATAACAGTGGTGAGAAAAAAAGAAATTGTCAACAAGTGAAAACTTAGGTCTTGATTGTTAAACAAGTTCTCCTTATCAGTTCCATAGGAAATGTATGGAGAACAGTGTGGTTATGCATGCTGATATTAGGGTTTAAAGGGTTAATAAAACATGTCTTGTTTTGTTGATGTGAACTGGCCGTAGTTTATATTGTTATTACTTAAATTTAAAATGTTATCTTGGGCCACTGCACGTTAAATTGAAGAATTTCCTGCTGCTTTGTTTGTCTTCAGCTGTGTAGGAAAAGAAAAAACAAAATAACATTGATATTAAAAGTTCTTAATGGTCTACAACATAGGAAGGAATAGAATATAGAGTGGAGAGAGAGGACACGTACAAGGATAATAAAATGATTACCATATATACACCTAATTGCAATTTTGTTGTCTTATAAAAATGAAAAAAAAAGGAAAAAGGAAAAACCCAAATAGGAATAAATTAGGCATGCTAACAACATTCATGAAATTGTTCTGACGAATGGCTAAAGCTCTAAAGGTCTATACGGTGGCCAACTTGCCTTGTATCAGCTCAACTGATACAAATTGAAATATTATATTGTACTGCATAAGTGCTTTCAGAATTATCAAACTCTGACAATGCAATTTGTATGGCTAATTAATTCCTATTTGGCTTTTTTCATCTTGCTTTTTTTTTGTTCAATTTTGTGTGACAACTTTATTGCAATTAGGCGTGTATATATATATATATATATATATATATATATATATATATATGTTATCACAAATGAAGGCAATCATTAAACTTTTTTCACACACCTATATTTCGACGCCTTTTAGGCGTCTTCTTCAGGGTGAATAACCGTTGCCCTGCACGCGCCATACTATAAAAACAAGTTTCAAATGGAGCATCCACGCGCGCGCGCTACAACAAATCGTTAACTACCCTGCACGCGCGCGCCCACTAACTTTACATAAATCTACGTCCGCCTTGAGCGCCTATTTTGTACAAAGAAAAAATCATTGTCATTCAATCCATTCGGATCTAGTGTGTTTAGTTTATAGGCCCATTGACCCTCTTTCTCGCGCAACTGTTGTTCTCCATTCACCCAGTCTATCAATTGGATCTTAACGTCACTCAGTCCATTATGTCCTTCACCACAAAAATGTCTGTACAATAGATCATCGGCCCTTTTCCATGCCTGCGTCAACATTCCGTGTCGCCTAATCCTAGACTTATGGTTATTAAACCTCAGTCTAAATTTCGTAGTTGTGGAGCCCACATATTGCAACGAACATTTCTTACATGTAATTAAGTACACTACATAACTAGAATTACAGTTAAGGTTGTAATTGATCGAATAACTTTTATCGTCATGAAGATTTACGGTGGCGACGGATGCTTGTGAGAAGTTGTTAATTATTCGCATCGATGGAGAAGACGGAATCATACTATTTTTTCAAGTTTTTAAATTATGTAAGAGACGTTTGAGTTATGAACATCACAATCGTTTTTTAAACGTTTGTAAAGAGGAGAACATGGTAGCGAAAGGACTTCGACTTAACAAAAAGGCCAATATTGAGGTTACTTCTGGATGCTTTGAAGAGGACTGGAGATCTATTTTAGTGGATGCGTCGAAGGAATTGCAGGACGTTTTGGTGCGAGAAACCTTGAACGTGGAGCGAAGAATAACGGCAGAGATTTCGGAGATTAAACGTTTCTTTACGGATCACTATGGTGAGGAGACATTGAATGAGATGGTAAGGAGGATTTCTGTAATTTGTGGTAAATTGAATGATGCGCTTTTAGAGAGAAAAAGGAATAAGTTAATGGTCTTACGAGAGGAGAGTGAGCGGGCTGAACCGAGGGAGAGTTCCGGCGTGGGGGATTGGGACGTGAGGGAGGATAATAGAAGGGGGAGAAACCAAGCAGAGAGTGGATTTTCACTGGAACAAATCGAAGATTTCATATCTGACATTAGAGAACAAGTGAGTAGGAGAGATTATGAACGACATGAGAATAGTGAAGTCGAAGTGGAAGATTTGAGCTCGGAGGAGAATCTAGGTGGTGTAAATCCTTTACCAGTAGACTGTCCAATTTTATTGGTGGATTTAAGAGAAGTACACAGCGATTTAGATAGTGTAATACAGGAAGCAAGAGATGGTGGTGATATGCGACATGAAATCGTGAACAATGTCATTAGGACGTTCGGGGAGGAGTCGGCAGCTAGTTTTACTGAAATCAGAGAAGAGAATATTAGGCCACCAGCGAGGGGGAATGGTTTAGACACGGGTGCTGGGCTTGATACTGGGGATCGAATTGTTGTCAATTTGTCTAAGAGACATCTCACAGAGGCGGAAATATCACTTTTATCGAAGGGACTGAAATTTTGCCCAACTCCGGAAAGGATTGATGTTTACAATGTCAGGAAGGATATAAGAGATTACATAAGGCGAATAAGGCTGAGAGAGTATTTCTATTGCGAAGATGACGTCGATGGAGATTTTTCCGAGATGCCGGCGCTTAGAACGAAATCGACATGGTGCCCGGAAAGAAACAGGGAAATGGCTATTGAGGCATACGTTGAAGCCCTTGAAAGAACAATTCTATCACATGATTTAAATGTAAAATGTCAGCGTAATTTGACACAAGACGAACAGAGGGCCTTAGAGAATTTACGGAATTATGATGATATTATTATCAAACAAGCTGATAAGGGTTCTGCAGTGGTGGTCATGGATAGGGAGGCCTATATAAATGAGGCTGTGGGTCAATTGAATGATTCAGAAGTGTACGTGTTATTGGACGGAGATCCTACTCGGGACATGGTGAAAAAGATCAATGAAAAGATTCGTGAGAGTTGGGAGAAAGGGAACATTGATGATAAAACAAAGGATTATTTGATGGTGTCAGAGGATGTGAAGCCTGGTAGGTTTTACCTATTGCCAAAAATACATAAACGGGGATGTCCAGGCAGACCAGTTATCTCAGGATGTGGCACCCCTACAGAAAAGATATCTGCGTTTGTAGATCAAAAAGTGCGACCATTAGTACCGGAAATTAAATCATACATCAAAGATACCAATGACTTTTTACACAAGTTGGGACAAATTGGAGAGCTGCCGGAGGGGGCGATATTGTGCACGATAGATGTTGTTGGGTTATACCCTCACATTCCACACAATGAGGGTTTGGAGGCTTTGAAGGAAGCACTAAGTACATTGGACGGTCAGGTTGACTCAGAACAGCGAGGATCTCTTACTGAGGATGTATTGTCGTTTGCAGAGTTGGTTCTAAAGAGTAATAACTTTGAATTCAATGGTAAACATTATCTTCAGAAGAGGGGGACAGCGATAGGGACGCGGATGGCTCCTTCGTATGCGAACATATTTATGGACAGATTAGAGAGACGTTTGATTCAAAATGCGGAGGTCAAACCGCATATTTGGTGGCGGTATATTGATGACATTTTTATTGTTTGGACGGAGGGAGAGGAGAAGCTGAAAGAATTCATTGATTACCTTAACAACGCGCATGATACGATCAAATTCACCTGCAAATGGTCGGATCACGAGATTGAATTTCTAGACGTCAAGGTGTTAAATGAGTCGGGCGTTTTGGAGACTGACGTGTTTATTAAGCCCACAGACAGTCATCAATATTTACATCACAGTTCTTGTCATCCGGGTGCATGTAAAAAAAGTATTCCATTTGCCCAGGCGATGCGATTACGTAGAATTTGTTCAAAGTCTTGTTTTTTTGAAGAGAGAGTGAGAGACTTGGTGGAGTTTTTGGTGGAGAGGGGCTATAGGAAGTCGTACGTTGAGGGTCAAGTTGATAAAGTTAGAAGCATGACAAGGGATGAAGTTCTGAGTAAAAGCAACCAACCACGCTCTACAAAAACACCTTTTGTGGTAACATACCATCCTCGTTTGCCAGACATCAGCAAAATTCTCAGGGAGCCTCATCCTATTCTGGAGTCGTCGGATAGGTGTAAAAACGCCATCAAGAATGTTCCATTCGTGGCTTTTAGAAAACCAAAGAGCTTGGAGGACTATTTGGTACGTGCAAAGGTGGAAAGTCGCAAACCAAGGGATTTGGTATTAGGGACAGTGAAATGTTCGTCGAGGAGATGTGAAGTTTGCAAATACATGGATGGGAACAGTCGGTTCAAGAGTTCACATGACGATAAAAGTTATTCGATCAATTACAACCTTAACTGTAATTCTAGTTATGTAGTGTACTTAATTACATGTAAGAAATGTTCGTTGCAATATGTGGGCTCCACAACTACGAAATTTAGACTGAGGTTTAATAACCATAAGTCTAGGATTAGGCGACACGGAATGTTGACGCAGGCAGAGAAAAGGGCCGATGATCTATTGTACAGACATTTTTGTGGTGAAGGACATAATGGACTGAGTGACGTTAAGATCCAATTGATAGACCGGGTAAATGGAGAACAACAGTTACGCGAGAAAGAGGGTCAATGGGCCTATAAACTAAACACACTAGATCCGAATGGATTGAATGACAATGATTTTTTCTTTGTACAAAATAGGCGCTCAAGGCGGACGTAGATTTATGTAAAGTTAGTGGGCGCGCGCGTGCAGGGTAGTTAACGATTTGTTGTAGCGCGCGCGCGTGGATGCTCCATTTGAAACTTGTTTTTATAGTATGGCGCGTGCAGGGCAACGGTTATTTACCCTGAAGAAGACGCCTAAAAGGCGTCGAAATATAGGTGTGTGAAAAAAGTTTAATGATTGCCTTCATTTGTGATAACATGTATTTTTTTATGAAGATTTACGGTGGCGACGGATGCTTGTGAGAAGTAGTTATATATGCTTGTGAGAAGTAGTTATATACTCCAAAAGGAGTCACTTTAACTCCGAAAAGGAGTTACTTTATTCTTTATTCTTTATTCTTTATTCTTTATTCTTTATTCTTTATTCTAAAGAATAAAGTAACTCCTTTTCGGAGTTAAAGTGACTCCTTTTGGAGTTAAAATAACTCCCAAAAAAATAGCTTCACCTTAAGGAGTTAGTTAACTCCACTACAGGAGTTAAAATAACTCTGAAAATTACTGTGTAGTGAGACTAGTTAAACTTTGGCATAAGCATCGTAGACGATCGAGCGCGCGCGCGCGCTGTTCAATGTAAAATTTAAAATTGTAACCTTTTTTAGCGCGATCAAAACAATGATGTAGACTTTAACGATTCAGTGTAAGATGGAGTTTAACTGATGAGTGGGTCACCTCTTCGGTGGCCTACGAAACAAGTTTGTATTAAATGTCCATTCACTCAAGATTTGAGTAGTTCACCAACTGGTTTATATATATATATATATATAACTGCAGACAGTACTGTTTCGGCCTTCTGGGCCTCATCAGTGCAGTGCTGATGCTGGAGTTGAGGTTAGCGACTTCTTGTTTTGTGCGTAAAATCCGTCATTGTCGTTGACGGATTTTACGCGCAAAACAAGAAGTCACGTGCGGGTGTACGCGCGCGATAAAAATCGTTTAAGACGCGTGTCCTTAGTAACGCAATTTTGAAATGTACAGTTTGAATATTGTAATACGATTCTTGTAACGGTTTTTAGTCACCCTGAAGAAGAGTACTGAATGTACTCGAAATATAGGTGTTAAACAAAAAAAGTTAGAGTTTGTCTTCATTTGTGTTAAATTTATATGATCGTTATGATAGACTACAAGAATGGATGCTTGTGAGAAATTTATTTATATATATATATATATATATATATATATATATATATATAAACTTGTCACAAGCATCTCCTTCTCCCGTCCTCATAGAATACAATATAAATTAATCACAAATGACGAAATGATGGTAAACTCCTTTACCATAAATTATACACTTAATTGTAATTCTAAAAATGTAGTCTATCTTATCACTTGTAAGAAATGTGGCATTCAGTATGTTGGCTCAACTACCACTGCGTTGAGAACGAGGTTCAATAATCATAAGAGTAGGGTAAATGCGCACGTAAATTTGTCTTCGGGAAATAAGGAGAAGGATGATGTACTTTACCGGCATTTTCATAGCCAGGGACATTTTGGTTTAGAGCACATGGGCATCCAACTAATAGACTGGGTTAAAGGGGAGCGAGAGCTACGCGATAAAGAGGGACAGTGGATCTACAAACTGAGAACATTGATACCACATGGACTTAATGACAATGATGGTTTCTATGGGCAAAACAAAAAGACGCGAATGAGCGCGCGTACACGATAACGTAACATTTTTCTGTTAGTTTCAAAATAGTAGTCAATTGTATGAGCGCGCGCAGACTATAACGTAAGAATTTTCCGTTACAGTTTCGAAACAGTAGTTAGTTAAGTGGCAGTTGTATTCATGCACGCGCGTTACCTTGGCAATTCAACAATTTAAAAGTGTAACACGTTAACGGTTTATTAGTCACCCTGAAGAAGATCACTGAATGTGGTCGAAATATGGTGTAAAAGGAATTTGCGGTGTTTCGTCGTCATTTGTGATTAATTTATATATATATATATATATATATATATATATATATATATATATATATATATATATATATATATATAAAACCACAAAAATACTGGAAATAAGACTTGCCGATATTTCGTCTTTATTAGTAAAAGACTTCGTCAGGGCAACTGATCAAGCGGCTAGAGCCGTTACAATATATACGCTTATAGGTAACGTAAGACGCTCAACAGTAAAAATACGCGAGCACATGTGGGCGGTTACAACCGTTACAATATTCGCACAAAATAAAATAAACGTCAAAAGCTAAATAGCTAAGGAACGCGCGCGCGCCCTTCTGTACAACTAAATATACAGCAAATAAAAATACAATAATTTAAAGCATAGGGATTAAAACTCAATATATATATATATATCAGTTTTATAGTTTTGAAGCAAGTGAGGATTTCAGCAGTAAAGATACTAAAGGTCAATAACAATAACAATAATTTATAATCTGCCAATACCATGTTATTGGTAGATATCAATGACAAATCATTGGACTATAATGTAATAAATTATTATCTGACCATCTGCCTGTCTGTCTAGCTAAAATCTACAGTACCTACACGTACTTATCTGTCTAACTAGTATCTATTTACTATGTCCGTCTGTCTGTCTGCAGCTCTACCTATCTACCTTTGCAGGGTACTTGATAACAAATTCTTCACTTCCTGCTAGAAGAACATCCACTTGACAGGTTTTTTTCTTGCTATCAAGCCCAGGTTTTCCCAGTGCTGACAAAACTTTTGTAAGTTCCTTCCCTGACAAATGTAGCAGAATATCCCTTTTACTGGGTTGGTCAAAAATTTCTTTCAAACAACAAGCAAGTGACATTTTCAGGCGACTCAAAATTCCTGCGCAGTTTTAAAACAACTTCAGGCAGATTCTTTACAAGAGCTGATTTGGCAGTTATATTTTGTTGTTCTGTGACACCACTTGCCTCTAAGTTCTTCCCTTAAAGCCACACTACCTTTCTGTGGTTTTAAAGCAAATTTCTCCCTCTTTACTTGCTGTTTGGACTTAACACACATTGTACATAATTTTTCCAACACAAATACTGCAACTGGCTTTGGATAAGCATATTCATTGGTCAGCGAAAACCAGTCATTCCGCAATTGCTAGTCTGCAGAAAGTTGTTTCAAACAATTTCTAACCACTTTGTTTTTCTCAACATGAAAGTTGCTCTTGGACAACAAATTATCCACAACAATATGGAGTGAGGCAAAAAATTCTTGTAATTCTCGACTTGGTATAAATCTAAATCGACCATCTGGTTGCTTTTCGTCTTTTCCTAGGTTTGAAATTAGTTCCAGAGCCACTGATTTGTCAATTTTGTGCTAGTCCTCTTCGCTACATGACTTTTTTTTATTCTTAAATTAGTTTCTGTACTTGACTTGATAATATCTCTGGCGCGTTTAATAGCCCATCCCCCGTGATCTGTTACCGCCTCAACCTCCATATCATCAGCTGGTTGAGAATCTGGTTGCGTGGTTGTTTCAGTGTTCTCTTGCTGGACTGAGACAGATCCACCAGTGCTCCAGAAATGTTGGTACAGACTGCCAGAAGCGGAATTTTTTTTGACACTAGTGCGCACAAAAAGATCTCATCCCAAGCTTTGCTGGCTGGATTTGATTTGGTCCGACGTGTATTAAAATTCTTTTCGAGTTCAATTGCGCGTACATGCTTATTCTTTTTCGACGAACGTAGGTGAAAACACTCCTCAAACAAACCAGCCACTGATGTTAAAGATTCAGCAAATGTACCCTCTTCAACTTTGCTAATGATCAAAGCAACTGCCCGCTCTTCCTCCACAAAATTTGACTGCCTATCTGCCAATCTTTCTAACGACGACAAACTGACATTAGTAGAAAGAAAATTATCTTTCGTACTTACTGGAGATTCTGAAGAAGATTCAATTTCGTTGAAAATAAACAGGTCATCCGTTGTATCTCCACCAAACAACTCCTCTAATTCCTCCAGCTGATCAATCTCGCTTTCCGAACTTGCCGCCATTTTGATTTAGCACCCAATTTGATCCCAGTCCACTGCATCACACCTTTTTTCTCGGACGCGCTCGTTTCATCGCCCAACCTTTTTCCGCCCTGGTGGTTACTTTACACGAGTCTTCGAGCGATCACCAGCGGTTCACAGACCACTAATATTTTGCAAACTGTCCTCCTTGACTTCGAAGGCTGACTACAAGAACTATTCCGGCAATCAAACGGAGCAAATTCTCATTGGACGTTGAAGAAACTAATATCTCGCCTTCGTGTCATTTCAAAATGGTCGCCACGAAGTGATGCTAATACGGAAACCGCTGGTCAAATCCACCGCAGAACCTCGTTTCCAGTTTTCACGGGAAGCCAAAAAAGGAACACCAGCACTAAGGAAAACTATTTCCGGCGAATGTTTCGACGGCTTCAATCCAGTTTGTTTTGTTTGGTTGTTCCTCACGATATTGTTTATAAAATAACCTGACTAACGGAAAGGTGGACAAATCAGGAGCATTGGGCTCCTCTTAAACTTTTTTTTTCTCTGACAAGTCACATTCCGACATGATATCGATCAGTCATTGCCAAGACTATTATCATGGACACGTTCAAATTGCAACGGAAAAATCGTTGATAATCAAATCATGTTTCATTTCTGTCCATCTTTCCGCAATATAAGAATCTTCAAATAGGAAGATAAATTGTGCGTAAAGAAGGATAAATAATCGTAAGGAACATAAAGACCAGTGAGTAAACAATCGTAAAGAGCGTTAAAGAAGCATAAAGTGTTCACAGCAAAGCGGGACAAAATACAGCGGAAATTCATGGATGAACATGGAGACGTAAAAATTTCATTTCTTTCCCTGTTTCCATAAATAATAACCTGTAATTACATCCATCTTCATGTTTGTACTTTACGTATATTTACTGTCCTTTACGCGGCCTTTACGCGTTCTGTGAGTTTACGCGTCTTTACGCGCCGCGGAACCATGCGTAAAGAAAAGCCCTTAAATTTAGGGTTCTTTACGCACGATATAAATATTCGTTAATCCATCATTTCGTGCTGTGTAGTAAATTACGGTAATTTTCTGAAATGTTTTGAAAACTTGTTTAAAATAGCTCGTAGTTCCCGTTTGCCGGTTTGCGAGTAACTTCACTCGAGGGGAAAATTGAAGCAGTTTGCTTTCCTAGGCAAACAAGTGCTTCGTATGTGACTGACATTTCATTTTGAACTTTAGTGCGTAATTTTCAATATTTTTCTTAGAGCAATTCTACTGCATTTATTCGAAAAGTGGAAATCGTGACTATTCTAGACTGAGCCTGTGTTGTTGTTGTTTTTTCAATGCAGGTTGTTTTTCTTCCGCGATGCATATTGGGTGTTTTGAATAACTCGTAATTTAGTATTCAACACCTGAAGAGTCGCTCTGTCGTCATTTTTAAGTTTATAGTTTTAGTGTAAAGTTCCTTATGTGTTTTGTTCAGTTGTGGAATATTTTATCTTCCTTATATTGTTATATTTTTTGGTTTCTCCATTTGAAGTGAATGACATTTCTGTCCCAATTTGGCGACTAAACTTAGAATCGCCGCTTCAGTGAGTGAGTTCAGTGTGGCATGTTTTCGTGTTCGTTTTATTCTTAATAAGCCGCTAAGCTATTTCAGTGTGTCTTTAGTTACAGATCGAAATGAAATCTTTATTTAAGTAACTGTAAGCAAAGCATTTCTCGGTTTAAGTCTATTTTGTCTAAAATGAGACTCTAAAAGCTTCCTAAAATTAGTTTAGGGTGTGTTCTTGAAAGCGCCCGATTAATACTTCGCAGTTGAAAAACTTGTGCCATTTTCTCTTGATAATTGCGCGTGTGCTTGAAAGTTTCCGAAAACATTTTTTGGAGAATTTTTGTCAGTAAACGGTTTGATGCCTGGAAAATATTATTTATTTTAGCAATAGATTTCGAGAAATGTTTCATGGTTGACAGAACTAAACAGCCAGAGGGATGCGTTTGGAATCAGTGAGAAATGTGTATTTGCATGGAAAAGTCTGTCGGGTCGCTACCGGGAGCAACTTAACTGTTTTTTTGTTAGCAATTGTAGTTTTACAGGTACTCTTCTTGAACTTAACAAGCTAGCTTTCGAAAGAATGCTACAAGAAGAGCTGTCGGTGAAAGTCGTGCTGAAGTCTTCTCTTTGACGAAAAATAAGCCAACTCACAGTTTCCTCAGCGGTCCGCATGTTTTCCCTCGCTGTTTTTCACCTCTTGGGGAATAACGGCACAACTAAAATGTACTGTATTTTACGGGCCAATTAGCATGAAAGAGAGATGTGGAGCTCCGCTTTTAGGCTTGGCTAAATCTATATATTAACACTTGCAACTCTACATAGAAATAATTGTCACTGTAAGGTCTGCAAGGGAAGCTCTCAACAGTACCCTTAACAGCTCAACCGTTACAATGACGGACCAGTGATCGCTGTTTTAAAAAATTCTTTGTGAACTCGGTTAACTGTGCATCCGTTCATTTACAACTCGATTTTTTGAAAAAAAAAATAATTTCAACGAAGGCTAGAGGCTACGTTTTTAGAGGCTAGCGCAAGTGAAGGACGTGAAAAGGCCACCGGAATTTTTGTGGATTGCGTGACTTATGAATGTGACCCTACATCTGAGAGTAATTAAGCGTAAACACCACCGTCATCTCTTTATTACACCAATAAAAACTTCAACAGTTTTCATTAATTCGACAAACATACGAGTTAACCCTGGGGCGTACAAGGGTACTGCGCATCCGTTCATTTACAACTCGATTTCTTGAAATAATTGAATAAAGTTCAACGAATTAGAAGGCTAGAGGCTCCGTTTTACATAATACGAATATCTCAAACTATTTTGGTGGAGTTTTCTATCCTTAAGTTACTTTTGTCTGTTTGTCGTTTCTATGTGAATTTGCTGCGAAAGTATGTTCTAAAGGAAATGCTATTTCTAAATAGAATTTCACAGTTGGAAAAGAGTACCCTTTATTAAAAAATAAATTATGAAAAAAATAGTCAACTAATTTCCTAATTTATTATTCTGCGTGAAGGAGAGGGCAAAAAATGTATAACTTGATTCAAAACACGGAAACACGATGTTCTGTGAATGATGTTATTTATTCGCTGATTGTACGGGTGAAGGACATTCCATTTTCCGCGTCCGAGTTTCTCGTCCAGGTTTGTTCTAAAGCTTGTTCATGCTCGTAAGATGACTGTCTTGTCACTGGCCAGCTTGAACATTTTCCTGCACCAAAAAAATCACTATATTAAGTGTAGAGGTGGCTCAATAGAGTCGTATTTTAATGCCATTTGTAAATAACCGTACGCGTTGCCTTATTTGGCCATTACAGCTTCAAGATACACAAGTCACACCTTGCACAACGTCCGCATGCGCTTCGCGATTCATTTTGGTGGTGGATTGTGAGCGTTCCAAAAATTTTAATCCGGCCTTGGTTGATTTTATTTTTAATCTTATGCAAGAGGAAAGGCTTGCAAAGAAAAAAAAAAGCACGTGCTCCGGACTGTTTGCCAACATAAACTGAATTTTCCTGTTTCATACGTGCCTGTATCAGACTTAAAAACGTGGCAGTTTAGAAGTGACACCAGTTTCACAACGGAAATTTCTGATACTAAATTTAACTCTGTTTGTTTCAGTTCGCTGTCCAGTATTCTGCTACTCTTGTCGTTCAAGCCGACGTTTTCAGCTTGAGGTATGTAAAAACGTGATAATTATGTCTGGTTTATGTTGTCGAGTATTGCTTGTAGTTCAAACATTGCAGCCGCCATTTTACTGTAAAAAGTGGGACTCGGCCGGTTTTAAACCAAAGCATAAACACAAGCAAATTCATATGAAACGGCTGTTTTTTTTCTAGATTCTAGAAGCTAAAGGTCTAAATATCCTAAAGAACTTTTCCAGCTTCTTTTATCTGTGCGCATATAGATATGTCTTAAGGCTTTACCTAGCTAATTAGACTTAGGCAAGACCTTCGCGTTGCGAATGGTTGATCAAATTCCAAAAGAGTGGGCCCATTTAATAAGAGCTGACAAAATGAGTCTACCTTTGGTCACGTAATGATTTTAAGGAGAAACTACTGTGCATAAGCGACATAAAGGGACCGCATTTCAATCAATTGATTATTAAACGGTACGGATTTTTACACTTTTTGCAACGATCTTCATGGCAATGCAAATAAACTGTTGTTGTTGTTGTCACGTATTAGTTTTTGGATCAAAAATATTAGCAATTGAGCTCAGAAATGTCGCTCCTCAGACTTAAAAAGCTGCTTTCATAGACACTCACTTTCGGTTTGCTGTATCGTCGGTAACTCTTTTTTCAAAGGAGACTTTGTCCAGGTACTGATAAAACGGTTTCCACTTTAAAATATGCTGCGGAACAACGAGAGAAGAACTTAAGCCTTTTCAGGAACCAAACGATTGGCGCATGTATTAAAATTAAACCGAGTGGTGTTGTTTCAAAACACCACTCGGTGGTGTTTTGAAACAAAAGGATCATCAAAAAGGATGGTAGCGGAGTTCACGGTGACCGCAGATGTTACAGTTTGAGTTGTTTTGAGTTCCCACTCTTTTCCATGTCCAAGCCGCGATCCATCACGTATTATTTAGGGAATATGTACCTTATTTCTTGCACATATCATTTTGAACCAAACTATTGACGGTTTCCGCACAATACTAGAAACGGAAGTTGCATTTTTCTTCACGCGATAAAACTTTACTGATGTCAACTGTGCTACGACAAGAACAAATTGAGAGAGGTAAAGATAGCTTCTAAAGAGAGCTTCTACAATGAAAGTTTAGGTAGTTGAATTTTTAATGCTTAAATCTAGGTAAGTTACAGGAAATTGTGGATCTCAGTTCCACGGCTTCCGAGATGAAATTAAGTGCACGATCAAAACGTTTTGTTGTTATTTACAAGCAAATAACTTCAAAGTGAAACGGAAATGTTCTCGTGGACATAGGAAAAAGGTAAGTTAAGTTGTTTGAGCTGTTGCTGTGACAAAATGGAAACAAATGCCTAAAACTTTGAGTTCACAATTAACATATCGTGAAGTATGCACAAAATAGAAGCTAAGGACATGAAAAAGCCATCGGAAATTTGGGGATTGCATGACTTTTGAATGGGACCCTACATCTGAGAGTAATTAAGCGTAAACATCACCGTTATCTGTTCATTACAGCAATAAAAACTTCAACAGTTCTCATTAATTCGACAAACATAGGAGTTGACCCTGGGGCGTACAAGGGTACTGCGCATCCGTTCATTTACAATTCGATTTCTTGAAATAATTGAACAAAGTTCAACGAATTAGAAGGCTAGAGGCTCCGTTTTACATAATACGAATATCTCAAACTATTTTGGTGGAGTTTTCTATCCTTAAGTTACTTTTGTCTGTTTGTCGTTTCTATGTAAATTTGCTGCGAAAGTATGTTCTAAAGGAAATGCTATTTTTAAATAGAATTTAACAGTTGGAAAAGAGTACCCTTTATTAAAAACTAAATTATGAAAAAAATAGTCAACTAATTTCCTAATTTATTATTCTGCGTGAAGGAGAGGGCAAAAAATGTATAACTTGATTCAAAACACGAAAACAAGATGTTTTGTGAATGATGTCATTTATTCGCTGATTGTACTGGTCGGAAGGACATTCCATTTCCCGCGTCGGAGTTTCTCGTCCAGGTTTGTTCTAAAGTTTGTTCATGCTCGTAAGATGACAGTCTTGTCACTGGTCAGCTTGAACATTTTCCTGCACCAAAAAAAATCGCTATATTAAGTGTAGAAGTGGCTCAATAGAGTCGTATTTTAATGCCATTTGTAAATAACCGTTGCCTTATTTGTCCATTACAGCTTCAAGATACACAAGTCACACCTTGCACAACGTCCGCATGCGCTTCGCGATTCATTTTGGTGGTGGATTGTGAGTGTTCCAAAAATTTTAATCCGGACTTGGTTGATTTTATTTTTAATCTTATGCAAGAGGAAAGGCTTGCAAAGAAAAAAAAAACACGTGCTCCGGACTGTTTGCCAACATAAACTGAATTTTCCTGTTTCGTACGTGCCTGTATCAGACTTAAAAACGTGGCAGTTTAGAAGTGACACCAGTTTCACAACGGAAATTTCTGATACTAAATTTAACTCTGTTTGTTTCAGTTCGCTGTCCAGTATTCTGCTACTCTTGCCGTTCAAGCCGACGTTTTCAGCTTGAGGTATGTAAAAACGTGATAATTATGCCTGGTTTATGTTGTCAAGTATTGCTTGTAGCTCAAACATTGCAGCCGCCATTTTACTGTAAAAAGTGGGACTCGGCCGGTTTTAACCCAAAGCATAAACACAAGCAAATTCATATGAAACGGCTGTTTTTTTTCTAGATTCTAGAAGCTAAATGTCTAAATATCCTAAAGAACTTTTCCAGCTTCTTTTATCTGTGCGCATATAGATATGTCTTAAGGCTTTACCTAGCTAATTAGACTTAGGCAAGACCTTCGCGTTGCGAATGGTTGATCAAATTCCAAAAGAGTGGGCCCATTAGAGCTGACAAAATGAGTCTACCTTTGGTCACGTAATGATTGTAAGGAGAAACTACTTTGCATAAGCGACATAAAGGGACCGCATTTCAATCAATTGATTATTAAACGGTACGGATTTTTACACTTTTTGCAACGATCTTCATGGCAATGCAAATAAACTGTTGTTGTTGTTGTTGTTGTTGTTGTTGTTGTTGTTGTTGTCACGTATTATTTTTTGGATCAAAAATATTAGCAATTGAGCTCAGAAATGTCGCTCCTCAGACTTAAAAAGCTGCTTTCATAGACACTCACTTTCGGTTTGCTGTATCGTCGGTAACTCTTTTTTCAAAGGAGACTTTGTCCAGGTACTGATAAAACGGTTTTCACTTTAAAAATGCTGGGGAACAACGAGAGAAGAACTTAAGCCTTTTCAGGAACCAAACGATTGGCGCATGTATTAAAATTAAACCGAGTGGTGTTGTTTCAAAACACCACTCGGTGGTGTTTTGAAACAAAAGGATCATCAAAAAGGATGGTAGCGGAGTTCACGGTGACCGCAGATGTTACAGTTTGAGCTGTTTTGAGTTCCCACTCTTTTCCATGTCCAAGACGCGATCCAGCACGTGTTATTTAGGGAATATGTACCTTATTTCTTGCACAGATCATTTTGAACCAAACTATTGACGGTTTCCGCACAATACTAGAAACGGAAGTTGCATTTTTCTTCACGCGATAAAACTTTACTGATGTCAACTGTGCTACGACAAGAACAAATTGAGAGAGGTAAAGATAGCTTCTAAAGAGAGCTTCTACAATGGAAGTTTAGGCAGTTGAATTTCTAATGCTTAAATCTAGGTAAGTTACAGGAAATTGTGGATCTCAGTTCCACGGCTTCCGAGATGAAATTAAGTGCACGATCAAAACGTTTTGTTGTTATTTACAAGCAAATAACTTCAAAGTGAAATGGAAATGTTCTCGTGGACATCGGAAAAAGGTAAGTTAAGTTGTTTGAGCTGTTGCTGTGACAAAATGGTAACAGATGCCTAAAACTTTGAGTTCACAATTAACATATCGTGTAATATGCACAAAATAGAAGCTAACGACATGAAAAAGCCATCGGAAATTTGGGGATTGCATGACTTTTGAATGGGACCCTACATCTGAGAGTAATTAAGCGTAAACATTACCGTTATCTGTTCATTACAGCAATAAAAACTTCAACAGTTTTCATTAATTCGACAAACATACGAATTAACCCTCTAGGGTGTACAAGGGGAGGCGGGGTGGATGCCACCCCAATTAGGTTTTTCTTGAATTCTTCCAAGGCGAGTTAACATCTACACCTGCCTTTTTCAGTAGCTGTGCGCATATCCCCTAGACACATTTTCATGCAAGTTTGATGAGAATCAGTTGCTATGGTTACGAGATATGACGTCATAAATAGCAGGTGGTCTGGTCATTTTTGAAGGAAAATGCGTGTTTTTATCCTTTGAGGGTATATTAATAATTTCTGTTATTTACCTGTGTTCCTGTGCCTTTATGAGTCGTTTTGAAAGGAATTTGAATCAGAGCGGGGACGGTTTTAATACCTCGCTGGTTTCAAATGTTATCTTGTCTGGCGCGTCGTAAACAGGACGCAACAATTACTTCTCAAGTTTCCATGACTATTAACTATTAACTCTCCTGCTAACCCGAGATTGTCTCCCCACGACAGTTAATAGTTAGTAATAATGGAAACTTGAGATGTAATTGTCGCGTCCTTAATGACGCGTCAGACAAGATAATATTTGAAACCGCGGAGGAAAACCGTCTCCCTTCTGATTCAAATCCTTTCCAAAACGACTCATCACAGGTAAGTCACAGTATTTTTATTAAATGATTATGATATAGTTAATACAGCGTATGGGTGCCCTGTGGCTCATCGCAGGTTTTCTACTTAAGGTAATTTTTTTTCCAAGTATGGTAACATAACGAAAACCCAAGGGGGGTCCATCAACCCCCTTCCCTTGTACCACAGGGGGGGGGGTGTGACTTTGCTTGTACGTCCAAGGGTTAAGTTGTTCTTGTGGGCTTTTTCAGTCCGTATTACAACATTTTTGCCTCGTAGGCCTAGGACGCGAATTCGAAAATTGAAAATAAAAGTGCTTCTCTGCTTGAGTTGTACATGGTTTATGGCTTTTTTCTCGAGGGTTTCGTATTCACTGCAAATATTGCAACATTATGGGTTGCTTGTTCCAAAGAAGGCATTTATTGATGGGCAATGCGGAAACTGTTTACGCGCTTAAACCGTTTCGAGAACCAGTGAGACAGGTCACGGGAACATGCAACTTTCCCCCTTAACCCTATTCGATGTTGCATAGTGTTGTGAGCGCTTGTCTTTATCCATTTGGTTAAAAGTTTTTTTTTTCAGTATTGCTTGGTTGGAGAAGGAGGAAGACACAATTCTACCGACGGTGACAATGAAATGGTACTAATGGAAGCTATCCCTCATATCTTCTCTTGCTTTGTTCTTTCAGACAAGTTGGTTACTGACCGTGAACACCAAGACAGAAGACTCGTTTCAATCGCTTACCCACAAACTGCATATTAAAATGTCGAACTATTTCTACATACAAAGCCAACTGAATCACTTTGTTCTCAGTATTGATGGTTTTGAGCTTGGCGGTGACCTCGTCATGTATCCAGCATACGAAGGACCCAATCAACTTTGGCAGTGGGGAGGAGATAATACTCTTGTCAGCAAAATGGGTCTGGTGGCAGACATCCAAGGAGGGCGTAATGAAAAGGGAACTTCCTGCATCGGGTGGTATCCAAACAGCGGTCAAAATCAAAAGTGGTGTTATGAAAATGGCACAATCAAGAGCACAATGAATAACCTCGTTATGGATATAGCAGAGGAAGGTACAGGAATAACAGCGTCTGTTCATACCTGGGAGGTGACCGGAAGTCTTGGTCAGAAATGGGCTTTGGTGCCAGCAAACTATCAGGAGGAGATGCCAAACTATTTCTACATACAAAGCCAATTAAACCAACTCGTTCTCACTATTGATGGCTTTAAGAATGGTGGCACCCTCGTCATGTATCCAGCATACGGTGGAGCCAATCAGCTATGGCAGTGGGGAGGAGATGATACTCTTGTCAGCAAAATGGGTCTGGTTGTAGATATCCAAGGAGCGCGTGATGAAGAGGGAACCCCATGCATCGGGTGGTATCCAAACAGTGGTCAAAATCAAAAGTGGCGGTATGAAAATGGCACGATACAGAGCACTATGAATAACCTTGTTCTGGATGTAGGAGAGGAGGGTAAAGGTATCACAGCATCTGTTCAAACGTGGGAAGGAACCGGAAGTCTTGCACAGAAGTGGGCTCTGGTGCTAGAAAACAACGGAAATGACATATCGTCAAATTTCCTTGTTTGTTATCGTTAGTCTAGACACAAAAAAGGTTGATAATAAACGGCGCTGAATATCCTGTTTTCTATTTCATATGGAATCTTTTTTTTATCATGATTATATATCTGAATACAACTTCGGAAAAAAGGACATCATGCTTTTTCGATCTTTGCTGTCAAATGGTACTCGAGAAACAAGCTAGAAAGAGCAGACGAATGCAGAGGTCCATGGCCGATAATTTGTAATCACTGTTTAGATTATAAAATGCCTTCGGGACCTTAATTAACAATAAAAAGGAAAACAAGAACAGTTTGAAACACGAGCTTTACTGGAAATAATTCTAAACTACATAGCAAGCATGTACTACATACAATACACGTGCATATTATTACTATTACTATTATTATTATTATTATTATTATTATTATTATTATTATTATTATTATTATTATTATTATCATTATCATTATTAATTACGCTATAGCCACTGTATTTAGCAGTGACTATAGTTTACCTGAGCACATTTGTGCAGTATTCTGACCTTGTCACTTAATTCATTCGCTTGTTAGCTTCATGTGGGATCCCTGAGCCCAAGTATTAGCTATGCCATGATAATGAGGCTTAACAAGGCTGAAACAGCTGACCATGGCTGCTAATACTTGGGCTCACTATCTTTTCTGGTAGATTTAGGGGTAATGCCCGCTACCAATGTGGCCATAGTGCCCAATTCAGTGTTTTTAGTAGCTGTATGCGTATCCCATAGACACATTTTGACACAAGTTTGGTGAGAATCGGTTGCTATAATTACAAGAATGACATCATTAGCGGTAGGTGGTCAAAAATGACACCATTTTTAGAAGAGAAAATCACATAATGTTAGCAAGAAGCAGTCAAGTGTTTAATTATGTCATATTCTACATGTCTAGCATAAAAAAGTTTCAATTTCAGCCGTTTTTTGCGAATTTCTAGTTTGGACAAAATCCAAGATGGCGGCCAAGATGACAGCTATCTTAGATGACGTCACAGGTCCCCAGCAGCGCTGCAACCTACAACATATACCTCATCTTCTAAAGCACATCGCAGTAATACAGCTGTATTACAGCAAAAACCCTAGGGGAGTGCCAACCCTCTCTTGCACCACGGTGGAAGCTTCACTTTGCTTGTACCTCCGAGGGTTAACTTTTTATAGAATTATTTGCAACGTACGGCACGCCCACTTAGTATTCCTTCCTAACAAAGGACACTGAAATGATTGAATAGATCCAACGTCGGACAGAAGCCCATCTTGTTGTCGGAGACTATCTACGTGCAAGTAGAGTCGTTAATACCTTAGACAAACTTGAGTGGACACAGACCAATCTTTGTCTGTTCCGGAGGGATTAGATTGTGTTCACTTTAGCTTAGCTTAGGCTTGCCTACCGTATTTACTCGAATAAGCGCCGCGGTCCCGATGAGGCGCTTATTCGAGGAATTCCGTTTGACTAAAAAACCACTACAAACAACTCTAAAACAGCATTGGAAATTTCTTTTCATCAAAAGCGATGTTCTTCAGTTCAAACTGATTATATTTCACCGCTCGTCCATTAAGTTCTCCATCCAGAATTCTTGCAATACGTAGGCACGTATATTTGAAGGCCCGTTCTCAAGTACCGCCCAGCGCAGAATTAGACGCTTAACCCAACGCTTTTGCAAGAACCTAAGTTGCTCATTGCTCCCTACAAGATCAAGAACTTATTCAGTGTGAAAGATGCGATTCCCAAAACATTACGATCTCGTGTGGTTTACAAATTTTCTTGCGCAAGCTGTAGCGCCTGCTATGTCGGGGAGACAAACCGACATCTTGCTACAAACAACTTTAAAACAGCATTGGAAATTTCTTTTCATCAAAAGCGATGTTCTTCAGTTCAAACTGATTATATTTCACCGCTCGCCCATTAAGTTCTCCATCCAGAATTCTTGCAATACGTAGGCACGTATATTTGAAGGCCCGTTCTCAAGTACCGCCCAGCGCAGAATTAGACGCTTAACCCAACGCTTTTGCAAGAACCTAGGTTGCTCGTTGCTCCCTACAAGATCAAGAACTTATTCAGTGTGAAAGATGCGATTTCCAAAACATTACGATCTCGTGTGGTTTACAAATTTTCTTGCGCAAGCTGCAGCGCCTGCTATGTCGGCGAGATAAACCGACATCTTGCTACACGTGTTCGTGAACACTTAACATCTGATAAGAATTTGCACATCTTCCAACACATAAATAGGTCAGAGACATGCAAAGCTTCGTGTTGAGAAGATTGCTTTTCAATTCTTGACACCGCCTCCACGTCTTTCCAACTCAAAATCAAGGAGGCTTTGCACATCAGGTGGGAAAAATCCTTGTTAAACAAGTCAATCACGTCAATCTATCACTTTCATTTTAATTGCCCTTGTTAATTTTACTTTTTTTTCAGTTTTTTTTTGCGTTTTTAACACCATTTTATTTCAGTTATCCACATTCATGTTTTTATTTAGTAATTAATATTCAATGTACATTGCATTTATATTACACCGACTAGCGGTCTAATTTGCATTTGAAGCTAAAGATGGATTTAGATCATCCGAAACATGTTTTTCAAACTTAAAACCGTGCGTCTTTATTTGAAGATTATTTCTTGCCTGCTGTTATTTCCTAAATACGTAATTCTGTTGTGAGGGCCGTGAACTTTGCCGGGACAAAGTTTGTTAAAGTGCCGGAAGAGACAAATGGTGACAATCAAAAGACGGGTCTGTCAGTAACTGTAAAATTTTCGTACAAATAAAAAATATACCGTTAACCCTTTTCCTTCCAACCACACACATTTATGTGGAAAACTACCGCTTGGCTGTCCTTAGAACCCTGTGGGCTCAAAATAAGGACCCAGACCTCTATCGGTTTTGGAACGCCTGGGAGATAGTAACACAATGTTTTGAAACGATTTCACCATGTTCTTCGGCAAATTACCGTTGGAAACTCAATTTTTATACTAAGATTTTCGGGCGTAATGCCATGTGATCAACTTATCATCGATTAGATCTAGAGCGAGTTTAGAGCGATTCTGAAGGAGAAGGAGCGAAAATTCCAATGATTATGAATCGATCGAAGTTGCCTTCGTGGATGAAGATGACCTGCCATTTTAATTTTAAAATTCTGTTGGCTGGGGTGATGTTGACCGCTCTTCAGGTGAAGAAGTTGACTCGGACCTGGTATGTGTCATACATTTAAAGCACATGGTCAATATGAGATTTAATTTACTTTTGCAAGAGAGAACACTAAATAAGCTTTAAAATGGTACCAAACATGGGGTTTACTGAGCGGTTATGTAGCCGCCCTAAAAAATGTCAGGAAAGCGACAGCTGTCCAAGTTTGTCAAAAAAATTGAAAAGTACGCAAGGTGTGGAAGGAAAAGGGTTAAATTAAAAGAAAAGATTTCTTTGTCGCGTCCAATTTTTAAATAAGCGCCACCCTCAAATAGGCGCCGCCCTCGAATATGCACCGCATTTGAGGCGCGATAGATTTAATAAGCGCAGCGGCGCTTATTCGAGTAAATACGGTAATCATACTTCATAAGCTCAACCTGAAACTGATTCACAATTTCAAACTTAAGTGACTTTTTTTTAGTTTATTAACAAGATGAAAAGCTTCATGATCTATTGGTCATTTGGCAAGAAAAAATATGTCTTTTTCTCTACTAAAGAAGAAGGATATATTAAAGACATTTTAACTTCTAAATCTAAAAACCTACTTTATTTGAGTAATTGAATGTAAAAAATGTGCTACGCGTAACTTGCCTTGCCAATACTTTGGGGAGACTAAACGACATCTTCACGAACGGTTTCGCGAGAATCGTCGTTCCGTCCAAAATCATCAACAGCTTGCTAACCCTACCCCTGTTTCGAAACCTTTCAGCTTACCCGGGCACTCCGTCAACAAAATCCGTCTCATCCCCATGGAGCTAATACGTACCTAAAACGAGACTCCATGAGGAAAGCGTATGAGGCACATTTGATTGAAAAAGCTAAGACACTGGAGCCGCAAAGATTAAACAGACGTCGTGAGCCACACAAATTTCAGCTAACAACCTATCATTTTCATGTATTTTAAATGTTTAAACTTAATGTTAAAATTCCTGTAACGCATTTACTCATTTTACTCCTGTAGCCCCTGAAGAAGGTTTGTTTTGCAAACCAAAATATCGGGCAATTTTTTTGTTTTGCAATAAAAACTAACGATAAAAGGCCACGACGTTTCGACCTCTCCGAGGTCATTTTCAAGTGCGAGTAAAAAATGACAATTAGCATAAATATGTTACAAGCGGTTTAAAAATAATTTACAAGGTAAGAATACAATGAACAATAAAATGCGATAAAATATGTAAACGATAAGTGATAAAATATTTATACAAATTGAAAAGAAATGATTATAATAAGGCTAATTAAAACCGATCTAAACAAATAATTTAACGTGGATAGAATCGCACTGTTTGTTTAGAGTTGGTTTCAGTTCTTTAATAAAAAGCATTTTAAAATTAAGGCAATCAAGTTTGTTCTGCGCTTCCTTAAAATTTTTTAAATTTCGCGCAATGTGATTTGGGGACATATTGTGCTGATCCTTCAGGTGGTTTCCAATTGCAGTTCCCTTGTGCTCTTCAATTCGCTGGTGAAGGTGTCGGCACGTGTAGCCGACATAACCTGCATCACAAAGGGTACACTGAAAATGATAAACAACGCATCGTTGATTCACAAGGGGTGGCTTGGGGGCTTGTCTTCCCTCCCTTTGATTTCGTCCTTGATCTTTCGACTTGTGTACACAGGGCTGATAGTTGCATTGATCTTCCGACTGGGGGCTGCAAGTTGTCTGCGTACTGCATCTGCAGATTTCTGATCCTTAAAAGGCAGCACGATTCTGATTGGGGCCTCATTGTTGTCAGGAACTTGTTGTTGTGTTTGTGATTCCTCAGATACTTTGGACGCAACAAATTGGCGGATGGTAGATTGTACGAGTTTGTCCGGGTAGCGCAGACGGGAAAAGATCACTTTGAGGCGCTCACATTCCTGATGGAAAAGCTCCCATGTAGATGAGAGCTTAAATGCACGGTTAAGCATGGTATTCAGCAATGACCGTTTATATCTACCGTCCACGTGGCTGTGGTAATGCAACAGTGACCCAGTGTTTGTTGGCTTCCTATACACCTTCGTGTCCAATCAGCATCCGTTCCTGATTATATCCATTCCCAGAAAAGGGAGCCTGCCGTTAACTTCAAGCTCCATTGTGAAATCGATGGAAGGATGAGTGTTGCTCAACGTCGTCAGAAAATCAGAGGCTGTTTCAACATCAGGCATTGCGCTAAGCGTATCATCAATATAGCGTTTGTAAAAGGCAGGCATCTTACTCGCACTTGAAAACGACCTCGGGGAGGTCGAAACTTCGTGGCCTTTTATCATTAATTTTTATTACAAAATGTATTTCAAAGAAATTTCTCATGGCGAACAATTTCATACATCATGGCCGCCGCGCATGCGAATCGCGTCATTTCTGGTACTTAGATTTTATTACGCATCGTATTCAAATTACAGAGAAAACAGTGAAAATTAGGCTTACCTTGTTGAATTTTGTTCTGTCCCTCCGTAAGAGTATAATATTTCAAAAGTGCAGAAATCGTATTTGAAATAGACATCTACGAGGTTGTCTTCGAGCTATGTTGCGTACAGTTTGCCGACGATTTCACTGTTCCCCCAGGTTTTGAAAATTTCATGCATACTTCATTCGATCCGCCATACTGTCTTCAACAATAAGTGATGAGGTCCCACGGCAAAAAGTCGGTTGCACTGAAAAGCGGTTCCAAGGTCGAGTCGCAGAAATCTTAATCAGCTATCCACACACCAAAGTAAGTTTCGAAGGCAAAAATATGACCCACAAACCATCCATCGCTGTTCCCACCACGACTGAAAAACGGGTAAAACACTTATGATTTCCCTAGACCGTGACATCTGGAAATGCCGACGAAATATTTATAGCCTTTTCACCGAACTCAACATCGGCTGCCAGTAAATGTTCAATTTATATTCAGCTTACATGACAACTTTAAATTTCACTTAGAAGTCCGCTGTACAAGCTTGAATAGAAGTTTCGGGCCGAATTTTCTCTGACAGTGTGACTTCGCGTGACAAAGTAGTGTGACAATATGGCTGTTGATTGTGCAGTGCTTAAATAACAAGTAAACGTGGGTTTTTCTTCTTTTTACCTTGCTTTTTGATTTGAACGTGTGTTAGACACCAAAATTGTGTCGCTTAATAGTAGATTTTACGTTTTTTTACTAATTCACTTAAATGAATATGAAAACTGTGTGAGCCCACATATCGAGCCGCTGACTGTATGAAATTGTTCGGTTATCAAATTTTTTTGTTGCATATATATTTTTACTATATATATCCAAATTTCTTGTTCTCGTCTTCTGCGTCTTTCTTTAACTCCTGTAAGAATCAATTGTACCGTATATTTTCTTACTTCGAGTGCTTTACTGATCCAGGACTACTTAAGATCCGACAACTCTTAACTCCTGCTCAACGCCTTGTCACTGTGGTCTTACCAGTTTAAAAGATTTGGCAGGTGCACTTGTAACAATCGGTGAGGTTGCATTGGTGAGGTTGCCAAACCAATTGGTGAGGTTGTATTTAATGTGAGCGTTGAAGTAGCTGCTGATCGACATCTACAAGTGGTAAATCGAACTAATCTAGGAGCACAAGACTGTGTGAATCAATCGTTAATCATTCCTCTTTTTAAACGGAGCTCTTACTTATTAAATGTGTACAACCATGCAATTTTATTCGTCATGAGCGACCAACCGATGACCGACGAAGTCGCACCTTGTTCATGTAAGGCATCACGGAGTGTCACTACCAGTGACAATCGAGCAGACACCTTTTCACCCGGGTACCGAGTGAGTTAAAAATTTATCTGAAGTTCAAGCTGATAAAAAAAAAACAACAACCTTATCAACATCTAAGGTCATTCTGTTACCAAAAGTGGAGGATTTCAAATTATCTCGCACAATCCTGTTCGTCTGAAAAGCACATTGATGAAATAAGAGTTAATTTAAATAACCGGGAAATACATCTCGTAGCTCCAAATAAGACCTGTTTTGACAATCATTGTCAATAGTTATTATTTCTTGAGGAAGGACAGAAATCGCCATGATGGCGGAGTTGCTATTTATATGTTATCACGAAGGAAATTTAGGATATTTGAAATCGAGGGTATTTGTGCTGAAGTTCAGGAAACCTAATAGTACAGTGAACGCCTTTTATTTCTGAGCGATCCTTCCTAGCTAAACTTGAAGAGGCGGTTATTAAAACAGGGTTTAGAAGTGGTTTAAGAAAACCACAGTCGAAATTGACTTTATGTAATCTAACCAACCCGAATATGTGAGCGTACCGTAAATAACGTCAGGCAAGCCGGGATATCGTACAGATTGCAAAGACGTATATTCAGTTGTCCCCTTAAAATAGTCCAAATAACCCACCTATAAACAGATGTAGCGGTTTAATGGCCTTAAACCACAGTGAGAGCTTAACTTCTCTTAAAAAATGCCCGTGGACGTCGTATTTAGATTAGTCCAGGAAGGCGACCTCGGCCGTAATCATTTATCAAAACTTCAAAGGTACTACTGCCTTGTTTTTTGTTTTAATCTAAGTGCAACTCTTATCAGTGTCTGACACCACCAACAAGATGTTTATTCGAGGGTCTCAGTACTCGTTTCAACGACATTTCTCCTATTTATGCTGGACGTAACATATCTGTGTCAGGTGCCAAATCGCATTACTATTATATGTTCCCTACAAGAATTATTAAAATTTCGACCAACCAATTTCTTTTTGTCGTGGTTTATCCACACTTTAGCTGTTTTCAAATGGTGACGCACCTGTTAAAATCACAAGCCCTTAAATTACTGACCTGTTTAAGGTTATGGCTATGGAAAAGCAGATATTAGCAATGGCTATTGGAATCTAAAAAGAAAGGTATGGGTAATTAAGTATTTTTCAGTAATTATGAAACCATAATTCTAAGTAAGCTTTAAACTACATTAAGGTTACTCCGGACCTTCGCGGGTGTCCTCGGGAAAAAAAATTCGTATGTGCGCCATTTTAAAGGAAAACACAGCAAATTATTATATCGTTGGAAAGCTTAATAATTGTAGATCTCGGAAAAAATATAAATTGCAGGGTTCTACAATTCCGCAAAAGAAAATCACAGTCAACCGCGAAAATGTCCATGTGTCATTCAATTGAATTAATAGGGTATCAAATCCAAGCGCATTGGTAAAATAACTGCACAGTGTTAATCCCAAAGGTCGATATTCTGACTGGTTATTTTTTAATTAATCTGTCAAGTTCGAGAAGCAAAAAATGCGCGATGGGCATTGCATTGAAGATCGCCACGGGTAAAATATTGTACATTTCAAAAATCTCCGATATACTTTTGTTTTACAACATTTAAGAGGCTGTCTCCCTAAGAGTGTTCCACTCGATCTCGGACTCAAAAATAGATTTCCTTCAAATTTCTACCACAAATACTACTATCTATCCCTACTACTAAAATGCAATTGAAATGATCGAAAAGTTTATTTTGCTCCGGTTTGAGGATTTGGTTGTCAGTATACCGTAAGTGACTAAAATTTGGCTATTTTGGGCGCCGTAGTGCGGGGTTTTTCAATTATCGTTTAAAAAGACTTCGCACCATCACAACCTTCAAATTTACACCCATTTGATAGCTTATTACTTCTTTTTACCGCTCCTGTGTCATTTGGACATTTTTCCGATCGAAATCGTATGAAACTGAAAATGATAAATGAACTGATTTAATAAGTCACTCGAACTGGATGAAATAGTGCGTTTGAAACATGCCAAAATTCTCATTTGAGGCACTTAGGCCAGACATAAAAACCCGTTCTAGGCATAGACTAAGCACTGTTTCCTAGAATTATGCAATAAAACTTGCGGCAGAATGCGATTCTGAGAAATTGTGTCGAAGTTTAGTAATCCATTTTCGCCAATGGTGTCTTGCGTGACATAGACTACCATTCCAGTCGGAAGACTTGTTGTCTTATTATGGTCGCTTAATTTATCAATAATTCTACCCAAATGAAGGGAAATCTGATTACATTTCTACATACAATGGCCTGTTCTTTCTCATGTTGCTATATCAACATCTATTCTTATGCTCCTTGACCTGAGAAATCACCTCATTTGACGCCTACCTTGTTATTTAAAACTCCGTCCGTCGAACGCTTTGGCGGTTCAGAAAATGTGCAACGTACAGTCTTTTTGTTCATCACAAGATACGAAGACGACACAGTGGAGATTTATAAGGAAGGTACCGAGAGCCAGTCGCTATATTTCTGGAGAACAACCGATGAATTAAATGTTTCACGACTTGTGTTACAAAATATAAACAGGCCAGTAAAAATCGCATTTCCGGACTGCGGACAACGGACTTCCGATTATGGAATACAAACTTGGAACATGGGACTGAGTGTATAGCGGACTAGCAAAAATATTACTCTGTTACAATCGATTTCACTCAACGTTTTCAATCTGTGAACTTAGCAACGTCATTCCACCGGTTTGGAATTGATATGAGAATGCAAAAAAGCTCTGGCTCTGGTCTTTAAAACTTTTCAGAAAAATCGAATGATTTCACAGATCAGTGGTCTCGAGCAGTATAAACTTTGTGGTTCTCAGGATGCAAGCGTTATACTTTTCGAGTCAATTCGTCCGGCAGTATTAGTACGAATCATTTAAGATAGCGAAAATTTTATATTGTGGAACCGAGTGAGTATATAAAAAGCATATTTTAACTCGAAGTCCATATTGAATGGTCCGCACGCGAAGTCTCCGTCCGCCTCGAGGAATGCAATAAGCTGAGGAAAAAAGCACAGACGCAAAACGTATCCCATATGACCGAAACTGCACAAGCGAAAACAGCCCGTGATTTCTTGCAAGCTGGTAGGGCGAAACGGACAAACTGGCAAACTGCAAACTAGGGAATAAGCTTGAAAATTAGGGAGGTTCGCGCACAAGCAAAGAGGCTTATTCGCTTGTCAGGCAACGACATTACACGACAACATCTCAAAGAAAAAACGAAACCTTTGATGAACACTGGCCTAAATCATTGCCGCATGTGGATAAATTATTAATATCGTTTGGATATTGCGTCGCATCCGCGTCTGTTAAGACATACCCCTCCCCACCCCTTTCAGGGCCACTCCCTTGTAGACTTTAAAAGGAACGAGTAGCTAAATAAGTGATTCAGCCGTCATGACCTCTGTTTTCATTGGGGTTCCTTTTACTGGAGCTGGTTTCACTTAGTCAAGCAAAGTTATTTCCTTTCTACTACGTACGGGGCGTAGAGTGTCGCAGGCTAGAACAGCTCAAGTGATTTCCGGGACCTAGTGGCTCTTCTCTGTGGAGCTTCAGTCTACCCCACCCTTCCTAAACTAAGTACAGTTTGCACGTCTAAGATGTGACTTTAGACCTTTTGTCGTACTACAATTTGAAGTGCTGTAATGTTCGTTCGTGCGGTCAACATGAACACTTTAGAACATACATTCTGAAGGATGAGGGAGGGTGAAAAAGGACAAAATTTAACCCCATTCGGTTAACGCCGACAGAAAAAATAGCCTAGAGGAATGCGGGAAGCTGAGGCAAAAAGCACAGACCCAAAACATATCCCATATTATAGAAACAACACAAGCGAAAACAGCCTGCTATTTCTTGCTGGTTGGGCGAAACGGACGGGCACAAATGGAATGAGCTTGAAAATTACAAGTAAGGATAAGGGAGGCTCGCGCACAAGCAAAGAGCCTCTTTCGCGTGTCAGGCAGGCATCGATATTTCACAAGAAAATCTCGAAGAAAAAAAAGAAAAAGGTTTGGTGAATACTGACCTTAATCATTGACGCACGTGGATAAAATATTAACGTCATTTGGATATTGCGTCGCATCTGCGCCTACCAGGACATAACTTTACTCCGCTCCCCCCCCCCCCCCCCCCTTCCCCTTTCATGGCCACTCCCTTATTGACTTTGAAAGGGGAAAGCCGCTGGATGAGGAATTCAGCCGTTATGGCCTCTGTCTTCTACAGGGTTCCTTTATTTAGAGCTGGTTTCAGTTAGTCAAGCAAAGTTATTTCCTTTCTACTACGTACGGGGCTTAGAGTGTCGCAGGGTAGACCAGCAGAGATGGTTTCCGGGACCTAATGGCTCCTCCGATCCCTGCTCCAGCTTCAATCAGTACACCACCTTCCTAAAATAAGTACAGTTTGCACGTCTAAAGATGTGTCTTAGGACCTTTTGTTGTACTATCACTTGAACTCTTGTAACCTTTGTTCGTGCAATCAGAATAAACCATTAAGAAAATACATTCTTAGGGTGGGGGAGGGTGGAAAAGGACAAAATTTAAAATGTAAATTAATTTTGTAACCTGACCGCGAGAAATGAACCCTCTGTGATGTAAACCTCTCCTTAGACAGTGATTTTATATATATATATATATATATATATATATATATATCCTAAAGCTCTTGCCGTATTAGCTGCTCGCTGTCATTATTTTTAAGTTAGAAATAAAATGTTGTTGACGAACCGTTGTATATCGCGTTACTGATCACAGTGTAACGCAACTCCGAGGTTGAGGTTGGAATCGTTTTCCTTTCTCGTTTGTTTCCCCTTAAGACTCACAGCGACTGGAACTGGTGAATTTAAAGTATAGCTGAAAGCACTATAGAGATTATAGCTTCCTCGTGTTATCTCATGACCAAGAGAAAAAGACTTTTTCATCACCTCTATGATGAAACCGCCGAATCCTTTGCCGGAGGGGAGAGTTATTTATCGAACAAGGTGAGTGGCAAATAAAGTAACTACAGTATCTATTCGAGGTTTTGGACCTCCAGAATCGGTTTCATAGCAAAAACAGGAAAAGTACTTTGTATAATTTTTTGAACCACCATCGACATCTCTTTAATTAGGCGGGTATATATAACAACACTTGAATGGAAATTCATGTCACGCAAGACACCATTGGCAAAAATGGATTACTAAACTTCGACACAATTTCTCAGAATCACATTCTGCCGCAAGTTTTATTGTATAATTCTAGGAAATAGTGCTTAGTCTATGTCTAGAACGGGTTTTTACGTCTGACCTAAGTGCCTCAATTGAGAATTTTGGCATGTTTCAAAAGCACTATTTCGTCCAGTTCGAGTGACTTATTAGATTAGTTCATTTATCATTTTCAGTTTCACACGATTTCGATCGGGAAAATGTCCAAATGACACAAGAGCGGTAAAAAGAAGTAATAAGCTATCAAATGGGTGTAAATTTGAAGGTTGTGATGGTGCGAAGTCTTTTTAAACGATAATTGAAAAACCCCGTACTACGGCGCCCAAAATAGCCAAATTTTAGTCACTTACAGTATACTGACAATCAAATCCTCAAAACGGGAGCAAAATAAACTTTTGGATCATTTCAAGTGCATTTTAGTAGTAGGGATAGATAGTAGTATTTGTGGTAGAAATTTGAAGGAAATCTATTTTTGAGTCCGAGATCGAGTGGAACACTCTTGGGGAGACAGCCTCTTAAGGAACGTTTAGGCCAAATTTCACAGAAATCTGCCGAATTCTGGTACCCTATTCACTCATTTGTTTGCCGGAATGACGCATGTCATTTTCGCGGTCATTTTTGCAATTTTCTTTTGTGGAATCAAAAAACTGGTAATTTATATTTTTTTCTGAAATTTACATTTATTAAGCTTTCAAACGATATATAGTTTGCCGTGCTTTCCTTTAAAGTGGCGCGCATACCAATTTTTTCCCTGCGAAGGTCCGGAGTAACCTTAACTCTGAAAAATACCTTGTTACCGCCAATTTTCTTTCTGGTTTCTGATACCCCTTGCTAAGATTTGCTTTTTGCACATAGCCATAAACCGCTCAAAAATACCGTTGTATTCCAGGCAAGTTCCTTAAGAAACCCGAGTATCTCGGACCAGACTTAATAATAATAATAATAATAATAATAATAATAATAATAATATTTATTACTTAATATTGCGCAAATTAACATACATACATGATCAAATGCGCATTACAAATATAACGAAAAGGAAATGTATATGTTTCCGCCATTAAAATTAACTAAAAAGAGAGTAAAATTTACGTACACCTATATAGAGTTAAAAATTATATGCAAGTCTAAAACAGTGAGTCTTTAACTGCCCCTTAAAAACATTATGATTGTCCTGCATTCTAATGTCCTCCGGTAAAATGTTCCAGATTTTGGGTGCTGTTGTTTTAAAAGCCCTGTCTTCTAGTGTCTTCTTTGATCTTGCACTGTAGTCCTCTAGTAACATACCCCCGTCGGATCTAAGATTATCTCTGAATGTCCTCTTAACTTTGACTTGTCCCCTAAGATACTCAGGCGCATTGCCATAGATACACTTATGAGCAAGCATTGCTATCTTGAAAATGACCCTAAACCGTACTGGGAGCCAATGTAGCTTAACAAGTGTAGGAGTAATGTGATCACACTTTGCAACATTGCTAACTAGGCGAACTGCTGCATTTTGTAAACGTTGTAGCTTACTTAGCTGGACGGCTGGAACACCAACCAAGAGGCTATTGCAGTAATCTATCCGTGACATTGTAACTGCTTGAACTATGGATTTCCTGTCATCGTAACTCAAATACTTTCTAATACGTCCAATATTATGCAGATGATAAATAACAGATTGGCACGTTTTATTTATATGCGCAGACATGGTAAGATTATCATCCAACCACACCCCGAGGTTCCTAACAGTCGTTACTCTTGTAAAGGTCCGACAGTGCTAGATCTCGCTTAAGACAGTCCATGTCAACCGCCTTCACCTTCCTGTACGATATTTTCTTTGCTCGGAACGCAGGTTTGTTGATGTTGATATCGCAGTGAACAGCGGCATGTTCAGAGAAATAACGACAAATGCGTGGTGGACAAGCTATGATATTCTCCATCTTCCGTGTGATAACAAGATCGAGGGTGTGGCCGTGAGTGTGGGTCGGCCCACTCACATGCTGCTCAAGGCCGAGTGATTCCAGAAGATCCACAAATTTCACTGTATCAGCATCGGTTGAGACATCCATATGGATATTGAAGTCCCCAAGAATGAGTAGATGGTCATTTGACAAAATAATGGATTCCATATAGCTGGCAAACTCACATAAGAAGGTACCCATGGGAACCCTGTGGTTCTCGGAAAATGGTGGTCTGTACACTATGACGACTCTGATCTTTCGCGAGGATGAAATCTGCACCAGCAATTCGGTTCCTTCTGTGAGTACCGGAGAACGAATGACGTAAAACAAAAGAAACAAAAGACAGAAAACAATTCAACTCCGAAATAGAAGCAAATTACAAACAAAAGAAGGACAATGTGCTCCGGTACCTGAAGAAAGACCCAGCAATTCACAGTGCTGAAAGGATTCCTCCTCACCGTTCCGAACCTTAGTCACCCGCAGTGTGTCCTTATAGAGTAGTCCAATGCCTCCACCACCACGCCCTGTGCGAGGGTAGTCTATCAGCTTGTAACCAGCGGGACAAAGTTCAGCTCTAATTGCATCATCGACGGTCCGAAGGCAGGTCTCAGTAACGGCAACGAGATCATATCTGTGATCAAAAAATGTAATCAACAAAGTCAGCCGTCTTGTTCCTAATATAGCAGACTGCGAGTTCACGAGGCATAACGACAGTGAACAATACGTCGCGTTATTCATTGGCAAACACGGGACATTAATGAGGTTCGAAGGATCCCTAATGCGTCTTGGAACATTGTGCGGAGTAATTGTTGGGTCGAGTGTAGTTATGCGTCGCCCCATGGGACCAGGATTCAATTTGAATATAAGATCACCAACAAGCGTGAGGTGGAATTTCGCACTCGAGTTCGCATAATACGCGCACGGGCGGCTGTGTCTTCTCAACCGTAAACGACGCATGTATGCAGGCGCATTCCTTTCGGTGCGAATAGAACAAACTGTGACATAACCATCTACACTTGGATAGCGATGATTAGCGGTATTGAATGACTGTTCTGATTACAAAAGGTCTTGAACAATAGCTTGCTTTCCCTCGCAGTCTTGAACCAGCCAAAATAGGAGAAATCAAACCACAAATATAGACCTTGCTCGCATGGTAATGGTTATTAGACTTCACCAACACTCCAAATGAATCCCTGCTGCACTTATCTCACCAGCCCCATACTTGAAATTAACAAAGGATCATTTTTGAGGCAGTAAAACAACGAAAACGGCGGAGAGCAGAATGATGTGGCCGCCGCTCATTAACACTCACAGAGGTTGAGGTAGATGCGCAGGACGTATGCGCAGTAACAGAAAGAAGGAGGCAGCTTGCTTGAGTTATGATAAGCAATGATAAGCACATGCGCACGGATGACTTATCATCGTAGCAAAGCCAAATTGTGCGTTTGTATTGTTTGAGTGTGAACTTCGTACTGTGAGCTTTGTCGTGTTTGCTGACCTCGTTTCCGCTTTTCAAGCTTAAGCGTATTTCACTGAGTTGTTGCTCGCCAGAAGCACGGTAATGGTGAAAAATGCGAGATTCTGTTTATGGCTCACTGTTATGATTTATGAAGTGTGGGACGCTTGTTTGGATATTGTCATCACATCAAACTACCATCGAGGAAAGTTATTTAATGATGACGTTTACAAAGATTCTGTATACAAAGGCTTACTCGCCTTCACAATCATTGGATACGTCTCTTCTTTTTCCTTATTAGCGTGGTATAGTGCCAACTTGGCAGACTCCAGTGGCGAAGTAATAGACGGCACAGCTCTTGGATTGCATTCGTTGAACGTTGTCTTAGAGGCTTTCCCTCAGTCAGTTACGGCAAAGTTTTGTTTTGATCATTGTCCTATAAAGGATGGCCCGTCACACCTGGTTCCAGCTTTTGATATCCTCAGTGGCCTTGCACCATTTATCTGCTTTGCTGGCTGTCTGTGTTGGTATTGCTATAATTACGGTGCTAAGAAGCGAAGGATAGAAATGTCTATCGGCCTTGTATTTTCATTGCTGAGTCTTGTCTTCGCAATTTTTGCCTTTTGTAAATATCAAAAGAACTGTTCCTAAATTATTGCACTGAACAGGAGCTTGGCTAATCAATGGTCATGTTCTGAAGCTTTCCTGAACACTGATTTCCTACTTGAGTTATACTGATATCTCTATCAGCGCACTCGTATACGAAAAGGTATAACGATGACATGTAAATGATGTTTTAGGGAAAAAATAGTTGTTTAGTTTTAGTTTACTCGTGCCATTCTCTTATTGACGAAGTTAAGTATCGTAGAAATCCCCGCTGTCTTGGAACAAAACACGGTTTTTGACGACACTATTGTGTGAACATCTATTGTTTGAGGAACAAGACTTGTACTGTTTCTTATGTATATTAAACCTATGACTTTATTTCCACCACAATACATTACAAATTTAGAATACATTCTCATTAAGGAATTTAGAGCCGTTTAGTGATCTATTTCGCCAAAACGTACGTATACATCAGAATGGGCCAGCTTTATCACATTTTCAAGAAAGAGAGCACTGATGATTATAAGCATCAGCCAGTAACTTGAAATCAATACGAGACTCCAGAACTCAAGGAACCTCTTCACTTTCAATTTATTTTAGACTGCGAGCAGTCTCTATCTTCTTCTAATTTTGCGAGAAGTTGGCGAGTTGGCGAGTTAGGCGCGCAAGTCCCGGCCTCGTTTTTATCCCTATTTTGCGTAATTTATTCAATGCTACTCGCGCGTAGGATCTGAGGAAAATAGGACGACTGCTCGCAGTCTAAATTTATTTTACAATTCAAAACTACCTCACTGCTCGACTGGATTCGGGTGTTTCCACTATATTAAATTAAGATACGTTTCATTGTTAAATAAGTTACAGCTTAAGTACTTTCTGTGGTCAGTTAATTGTAGGCTATAAATCTTCGCTCCTGTGATAAAGTGTCAAACTTGTCACGTAAATTTTAAAGTTAATGAGATTTCATATTTACACAGAAAAAGTGAGAGTGTTATGGTAACACCAAAAAAGTGTAAATTTTTGCAGCTGTGTGAACACCAATTAAGTGTTAAAGTAACGCCAACATGGTGTACATTTACACCACAATAGTGTGAACCACCAACAATTCTGATTTGGATTGGGTAAAAAACACCAACACAGTGTTATGTAGATGCCGAATTTGGGTAAGTTTACACCAAAAAGTGTACTTGTGACACCCAAATGGTGTAAAACAACTTGCAGCTGTGTGCACACCAAAACAAGGTTAATTTACACCAGAGATAATTTTACACTAGAATTGTGTATTTGTGACACCCAAATGGTTTAAAACAACTTGCAGCTGTGTGCACAACAAAACAAGGTTAGTTTACACCAGAGATAATTTTACACTAAATTGTGTAACATAGCACTTCCAACTTTGTTGAATAACACCCTCCACGTGTTATGTTAACACTGTTCTAGTGTACTTCCAACACTAAAATAAAAGATGCATGTGGGCTACTTAAACATTGTAATTATTGCTGCTGAAGGAGACAGACATCTCTAGTTTCCAAATTTATTTCAAAGTGAATATTTATTTGGTATACTATACCTTAAAACAAAATGTGTCCCAAAATACGATTTTTTTCCAAAAAACGATAAGTCTACATGTAGAAAAATAAACCTTTCAGTGCGACCTTGGAAACTCACTATAAATTACAAAGATGCTACTCTAATGCCTTAGAATTCAATAAAGTAGTGACACTGAGTAAGATAGTTATAAAAATAAGAAAGCTACAAAGATTCCAGTCCAACAGTGCATTAACTTCTGTATGCTTCACTTTTGTTAACACCTAAGTTGATGTGCCAAAATAATGAAAACCAAACCCATACAAAAATAAAAGGCCTTTCAAAAGGCATTTTAATTTGAAGTACTTTTCTAGTTGTTATAGAAAAATGAAGTCAATAAGTGCAGATTGAGTGAGTGATTTTGATAATAAACCACACCCAGTTCAGAAACCACCTCCATCTGATTCATCAGTTCACTGTAAAAAAAAAAAAAAAAAATTAGTAATGCTATATTAATTACCCACTTGTATGACCATGATTAGGCAATACTGAATGTCACTTATTTAAGTTTATTCCTTTTTGGAGAATTCACCAAAATCTGGAAACAAACTTACGTTGGTCAGCTATATACAAAATTTAAAAAATACCACTACAACTCTATAAAAAAACAGCCCTCAGTAACACTTATTGTGCAGTTAGTTGAAATACTCTGTCAGACAGTTGTACATACATGTACTGTATTGCTCAGTCTGTTAAGTGTTTAATACATGTACTTGGTCAGTATTGTATACCACTCAGTCAATTGAGTAAACCACTCAATCAGTTCACTCAGTTGTTTATACCACTAGATCAGTTATGTGGATCACACAGTAAGTTGAGTAATATTACATACAGTCTTTATACCACTTGGAAGAGCAGGGTGGACCACCAGTTTGACACTCAGTCAGTTGTGACTACATGTACCTGTCTTGTCTACTAAGTCAGTTATGTGCACCACTAAGAACACATAACTTTTACAACTGTGTTTCACTCAGTCATTTAGCACCCTGTGAGTTGTGTGCACCACTTGCTAACTTGTGAGTACCACCCAGTTACTTGATCAGTTATGGCTACTACTCAGTCAGTTGTGTACACCCCTGGGTCAGTTGTATCATTCAGGTCAGTTGTCAGTTGTGTGTAATGCTCCTTCAGCTGAGGAACCACTCAGTGAAATGGTGGATAACTCCACACAACTCACTTAGTGATATAACTGACTTAACAGCTGTAGTGGTAAACACAACTGGCAAAGGGGTACACAAAACTGACCGACCAGTCCATACATACAATTGACCAGTTGGTATAAACAGCTGAGTGAAAGGTATATTCAATTCAGTGAGTGATAACATGACTTACTGAGTGGTATGCTGGTCAGTTGTGTGTATCACTCAGTCAGTTTTGGACCACTCTATATGTAAACAACATTTGAAGAGGCTAGTGGAAAGTCCCCTAAGAGATTTTTTTTGGTCAATTTTTTTTAGCTTGAAAGTGCCTGAATATATTTTGCATGTGGGCTTCAATTTATTCAGAGAGCATCCCTGTTCTTTTCCTGCCGGTTTACGCTTAGTTTTCCAGAAAAGACCAAAAAATGAGGTTCCCATCTTCTGTTCTCTTTTGTTAAAAACCTAAACAAAAGAAACCAATTAAATTCTTTGCTTCATGAAACAAAAGAATGAAATCAACAGAGCGACCAATGCTTTGTCAGATGTGTTTGGTCACTTGTGTATATTATTCAGTGAGTTGGATGTATCACTCAGTCTGTTCCTGTTTAACACTGTACATGTAGGTAATGAGGGCCAGGACTCTACTACAGTACAAATCTGACCCTCTGCAACTTTGATGGGAAAAAAAAATGGCAATGCTATTGTACTGTTTTTTCCCCCTTGCAAGATTTGTGAGTTAAGTTTGTCTGTCCTGTTTTGGCAAATTCTGATAAATAATCACTATCTTTTGAAGAATCACAGTGCAAGTAATGAGCGGGTAGCAGCCACTCAACATTGGAGTTAGTTAAAAGTGGAAAAACACTTTACACAACTATGCAAGGCACACTGTGTCCCTCAGAGAGAGGGTGACATTAAATTCAAAATGAAAAGAGAAAGTAAAAGATTTGTCGATTGATTTTTCTATTCTCATTTTTTCTGTTCCGCTCTGACAAATTCTGATAAATAATCACCATCTTTGAATGAACACAGTCCAAGTAATGAGCAGAGTTCATGCTGGTTTGCGGATATAACATTCAAGGAGTATTCAAGGAGTATTCAAGCACCAAAAAAACTGAGTTTTCAAGGAGTGTTCATAGCAAGTTTACTTTGTCTTGCATTATCTTTTGATATGTTTTCATTGGTCAATAGCTACTTTAACCCCATCATCATCAGGGATGCATAACCACTATATATCAGTTGTATACGGTGAGGAAAACCAAACACATAATCCAATAAAGCAACACAACGCCAAACAATCTCAACAATAATCTTAACAACAATATAGTCTGAAAGCAATGTTTGTGTTTTTGACTGAAAGTTGATGACAGACACATACTGACAACCACACTGAAGTACAACAGGCTATAGGAAAGGATAAAATTGTTATAATTCTGGCCTGAAATCTTAAAAACTCCTGAACACACAGAATGGCAGTAAAAAAATCACGATTTTAGTGTCTCTATCTGATCATGAAAATCGTCTGCAGAATCATTTTGCAGAATCCATAACACGTGCTTGGTGTTTCGCTCCTTCCAGATGAAACCTCAAAGCTGCTTTCCCTATGCTCCCTTATTTAAACTTTCAGCAGCACAGCTAACAATAGGCAGCACGTTTATCATCTTTGACACCTTGTAACCAATCTTATTACACAACGTCTACAACCTAAATCAGAATTGAAAACACGCTCACCTCTGCCAGGCATTTCGATTCATGTTTAGATGAGTTTTTGTCCGATCACCCTAACTACCCATACAAGACGTACAAGATGGCTTCCACCTGATCACATAGTTAAGAGACTGATCCCAGAATGCAATTCACACAACACAGAATTCCACCCAGCATGTAACAGCACAGGATTAGAGGCATATTTTCGAAAATTCTGTCCCTGATTTTAAAATCTGTGCTCAATGCTTTAACTTATCTTTGAATTACTTTGATATAATCCAATATTTTTTCCCATCTGAGCAAACATTCAAGGAGTTTTCAAGCACTTTCAGCAGAAATTCTTCTTTTCAAGGGCTTTTCAAGCACCCTTGAAATCTAAATTTTTTTCAAGGACTTCAACGAGTAACACTCCCTGACTGAGCGGACAGAAGCCACTCAACATTGGAGCTGGTTAAAAGCCGAAAACCACTTCACACAACTATACAAGGCACACTGTAGCCTGCGTAGCAAGCATTTCCGTAAGGCGTTCAAGGCATTTTTTGTTTTTATAGCCGCGCAAAAATTGGGGCGAGCGCCAAAAATGGCACACTGTGTCCTTCAACAAGAGGGTGACATTGAATTCAAAATTTAAAAGTGAAAGCAAAAGATGTGTCAGTTAACCTTTCTATTCTGAATTTTTCTGTGTTCCTTTAACAAATTCTGATTTTAAAAAAATCACCATCTTTGAACGAGCACAGTCCAAGTAATGAGCGGGCATAAGCCACTCAACATTGGAGCTGGTTAAAAGCGGAAAACCACTTTACACAACTATGCAATGCACACTGTGTCCTTCAGAGAGAGGGTGACATTGAATTCAAAAGAAAAAGAAAAAGATTTGTCGATTTCTATTCTCATTTTTTCTGTTCCGCTGTGACAAATTCTGATAAATAATCACCATCTTTGAATGAGCACAGTCCAAGTAATGAGCGGGTAGAAGCGACATTGTATTCAACGACTTTTGGCGCCAAAATGATAAAACTGCATAAATTTTCGTACCGCCAAATCTTCGTAAAATTATTCAAATCTTAAAACTGACACGTTTGGGCCATCTGTATTCTGTATTTCGTTTTAGGCTACTTTTCTCACATTAGTAAAGGTCATTAACTGTGTTTGGCGATATTTTGGACCACATTTATATTCAAATACAACAAACCCGCCGTTTGAAAACAATCAAATTTATAACTGACTGCAAATGGCGCTCGTTTCGAACACCCGAAAAACCATCCATCGTACTGTTTCATTTTACTCACAAGAAAAGCATTTTGAAAATGGGCACTTCGAGATTTTGGCGTGATAATTATGGGTTTAAGAGTTGAGATACAATTTGAACAAAGCATGTCTTAATGACATTCATGACTGTTGTCCGCTGTCAGAGCTAGTACTAAGTTTGTATTCACTCGTTTTGACTTAAAATTACCAAATAAAGTCACTTACCGCGTGTCTTATTGACGGGATTGCAGTAGCAGGACATCAAGCAATGCCAGAAACCAGAATGTACGCGGAATAAACGACAGGCACAAGAAAAGAATCGAAAATCGCTTGAAGCATGTGCTCGTTTCGTGTCATTGTGTGCTAGCGTGCGCAAAGCACATCAAGAGCAGCGAGGCACCACTGACCGCAATACCTGCCGGGCAGTAGTAGACAATCCTCGAACAATCCGCTCGTGAAAAAAGTAAAAAAAAAAAAGGGAAACTGTCACCTGCACTGACCATTAATATTTATTTCAATCCTTGCCGAAAAGAGAAATTATACATATGAAACTCCCCTAAAATGTGGCGTAATCCAATGTCCGCCACTGCTAGTGCAACTTGCATAATTTCAGCTTGTCTCACCGCTGCAACCCTTATTATCTTCCAGGCTTGTGGTAAATCTTTTGCGCATTAGCTGCTCACGAAAACAAATAATCAGAATGTCCCTCGTATTATATTGTATTTAATGACAGATTTTTTTCCAGATCTTATAAAACGGTAGTTATTTTGAGCTATCCACCAATCTAAACAGCAAACCTATCTTTTTAGCTACCTTGTACAATAAATTCTATTTGATTATAAGCTGATTTTGCAGCCCAGACGTCATATGTGGAGGTAATCTAGTCGTTTTAGTAAGTTGCCTGATCGATGCCCGACAAGAAAATGTAATTGACATTTGGTGTTACTTTACACCTTGTTCGTGCTTGACTTACACGATGCAGTGTTAAATTACATACCAGCGGTGTTAAATCCTGAAAAAACCTTGCAAGGTTTTTGCTACACAGCTTTAGTGTAAAAAAACACCAAGAAGGTGTTACATCCTGATTCGATTACACCATTTTGGTGTTATCTAACGCAAAATTGGTGTAATGTTGTAATTACACTCCGTCAGTGTCGTGGTAACACGAATATCGTGTAAATTTATACCACGCTCGGTGTTATTTAACACACTCGATTTTCCTGTGTACAACTGTATTTTTGAAGATTCGAACGAATAAAGAACCGCGCATACGAGTGTCATTAAGCCGAGGCAAGCTCACATACTGGTGTCCACTCTTGGCGTATTTGTAAAAGCTTTCGAAATTATATTAATTTTGCAATTGACTAATCACACGTAAACAAGATTCTTTGGTTGCTGCAAGGGCCATTGACCATTGAAAATAATTGCTAATGTTTCGTGATCATTGCCTTTTTTTAGCTCGGTTGGTGGAAAGACGTTTTTAACAATCAAGAGGAATACGCTTGGAGAATAATCCTCTGGTAGATGGAAAACGGGGTTAGCTTAAACTCAGTTTATAAAAAATTGAAAGGATTGAAATCATTCAAGACAATGTATTCCGGGTCGCCCTTCAGTATTCTCCGAAGCACACATTACCTTTGCTTAGATAAATTTAAACTACAAACCTGAGAGTCAACCTTAAAATAAGAAGTTCTTCTTTTGTTTACCTCTACCTTACGTTTCGTTGCTTTACGTTGTATCCCTGGTGACAAAATGAGAGCCATAAAACGAAACTACTTTCAAAGGCGGGATGACTTGTTTTTATTACTTATTTCCACAAGGTAATATTGGTAAGATGCAGGTTGCGGTTTTTAAGTGAGAATTTATTAGCCTACACGTGTTGTTTTCAGTAGCCAGCAAGGGGAATTAAATCCTAGTAGCCTATTCCTGTTTTTTTTCCTAGAGAGACGAGATTTGTTTTTTGTTCGTTTGTTCGTTTTTGTCTTCCTTTCTCGTTTCTTTCACAAAGGTTGAAATGCCATCAGTGCAGTAACAATTGCATAGCTAAGGTTCAACCTTGCATCCATTATTCTTATAACGTTTTGAGAGTAGCACTGTTAATCGGATGACCGTAAAAGAGCTGCCTTTGGTATCTAAGAAACAAACTCGTGTTGAGTCGATCCATGTTTGCTGATATTCTTTGACGTTCGCGCTTTTTTTGTTAACTTTTAGTCTATGACTTCCTTTTTGATTCATCTTCATTTTTCATTTTATCTTGTTTTGAAAATCATTTTTATAAGCTTGGCTGATGTCACGAGATGCAAGTTTATCAGTAGGCCGGTTACTGGATCGACTCCTGCTTTTACCAATCGCACCGTTGGTAGCAATGGACAAACTGATTCAGCCCTCTCTCAGTTGGTTTTGTTGCTAATGAGACGTAGTTTACCAGTGCTTTCCGGATGGACTAATTCTTTTCCATTTGTATCAATTAATGGTACTGATCAAGAGGCTGTATTTAACAATCGTATCCGTTCGTATGTATTGGACATGGGTGCTTGGAAACCCGTTTGATGCACTGTGGGGACAAGATTCATCCATCTGAATGCATCATCCCCTTCGGTATTTCATATTTGTTCTGTGACTACTTACATAAAGACCTCAGTCGTGAGTCCGATCAGGAAGAAGACGCCTTGCCAGTTTCTTCCAGTTGCGCTCAAGGCAAAGATTCTGTGTGAAACCTTCCCTCGCGAGAGATTTTGCCCATTTATCAGAAAATAAAATAGCTTTCTAGGGGCTGGCTATTCACTTGTTAGCTATACATTGAAACAAATATTAACCTCAGAGTCGGTGAACACTGGTAGACAATTGCCTCGCCCGCCTTGTGACTCGGTAAATATTATCAATTGATATTAATGTTCAACCAGAGGCCTATTGGCTGCTGAAACAAAGAGTTCCTTTCGTGTGTTAATGGTTGGCATATTTAAATAACAAAAAGATTGTTTGTAAACAGCGAACATCGCTATGCCTCCACCTCGGTGAATAATATTGATTGTTAACTATTTTGATACAGAGAATCTTAATTGATACGTACTTAGAATTCTCACTTTGCGATCTTTTCTCTACTTCTAAGCTAAGCTGTCAGCTTCTACACCCCATCCAGACCAACGGTCCTATATTCTTTTCTTTATTCTTCATGGGAGGCATGTGTTCTCTTGGGAAAATAATATGGTGCTATGACCGTATAGTCCAGTGGCAAAGTGGTACAAATGCACACACTAACCACGGCAAAATTAAATACACTATAAATGATAAGAAAATACCAGTTCTTTATCTCGGGCATGCCCTAATGCAAGGCCTTCCTCTGTCGTTTCTTGCAGCGAGTTCCTCTCATCAGTGCCCTGTCTTGTGATGAAACTTAGCACGTTTTTAGTACGTCATTAGCTTAACAGATTGGATTTATGACACGTCGATTATGACGTTTTATGACGTCACAATGACGTCAAAAGGTAGCCATTTTGAATTTTGAGCCGCCATCTTGGATCCCGAACATGCAGTCATACAGTTGACAATGACGACATCGAAAAATACATGAATTTGTTCTAAGAAACATACTTGATCAAAACAAGCACAAAAAGTAAAGGATTATTTCCTTCTTAGAAACGAAGGGGAAAAAACTGAAAAAAGACGGAAAATAGTCAAAACCACCTCCTGAGTAGACGGTTTCTATGGAAACGTCAATCATCATAGACACGTCATTGACAAAGGAAACTTTTCTCTGATAAATTTCAGGAAAAGTCACGAGGTTTGGTGATTATTCGTCTAGCCGTTGAAAAGTTATAATTCGTTAAAGTCAGCGCGGGCACAATGTGCCCCTCCCCCCAAGGCTAAATAGGGTTGAGGTCGGTCCCTAATAATATCAAGAAAAAAGAAAATTGTTGGCGTTTTGCAGTGACAATTGAGCTTTAATTTGGAAAGAAAATGCCATAAATTGACGTGGTTGGTTAATTATCTCGCAAAAATACGTGATGATCGACAATTTTTTGGGGATTCCAGTAGACCTTGCAGTGTATGTTTTTTACCTACCTCTGTATTAGGAGGCACCGTCCTTAAGGGCTTTCCGACAATTAATTACAATGCAAAAGTATTGAACAAGTAAAATGCTAGAAAGGAAAGGAGAGAAAAAGTTGTGATGGCCCGAGATCTAACTTATCTTGGCCACGGTAAGTCATAATTTGTTCGAGACGGCCTGGTACTCGAGAGTGCTCTAATGATTTCCTGAATCTGCTGCAGGGCTATGCTGGATGAATTTTGTTTTAAGATGCAGTTTGCCCAGCCATACGATGTATATTTCTTGTTATTTTTCGCTTCTCGTTCGATGACAACCGTTACAGAACGCGATTACACAATACTGTTAGGTGGTCTACGAGACGACATTGAGCCGCGTGACAGCGTTTACAATAGAGACTGAGTATGAAACGCAATATCCACATAGCAGTTAATTCTGAAATCTCGTTCTGTAACGCTTGTCATCGAAATAACAAGAAGTATACATGTATCGCTGGGCATTTTCTTCCCATCTCCCTGCGAAGAAGCTGTAGCCTTGCGCGAGTTCTACCCATTTAACAGAAAACAAAGCATCTTTTGGGGTATATTTTTTGTGTGGTCAGTCACCCCAGTCACGGCGAAACAGTGCTGGATATTAACTTGCTCTCCGGTGTATAATTGTTAAATGGACTAATTACTTAATATTAATAAAAGTAATGGACCCCCCATTACTTTTATGTGATGCCACTAGTCAAATCTGATCACGTGATAACTTATTCTATTACAGTGGAACCCCGATTTTACGATATGGCAAGGGGGCAGCAAAATCATATCGTTAAATCGGAATATCGTTGTAAACGAACTCCCGATTTAACGATTTGGCGGCAAAGCAACTAAAAATGGGAATTTCCAAGGGCAAACAATAAATCAAGAAGTCTCTGCAACATGATACCTATACTGTATGTATATTATTGCAATGGACCAATAAGTCTCCTACGCATCCGTTTTTAGTGGCGTGACGCTAAAACGGCTGCGTAGGAGACTATGGGCCAATTAATCACAAATGAAACAACCGAAACATCATGTCCTTCCACAGTTTGTGCAGTGTATATAAGTTCTGAAAATGTTGTGTGTACGTACACCTTACTCCAAAATAACGGAAAATACATTACTCTTTTGTCCTATTGTTAATTGGCCCTTGTTGCCTTGACCCCATCTACAGAATTCAAAGGAATATTTGGCTTAGAGCGAGGCAATAAGGGCTAATTAATATGGAGACAAAAGAATAATGTATTTTCCGCCCTTTTGGAATAAGGTGTATACTCTTTAACGTATACAAAACTAAAACTTAGCCATCAGGTGTACTGTTCCATGCTTATATACAGTAGTGTTCAAGGTTCCAGTTGGTCATTTCTGAATAAGTACTCGCCGAAAGTGCTTGCTGCTTTTCTTTGACTTCTAATCTTAAAAAGGCATCCTCCATCATAAAATGGGAGCGAAGAAACTCTCGCTGTAAGAGAACTACTAAAAGACAAGGAGGACAAGGATGATAAAGTGGCTTAGATACAGTATAAATAACCTTTAGTATGACAAGCTGTTGACAGAAACGCTAGTCTTATGCAGACTCGTACCCAGTCGCTATTAATGAGTCTGGGGGAAAGGTCTATTGGGGCGCACAGGGTGACATGGTAAGGGGCGAAGGAAAAATAGCGACCGGCAGATTCGTATCAATATGGCGCGCGCTGGCGAGGGAAGTTCTTTTTCACGCAAGGTAAATAATGCCATAAATGAAGATAAATTAGCTTGCTCACATCGCAGTTGTATTGGAAATAATGTTTTTAATAAAGCAAACGATATTTTGTATCACTACACAGCAAGCTTATAACCCACTGAGCTGACCTTTTCTGATACACGTACAGTTATGTAATAATACCTTTCGTCAACTATAAATTATAAATTTCACAAATCATTCACTGAAATCTTTCTTCAAACTTGAAAATAGTTTTCTGAAATCGCAAGAAATTTCTAAATCGATACCTTGATTTCTTGGCTCGACTTATTTGCGACCGACAGGCCACAATATTTGCACCTTAAATGTAAACAGACAATAGAACTTCTTGAAAGCATCGGATCCTGAATTACGACCACTTACTCCTGTTCGCGATTGAAATAGGGCCGGTAATATCTCCCTCCTCTTCGTGGAAAGATTAACTTCCATCTCCCGAAACGAGTAATCCAAGTATCGTAAGAGTTCAGTGCCGCTTCCGTGAAACAAAAACGAGCTGCACGCCTCTACGGCAGAATGCACGGCTCTATCGTACGAAATCTGCCAGTCGCTATTTTTCCTTCGCTCCTTCCCATGTCACCCCTTCGCGCCTCAATAGAATCCAATCTTCTCTTCCTTTCCCCCAGACTCATAAATAGCGACTGGGTACGAGTCTGAGTCTTATGCCCTACGGATTACTGTTGAATTACTGAATGGATTACTGTAACTAAATAAATCTTTGTGTAATTGCCAGGTGTTTGTCACTCTTTTACAGTATACGTGATATTAATTATATCGTTGTAAGGGAAAAACTTTATGCTTAGGTCGCTAGTTTTCCGTCGTTATACCGGGAATATCGTTGAACCGAATGTTATTAAATCGGTATTCTGCTCCATGCAATTTACTGTAACTTTTGCCGGGACACAGAATGTTGATCGTTAAATCGGAAATATCGTTAAATCGACGATCGTAAAATCGGGGTTTCACTGTACTGGACGTAGCAGCCTCTCTAGGGAATACTTTACTACTAAGATTGCCTAGACAGAAAAATACGTCGATTTGAGCGTGCGGCACTTGCTCGCATGCAAGGGTATTCTGTGGTCACGACAAAGGCCATGAATATCCATAAATACTTTATAATTTTGCTGACAATAATTTGGTCCACAAGCACGTAGCTTTGATCTAAAATGCTGGTATGCTGAGTGAAGATAATCTCCGTGATATACAAACGAAATCCTGGTAAATAAAGCCGCCGCGAACGGAGTACGAAGATGAATCACGGATGAGGAGTCCCCTCCGTGCAAGATTCTCTTTCATAGCAGTTGAAACTTCCTTGTTTTGAATTTTCTAAATCATTTCAATTTCCCCTTTCTGTCTAATGTGTCTTGCATTTTTGTTAGAAAATGAACAGGTTTTGTTGAAAAGAAAAGGTCGGCAGGAAGTAACGAAATCAGTGCGCCGTTTTTAGTATTACTATTTTAATTATATATTTTAAATTTAGAAACATCTCATGACTACTGACTGAAACTAGGAAACAAAATCGCGTGATATTTTAGTGACATTCTAATAAATTCCATAACCTTTAGACATTTTACTGATTCCAACTGCCAGCGGTGGTTCAACCAACAAAACAGAAAGAAACTTGAGAAATTTTGAGCTCTGCGTAGAAAATTACCACACAGAAAAACCAAACCATTAATTGTTCTTGTCATCGTGTAAACGGTTGTTGATCGTTCACAATTCCAATGGACCTTGAAGGTAGGTATTCGTTTCAAGCTTCATAAGATATCTGATTTCGTTCGCTGATTTTTTAAGAATTTTCAGGTTGCATATGCCATCTTTTTGATGTGGTAGATCATCGTTTTCATGATGTTTTTGTTAATTGTTTTTACCCGCATTAATCTAGTAGTTGCGAGTTTTGCGACCTGCTTTATCAATAAAATTGCATTTAAATATGTCATTTGTTGAAGAGATTAAGTTTAAACGATTGTATGCTCTCTCAGAGTGAAATAATAGTGAAGAGATTTATGATTTGAGTCTTGAAGACTGACAAATATAAACAGAAAACAAGTGAAACAACCTAACTCAGTCGGATAACCTGTAGTTACAGCAAAAACGTTCTAAATAACTACCTTATAATTTAATAGTTTACAACTTGAATGTTATTAGTTACATAACACAACAAAGCTTCCGCACGCGTGGCGTCCGTTTGTAGTGTGACCCGAGCTCATGATCTGAGCCAAAAGTCCAAGGTCTGAACAGTGGAACGAAATTTTCATTTAATCAGAAATCTTCAAATTTCAGAACAATTTCGAATCGGTAAACTAGGACCAAACTGTAGCGTCAGGGAGAAACAAGGGAGCCCTTTAGCAGTCACGACGACCACGACAACAAATATGTCATTTCATAAAATAGCGTAATATTTACTTGAACAACTCTGTGATTATTCCAGGCTTGTTCCGGCTTGTTCAACTAACACAATGTGGCCGCACTATTTAGGACATGAATTAGTAATGACGGGTTGAAGCTAAGTTTTCGTTTCCACAGTTAGTTTTATTTTAGCTGCCAGATTGTTTCGACAATTCACTTCAGTAATTATAAGTAAATGTACATGTATGCAGGTATCACGGAGGTTATTACAAACTGTTAGAAAAATATGTGTGTAATCAAGCGACCTAATTATAGACCCAATCACAGAGGTTCGTAGTTTGAACGTTTTTTACGTCAATCGAATACAAATAGAGAACAAGTGAAAAAAAGTATTTCTCTTCGCTCTATTCCTCACTATCTCGGAGCCTGGAACAGGCTATGACAGGCGAAACGTTCTTAATAATTGTCCTATCCAGTTAACTAGATTTTAACTGCGATGGTATTACGATGGTAACTATCAACACGTTAATATGACCAATATATTGTGGCCTGAATAAATCCTCGCCCAGTCATTTACTTATGTTTAAACAAACCCTTCATCCCGTACCCTTAATAAGGGCTGATTTTCAGGGATCATCCGCGCTCGATGTTCTTTCAGACGCTCATGTCATGTTAGCCTGTGGTGACAGAGCCCGAGTTCAAGATTTAAATTTAGTGTCCAAGTTCTGAACAGCGAAACTTAAATAAAGGGGCATTTTTAAAACGAAAGTCGAAAAATAGTTTAAATACTGAATTGTTAAGAGGAAAACTCCGGCGAGCTTCTTATCCAAGAATATTGTGAATCCACTAATGGCTACTTTGTGTCCCATATGTGTGGTGCAGTGAAATTCATTGAGCCTTAGCGCGAATGGAAAAGACAATAAGCCTCATGTGCGAGAGAGAGAGCGGAGCTCGACTAGCGCGTGGGTACCCTATGCTCTGGGCAATCTCAACAGACACAAACAACCAGAAAGAAGACAATGAACTAATCGAAACTCGGAGCTCATGCATTTAATTAGGGTCAAGCGCGGGAAAATGTGTGCGTGTAAGTCACGATTGGTGTTAGTTTTACGTCTGACTAGTTGCGAAAGTGGCACGAGCTTTTTCGACACACCAGGAAGCGTAGTAAGGCAAACCAAAGCAAACACAACATCACTTTCGACACTCAATTGAAAACTGCTTTATTATCTAGACATTCCCTGAATTAGTTAAAAGAAATGTAATTTGCTAATTCGAAGAAACCTTTTCTTTTTAATAAAAGCATTCATATCGCCCTGACTGATCTATTTTCCTTGACTTCTCTATTCATAGGAAAGGAAATGAGCTGTTTCTCTATTTCACAAAAGTAAGCTGTGTTTTTCGCGTATATATATATTATATCATATCGTTTAATCAGGATATCGTGGTAAACGCACTCCCAATTTAACGATTTGGCCGCAAAGCAACTAAAAATATCGTTATATCGGGATAATTAATTTTCCAAGTGCAATCAATAAATCAGTAAGTCTCCGCAACATGATACCTGTACTGTATATATTTTATTTCAATGGGCCAATTAGTCTCCTACGCATCCGTTTTTGTGCGGACGCAATACGCAGTACGCATGCGACCGCATCTATGTCATCGTCTTTCAGACTTTGTTTGTTTGATTGAGTTTGGTACGGGTTCCTGAGTCAACAGTAAATTAGGGCAGCGGTTTTCTTGGGTGGGGGAGGGTTTATTCAGAGGGAGGTGTAAGGAAGGGTGTGGTTTTCAGAAACCTCGGGCTTTTTGGTCAGTGGTGTAGTGCCGTGGTAACGAAACTGCTGATCAAAGAATTCTTGAAAAGCTGTACGGTTCTGTTTCTCTTGATTCCTGAAAATGTTGATACGATCTGCTGACACAAACTAAGGAGCTTACGTAGTGTGAGTACGGTATTGCGTTCGCCTGTTTCTGCTTCATGTTAACTATAAATGTTAATAATAAATAAATGAAATAATGGTCTTCTTATTTTATTTTGGTTAGCTCAGTATTCTGGTTTGATTTCCGACGTATTTTTGGTTGTTAGATTATAAAACTGCTGGTCAACTTGGTTGTGTGAGCGTAAGATTGCGTGCTCTTTGTTTAATCATACGAGTGTACATGTTTCGCTCGTTGTTGATGCGACTGTATCGGTGCGCATTATTGTTTCAAAACTTTCATCATTTATTGGAAAGGGCCGGCTTAATTTCCGAAAGAACCAAATAATTCACCAACCAAGATAAAACAAAAGCAGCTTTGAATTTTGGTAAAAGCAATAAACTCATTACTTTTTCATATCGGAAAATGAGGAAATTGAACTTAACCCGAACATGAATGTCGAGATTAGCATAATGCCATTATGTGGTGATGATTCGTGCACTTCGCGAGGGACTTCAGTTTTCCAGTTACGTTCAGTATATCCGACTAAAGTTAGTAAGAAGGTACTCTGACTACTTATGAAGAAACAACACTACGCTGTTCGGAAGCTCATCATTTTAACTAGCGCCGAAAAAGCAAAAATGAATTACCTACAGCATGTTCGCGTGAAAAAAACAACGCAATCATTTTGACAGATCTAACAGGCCGTCACCTTTCAGTACTTATATGACTTCAGCCAAGAGTCACACAAAGCATTGACTCAATGCAGTGGTTTTCTTTCCGTTTAGGGTGGTCAGAATTTATTTTCATTTCAAATTTGCTTCATTAATTTTTTCCGTGGGCAACTCATTTCGAACTTTACCTTTTATTACGTAATGCGTTGTTTTAACTAACTTGAATTGACTAAGAGGCACCCTTCTAAACTCATTTTAAAAGCGAGTTTCACTTTCCATTGCTCGATCACTGAATCGAATTGTGATAAGCAAATCGTGTTATAAAAACTCTCATGTGCACATTGCAGTAACAGTCGGCTAAACACCGATACAAAACATTTATTTATCAGTTTCAAACGTCCGCACATGCCCGCAATGCGCGGGCTGTTTAGTTAGTGGCGTCACGCTAAAAACGGCCGCGTAGGAGACTGTGGGCCAATGAATCACAAATGCAACAACCGAAACACAACATCATGTCCTTCCACAGTTTGTGCACTGTATATAAGTTCTGAGAATGTTGTCTATACATACTCTTTAACGTATACAAAACTAAAACATAGCCATTAGGCGTACTGTTCCATGCTTATATACAGTAGTGTTCAAGGTTCCAGTTGGTCATTTCCAAAAGTACTAAGTTTGGCTTGCCGCTTTTCTTTGACTTCTAATCTTCAAAAGGCATCCTCCATCATAGAATGGGAACGAAGAAACTCTCGCTCTAAGAGAACTACTAAAAGACAAGGAGGACGAGGATCATAAAGCGGCTTAGATACAGTATATTAAAATAACCCTTAGTAGCCCAAGATGTTGACAGAAACGCTAATCTTATGACCTACGGGACAATGAATTACTGTAACTCAATAAACTGAAACTTTGTGTAATTGCTAGGTGTTTGTCACTCTTTTACGGTATATGTGATATTAATTATATCGTTTTAACCGACTTAACAATATTCGGTTCAACGATATTCCCGGTATAACGATGGAAAACTAGCGAGCCAAGCATAAAGTTTTTTCCGTTACAACGATATAATGCTGGTATCTTAGTGAAGATAATCTCCGTGATATACAAACGAATTCCTTGTAAATAAAGCCGCCACGAACGGAGTACGAGGATGAATCACTGATGAGGAGTTCCCTCCGTACGAGATTCTCTTTCATAGCAGTTGAAATTTCCTTGTTTTTAATTTTCTAAGTCCTTTCAATTTCCCCTTTCTGTCTAATGTTTCTTGCGTTTTTGTTAGAAAATGAACAGGTTTTGTTAAAAAAAGAAACGGTCGGCAGGAAGTAACGAAATCGGTGCGCCGTGGTTGGTATTACTATCATTTTTTTTCTTTTGTTTAATTTCGAAACATCTCATGACTATTGAATGAAACTAGGAAACAAAATCGTGTAATATTTTAGTGACATTCTAATAAATTCCATAACCTTTAGACATTTTACTGATTGCATGTGCCAGTGGTGGTTTAACCAACAAAACAGAAAGAAACTTGAGAAATTTTGATCTCTGCGTAGAAAATTACTACACAGAAAAACCAAACCATTAATTGCTCTTGCCCTCTTCTAAACGGTTGTTGATCGTTCACAATTCCAATGGATCCAGATAGTAGGTTTTCCTTTCAAGCTTCATAAGATATCTCATTTCGTTCGCTGATTTTTCAAATACTTTCAGGTTGCACATGCCATCTTTTGATGCGGTTGGTCATCGTTTTCATGATGTTTTTGTTAATTGTTTTTACCCACATTAATTTATTAGTTGCAAGTTTTGCGACCTGCTTTATCAACTAAATTGTAGATAAGTATACCATTTATCATGTTTATTAAAGAGATGAAGTTTGAACCTTCGTATGCTCACTCTGGTCTAAAAGTCAGAGTGAAATAATATTAAGAGGTTCATGATTTTAGCGCTAAAAAACTGACAAATATAAGCAGAAAACAAGTAAAAGAACCCAACTCAGTCGGATAACTTGTAGTTACAGCATAAACGTTCTAAATAACTACCTTATAGTTTAATAGTTTACAACTGGAATATTATTAGTTACATAACACAACAAAGCTTCCGCACGCGTGGCGTCAGTTTGTAGTGTGACCCGAGCTCATGATCTGAGCCAAAAGTCCAAGGTTTGAACAGTGGAACGAAATTTTCATTTAATTAGAAATCTTCAGATTTCAAAACAATTTCACATCGGTAAACTAGGACCAAACTGTAGCGACAGGGAGAAACAAGGGAGCCCTTTAACAGTCACGACGACCACGACAACAAATATGTCATTTCATAAAATCGCGTAATATTTACTTGAACGGCTTTGTAAACAAACCCTTCATCCCGCACCCTTAATAAGGGCTGATTTTCAGGGATCGTCCGCGCTCGATGTTCTTTCAGACGCTCATGTCATGTTAGCCTGTGGTGACAGAGCCCGAGTTCAAGATTTAAATTTAGTGTCCAAGTTCTGAACAGCGAAACTTAAATAAAGGGGCATTTTTAAAACGAAAGTCGAAAAATAGTTTAAATACTGAATTGTTAAGAGGAAAACTCCGGCGAGCTTCTTATCCAAGAATATTGTGAATCCACTAATGGCTACTTTGTGTCCCATATGTGTGGTGCAGTGAAATTCATTGAGCCTTAACGCGAACACAATAAGCCTCATGCGCGAGAATGAGCGCGGAGCTCGACTAGCGACGGGGCGAGAAAAAAATGATATCGTTTCGCTACGGACTGTAATGACAACAGTAAGCATTAGAACATTACGGCTGAAACAAGTCTCTAGTATGAATGACGATGTTGCGATCCTGTGGGACGTGCCTATCCACACGGATAAACCCACGGGACGCAACCGGCCAGATATTGAGTTCAAGGTCTAAGAACGAATACCTTCCCATCCGTATTGCTAATCCTACCGATAGGAGAATACCTCGATCAAGGAGATGGAAAAATAATCGAATTTAAAAAAAATCTTCAAATTGATTTTGGTGAAGTGTGCAACATGAAGACGTCGACAGTCCCAGTCGTGATTGGGGCCGTTGGGATTGATCATGCACGCATGACAAAGAATATTACGTTAACACATTAGGATCGAGCAATTGCTGAAAAATCACCCTCACTGGAAATGTGCATATCGTGTGGAAAGCACCTTCTATCACTTAGAAACCACCCTTGTCCTCAGATGTGCAGCGTGTATCTGGACGATGGTGGAAAATTGCAGACAAATTACGGAAACGTTCATACTAATAATAATTTTTCTACTTCTGAGCAATTTTATATCTTTTCCCAGCTATCGACAGCCAACTAGCTCAGTGCTAATTAGAATGAGACCACTTGCTATTTAGGTGAATCATTTGGTGGTACTACTTAATTAATTTATTCTTTATTCATGTATGGAATGACGGAAAAAAAATGAAAAGGGGATTATTTTCCAGGCCAAATTCGGACTTTTCACATCATTTCAAGTCAATCCTAATAATAGATAAATTTTCCAAGCCTAAGAGCGAAGCTCCCAAGGAGTAAGCTGGTGTTCGTTTCCCAAATAATAGTCCTGAAACTTTTTCGGTCCCAAATATAGTTCGGAGCTTTTTTTTGCTCGTCCTCTTTCAAAAAATGTTTCAGAAAAAGCCCAACATTGTTCCGAAGTGTCCTCAAATGTTTTGGAGATCTGTTCTGTGAATCCGAGCTCTCGAAACTAAGGTCATTCTAGCGCAGTCACAGAACGATCAAACGATTCACCAGGCCCTTGTTGTCGTAAACATTTTTTTTGTTATTCATTTACAACAATAAAATATAACTTACTCACGGGGGCGCGGGGGGGGGGGGGGGGGGCTCACATCAAATATGTAGACAAGAATTTAATAATTTGAATAACTTTAATTTGCTGTTCGTGTGTTTGAACGAGAACGGCCGCCATTTTGAAAAATTTCGGCGCGGTCATCTTTTCGAGTTTTGGGACCGAGTAAACCTTTGGAAACCGTTCGTAAACTCTAAGGGCCGATTATTTAAACAAACTAACTTAGACCGTGGTTTAAGACAACAAATAAACCTCTACATCTGTTTACAAGTGGGTCATTTATAACAGTTTTATAGGAAATAACCGTTCTCGTAGTCTGTGCTACATGCCTGCTTTACATTAATTGCGGTAAAGGAGACTTGCATATTTGGTTATGCCAGATTGAAATCGATTTAGACCGTGGTTTGGCTAACCCTCGTCTAAACTTTCTTTAAATAACCGGCCCTCAGAAAATGACAAGGGATGAAAATGGAATGAGAGCCTTCGAATATCGTGGAATTAAATAGCTAAATCTCCTTGGTATTTTCACGAAAACGGGTTTGTGGCAAGGAAAGGTGTTGAAATAATTATTTACAGGCAAATTCTGTCAGAATGTTTACAAATGCCAAGTGTTTTGACGTCGTTTTCCAGATGCTTGATTTCGTAGCATGTCTGCCACCATCAGGGGGTCACGGAAGTGAGAAATGCGAGTACCTGATTGACAGCTTTAAGGCAGAAGTAGAAGTTCGTACGTGCTGTAGCTGATTGATGCATTTGACATCTGCAACGTTTTTTCGGCCCAAGGCACGCTCAATTCCATGTGAAGTGAGACCGTTTTCAGTTGTTTTGAAGAAGGATGAAACCTTTCAGTTTTTGAATGTACACCAACAGTTCATCTAACGAGTGAAGAACACTGAAACGATAAAATGTCTTGTTCCAGCGGTCAAATAACGAATTGGCTGATCCAGTCAGTTTTGCAGCTACAGTTTGAAGATTTTCTTCCAAAGGAGGAATATTTTTAGGCTGGCTGAAGGGTTTATTTTCATTTCGCTATGTGGAGCATTCCTTATTTATACGTCTCGTCAAGAGCGCTAAAAAGTCACCATGAGCTTAAACGGGGCTGTAAACATGTTAATTTTTGTGTCTTTTCCCTAGTGAGATCATACTTTTCGTCTAAAACCAGCTTGTAATATAACTTCCGGTCATCTTTCTCAATCTACTTCCTTGGCCCCCTGATGGGGGAATTTTTCAGAATGGCCGCCGTCCCCGTGAAACACATGAACAGCAAAGGTGAGCAAGCTTTAATCTTTGATTTCTACATATTTGATGTGAGGACCCCCTGGGCTTACCCTTTTGGGTTTTCATCGTGTTCGGGTGTTAACAAGTAACACGAACTGCCAATAAAAGTCTGATCAAAACCTTATTCTGCCATTTCGCTGGCATTTTACTGGGAAAAATTGCCCGAGAAAAAGGTTTTTGGGAGCTTCCAAACACCTGTGAATTAGCGAAGGAATATCGCGTAAGTTTAGCGACCGCGACGTATATCAATTCGCGCGCTCTGAGGAACACACAGAACTGTTTTCGGAAGCTTATCGGATAAAATAGCTTTTTAAAACCGAAAACTACTTTGCTTGTAGTTATTTGAATAATTTTTATTTTGATCTCTAACTAGAGACCATCGAGACTGAAAGCAAAACAAACCAAAACATGCTGAAAACTAAGACAAAAGTTTTGCGCCCGCGAAATGTATAAATTCCAGCGCTTTGAGAAATGTGCAGAACTGTTTTCGGAACCTTCTTGGATAAAAAAGGTTTAAACCGACAACTTCTTCGCTTAAAGTTTGTTTTTTTTGAATAACTTAAATATTCGTTCTCTTTCTAGAGACCATCGAGATTGAAAACAAAACATATACCAAACATGCTTTAAACTATGGCAACTGATTCGCTTAAAAGATTATATTATTACTATTGAAAACTTCTAGGACAAGAAAAACGACAAATGACCAAAAAGATGGACCAGACAGTCAAAATTGAAGGCAATTACTCGTCCACATCTCACTGAAGTGATGCTTGTACAAACTAGATGCTGTTGTCTTACGACTGTGCTTTGACGTACTGTTATGAATGAACAAACAACAAATAATGGACAGAGAAATCATTTTTGAAAAAGTCTATTCGAAAACCCATAGGTTTTTACTTAAATGAAATTCGCGTTACACTTCCTGCATCGTGGGTCCGTCAACGCGAGTGAAATCGGCCGAGCACATGGCATAATATTCAAGACTTCATCTGTCTCAAATCTGAACTGGTTTTGTAATAATTTTTTTAAAGTCAACTTCAACATAAATAAAAAGTAAATGACACATCTCTAATGACATAAATCAAATTCCCATTTTAAAACGTAATTTCTTTGACCGTAATGCTCCAAATCATGTACCTTAACCCGTTGAAAACTTCACTTATCCGGTTGTTTTTCAGCACAAGACAAGCTCTCCGTCGTGAAGAGAACAAAGATGAAATTTCCTAACTTGAACTTTTCACCTTCCACCAAAAAGACAACTGAGTATTCTTTTGAACTTTTTCTTTCCATTGATAGATATTAGATATTTTCCCAAGTTCAAAACTTCAACACTGTCGAACAATCGTTTTCCTAAATAAGCTTAAGCTTTTAAAGAAACCTCTTTTTTCAAAAGCGACGAAGGTCATGCGATTTCCTGTCAAGAAAAACGTTGGTTGCCCAAAAGCACCACGCAGTTTCCCGCCAAGAAAGGATGGCACTCTCCTCACCCCGTCGGGTTCCCTTGGGATTCCCATCCCCCTTCCCCAGAGTCTGTACGTAAGGACGGGCGGGCGTAAGCTGACGTCAGAACCAAAATTTCTCGCATCGAATGTGTTAACAGATTTTCTTACCAATGGTGCTCCGCTGGCGCTAGAGCTCCGCTATTAAGGGCTTCCTAGCTTTCTCTGATTCACCACTATCGTGGTTTTTTGGGCGACGTTTTTCGCCAGGGTAACAACTCTACAGTCTTCATGACATTATGGTGGTGTGACGTCGACTCGGGTCAGAGAGAGATCAAGCTACCCGGTCAAGCTACAGTAGCTGTTTTATAGTGTGCTCAAGCTCGAAAAATTCGACAACCACCAAAAAAAATTGGTTTTTTGAATAGCTTGGTAATTCCAAACAAACATCGAAAAGACCTGGGAGTTTTGCATGAAAATATCCGTCCAAATTCTTTGAGTTTCTGACTGGTGGGTCAATAGCTAGCCACATATATTCTAAGACCCGGTTCAAACTTCGAAGTTTTCATGTGCTGAACCTAATGCAAATGAGCAAAAGCCATTGTTTTGCGGGTGTGCCTTAGTTTTTACACATGTAAAGTTCGACGTTTCAACCTGGCCAAAGTCTCTTAAACATAGCGATTTTTTTAGTTTACACACGCTCAGAAAACTCGTCAAAAAAAACCAAAATATTTGTCTAAACCCCTTGCTAGAGAAGTATAGAGAACTTCGAGATCGTTTGAGAAAGGCTTTCCGTTGAGATTCTTTGAAAATTTTAGACTGTCGGGCATTTAGTCTTGGAAGAACCGTGCCCGGCTGCCAAGTACCTAGACATTGCCAAAGATGAAATGATCTAAAAGAGTAAAAGTGACAGCCAGAAAGTTATAATTCACAAATCTGAAAAAAAAACTACCTGTCAAAAAGTAGCTTTCCATGGAAACGTCAAATTTGAAGGACGAAGACTTCTACACCAAATTGTTCTCATCATCGTCACCATCATCTTATGTTTACGAGACCATCATCATATTTTATTTTATTCTCAGCTAAACTTTGAAAACTTTACTTGGTTAGGTTGCTTAAGCTTGCATATTAAAAAAGTTATAAACGTCCAAAGTCCGTGTGGGCAGATTCCGTCCCCCCGGTCTGAAAAAGGTTAAGTTGTACCAAGAGAGGATAAAGGGGATGTCTTGGCTGTACTATATGGCTGACAGTTCCGAACATTTATAAGACCAATGTAATAAGCGGTCATTATTTTTCAATAAAGTAGACGCCACAATATGACTGGATTAATTATAACTTTTCTCCATAATAATTTTTCGTTTTCTCCGTTTTTTTTTTTTTCAGTTCAAGCAGGAATCTGTTTGTCACTTTCTCTTCTGATTGCTATCGAAAACGCCTTGGTAGTATTGACCATATGGAAGGATCCATTCAAGCAGCTTAAAGGAAGTCCCGCCAATTACCTCATCTTGAACCTCGCAGTATGTGATCTGCTGATCGGTATTCCATCCGAGCTTCTATCTGGACTCCTCTACTGGTTTCCTTGCAAACTAAATGTTTTCCTTGTAGCATCGACGGCCTGCCAGCTCACGTATGGTGCTTCTTTTTTTACAATCCTCAGTCTTGCAGTTGAACGTCTCATAGTCATTACCTACCCACTAAGGAGCGCAGACTATTTAACTACTTCTATTATACCTCTGATTATAACGTCAATCTGGATTTTCGCTGGTTTGTTCGCTTTCCTTCCCTTGACAAGGTTGGACTTATATTGCACTTATAAAACGTATATCGCTGATGACGCTTGTGGTATTTCCATTCTAATCTTAGTAGTCGCCTGTTACATAAGAATCTACTTGATAGTCAGAAAAAGTTTGTATCGAGATCTGGCGACACCAGAGGAGAGGCAAGGAGAGGAACAATATCTAACCGAAAGTGCTCGAAGGATCGAAAAATTGAAAAGAAAGGAGAGAAGTATTGCACGCACGGTGTTCATCCTGGTTATGATATTTCTCGGAAGTTGGATTCCAGTATTCGTGTTGCGAAACTTGGACAACTCCTGCAACCACTACAATTTGTGGTTCTGGGAGGGTTTCTTTTCAAAATTACATCCTCTTCTCAATCCCTTGGCTTATTCGCTGTGCACAAAAAAATTTCGAAGGGCTTTTTGGAGAATTTTCCAGGGATTATGCAACCATGGCAACAATGAAACACCAGAATCAACAAGATTTCCGTGCGGCACAATATTTCCATAGAAAGCACGAGTGCAGAATTTTCCTTTTAGTCATTATTTTTTCCAATTGTGTTATTCAATACACAAACATTTTTTTTCTTTTTGGATGTTTTTGTTGTTGTTGCTGTTGTTGAATTCCCTTTCTGTGGTGTATCGGGATGTCTAAATTTTTGATATGAAAGCAAAAACACCAACAACAACAGCAAAACAAAAAACAAACAACAACAACAAAACAAACCACATGTTTATCCATACAACAAATAAATATCCTTAGAATAATATATGCCGGCCAGATGTTGAAACATCTAGTGCCGCTACAAACACCAGTGAGCCGTACAATTTAAATTCACTCTGAATTAAGTGCAATTATGTGAGTTGATAAACATTGATAAACCCAAGACTAATCGTTCAAATTGCGCGGAGTTACCACGTTTGTGAAGTGCGGATGAAAGATGGGAGACCGTTGGAGTTGAGTACGCAACTTAAGCTCATGTAAGCTTACATCTGAGTGGTTTAAGAACAACATATCTCACACAACACTATGACAGAGCAACATAAGCGCCTATGCGACTCCCTCCCCACCCCTCCCCCGCAGTTCCCCAGGGACCTCAGAGCAGCTCCGACACTCCCTGGGTCAGCCAAACCTCCCCTCGAGGGTGTCCGCCAAGCTAGATAAAGCTCTGTGCACAGAGTCAATCGATCAGTTTGCCCTAAACAGCCAGTTCACACTTCTCTTTCAGATCTTTCGCACAGCACAGCTAAGGTTAAGCCTCACTTCCCCCCGCCCCCACCCCCTCCGTGAGCCCCAGGCCCAACTTTCCCCAGTGGTCACAAAGTGTGGTTCACGGGGAGCACGGTGGTGTGCCGTTTGACATTCCCCCACCTCACTTTTGGTCAGCCGCACAAGGCTTTGTCCTGGACGCAGTCCAGGAAATATAGTCTCACAAAATCGCAGCAGCTCCCAGATGGCTTCATGGCTTGGTTCAGGTTCGAATCCCGTCATATTTAAGCATAAATGTTTTATGGCTTCTTTTTGGCATCTGCGTAAGATGCGTACACATCTGCGATGGTTTGACTTTTATTAATTTAATTTAATTTAATTTAAGTTAATTTAATTTGATTTTGCTTCTGGTACGATATTCAAAGAGACCACGATCATCAGTATTGATGCCGGAATTCTCATTAATCTCTGTTATTGACTTTCTTCCTTCACAGTAGTTCACTCGGAGCACATGTCATGTCATGAGCGAATAACCCTACTTTTTGTATTATAAAGAAATTGGATGCCAAGACAAGTGCAGCAGCGATCATCGCCACGAAACAAAAATTTTGTCCTAGAAATACGACCAAGAAAATTTAGGAACGATATTATCGAAGTTTTAGTAAGAGAATTATTCCTCTTGCGCCTCATGCAATTTGAAGCTTATTCTGAAAGCGAAAAATTAATGATTGGCTGCATGCAGTGATAAATGATTTGAGATACACTGTTGTGATCCGACGTGTTGAAATTAAAAGGGCCAAATGTTGTAGTGTTTCTGCCAGCGGAAAACGTTCAAAATAAGCTCATTTATCTCTGTTATTGACTTTCTTCCTTCACAGTAGTTCACTCGGGGCACACGTTATAAGGAAATTGGATCTAATTCAAGTGCAGCAACAATACGAGAAGAGCAATACGAGCAAGAAAATCAGGAACGATATTATCGAAGTTTTAGTAAAAAAATTATTCCTCTTGCGCTTCATAGATGTTAAGGTGATTATAATCAACGCATGCGTAATATCCCCGACCCCCTGACCTTATTCTAGGTAAACGGGTTTTTTCACTTTGAGATAGGGAGAGGTTCCAAATAATTCGCAGTATTAAAGGAAAAACGGGGTTTCTATTAGGTGTAGCGAATGAATTCAAGCGATGCAGCCACCGTGTAAAGATTGCAAGATCGATTTGAAACTTATTCTGAAAGCAAAAAATTAATGATTGGCTGCATCCATAAAGATTTTCAGGTAGGCTGTTGTAATCTGACGTGTTGAGTTATAGTGTTTCTGCCAGCGGGAAACGTTCAAAATAAACCAGCAGTAAAATACTGCACAAAGCTATCCTTTTCAATGCAACGAGAGATTTTTAAATCTCTCGTTGCATTGAGATTGTTAAAATAATCAATAGAGGAAAGATTACTGTAGCCTTAAAAATTATTCTCCACTGAAAACAAAAAAAAAACTGTTACGATTTGTCGCCATTGGAAACAATGATGTTATGTGTGATCCGACTTGTTGGAACGGAACCAAGTGTTGTTATGTCACAAAGCTAATTTGTTCAATTAAAATAAGTTTTGCCTTTCGTAAGCCACCTAGCAAAATGTCACGTTTAGATGGTCGCTTACTCTAGGTTGTGAAATAAAATGTTATTTTGTTCATGTTATATACATATTTGAACTGAAATATGGGCGCACAGCCTTGCTCACGTAAGCTCGCTCGCTACAGCAACCATCTCACCATTCTTACAAGGTGTATTAAGAACCAAATTGTTCCACGAGACCTTCGGGTCCAAACACCAGTTCCAACTAAAGGCGCTCGCAGAGTAGCCGAACTAGCCTCTATGAGGTTCCTTAGGGAGAGAATACGACTCACTCAGAGAGCTAAGGGAGATACGAAAAGAGAAACTGAATCCACTGCCAGGGGCATAACAGCCGCTCTCACGGCAGACGAGGCCAGTGAAATACTTGAAAAGATCAGAGTTAATACCCAAAGAGCACTTACTGCCCAAAAGATCGACAACGACGCAAGTTTCTGAAACTTGTACAAGAGAAACAGGCGTTTGTTTCTAAAACACCTTATGTTGACCAAACACCTCAAGTCGACAAAAATAAATGGGTTATTAACTTATCTTCACGGCCCCTCAGCAATGCTGAGGTATCATTACTAGACGGCACTATTATGATTCTACCAGCGGACAAAGGTGGCGCCAGTGTAGTCTTGAACACCGACACATACCATGACGAAATGAAAACACTAATTTAAACAGGTCCATATCAACTTGTTAATAAAGATCCAACGGACCGACTTAGCCGAAAACTTACTGAAAAGCTTCTTGGCTTAAAACGAAGTGGACATCTTTCAGAAACTATCTACAACAAAATCAAACCGAGGCACAAACAGCCACCTAGGATATATGGTCTACCTAAGATACACAAGCCCGAGATACCATTAAGACCTGTCGTATCGTGTGTAAACACCTTCGCTTACGATTTGTCGGCTCGCTTAGCTGACATCCTGTCCCCGTTGACAGGCAAATTAGACTACACAGTTACCAGCTCTACTCATTTTGTATATATCTACCATTAGCCATGAGCGAATACAACAAAACGTATCTTTTGACGTAGAATCGTTATTTACAAACGTGCTGATCAAGGCCGCATTATCCAAACTAGAGAACGATCCCAGTCTTGCCGACCGCACAAACTTTACACCTACACAAATTGCCCACGTTTTAAACTTTGTCTTAAAGGGGCAGTATCACGAGGATTTTGCTTGCGTTTGACCCCGCTGAAAAGCCAATAGTCACATTAACATATATGAAAGTCTAAAAAATATTGGTCATTTTCTTGTTCAGACACCATACTAATTCAGTGAAGCTATTACTAAGTGTTTTTGTCCACGGATAGCCAAGATGGAAGTGGATTACAACTTGAAACGTCCAGCGAACGTTTTCAAATTCTGTGCTTGTATCTTGAAAAAATCATTGAAAACTTATTATGGTTTGCTCTCCTTTCAAACATTCACATGATATCTTCCTTTTGGTGTTCCAGGAGCATTTTGCACAGTAATTTTCAAAGAGTAATTTTAACTCCAAAACTGGAGGTAAAATAACCCCCCTTTTGGGGGGTTATTTTAACTCCTTAATTTAACTCCAATTTCGGGGTTATAATAACTCCAGTGGGGGAGTCACTTTAACTATATAAAAGGAGTTATTTAAACTCCATATAGGAGTTACTAGAACTCCAAAAGTGGAGTAAAAACTTTAGGTTAAAAATAACTCCTTTTTTGGGGTCATTTTAACTCCCAAATTTAACTCCAATTTCGGAGTTATAATAGCTCCAACGAGGGAGTCACTTTAACTCTACTCCATCAAAGACTAGGGTTATTTTAACTCTAATCCATCAAAGACTAGAGTTATTTTAACTCCATAATCAGAGTTGTAGTTACTCTGAAATCAGAGTAAAATTAACTCTGGTACATTCACCCTATTAGTTTCTTAGATAAAAAGCAACATCACACACATTGACTGTCACTATAAAAGGTACAACATTTTTAATTCAATCCTATTTCATTTCCTTATATGAACAATAGTTTCTTACAGAATTTGAATTAACAGTAACATTAATGTAAATTTCTAAGACACTATAATCATATAAGTATATAATTATATAAAATGAAAATAAAGCATGTACAAGTATGTATAAATAAAACATGATTTCAATATATATATATATATATATATATATATATATTAAATTCTCTTAAAATTTTTCTGTATTTTATATTTCCAAAAAATCTCATAAATTTAGTTGTTCTTCAATATGACTACCTCCATCTGCATGCATCCATGGAGCATAAAAAGAACTTTATAATTAAGGCTGGAGAGTTTTGTGAAATACCTTTTAGAAAGACTGATGTCCTTTAGAACCTCTGATTATTCAATCTACAGAAAATACATGGTTAAATAAAACCTTTTCAAATTGTTTCAAACTTTGACTGAAAAACCGGAAGAACTCTGGTGAAGCCCTAATGAACAATCTTCCCAGGTAAGAAAGTCAAAACTTTATGAATTCGAATTTGAAGAAAGTTGGAATTCAAATGACAATATAGGAAAATTCAACAACAATATCTTTTGTTTAAAATTATAACTGGCTCAAAATTCAATTTTCTTAAATTATTATCTGGAACAGGAACAAAAAATTTCTTTTATGTGCTTTAAAACCATTTTAAACTTTTTCCCCCTTAAGGAGCATTGAGGGTTTTAAGTCACTATAAATACTGGTATACACCTAATTGCAATAATGTTGTCATAGAACAAAGAAAAAAAAGAGAACAGAACAAAGCCAAATAGGAATTCATTAGCCATGGAAATTACATTGTCAGATACATGTATGTATCAATTGAGATGATAAGACAACAGTATTGCAATTAGATTGCATACAGCTAAAATGAAAATAAAGAAAGTGAATGTGATTTACAATTAAAACATGATTTTAAAACATATATTAACAATTCTCTTAGAGTGATCTGAATTAACCCGTGAAATAGATACTAAACTATTACGCAGTGCACTATTACACACTAATTTCATTGTTTTCTTTTGTTCAGCTTTGACTATTAGACACTAATTGTTAGATATTGTTTCACGGGTTAAGTAAAATCACCCTAACTTTTTTCTGTATTTTATATTTCGAAAAAACCTCAAAAATTAATGTGATTCAATATCACTACCTTCAGCTGCATGTATGCAGGCATGTAGGGAGCATAAAGAACTTTATAAGTAAGGCTGCAACAAACAGCATACAATAATTTTGAAAATGTGCCTTCAGAAACACCAATGTGCTATATCACCTCCAACTATTAATCTGCAGAAATGCATGGTTACAGATTTCACTTTTGCCCCTTGTGATATAAACAAATATCAGCTACAGTGGTTACTAATCACATGATCACCCATGTGAATTTTGGGAAATTTAATTAAAATTAAAATTGATTGTACTAAATTTTGACTTAAAAACACTGGTCGCGAGCCAAATGATGAACAATCTTCCCGGGTAAGAAAGTCCAAATTTTATGAATTCAAATTTGAAGAAAGCTGGAATTGAAATGAGAATAAAGCAAAATTCAGTGCATGTTTGTTCAAACACAACTCCATCTTTTCTTTAAAATTATAACCATAAGTCCATGAAGTATGATCGTGTGGGGGAATGTACTCCTGAGAAGGACTGTTTGTGCTGACACTGACTGACATTGACATCATCAGAGCCAGCTGGCTTGACCCTGATGATGAATTCGCTCAGGTTGTTGAAACGTCAGTCAATGTCACCACAAACACTCCTTCTCGGGACTACACTCACCTGGACAATCATACTTCACCAACTTATGATATGACTCATGGGTCCAAACCTTTTACAGAATTACAACAGGCTTAAATTTTAATTTTCATTTAAGGCCCACCTTCACCCAAAAGGACTTGCGCACCGCGGTTGCTGTTTATGAATTTTGTGTAACACGAAATTGTCTCTGAGCAGGTTTTCTTTGAAAATCTATTTCTTTCAGAGTCATCTTGTTGAAAATCGGCCATTAGCATGCAGGAATTTATTCTTCAATTATCAAGCTGTTGTTTCCAGGAATTACTTTGTGACTGTGTTGGCCAAACGTATTTTTCACTCCTACTTTGTCCAATATGTTTGCTGCCAAAGATACCTCGCAGTTGAAGATGCTGGATGGTTATCCCGAAGGAAAATATTGTCAGTACTCATCTCAGAGGAGCATGTGTTATGAAGCAAAAAAAAACAAACAAAAAACAAAACAAAACAGAGATTTAATGAATCTCTTGTAGTGATCTGATTGTATTGGATGTGGGACCTTCGGAAGTAAGTTTGATTCGTACGATTCGATTTTATCCGCGGGATGTAAACAAAACGGCTCGCGACTGTGTAATAAATGAATGGTTTTGCAGAATTGTTTTCTTTTTCTTCCTCTGCGTCTATCGTCGTACGATTGAATTCAATAATAGTTTTCTTAGTTAGCCATAGGTTCAGGTAGATTTGATCGAAGATTAGTACATATGTATGGTTGGCTTTCAAAGGTTACAATAGTAATGCAGGAGTCACTGGACAAGTGCTATTTTGCGAGCGATAATCAGTGAGTTGCTATCCAGTTGTATACGCTGTTTACATCTATTCCCCATCAGACCAACCTCTATAATGACTTGGAAAGACCTTCAAAATCACTGTTACTTTAGAAGACAATAAGATTGCAATTTGCAAACAAAAACAATCGAATGTCAAAGTAAATGTTAGTTGCTTGCTGGCACTTAGAAATGCAAACATAAACTGAGTACTCGCTTTCTATTTCATTGAAACTTTCATGTGGCGAACTACACATAATTCCAACGTTTTGGGGAGTAAATGCATTCCATGGAAGCCAAAAGACTTGTAGATTGAGTTCGTTCATGTAGATTGGTGCAAATCGCTACGAGTTCGCTGTTTCAATTTGTTTTAAATATACGTGACGATTTTCTCGCTCGCAGAAATATTCTGGCACCCATCAGATCGCAAGAAGGACAATAAAGCCATTTGAAAACAATAACAAACGGTCGCAAGGCCATTTGGGTGAAGGTGGGCCTTAAAGTATGAGGACTGGTAAAATTGTTCATCATATTACCAACACAGCTATTGTGAATTAACATCCACCAAAAGTCAAAGTTGGCTTCTTGAACTTGCACCTACACGCATGAACGCAATTCCTAAATGACCACCATGGTATCATCCATTTTCTCAAATGCTTGACATCTGCAGAGAAGCAGGCCCTTTGATGTGGTCAACAACAACATAGTTTCCAACAGCCTATAAAACATTGTTACAAAAACACAATGATATCATTCACGTTTTCTTGCAATGTAAATTAGTTTTCATCGAGTAAAAAAAGGCTAAAACATGGAGGTCATTTAAGATTGTTTACCTTCCAATAATATCTTTCAAACAAGAATATTTCCACTAAAGAATTGTTGAACTCTGTACATTTAAATGCTACAGTTTTCAATGGCAATCCCCAGACTTTATATTGCTAACAATTATTGCAACTAAACAGTGTCAAAAGAACTGAACACGAAGATGCAGGCATACAGCTTTACAGCTAACCGTTTGTATTCACCTTACGCTTCCTAGCTAGCGACATCTCCTTTGAATGACAAACTGGAAGGGAAGCCTTTAGGCTGAAAGTAAATTGAAGTTCCAAGCTTAAGCTTACCGTCAAAACGTCCATATTTCCTACGTTTGTCCTTTTGCGAATTCAACAACCCGCCAAAACAGTCGTTGATCCACTGTTGTTAATATGTTCACAACGTCGATTTCATTTGTTCACTTCGATCCAAAAATCCACATGCAAGGTTCCAAAACAGTTCTTGGCACGTAATCCAATGCAATAGATGCAATCGTCCACCTTTGTTTTAACTTGAGAGATGCTTTTTTTCCTCAAACTACGAACAAATGCTAGCTAAATGAATCTGGCTTCCGTCGAGCAACCGTCACTTTCAAAATGGCGCCTGCTCTAATGTTACAAAGATCACATGACTCAATATTGACAACTGCTGACCAGTGAATGCAGGCGCATTGATTTCGGGCTCTTGAATCGAAATATTATAATTCACGCCATTTTAGACAGGAACTTACCAAACTTTTGATTTCACGTGGATGAATTACCGCAATATCTTTTGCTTTATTTCCAAAAAATGCGTTCATAATTAAATTGAGATCAAAGTTTATCATAAAAATGATACGCGAGTCCCTGCACTCCGCCTTCAACCCTAACCCCCCAACATAAGATGCACCTCTTATAGCAGAGTAAAAAATACAATAATGAAGTAATGACTCCTGATAGGGAGTTATCCCAACTCCTCCAAAACGACTCCATCAAAGTCACTCCAGAATTACTCTCTGAAAGGAGTTGAATAAGTCCACGAAAATAACTCCCAAAAGATAGTTATTTTAACCCTTGTTAGAGAGTTAAAATCACTCCACAATTACTCCCTAAGGGGAGTTGAACTAACTCCTCCAAAATGACCTCGAAAAAGGAGCTATTTTAACTCTCCTTGCAGAGTTAAACTGAAATTTAACTCAAAAAAAAGAGTTGAATTTAACTCCAGAGGAGTACAATTTAACTCCAGGTTGGAGTTATAATAACTCCCACCAGCGTAACTCCAATTTAGGGGTTAACTTAACTCCCCTAAAGAATACAGTAACTCCTTTTCAAAGTCAAAATAACTCCTTTTGGAGTTAAAATAACTCCCCAAAAAATAACTCCACCTTAAGGAGTTAGTTTAACTGCCCTAGAGGAGTTAAAATAACTCTTTGAAAATTACTGTGTGTGTGTGAGTGAAGGCATTTAATCTCAATTTCAGCGAAGTTTTCACGAAACGGGAGGAAATCACCGTGACACTGCCCCTTTAAGATCCACATATTTCCAATACAACGGGTCGATTTACGAACAAAAAGACGGAGTAGCCATGGGGAGCCCTGTCTCCGCGGTTATTGGAAGCGGTTATTCCAACATCTGAAGCGATATGTAGATGACACTTTTACAATCTTAGGTAAAGACTATGTAGACGGCTTTTTACAACATCTAAACAGTCAACAGCCTACTATTCGTTTTACCATGGAAACCGAGAAAGATAACGCTATCCCCTTTCTCGACACGTCAGTTTCAAGGGGTTCTAACGATCTTCTCACCACCCGTGTTCACAGAAAGCCCACCCACACTGACCAATACCTAGCCTATGATTCACACCATCCTCAGTCAGTGAAACGTGGTATTGTTAAGTGTCTATACGACCTAGCCAAACACCTCACATCAAAACCATCAGCTACCTCTGAAGAAAAGAAACATTTTTCATCGGTACCTGTTTCGAACGGATATCCTTCTTCATTTTTACGAAAGCTCACAAAGACAACAAGACCAACAGCCAACAAAGAACCTACGCAGGAAGTAAAATCTACTGCAGTTCTACCCTACATAAAAGGTGTATCAGAGGTTCTCCGCCGCGCTGCCTACAACAACAAGGCGTACGCACCGTCTTCAAATCAGACACAACTCTTAGGTCTCACTTAGTGCGACCGAAAGCCGCCCTTGAACCAACTAATTATAGACAAGACGGTGTCGTCTATAAGATTCCATGTGAGTGCGACAAAGTATACATCGGGGAAACAGGGAGAGCCATGCAAGACAGGATAAAACAACACGACAGAGATATACGGTTGCTCGTAAGCAAACCTCCGCAGTTTCGGAGCACGCTAACGAAACGGGACATCTTCCTATTTGGAAAGAAGTTAAGTTTACTGATCGCGACCCTCACTGGTACACGCGTAGGGTCAAAGAGGCTATCCTTATAAGACTTCATCCTAATAACACCAATAGAGACAGTGGAATTGAAATTCCTCAAGCTTGGATACCTAGGTAATAATGTTGGTCAAAAATGTAGGTAAATAATATGACATATATATAATGTAGGTCAAGGAATGGCCCGCCTTGATTAACGTTGTTATTTGCGGTTCATTACGATATGTACTTTATTTTGTGAAAATGAAAACGTTGTTGTTGTTTCTACCCTAACTGTAACACATCAGCAAGGCATCATGGCCTGGTAGTTGTATGCAAAATAACATGCGTCTGGTCATTTTCTGTTCTTTAAACGAATCACATGAAGTACTTCAGATGAGAATACACAAAACATCGACATATTTTACCTGTCAAACAAATCTCTAGCCGCCAAGTGAGTCTTTCTGTAGACATAGAGCATGATAAATTTTGCATTAGCTGAAAAACTCGGAAAAAAAAAAACGAGTTCCAGATGGGATTTGAACCCACGAACCTCCGTGATTTAGTCGGATGCTCTACCACTGAGCTACTGGAGACTCTATGGTGAGCAAAACCATAGAGTTTCCAGTAGCTCAGTGGTAGAGCATCCGACTAGATTACGGAGGATCGTGGGTTCAAATCCCATCTGGAACTTGGAATTTTTTTCCGAGTTTTTCAGTTAATGCAAAATTTATCATGCTATAAAACAAATCTCTGTACGCGTAAACTAATCTTGGACTTGGACACAGAGGGAACGGGTCATTTCTTGGTCGCATAGGTTCCAGGCCCATCAACTTTTGTATTTACCGTAATTCAGCCAAATGGCTGCCAAGGGTGTTTTAATAAACTATCTGTCTCTCTATCTGTATCTCATATGCGTTGTAATCTTCAAATTTGCGCCCTTTCGCCCTTTCCCGCTGACTAGTGATTAATGCCACTGCGGTTCCTTAGGACTTTAAAACTACTAACGACCACACATTTCTTGTAATCAGTTTTAATTTATACTATGCTCGTACAGTGTGCTCGCACTTATTGTTTTAACTTAAAAAAAACCGTCAACAACTTAACACTGATACCAGGGCTGAAGGTCCCTGAGACAAGTTCATACTAAGTTCAGAAAAGCACTGAAAACGAAACTCAATACACAGTTTACTCTAGATTAAATGTCTCTATACCCGAAATAATCTGAATGCTCATTATTATCAATACACGCGGCCAAATTGAAAACCGCCCTATCGTAAACACGCGCTTTGCGGGCCGCAAATGACTCCTAGCGGGCCGTTAATGCATTAACGGCCCTGCAGCTGATTGGTTCTTGGTTCATCATCCGATTAATTTTAACCAATCAGCGTCGCCGACGCGGGAAAACCATTCGGCAAGTTCAGTTTGAAGCACAAAGTTTCCCAATCAACGGAAAGTTAAAGAAAGGTTTAAGCTTTCGAAAATGGAAGAAGTTAAAGATTCTAGTCAAAACTCGGATCTGGGAAAGGAAGAATTGGATAAAATCGAAGCACAAGCTCAAGCCGAAAATACCAAAAGAGCCACTTCTTGGGGTATTAAGAAATTCGAGAAATGGTGCGAGAAACGACAGCTCAACGTCGATCTGAATTCTGTTACTTCGGCGGAGCTCAACGAAGTTCTAAGGAAGTTTTATGCGGAGGTTAAATCGGAAAAGGGCCAACCGTTAACCCCTAGTACCCTCACTGGCATACGAGCAGCGATTCATCGAAAACTAACTTCAGCCCCATTCAGCAGGACTATAAACATTTTACAAGACAAAGAATTTCTTCCTGCGAACAAGATGTTCGAGGCAAAATGCAAACTGTACACTAAAGAAATGAATCCTAAACCTATGCATAAATCTGCAATTGCAGCTGGAGATATGACGAAGCTACGAGAATATTTTTCTGGAGGTTTAGGTTCAACTGCATGGACAGAACCAGAGCGACTTCTTGAGTTTGTGTGGTTTTCAATCTGCTTCTATTTTGGGCGCCGTGGTAGAGAAGGTTGGCGAGAACTCACCAAGCAGTCGTTCGGCATAAAAAAAGATGACTCAGGAGCACGGTATGTTACTGAAATGCAAACTGAACAAACAAAGAACTATCAAGGAGGGTCAAAGCAAAAAGACCAAAGTTATTCCGATGTGCGAATGTACGAAAACTCGTCGCCGCTTGATCCCGTTAGTTCTTTCGAGTTTTACATCCTCCGCCTTAATCCAAACTGTCAGGCTCTGTTTCAAACACCTAACAAGCACTTCAAGAAAGAGGGATCACAATGGTTTCGAAATGAGCCGCTTGGCAAAAACAAGATCGCCAAACTCATGGAAAACATTTCCTTGAAAGCCGAATTGTCAGAAAAATACACGAATCACTGCATTCGTGCCTCCACAGTCACATCTCTGTTTCAGCGCGGAGTTGACGCCAAACAGATTTGCGAGATCACTAAACACAAAGATGAAAGAAGCTTGACTCACTACATTTCTCAAACTTCAAGTGCACAAAAAAGGCATTGCTCCAGGCTTTTGCAAGAAGCGTTTGATGGCCATTCGTCCTCAGTAACATCTCAAGAGTCACACCGCTCATCAACAAATTCCGAAAGCAGCAACATCGCCGGTGCTAGTGCAATCACTTCAGTTTCTCAGTCACTGCAGAGTCAGTTTTTCTCGTTAGCCCAGCCATATCCGAACTACACTCAGCACATTCAAATCGGAACTTTGAACATCTATCAGAGTGCAGGTCCTTCTCATTCAACAGAAAGCGAAACCGTAAAACGATGCCGAGTAGTAATCGAAAATGACAGTGAGTAGAAACGTGTACTGACTAAGTGATTATCCTTGTATTTTCCATCTTTGTATCTTTTATTGTCTATTGCTGGATTTTTCGGGAGACTTTTAGCTGTTTTCAGCCTATTTTCTTTCAAACACAGCTAATTTATTGGATTGAATTCCCAGGTAACTTGTGCCGGCAATTAGATAGTTAGATAATTTTGAGTTTATTTGAAGTATTGGGTCAACTCATTCAGAGCAAATTGTATATTTATGGAAAAGCCTCATTAAATTTGTCAGATTTCTTAATATCATTTGGCCTTGTTTATTGATAATAATGATAATAAAATGACTTTTTTTCGGGAATATTGTTTATTTGCGCCCTTGTAGTGTCATTTGTGGCCCTCGCGCTTCGCGCTCGGGCCACAAATGACACTACGCGGGCGCAAATAAACAATATTCCCTCAAAAAGTCATTTTATTCCCTTATTCTCGAGATGTGAGTCATTCTAGAATGTACTGTTTGACCTCCTGAGCTCCTTTTACAAGTGTCTCTTTGGCGCTATTATTTCTTATCTTTTTTCTTCGAGATTAGGCATCTTTGAAGGTGACAGGATCGTATATAACATTTAGAGGTATCTCACACCGCCCTACGTTGTGTTGTTAAGCCTGATTGTTACAGCATAACCTTCTGAAGACTTACAACTGAACTTACTCTATTCATATTTTAAAGTAGATGACAACAATCTGGAACTTTCTTTCTGTATAATGATGACTCTACAGCTGGAAGCCGTTCCAGGCGAACGCCTATGAGTCATAAACAAAGCAAACGTTTATCACTCACCCAGGTAGACTGAGAATGCTACCAGTTTCAGCGATAAACCAACTTCATCCAGCGGCACGTTACATGTATTCGGTACAAACATGAAAGTATCATCCACTCCCCCAGTCAACTTAACCAAAAATGTCAATTGCCAACATTATTGTTTATAGGTTGAAGGCATTTTTTTTAATGCCCTTATTCCCAATTTTTGTTTTGTTTTGCTTTTTTTTATCTAACTTATTTCGACGATACAGATTGAATATTACAAAATTCATGATTCCACGAATTTCTCTAAACTAACAATTATGCTTTGATCAAAATATTAATGACAGCTGGCGAGTAGAGCTGATCTCGCTTATATTTGAGTCTGAGCTTTGCAAAACTGAACGTGTGATGGTCATTTTCTGGGTCCTTATTCTCTTCAGCAAAAAAATTAACTATAAGGCTGTACAATGCAGTAAGTTGTTCACATTTCTGTTCAGCATTCAAGACCAGTGCGGTGACATATGAAGCATTAAATAAACTACTCACTCATGAATATTGAAATTTACAAAATGAGCACGACAAAGGGCCAGTTCAAAGAATAACCCTAATCCATTTTTTATGCAAATTTTGACAAGCACCCAGAAACAGCCAATGCAATCTCGGATTCCACATATTTGAGTTCGCGTTTTGCATCGCGTATCTTGAACCAACATTCCTTTGTATCAAGTACACCGTGAGGTTGTCCGTGGCGCTTGCAATTGCTAGTTAAAACATAATGCAGTATTTAAACTGTTTAGCCGGAATGATAGTCTATGAGATACTGGGCAAGGTTTTTGACGTCCTCGTCGCAGTGGAGTATTACATGATCATTGGGTGCCTCATCTCCGTTCTGCGCGAAAAGAAGACAATGAAAAGCGTTACGACGACCTAAGTCTTGTGGTAAGTTCGCTGAAAGCCGTTTTGGAAGCTTTTCCCCAGTCTGTCATTGCCAAGTTTTACTTTGTTCACTGTCCGATAAAGAAATATGGCTGGGGATTCCTGGATGCAACCTTTGATGTCTTCTGTGGAACCCAATTCATCTTCTTCTTCATCTCTCTGATTTGGTACTACTGTGAATGTGACTCCTGCTGTAAACCCCCATCTGAGAGTAAATGTGACTGCAAAAAGGAATTGAAAGAATCATACTAGAAATGTGCATTTTGTGGCATCGTGATCCCCGCTTCCATCATGTCAATGGTGGGCCTTGTGTTCGCAATTTTGTCCTTATTTGACACACGATGCTCCTAAGGAACAACTGACTATACACCGGCTGCATGTTCAAGAAGAATTGTAGACATCTCAATTCTTTTTTCCTCCTTTCTTACAGTGAATAATGCACCTAGCTATTCCTGGGTTATTCTTAACTGTACTCCTTAAACCCCTTAAAAACAACAACAACAGCAACAACAAAATAGCCGTGGCCACACTACAGACTTTTTCCTAGGTAAAACCAATTTACCAAGGGCGAATTCACCAAACATTTTGCGAGGTAAATTCATCTCGGGTTTCATTTTACCTAGGCTAGAAAATCTGGAAAGATCACACCACTGAAGTCGACCCTGAGGTTGTCTCGCACGGAGAGTCAAATAAATAGCCGTCCTGCCGTTGTAATAAACTGGGTCAGGCTAATCTTGAGGATACAAGCTGTTTCTGTAACGAAACAATTGCTCAGTTAAAAAAAAAAACTTGTTTTTAACGGCGCTTAAAACTGAAGTGAAATTTCAAATCCCGAATTAAAAAATAAACTTAAAATCTTGCTCCGAACTGCGATATCGTCTCTCCACTTTATACAGGCGGCAAAATTACCTTAAACGACATGCGCCGCTTCTTAAAAAATTACCCTCACGACGTGATTTTCCGATTCTTTCATCAAGACATTCGCCGACGAGCGTCTATTGGTTAGCTACATCAGGATTTGAATTTTCCCTAGCTATCGCTTTGGCCTGCGCTTTAGGGTAACTGTCAAGGGAAACTCTATCGTTCTCGAGACATATCCAAGCTCCAGGCGATAAAATATCCCCGAGGTAAATTACCTAGGGAAAAAGTGGTCACACTTGGTCACAAATCAGTTTTTGAATCGTTCACAAATCAGTTTTCCTAGGTAAGCTGTCAAGTCAAGGTAAAAAGTCTGTAGTGTGACCACAGCTAATCTTTCAAATCAGAACTTGTAAAAGCCACTACCACTAATTTTTCCCCGACTTTGTATATTATATCTATTTGCGGCTCATTAAGTTTGCCGCTCACTGATTTTAACTTATGAATCGTTACAATTACAGCAGATTCCCTTGTTTCTTAGGTGTGTGCAACTGGTACGTGTCTATGTGAGAGGTTTAGTAGAGGGCTGTAAAAACAGTAATAAGTACCCTTTATTTCTAAAATCTTATTTAAGCTTTACCTCATTTCCTCCGGTCAGGACTTGACAACCATACACGTAGGTATTTCTTTACCTAACGGGAAAACAAAGCATTGGTTTCTAGAACTTTTCTCATTTAAAACATTCTTGTTTTTGTTTACGGCCACAGCTGATTCAGCTTATACATATTCGAGTTTGAGCCTTGCGGTGTACAAGAGAAAAGTTAGTTCTTGTTGCATGCTATATTGCTCTATCATTAGGTACATGCTGAGACATTAAGGCCAGCCTGCCGAATGCGAACATTAGAAAAGTCTGCCAACACCGCTAGTTGAGTGGAGACTGTTACAAAGGAAGGATGTTCTTCTTAACAGAACACGGCCATAAGAAGCCTGTTCATCAAGTCCTTTTTGCCGTATTGACCTCGATTGCACGCACAAAGATATTTCACGCAAATACGATAAAATATGCCCATTTTTTTTTTCAGTCTTGACAAATATAGCGATGTAGATTGCTATTTATTGTAGGGAAAATTAGACCTGTTATCAGTAAAGACTTGTTTCCAAGAGTTTCGTTTATTTTGCCCAATTCAAATTTTCAGTTCAAAATATGCTTCTCCTCAAGAAATGTGCAATAACGGTTGTCCTTGTCGACAGTTCGGATTACCCAGGTCGAGTAGCCCGTAGGACATATACCTTGTGCACAGAGTAACCCCACATAAATTCATAAGGCTTGTCATCTTAAAATTAAAGAGGCCATTACGCAATTAAGTAAAGGATGACTAGAAAAGAGAAATTGCATGGTTTGAGGCGACTGGCCTGGTCAAATTCGGAAATTTCACAGGGCATCTGATCGTATGCAGGGTTTTTGAAGCATTATCTACTGGCTACTGATTCGCCCGTCATAACTCACCAATAATTACAAAGCTGTAAAGGAAATTTGCACGTCTTCTGCTTTTTTGCGATGTTTTTAAGTGAAGAAGTTTTTCCATCTTAAGTTTGTTTTGTGACTATGCCGGCGAAACATTGGCGGCAAATCCCAGCAGGTGAATCATGATTATCCGATCATGATTTGCGCATGGTACAAAATAATCATGGAAATTTGCACACACTGAGGAAATACTAATCCCTACAATACAAATAATCCGTAGAGAAGCATAATATCTACAACTTTAAAATTAATTTCCTTCACTAGTTTGTGATTATGGGCGAGACATGACTGGTTCACTGTCCAAGGAACGCTCTTTCAGTCCATGTTTAAAAAAAAATACAACAGTCGTTAGAACTGAAAAACATCGTACTGTTGCTGTCTTCATTGCTTGTTTACATTGCTTTAAACTGCAAAATGTTAAGACCCCACTCCAAGGTCTAGCTCAAGGTCCCTGGAACACTCTTTTACTACTTGTATCGTTCACGTCAATCTTAAAAATACCGAAAACATCGGTGGACCTGAAGAACACCAAGCGCTGAGTCTTGCTATTCGTTTTGGACCTGTTACCAGGACTCACCGCACTGTACCTTACCATAAGGGATAAACCCTTGGTAAATTTCGGTGAGTACTCTAGCAAGTCATGGGCAAAGTTCTTTTTTCCCAGTTGGAGTTGGGGAGGGAGGAGGGGGGGGAGGGGCGGGGAGCATAAGTGATGGTAGCTTCTAAATCTGGCACACTACTTCTTTTTGGTGTTTGCTTTGCCAATGACATGCGCTTCAATTTTTTTTTTCGTGTGATAAAACGTTTTCAGAAGCTATTAGTTTCCTAATTATTAGGTGTTACTACAGTCTTGGCCTTTACAAAAACCTCCAAGTTAATGAAAAAACTTTGTTAAAGCCATTAAAAGATTTGCAAGTTCTTAAAATTTCCAAAACGTCATTTTAATAGGTTTACAAAAGGCATAGAAAACATTTCTCACCAGTCTTCGGGTTTGGGATGCTACAGCAAATGCTATAATTTAACTTTAGCTCAAAAAAGACGAAACCTCAGTACGGCGAAGAAAGGTAAAACATAACTGGCAGCATAACCTATGAAACATCCATCAATATTTAATGTATTTTTTGACCTACACAATGACATTAGTATCGAATACCATGTAACCGCTAAATCGATCATTTTACTAGCTTCCCAGGAAGTCGATTTTGGGGAGTCGTATTACCCTGCTCCGATCCCCATACAATTCCCCTAAAAACGACTGCGTGGGAGGCTATCATTTTACAGGATTTATTCTACCACTCGTTAGGGGACGAGTTAAACTTGTGATCGAACTGAACAAATATAACATTTGTGGGTTTTTATTCACTGTCGGTTTATTTCAAGAAAAATTGCTAAGTTTTAAGTTTATTTTTGGTTAAAAAAGAAAATTCAATAACCTCATCTATTAAAATATCGCTATAATTATTGCTCTAAATGAGCTCGAGAAGGTTATTGTAAATAATTGTGTATTGTTATTTAGAAGTTTGTTCTTACAGTCTCAGTCATCGAGTGACGTTGACTTCGTCTTGTTCTGCAGAACTTGTGGTTTTTCGCTGGTCAGAGAGTTCTGAGCTTGCGAGAGGGGAATCTCTACAACATACTGAACCTCACTCACCCATGGTTTTACCCCTTTGGTAAAGTGGATGAGGTGTGTACTAGCAACAGGATTACAACCGTATCACTCTAATGTTTATTGCTTTTCGTAGAGAGAAGTGTTTCAAAAGACGTCGAGACCAAAAAAGATGGTTCAATAGCTTTTGCAGTCGTTCCTACTGTAATAAACTTTGAGCTGTCGAGCAGTTCCTTCAAGTCGTTTCTCAACTACTTAGAGCCGGCTTGTCTCTAACTCCAAAATACAACTGACATATTATGCTAAAAGAGCATATATTGGCTTTAATTTTTTGAAGTCTGTGTGGGAGTTTTGTCAAATATTTGTTCAATACTTAATGCGGGTAAATCAGGGATCCTTAGGTACCTACATCTCTTCATATCCTCATAAAATGTCATTTCTTCGGACGATTTCTCGTCGCTGACAGACACCGGAAATATACTCGGCAGTGACTTCCATCGATGAGCGAGTGGCCTCGGCGGAATCGACAATTCATCGGCGGTGGGTCGGTCGTCTTCGGCTGGGTCCGTGTTGGTCTTGACTTGCACTTGTTTTGCTTCCTTGCTACCTTTTTGCAGACTTTCGTTGAATTTCTTGACTTTTTCGTTCAGAGTTTCTGAACTATCCTCGACTCGTATGGACGGCACAACTCCAGCCGAAAATCGCCTTTCTGTACTTGACTGTCTTGATGCATTTTCCTCACCGTGTAAACTAGCTTGGTCCATAGTGGTTCTCCTGTTAAGAATTTTTGGGTTTGCAGATACAGGACCGCGTGAAGGTTGCGGACCTTCGCTCAACCTTATATTCTGGGACGATTTTGATCTCCGTAAACCAATGACATCATTTCGAAAACTAATTTGATCACTGCCACGTGGACGCTCGACTTTAGAAACGCTCTCGCCAGATCTTGCTGCTGTTGTGATCGGCATATCACTTCTGCGGCGTCGTAGGACAGGGCTTGGAATGGGAGAAGCTGCTGGAGAGGGCGGTGGCGTGAGCGAGACTCTCTCGCAGTTAGTTTTAATACTAGGCAGACTAAGTTTGTTCTTCTCCCTCTCCCATCGTGCCATCTCCTTGCGTTGTTGAATTTCAAGACTCGCGAGCTTTGTGCTAAGCTGCGTGTTCTCTTTGCCGTTTATAATTAGATTATTCGTTAAAAGCCGATCTCTTTTGCCTCCGACCATGCCTTGCCTTGCCATTCCTTTTTTGTTTCAAATTGATTAAGCGTGGATTAAGAGATCTATTAACGAAAAAACTGGAGCTGAAACCCCTTGACCTCGAATACTTGTTCTAGTGAGAAAGGAATGCCATTAAATTTACGTCTTCTCCGGTCACTGTAGACGAATTCATAATTTTGGTTAAACAGTGTACATAAAATGTTTGTTTGGTGTAACTGTTAACTCAGAATGACTGACACTTTGTCGACAGGTTAGGCGTGATAATATTTGTTTTTCGAATCATGGAATTTGCCTTTCAATCACGTCTAATTTGGCACCAGTAAACAAAAGAAACAAAGTTTTTTTTTTTTCATTTCATCTTTGCATTTATATTCTTGAATCAATTACACTCAATTGAAAAAACGTTGTCGGGTAAAAAGCATAAATCATTGACGATGCAACCCAATGGTGCTCTGGGAAACGTGAAAACCTACCTCTATTCTTAGACACGTGCACATTACAATAACACGGCATGCCTGAATTTACTCTTTAAATTATCTTGGAAAGGAAATATTTTGAACATCAAGAAATGCCCATCGTTTATAGTTTTCATCCGACAATGTTTTTTCAAACGGCTGTATAAGAAAGCTCACATTGCGTATTGAAATTTTTTGTCAGCTCGAGGTTTTTATTGGCCAATGATTGACGTCAAGCATTTAAATGACAATTAAAACTGTCTTAACGCAGCTACAAGTTACGTACGGCCTGGTGTTATAAAACTAAAAGTAGTGAAATACTATAAAAAAGCAAATATCTAGACAACCTTTAACCCATTATCGTTCGTGGGGAACAGAACCGCAGGAAGGTTTCTTGTGCAGTTGTGACGTCATAACTTTGAGTGACAGCAGATGTTCTTGGTAATCAACAGAAGCACCAGGCAAATTTGTAACAAAAAGTGTCCTTTGTCCTTTGGCCTTTTTCACTGGTTGCTACTTCTTGTTAAAAATGGTTCCTTTCCTGAAAGTTTAGGTGAAATCAGCATCTTTTCCAAAACAAGGAAAGACTATCAAACGGCTGACAAACCTACAGAAAAGATCTGACCGAATTGAGAATTAAAAACAACTGCACTGAGCAATAAGACCCCGCTAGTAGGCCTTCGGTGGGCATGCCCGAATAGAAATCCAATTTTGCAAAGATGCCTCTGGAATGGAACAAAGTTTAGTTTCCACACTACAGTATCCACACTATCCACAGTATCCACACTACAGTACCCACACACTACATTAGTTTCCACTACATTACAGTATCCCGGCAAGCCTGATTTTTTCAGGCTTTCTTTTCGCAACTGCATAAGTTGCGTTAATAACTGCGAGGATCTTCTTTACACTTAACACTACAGTATGTTGCCCAGTTTTCATACGGGCTCAGTTTTCGTACAGAAAGAACTTTATTTTATTATTTTCGTCGGTCATTTAAATCTTCGTCAACCGAAGAATTCCAAAAATAAAAGGAACATTTCAGCTATAAATTGCCGGTTTTGCCGGGCTTTTTGACGAAGAAGCAGATCAGTGCGGGCAATTTCTTACGAGGTGAGTAAAAGTTTAGCGGCTAATATTTGCACTTTTCACTGCATAGTAAAGGTATTGTAGATGAACAAATAGCCCGTTTTGTAGGTAATTTTGCAAGGACCCTCATGACTTTTGGACAGATGATAGATAAAAGATGAAAGTGAATGGAAGAACTTTCAACGCCAGCTTAAATTTAACTGCTCCTGAATTTTAGCGGTGAGAATCTTTGCATACATTTCGACCTACTGTGCCAGTTTTCGTACACTTAGCTGCGCCTTTCTCAAAACCTATTTTTAAATAAGTTAAAGAACTGAATTTTAAACTTTACTGTTCGAAAACTAATAAGTCGCAAGTGCAGTAAAGATTACACAACAATCCTTGCAAAGTATGATACACTACATGTATTTGTTGTGGTGTAACAGCGACGCTTTACATCCAGGTCATGCAAAGGTCACGAATATTTAATAAACTTAATCCCACGCAAACAATCTAAATCGTCAAATAATTAACTAAGGTAGATGTCTATGAATAGAATGTTGACATCGTTAGTTTACCGGTTTTACCGATTTTTTTCCACTCCGTTGCGATTCTAATAAACATTTACAAAAGTAGCTAAGAAAAGCAAGCGTAAGCGGAAACGGAAGTAAAGCGTTTGCTATTCTAAAGGCGTAAGCGGAAACGGAATGAAAACGTCGAATCTTATACAGGCCTTTTCTTAACAGTTGTAATACGCAGAATAGTAACCTGTCAATTACCTTTACCAAGGCAGTAAATGACGTACGAGACAGTGGATAATGAGCGTAAGAAAAGCCGCCCAAAAGTGAGGGACCAAGAAATCAACACCTCAGGATCGATTAAACATCCACTTCCTCAATAATCATTTGCTTTGTACACCAAACATTGGTCGCTAAGCCGATATTTATTCACAAATCGAAGAGAAAATACGATAAGCACTCGGCTGGGTGGCTGACACATCAGTTTGCGTCGAGAGTTTTCGTGGAGAAATGTTGTTTTGTCGATGTACGAAAACTGGGCCAGGTGTACGAAGACTGGGCAACTTAGGAGTTCTGGGAAAAATGGCATAATTTTGAACATACGTCGATCAAGCGGCCAATCGTTTTATATATTGAAGGCAAGTAAATGGGCTACCTTTCAAAGAAATTTCAGAAATTTTCATCTTACAGACGAAAAGATATAGCGATTACAAACTAAAGTGTACGAGAACTGGGCAACACGCTGTAAGGCAAGTTTAGAAGTTTAGACTAGAATTTGAGCTGCGGAGCCAAAGTACAGCGTTCGGAGCTACAAAGGCAGGCATTAAAGGCCCGTTTATGAGGCAGAAATCCGACTGACAGTTTATAAAATTGCTGTACTAGTCAAACTTCGTTACACTTAATTGCGACTAAATGTTAGTGCAGTCACCTGCATACTCTAATTGCATTTTCGTTAATGCTTTTTTTGTTTGTTTTTTATTCATTTGTTGGTACCTTCATCTGTTGTTTGATTCCCCCTGGACAGAAACATTTTATCTTTTTAATGAGCAAATTGAAGTCATTTACTCATAAAACGTAAACTAAGGGGCCGATTACATGGCGAATTTCAGGCTGGGCTGAAATTTCGGTCCATCCACCGGGCTGAAATTTTCTTGCGATTACATGGCTATTTCAGCCCGGGCGCAATGCTTACAATTGGGGGGGATAAGTTTGCAGGAAAGCATTTTACATTTACAACTCAAGGGGTGCGCATGCCCAAGTTCATATTAATTTCAGCTCAGGTTGAAATTTGAATGCGATTACTTGAGATTTTTCAGCCCGTTTGACCGGGCTGAAATTTGAGCCCGGGCAGAAATCTAGCCTGGGCTGAACTCTCTTCATGTAATCGCAAACGTCTTTTTAAGAAGATTTGTTCAGGAAGCCAAGCTGAAATCTCAGCCCGGCTAACTGGGCTAAAAATTCGTCATGCATTCGGCCCCTAAGATTCTTACACATGTTGAGAGAATGTCCTTGAGTGACAGCTCATTGTATTCAAGATTTATAGCGTTTTCAGTCGATTTTCAGAGACAATCTACAAGGCAGAAATTGCACTAGTACTATTATTTTACTGATGCGTAAGTAAGCAAAAGATCGACAATTCATTTTGATGCGAGGGAGTTATAAGTTCATATCGTCGATTCTCTCCGACGATATTCAAACTTGCTTGTGAGACTGTCGTTTAAATTTGGAGAATCAGGGATGAAGTCAAAGTCTACATCATCGTCGAAACGAACGGTGCGCGTGCTCAAATTAGAGTCATGCGACGTTATAGAAGGTGGTGGTCTACTCTTCTGTAGCCCTGGGTCTCTCCTTGCATTACCGTTCGAGACAACAGAAGATATTTTTCTGGTTTCACTTTCCGTTAGAGTCTCATCGCATGCTCTGTTTTCTATGGCGTCCACCGGACTACTGCTGGTGTTTGACACAGAATTGGAACTCAACATCGAAACGTTTCATCTCGTACTAATTTTCCTGTCATTTTGGTGTTCCTCGTCGTCCAGCTGAGTCCCCAGACTAATTGTCGACCTGTGTTCAACGTTCTTCTGAAGTCGAAACACGATCACATAAACTTTGGGTAAGAACATACATGCGATAGTCACAGTGTCCGCGACGATCAAGAACGAGCTCACCAAAATGTCTTTGTAGTACGTTTTTGTGCCGTAGTAGGACAAAAAAAAAACATGAGCACGTCCGTAGAAGTTGTCATCATGTTGAACGCAATGAGGCGGGCCTCGTTGTAGTTCCCGGTGACTTTTCTTGTGAGGAAAGCTTGGTAGGTGCAGACTAGTACAAGTCCACTGTGACACCCCCACCACAAGGCCGTGCTGTAGCTCGTATAGGATGCAAGCTTACACTGCATAAAAGGTTCATTTTTCATATCAGAGTACACAACTTCTTTGAGGCCACCTTCCGGAGTAGTGAGTACAATGACTGTGCAGATGATTGTTTCTATGGCGACGAAACCGGCGATGAAAACAAGCATCCACCTGTCACTCAAACATGGAGGGGTCCCTGAAAATTGAAAAGATAAGTCTTAAATTTCAGTCGTTTAATAGAGATTTCAGAGGGTACTTGGTCCATGCTTAGTAGAGTAGTGTTGAACTGTACAGACAAACTTATCCTTGCGGGGACACCTGTATCCACCCCTGTGTCCACATCTGCATCCACCCCTGTGTCCACACCTGTATCCACCCCTGTGTCTACCCCTTTCTAATAAGAAAAGTTCCCTTGGAAAAAAAATTATATTCATATTAACTCTACCTTTGTATACGGAAACCTAGAAAATTCATACTGAGGCTCATCCCTGTCCCTTCCGTCTCAGTACTAAAAACTCTACATTTCAATGTCACTACGGTATTAGCTTGACGGCAGTAGGAATTATACGTAAGCAAGCGGTGTGGTTGGCGTTTGACCAATAATGGGCTGGACATCGCTGACAGGAGCCGTTCACAGGATTGTGGGAAATCTCATTGGTGGAACAGGGAATGCATTTCCAGCAGCAGCAGCTCTGCGATAAAAAAATGAAACTTTGAGATAGAGTACCCGTGGAATGTATGGGTAAAGAGAAGCACAAAACACATTATCTTGGCTTGGCATACATACTATACGATTGGACATATTAAGGAACAAAGGTAAGGTCTTCACGAGCCTATTATCTCACAACTTTCAGAGTTTAACCCGGTTGCCACACCTTGAAGCGCCTGGCACCATTACTGCTTTCCCCTATATGGCATGCTAGCACATCGCAGTGTTAGCACAGCATTTGTTAAGGAGGCTCAAAGGGTTTTCAGCTGCACGTGCACGCGTGCTAGATCGTGTTCTGTTCGGCTGGTTTGGTTGATCAACTTTTTCAACCAGCTCTGGGCTCAGTTGAAACGGTTGAAAGCAATGGGTTGCGTCCGCTGACCTGTTTTCAAGCATCGGTTTTAACGCATTATATTTTCATCTGCCCGTAATCACGCGTAAACTGTCAGCCACAGAAACGTGTTTCTTCCCATTCGAATTTTTGTTTAAACATGCTGTCTGATAAATTAGGGACGACAGTCTCGAAATAGCCTGTAATATGAGTGGCAGGTGTCCTCTCCGTTTCCAGGAAACAGTGTTGCTAGATGTTCGAGGTGGGTGTATTAAATCAGTAATAAAAGTGGTCCCGGCGTTTAATTTATTCGAGGTGGGTATATTAAATCAGTAATAAAAGTGGTCCCGGCGTTTAATTTATTCGAGGTGGGTATATTAAATCAGTAATAAAAGTGGTCCCGGCGTTTAATTTATTCGAGGTGGGTACATTAAATCAGGATCATGTGTCGTAACTGCCTACAAAATCTCTCTCTACTATTTTATTTAAATTTATCGCCTCATTCTAAATTGCTTGCACAGTACGTTTGCTGTCGAGCAGTTGCCGATATACTTCCTCTTACGTGTTACAATGAAATGTAACGTTGAGAAGAGTTCAATCACTGACTCTGTCAGTGATGTTGTTTGCTAAATGACTTACCTGGTTCACTGAGAGAAGACAAAGTTGGTGGCATCGTTTCACATTCTTTTAACTTTTTGGATCTTAATTCAATAAACCTCCAGTACTGATGATAAGAATAAATGGTTGAAAAACGCGCTTAATAGATAAACGCCGGGTTTGAATAAATGTCGGGTCTACGAGGCCGAGTTTTAAATAAACGCCCCTAGCGATTAATCGAGGTAATACGGTAAACTTTTGGGTGAAAGTTGTTCAGTGGAATTTTCTATATTTCAGGAAACGCCTTTTTTCATATAACAAGTTCTACTGAGTAACTTTTTGCCATACCGCCAGAGAATTTAAAGTATTTAGGGAACTTTTATCTGCTCCAAGGATTGTGATTAGCACCTTTCTCTTGTTGTTGAAAATTTGAGAAAGTTTTGATTTATTTTTTGAAACAATTGTGTGTACAAAAGGGGGATAAATTTTGACGACCATCTTGATCTATGCCTTAGAAAAACAAACTTGGTGAGGGAAAAAATTTGATATATACTGTAAATTTTCTGTGTAGGATGTGGAATGAAACCGTGTATAACTTCATGTTAGTAGCCAAAAATGAAAGAAATAAAGGTGTAACAACATACCGGTCAGTAGTAATACATTTCGCTCAACATTTAAAAGGTTAGAGAGAGTAAGATTTCTATACGAGCAAAATGAATCTGAGGTCACAACGAGATAGATATCGAAAAAGATCTTGCTTGTTTATAGTGTTTATATCGCCGCTTCACCCGTGGTAAGGATTTGTCACTTGAAATTCGCGGCTCAACATCAGCATGTAGATATTTTTTCCCCTTTACGTCAGCGAAATTCTTAACTAAATACGCCACTTGGAAGCTAAGAGAAGGTAGATTTCTATAAGCGAAATAAATTAATTAGAGGTAATGATGAAATAAATATGGAAGAAATGCTACATGCCTTGTTTACTGTTTATAATATCGCCGCCTACTTTCACACGCTATTATAAGAAAAACAAATAGGACAACGGTCTCAATCTATGATTACCGGTCGTTTAGCAGCCTATCTAGCCCTAAAATCTCTTGAAGGAATTTCTTTTCGTAACCGTCAAACACCTGAAATTTAACTGTCGACCGTCAACCGTAAAAACTACTCCCTCCTCCACTGAGACCCTCAGTTTTGTTTTTCGGTTGGTTTTGTTTGTCGTTTTCCCCTTTTCATAGCGTAAAAGAATTTTAAAAATCAAAACCGCTGCTTGTCTTTTGTCTGGTGATAGACCACACAGAAGAAAATTTCGACACGGTTTGCTTAACGAGGCCAGAGGCGGCGGTTTGTCGCACGCGCAAATCAAAGACTTTTCTTTCGAGGGCCATCCGTTCGTTTGAACGGATCGGGCAAACATATAAGATTTTTTGGCCAAATGTTTCTACCGAGTGGGGTGCTTTTTGGGTCTCCGAGAATGAGAGGAAAACGACTGGATCCTGGCTTGGCTGCGAAATAACACAACACGAGGAAAGCAGTGCCTTGAGCAATACCTGTTACATGAGTGCTAGCGTTCCTAATGGATTGTAAGCAAAACGTGAGGGCATATGAAAATATAACTCGTGAAAGGTAAAATTATTTTATCGCAAAGAAGGAGATGCAGGAAAGTTTATGTGATAAAAAATAACGATGAAGAATCTTAAAACAACTGGACCATATTGTGGCTTGGTAGTTAAACAACATTAAGGTGGAGCCACCTTAAACAAAAGTGCAAATCAATGCCCATAGCAATACCTGCTACACGACCACTGCTAGCTTTCGTAAGGTATCACGCCTGTGACGGGGTTCCCAAAATGACAAAATCAGGTTATCACTGTGCTAGCCGATAGGCGTTTTTGAAAAGCCCGACAAACAATATATATTTTCAAAAAGCTTAGTAATTGAGGATTGCGAAAACGTATTAAGGAAAAGAAAAAAGAAAGAAAGAACGCGTTTTCTGGCTGTACATCTTTGAAAAAACTTAGTTCCAATACTGGATCCTTTTCTGTCTGTCATCGGAGCGAGAATGCCCTGAACAATACCAGCCACCGGGTACACGAATAGTAGCTCTTATAAATGGATTTAAGAAAAACTTGGGTCTTGTGTAAACGTAGCCTTATACAGAACGTTAAAAGATATGTTGGCTGTTGAGGAGAGCGGCAGGGAGAGTAATCTGGTATTTAAAAAAAAAATACTAAGGAGGAAAGAAAAATAATTCCTTACTAATCTTGCTGGTTATTAACACAGTAGCAGAGAAAATACCCAGAAGAGTACCTGTTACACAAGGAATAGCTTCCTTTAGTTAATGGAGCTTAATCGATACTTGGGGGCATATGATAAGTGATCATGGAATGGGAAATATTTAACACTAAAATCAAGGTGGTGTGTGTCAGGTTTAATAAATAACGAGGTGCAACGCAAGAGAATTAGCTCATGCTATACTACAAAGGAACCAGGGAAAGAAAACCACTGAAACGTTAGATAAACATGTATAATTTATCAAGTGACTCAATAAATGCTCGAGAAAAATATGTTTAGGAAACAAAGGTCTTACAAGTATCTTAGAGAAGCGAGTCAGTGAAGAAGAAAAGGTCAGAAAAGCGAAGAATTTTCAACAATGAAGATTGCTGTGATCTTGTGCTTGGTTGTTTGGATGGTGTGCGCTGTTGTCGGTGAAACTGAAGACGAAGCCGGTAAGTTCCCTTCCTGTGAAACACCTCGAAAGTTAAGATTTGTCCTTCACTTTATCATTATGTTGCAACTTCGCAGATCAACAAATGAACGTTCCAGAACTGAATTTATGTATCTACCTCGCACCTAGCGCTAGCATTGATTTTCAGATCGTCGCGTTTTTTTTTTGTTCACTTCCCCAATTTAAGACCCATTTAAGTGCAACTACTAGCCAAATGCATTTGAAAACTTAAGAAATATCAATGATCACCAGGATGAAAGTGAAAGTGTTAAAAATCTCTCTTCTTTGTCTTTTCAATATACTTTCGTTTTTCTATATATAAATCCTCTAAGCCTAATTAAGAAATTTGCTTTTTCTATAGAGTCAACTGCCAGGAAAAGAGTGGACAAACGAGACACCTTTCTCAGAGGTAAGACTAGAAAAAAGGATTCATTCTATCATTCGCGAAGTTCCTTCTTATTGACGAGGAAGAAGGTTTCTCTAATACCATGCCCTGATTTTAAGGTGGTCGCCAAAATTTAGGCGTTGGACAGTGATTTATGGGAAAAATGTCCCTTGTTTTTAAGAGTCGAGACCAAATAGTAGCTGTTTGAAACAGATGACATCAGTAAGGTATGAAATCACGGTGATAAAATGCATTATTTTTGATTGATAAATCTTTTGGTTGTCGAATCGAAAACAAAGGGTTTGGGCGTTCTAGATCTTTAAAAGTTTGTTTCTCCTAAGGATCTTCATGAAACTAGAGACCTTTAAAGTTGCTATGTTTTAAAGACTTCTTTTTTTATCTGTCAGCTTGTAGTGCATGCGAAAGGGAACAAATGGGATGCCAGAACGGCGGCACGTGCCAAATTGTTGAGAGAGAAGGACAGGAACATAAAAAATGCCATTGTCCATCAACTATAACATGGCGTTCTGGCGCACCGTTTGCAGTGATCACTGGAGAGAAGTGTGAGAGGATTGAAAGAAGCACTTAAGTTAGGCCCTTCAAAGTTTGGAGATCGTATAGTCATCTCCCATGCAAGAACATAAGAGGAAGTAAATAAACATGGCTTAAACAACATGGTTTAAACCTTGAAGAATTACAAAATAGCGTGGTTTACTGACTGTATCTTACCCTCTGTTAGTGTCTCCAACTCAGTCTGATTTATACCCTTCAATCGGCTTTCCCTGCTCTAAACCTTGCCGCAAGTAAAATCTTACATCCAATTTAAGGAAACAGACAATACGTAATTGAAGATTACGAAAACGCTGTAAGGAAAAGGAAAAGGAAATACATAAAGCGTTTTCTAACTGTACATCGTTCAAAAAACTCGGTTCCGCTAGAGTCGAAAATGATCTGAAGAGAAAGATGAACACGCATGGCACCGAATTCACCCGGGTCGGAGAATTTCGATATCTGTAGCCTGGTTTATTTTCTGCACGTAGCAAAAATTTGGAGTTTAAGGAAACACCCTTTTTATTTCCTTAAGAGCACATAACTTTGAAAGAACGCAAAAATAAAATCAGTCACAACCCTGGTTTTGGTGTCAGGCGGTCTGGCAACCTTCCCACCAAATTTGTGCTAACAACTGAAAACTCCGACGCCAAACGCGAACTTAGTCGTGCACTCAATTTCTTTAAATTTAGTTTGGAAAGCAAAAAAATGCGAAAATCAGCAAACCGGGCGAGAAAACACCACGTGCTCGCAAAAGAGCAAGTCCAGATCCAAAAGAGATCGGTCTATCTGAGATGAGAGCAGTTTAATAAGAATAAACTTTCCATTGGTTTTTTTTTTTTTTTTTTTTTGTAGAAAATCTATGGAATCTGAATGCATTGTTTCTAGCTACTTGCGTTATAAAAACGTACTAACGGCCGAATCTAATGAAGATAACCCATTTCAAAGGGCTTTGTGTAAATTTTCGAGAAGTGCAGGGCACAGTAATTTTTTGTCCGGATTTGCGAGAAGCCAACAAGTTAGTGTGTTTACGTCTTGCGTGTTTTTTTGCAGACGCAAACGGGTAAAGTCTTTTCCACTTCTTTCTAGAACTGACGTTAGCAGTTTTCGAAACAACAGGACCTTTAGAGATCGCCGACACTACCACACTCAGGGCGCTCGTAGGTCACTTGGTACTTTAACCGTTTGTTGACAGATAAACTAGTGACGAGTAGTTAGAGAATATTAATGGCCAGGACCTTTCTTCTTCCATAAGTCTGCGAATAATATATTTTTGATTTTTTCTGAAACGTTTTGAAAAAGGAGAGTTTCGTTAGTAAATGTATGCTCAATAAACTCCATGAGAAGGTCTAGCCGTAAACGTAACGGCAAAGAGAGATTGTACGCGAAACTTGGAAAAATATGAGAACGTACCTTTAAAGAAAATCAACTCTAAGTCAGAAAAGTAGGGAGCAGTATGTTGAATAAAAAAGAAGGAAGAATAACGATTGGATCCTTCTTTGTCTGAGATAAGAGAGGGAAAGCCCTGAACAATACCAGATTTAAGATTTAATAGATTTAAGCAAAACACGGGCGATGTGTGAATGTAGCTTACAGAAACTTAAAACAAGTTGGCCGTTACCAGGAGCGGCAGGAAGACTAAGAAAAATAATTGGGATGATAATCCTGCTGGGTGATAACACAACATAAGAGAAAATACCCAGAAGAGTACCTGTTACACAAGGAATAGCTTCCTTTATTTAATGGACTTAATTGATATTTGGGGGCATATGATAACAGTGATTATGGATTATGGGTAATACAGTAGAAGAGAAAAAAAGGAAACAATAGAGTTCTTCAGTCGAAGGTACTCTAGTGCGATAGGTTGCCCGAGGAAATTTAATGTTCACAACAAATATTAGCCTGAGAACGTAGTTTTAGAGCTCATATGGAGTTTAAACACCAAATTTCCGAGGGGACCTATCACATATTATTTTACAACGCTAAATTTTGGGCGAAAATTCCCAAAAATGGGCACTATGCGCTGATAGGTGCCCACGCTGGGGAGAGACACTATCGCGTCACGTGATCGATTTCGACCAATCGGAGCACGCCAAAATTTAACGTCGTACTATAAATAGTAATACAGTAGAAGAGAAAATACCCAGAAGAATGCCTGTTACACGAGGGATAGCTTCCTTTATGTAATGGAACTTAATCAATCCTTGGGGGCATATGATAACTGATTATGGAATGAGAAATATGTGACCCTCGACGGGATTTGGGGTGAAAAGGTGAACGCACGGTGACGCTAAAATGACACGCTAAACAGTAAAAGACACGGGCAGTGTGTCAGGTTTAATAAATAACGAGGTGGCAACGCCAGAGGAACAGCTCATGCTATACCACAAAGGAATCAGGGAAAGAAAACCACTGAAGCGTTATCAAGTGAGTCAATAAATGCAGGACAAAAATACGTTTAGGAAACAAAGGTCTTACAAGTGTTTAAGAGGGGATGTCCACTAACATCGAGCGAGTGGCGGCACATGATGAAAAATAAAATTCCCTCATAAATTTTCCACGGATACCCTATAGCAATCTAAGAAACGTGGTGGAATTTTTTTCTTGAAAAATTTTTTTTAAGCCCGAAAAAAAAATTTAACATGTTTACGCCACACGTGTCCTGTAAACACGCGAAATAAACGTGTATCATACCTTCTCGTAAACTTCGCTCTGTTTGATTTGCACCCCAGAAAACCCCCATTTTAAGCATGGAAGTTTGCTAATAAAGTGTGTAGGAAGTAATTGAGTCCTGTTTTAGATCTGTGAATTAATTTTCAAGGTCATGGCGAGCCGCTGAAAATCACTAAAATTCGCTTGCTTTGAATTCTCAATTTGGCACAGTTTTTCAAGAGAAAGTTTTCCTCCCCGGTAAAACACCAAATCACTTGAAATTCAGAATTCTTGAAAGACGAAATACCATTCTAAAAGCAGGTTTAAAAATTAGTTTCGGGCTTTTTATCAGCGCCGAGTACAAACGCTCTCAAAATCCTGATAATCACAACATTAACCTGTCAACCAGTACAAACAATAGGCGCGTGCCTCCGACCGAATAGCCGAAAACTTGGAATTTTTTCCTTGAGTCCTTTGGTATTTGGATGAAAAGTACAGGATAAAGGTCATATCTAGCTTACCTTGAATAAGATTTTGTCTAAATGTCAGGTTTTGTCAAGTTTTAGGTGTACTGTCCAAGGGCCATCTTGACGCGTGGAATCGACCGTTATCTCCTGGTATCTCCAGATTGACTTTCAACTAATGAATAAAGACTCCGCCAACACATTCGCATCCCTTAACGAATGGCAAATGAATTTTTAAAATCTCCCAGTGTTAATTCCCGCAAGAAACTAAATAACTTTGCAGTGATCTCAACATTCATCTCAGAAACCGCACTGTTATTATGGTCTGATTTAACTAAATTTGTCTGTCACGCAACGGGTTCTGGTCAAGTCACAGGATAGGTTTTGGTGATGGATTGCAAAAATGGGAAAAAAATCGAAAGATTAGGACGTCTGAAATAACTTAAGCTATGAAAAAAATGACACAAGATAGAAGGCGATGTAAATAGTGATGGCGTTTGTTTCAGCAACTCGACCGGAATGATCCTTTCCCGTTTTCATCCCAGATGCCGGACTGCCTCAATGTAAAAACAAACCGCAGAGATAGCTGAATTTTTTTCCAGGATTTAAACTAAAGCATATCGAAGGTTAACAAAGAAGGCATCCATTTGTTTTTTACAAGTTTCCTGAAAATTTGAAGTTCACTTTTCTCTATAATCGTAAGTTTTCAATGCGTAGCACTTGGCTACAACTGTGTTTGTTTACTTACATTCCGTCCTCCTGTTTGGTGTCATGTTACACCGCCGAAGTTATGCCTGAAATATCTTTCGACTAGTAAAATAGAGTGATACTACATATGACGGGACTATTCACTACGCAATTCTGACCTGTGAAAAGGAAGTTGCCGATTACATAGATGTACATTTTGTGACGCTCTGGCGAGAGGAAAAAATTGTCACGTGTTCACTAGAAGCAGAAAGTATTAGCTTCCGATAGTCTAAAATAGCAAATTTCAAGAGTTCGACTTTTCAAGTCTAATTAATTTCACGGTGAAGGATTTCAATATTACTTGCAAGCCACCAGTGTTGCGTCGAAGAAGGCGCCTCGAGAAGCTGCCATTTGCTGAAATAATAATCAGGCGTGTGAGAATTTCAGGTGCGGCATTATTGGAAACTAGGCAAAATGTCTTAAGTGCGGATCGGCTTTGAGTAAATGTTCAAAAACTGATAATTTTCGTTAAAAAAAAGAAAAAAAAGGAAAACGCCAGATTTAACACGCAGCAGTTGTAGAGCGCTTCCTCTATATCGCACCATTGTAAAAGGATAGGTTCTTTGGAGTTCTCGCAGACAGGATCCCTGTTACCGAGTACAATAGCCAATCAAACCATTATCTCCCTTGGCTGCGAATAGAGGTCACTTATTCTTTTCAGAAACTAGCTGCAGGCGTTTGCGCCTCTTACAAGCGATATGAACAAGCAGTTGCTGTTCCAGTTGGAAAAAAGACTTTTCGGGTCACACTTGCAGTGTTGGAATCAGCGATATCCACTCAGAAGTTGAGCTTCGTTGATTTTCTTTTATCACGCGCAAAAGTATTTTTAATTAGTATTCTTAACATGGACCATTTGCCCAGCCCATCGCTCTTGTCTGGGAATAGTGCAGAGGGAACTAATCAACGTTGGTCATGTTGAGTTCTACCAGGGCTGTCTAAGTATGCCTCGAACGGGAAAGTGAGAAAAGCAGACCGTGGAAATGGCAAGTCGGAGTCCAAAGCTATTTTGCAACACATCGGTGTCTTCCGTCCAGTGGGCTCTGGTAAGTACACTTTTTTCTCATACCCACTTTTGTGCATTCCTCGCTGTGATGGCAGAGGTCATTAAGCAGATTAACACTACCATACCAGCCCTGAAGACAGTCAGCTTCCGGCAAGACAGCGCTGGCTGCTACCACTGTAGGGCCTGCAGGGCTACCATAGTTTGCGCAGGAGTACTAGGAGCAGAGCTGGGCGTGGTGTTCAAACTCTTGGCTCCCTTCCCTCCCCATGGAAGGAAGGGAGCCTGCGACCGCAACGCTGGTGGAGACTAAGTCGGATACATTTGTCCTCCTAAACTCCGGACACGATATCAAGATCCCGGTGGAGAACCATCCTTAAGTGTCATCCGGTGCGCGTCCATTGCAAGCCGTTTAGTTACCACTTGGAAGATCGATGGTGTGAATATACAGTTTTCTAAAGAAAGAATCCATCCGTGTATGAAGAGCATATGGCGTGGGACCTATAAGACCAATAACTGCGCTGAAATCTAAGGCCCTGTCATCTGATAGTCTACCGTCCATAGCAGTGCTCTAAGCGAAACCGAGCTCGTTCTCCTCAGCCGTGAGAAGACGCAGAAAAATCGCACAACCAACTGTCTCTTGACAAAAAAGGGGGTTAGTTTCTAGAGAAACTGTGGTGCTGCATCGGTGGGGAAGCGAAACACAAAACTTTGTATTTATCAACTGAGTTGATAAGGTAAATTGAGCCACCGTGAAGAGATTGAAAGCTGACGTTTCGAGCGTTAGCCATTCGTCACAAGGATGGTTCTCCACCTTCGTCACCCGCACTGCTCAGAAGATCAGGTGGAAAGCGACAAAGACCCTAAACATTAGGACTTCTTGTCATGATGAGTCTCAACATGAGTTGAGTTTCAAACTCAACTTAATTTTGAGTTTCATGTATAAAATTGTAATCCGCTAGGTTTGCCATAAAATGGTTTCATAAGCTTATAAAGAACGAAAAGGACGGTTACGGCACCCCTGGCCACACCCCCTGGTCTTGAGTAAACTCAACATACATTTTTACATTCTCACTCCTGTCTTGAACAATTTTTGAAGACCAATGCATAGAGACCTAGTAACAATTTCTTTTTCAAAGCCCTAGCAACAGGCAAGGTTTTGGCAAGGCTTCACTGCCTCTAATGATACTGATAAATACATAAATACCGTTAACTGCCACTTATAAGCCCAACCTCCCAGTTATAGGCCCATCTACCTGTAAACAAAAAAATACATCCGGTATAAGCTCCACCGGATATAAGTCGCCCTCTAGTTTTCCCTGTTTCCTTAATATTAAGCACTCTCACAGAACACTGCGAAGATGAACTCTGAGCTTCTGTTTTGTTGCGTTCCGGTTACGTTCGTGTTGTTACAGTTTTGATTTTGTTGTTAAATTAAAATTGAAACGAATTCGATTTATTGTGAGGTTTCAAAGGTTAATTGAAAACTGGTAAATTAAAAACGTATTTCGATCAACACTGCTGTGGCTCATTTCGAAACTTAGAAGCCCCCCCCAGATATAAGCCCCTCCGTTTATAAGCCCACCCAAAACCCTTACAAAGTTGTATAAGCCCAGGGCTTATAAGCGGCAGTTGACCGTAATCGGTCCTTGGGTCCACAGGTTTTCAAAGTTCTCATTGCTTTGTTTTTGTTTGTTTGTTTTTTGCTTGCTTGCTTGTTGTTTTTTTGGTTTTGTTTTGTTTCCTGTGCATTTCCCCCTCCAAGTCAAACCCGACGTCAGGTAAAATAAAGTGCGTGACGTTTTGTTGCGTGACTCAAACTAAACAGGCTTGTAAGCTTTCGGCAAGGAATTATCGTTTCGAAATTTTACAACGAATACAGTTCAAGAAAAGACGTCTTATAGGAGAAAACTCTTTTGAAGTTCAAATAAGGCAAAATCATTTTATTCCTGAAGGTTCTTCATTTTAACAAAAGGAGGCGGGATGGAAATAAGTCATTTGGGTTGATTGCCAATACGCGATGCTTCAGTGATGTTGTTGACCCCGGACGCCAAGATGGTTATTATGAAAGAGTACGCACAGAACCTGATATTTAGACAATACCATATTCAGGTGAGCTAGACATTACCTTTCTGCTGTGGATTACAACCGAATACCGACCAAAATAGAAGAAATGTCCACATTTTCGGTTATTTGGTCGTAGGTATGTGCCAATCGTTGACGTGTTAATGTTGTAATTATCGGGATTTTGAGAGCGTTTGTACTCGGCGCTGATAAAGAGCCCGAAACTAATTTTTAAACCTGGTTTAAGAACGGCATTTCCTCTTTCAAGAATTCTGAATTTCAAGTGATTCGGTGTTTTACCGGGGAGGGAAACTTTCTCTTGAAAAACTGTGCCAAATTGAGAATTCAAAGCAAGCGAATTTTAGTGGTTTTCAGCAGCCTCCCATGACCTTGAAAATTAATCCACAAAAGAATAATTTGACTCAAATTACTTGTAAACTCTTCAACAGCAAATTTATAAGCTCAGAACAGGATTGTTCCGTGACGCGAATTAAACAGAGCGAAGTTTACGAGAAGGTATGATTTGCGTTTATTCGGGGTGTTTGTAGAGACACGTAGTGCGGTAACGGTTTTTAAATTTTTTGGAGGTTTAAAAATAGTTTCTCAACAAAAAATGCCACCACGTTTCTAGTGCTACCATAAGGTATCTCTGGGCGAAAAACGGAGAATTTTGATTTTTCATCATGTGCCACATATTTTCGATTTCGCTCGGTCTTAGTGGACATTGCCTCTTAAGAAACGCGAGTCAGTGAAGAAGAAAAGATCGGAAAGTCGAAGACTTTTCAACAATGAAGATTGCTGTCATCTTGTGTCAACTTTTTTTTTAAACGCTTCTAAATTTAAGACTTGTCCTTCAAAATTTTAACGCCGTTTCCGCAAAGAAGTGCACTCTGTTTTACGTTGCGTTAAAAAATTGCGTTGCAATTTCGCAGAACAAAAAATGAAGTTTCAGATCTGAATTTACGTAACCACCTCGCACCTAGCATTGCTCAGTTCAGAACGGTTTCCTTTTTTTACTTCTCCAAATTAAAACTCATTTTCAGGGCAACTCCTAGCATTACGCATTTGAAAACATATTGCCTTTGTGGCAATTGGAAAAGATATGAATTACCGCCAGGAGAAAAATAAAAATGTCAAAAATCTTTCTTCTTTGTCTTTTTAATATACTTTAGCCAGTTCTTCTACAAATAAATCCTCTACACTTAATGAATGAATTTACTCTTCTGTCTATAGAGTTAACTGACAGCAAAAGAGTGGAGAAACGAGATACCTTTCTTAGAGGTAAGATTGGAAAAAGAAGGTCTATTATTCGTAAGAGCTCCTTCTTATTGGCGAGGAAGGTGGTGTCTTTTAATCTATGTCCTGATATCAAGTAGGTTGCCAAAATTTAGGCGGTGAACAGTGATAAACGGGAAAAAAATGTCGCTTATTATAGGACGGCAGACAAATAGTAGCTGTTTGAAAAAGGTGGCATAAGTAAAGCTATGAAATCAAGGTTATGAACTACATTATTTTTGACTGATAGATCTTCTGTCGTGGATTTTTTGCCAATGTCATGATGCAGGAAGGTGAAGCGACAACGTTCATGAAGCGTGAAGAGAAAACATGCAAAGGGTTTGGGTGTTTTAGATCCTTCTTAAGTTTTTTTTGTCCTATAAGGATATTCACAAAAGTAGACATCTTTGAAGATGCTATGTTTTTAAGACTTCTTTTTTTATCTTTCAGCTTGTAGTGCATGCGAAAGGGAAGAGATGGGATGTCAGAACGGCGGCACTTGCCAAATTGTCGAGAGAGGTGGACAGGAACGTAAAACATGCCGTTGCCCACCATTTCTTAGGGGCGTACCGTTTACAGTGATCACCGGAGAGAAGTGTGAGAGGATTATAAAACGCACTGGTCAGGCTCGTCAAAGTTTAGAGATCGTATAAAAAATTTCCCGTGTAAACTTTAACCACTGAAATATGAGATTAAGTAAATAAACATGGTTTAAACCGACAGCAACCTTGCAGAGTTACAAAATCATGCGGTTTTCTTACCATATCTGATCACCTTCTCCGTGTGTCTCTACCCATTCTGTTTTATACTGTTCATTGACAATCGGCTTTCCCTGCTCTTACCCTTGCTGCAAGTGAAATCTTACATCCAATTTAAGGAAACAGACGATAAGCAGTTCTATGATCGCACCTTCCACGGTAGTAAAATGTCAAAGGATTTACCATTTACAGTCGTTCAGTTCTATAATTATAGACAGTTCAGATCGTTTATTGTGTTTTTTATAGCATGGCCGGGTGGTTAGGGCGCCGGACGTGAAATCCGGAGGTCCCGGGTTCAAGTCCCGCCCTGAGCAGTACTTAGCTGGAGTTGTTGTCGGTAGACCCGAGTTTAACTCCTCGGGCACACTTGTAAATAGCCAGCTGGTCTGTCTTCCGCCAGCTGGGGTTCTTAATAGCCCTTTTCACAGTTACCTTTTCTCATTTGCATTACAATGTATTTGATCGTGGATGTGAGGCAATTTCGGCCAATTTTGGCGTTTCTGCCCGAAATTGCCTCACATTCGCGTTCAAATGCATTGTAATGCAAATGAGAAAAGGTAACTGTGAAAAGGGCTATTGTCCCTGAAAAGCCCCTCACGGAGAGTGGTCACTAGTGGTCACTAAGTTACTAATCCAGCCTCGGTAAAACTCTGTGGGACACTAAATTGTAATTGCTACGGATTTTTCAGTGTTTAGCCAATTTTACTGAACAAGCGATTTTGATCCACTATCGTAGACGCCTTCAACAATGATTGTTCACTTTTTAGTAAAGGAACGCATGCGTTGTGTATGAATCATAGCAAAGGCTATATATGATAATAATAATAATAATAATAATGCTACATTTGGGCCATTTGAACACATTCTTGGATGTACAAATTTTTATGCTTGGGTTTCTTATGCTCTCCGCTTCTTATCGTGCCATTTACTTTGACGATCACAACCGGACGAGGCTTGGCAGAAGTGGCCGGCTTCTTAGCTCGTTAAGACTTAACCTAAGTCAGGGAGATCTAGACTGCTCAGCTTACGATCATATTTGTATGGTGTTCTATACACTTACTATTCTGCTAGGTATGCAGTGCAGTGGCTGTATGGGCTTACCAAACTAGCGCAAAAATGAGAGAAACAGAAAAAGTTCTTTACCTCTACTTTTTGATTTTGTCGGATTTTGTGAATTCGAATATCTCTTTCTCGAGACTAGGCCTGATCGCCAAAGTAAACAAATACAAACCATAGCAAAATGACGTGGCAATAATTTTTATAGTTTTTATTTCAATTTTGTCAGTTTTGGAAGCTTCCAGCCAGTGAATGGTCACGAAAAAGGATTGCAACTCAACCACGGGTGCAAAAGTTAGAACTGCTCAGTTTAACTTAAGGTTTTTCACTGGCAATCAGAGAATATGTGGCGATTTTCAACATTAATAATTTGGCTAAAATTAGTGACACAGCTCCTTTAACCCAGCTACAGTGTTTTGCATGTTGCCTGAGGCCTGCTTTTGTAAAGCCGGGAAACACCTTGAAATAAGCAGTTTTCTAGACTAACCTAATCTCGTTCCTCCGAATCGCTCAGGAAACGGCCTGTTTATGGGCAGCCAATCAGACTGACAGTTTTTCTTTGTTTGTTTTTTATTCATTTAATGGTTGTTTGATTCCCTCTGGACAGAAACACTTTCATCTTTTTAATCAGTAATTTCAAGTCCTTTATTAATAAAAATAAACTAAGTTTCTTACACATGTTGAGAGAATGTCCTTGAGCGACGGCAGATAACCGATGGCGTGGTCTTTGTCAACAGTCAAGATCCATATCCAGAAATCGCAGACATTTGAGCCCACGGTCAACAAATCCTGCGGTAAATTGACCATCGAAGGGAACGCAACAACAACAAAGAAATGTATGGAGATTAAAAAATTTCGAGAAATATCTCTCGATCAATTTGTTTAAGTATAAATGTGCAACCGGTTCATGGTAAACTGGTCTATCAAGAAAGATATAGTACAAAAAATAAGGTGGATACTTCGAATTTTATGTTTACTTTTTACGGTTTTCTGTGAGCAGTTTAGCGGCCAAAAAATATAAGGCGTGGAGGGGGATTTCATCGAAAAACCGAAAACTCATAGTTTATAAACAGCGATTACGGGTAAACATAATGGGATCGAAAAAATGTGCAAGTGGATTCACTAAAACTATACATGGAACAAACTAACCTTACGATTTTCAGCTCCAACAGATTGATTTTGATGTTTACTTTTTGCACTTGAAAACCACGAAAAAATTGCATTCGGCCATACATTTGAAAGTCCTCGCTAAAGTCCAAAAATCCACTTTCTTGGAACTGCGATATTTCGGCCGAACCGGCTTCAAATACCCTACAAAAGCCATCCTTCGAAAGCTAAATTTCAGTACATTCGAATGTTAAGCGACTTAGTTTGGTCAGTGGTTTTTATATGGTTTTTATATGGGACTTATTGCATCGTGCACCATCATGAAATATGAGCCCAAACTATACCGCTTCGATCAGCGGTATGCATCATTTAAAAGAGCTGTCTCTGTAGGACGCCCGAAAAGGCGCGGGCTCTAATGTCCGCGATTTCTGGAGATGTGTAGCGTTTTCAGGGGCAATATATAAGGCAGAAATTGGACTAGTACTATAATTTCATATTCACTAACACGCAAGTAAGCAAAAGATCGACAGTTCCATGAAAAGAAAAAGGCAGTTTTATACAAGGAGGATATAAGTTTATATCGTCGATTCTCTCCGACGACTATATTCAAACTTGGCTTTGAGACTGTCGTTTACATTTGGAGAATCAGGGATGAAGTCAAAATCTACTTCATCGTCGAAACGAACGGTACGCGTGCTCAAATTTGAGTCACGTGATGTTATAGAAGGTGGCTGTCTACTCTTCTGTAGCCCTGGGTCTCTGCTTGCCTTACCGTTCGAAACAACAGAAGATATTTTTCTGGTTTCACTTTCCGTTAGAGTCTCATCGAATGCTGTGTTCTCTCTGGCGTCCACCGGACTACTGCTGGTGTTTGACACAGAATTGGAACTCAATGCCAAAACGTTTGATCTCGTGCTAATTTTCCTGTCATTTGGCATTCCTCGTCGTCCAGTGTCCCCAGACTAATTGTTGACCTGTGTTCAATGTTCTTCTGGGGTCGGAATATGATCACGTAAACTTTGGGTGAGAACATACAAGTGATGGTCACTGTATCCGCGACGATCAAGAACGAACTCACCATAATGTCTTTGTAGTACGTTTTTGTGCCGTAGTAGGACAGAAAAAACATTAACACGTCCGTAGAGATTGTCATCATGTTGAACGCGATGAAGCGGGCCTCGTTGTAGTTCCTGGGGACTTTTCTTGTGAGGAAAGCTTGGTAGGTGCAGACTAGTACAAGTCCGCTGTTATACCCCCACCACAAGGCCGTGCTGTAGCTCGTGTAAGATGCAAGCTTGCACTGCATAAAAGCTTCATTTTTCATGTCAGAGTACACGACGTCTTTGAGACCACCAACCGGATTAGTGAGTACAATGACAGTGCAGATGATTGTTTCTATGGCGACGAAACCGGCGATGAAAACGAGCATCCACCTGTCACTCAAACATGGAGGGGTCCCTGGAAATTGAGGAGATAACTCTTAATTTCAGCCGTTCAATATAGATTTCAGAGCGTATTTGGTCCATGCTGGATTTTAAATCGTTTTCTAGTAGAGCAATGTTGAGCAGCACAGTTAAACCTATCCTTGTGGGCGCCTGTATAGTGTCCATCCCTTTCTAATAAGAAAGTTCTTGAGATTGGAAAAAAAATCTCTCTTTGTATATGGAACCCTCCAAAATTAATACGGAGGCTTATCCCTGCCCCTTCACTCGATCTCCTTATTAAAAAGTCTACATTTCAATGTCACTACTGTATTAACTAGGAGCATGGCGGTCATAGTTGAGGTCTTGGCGGAGTAACGCCTGTAAAGAACCTTAAAACACCATATGTGTACCTAAATAATACAACATACCTGTCCTCATAGCTCTTTTACTAAATATCCGGTGAATCCAGTTTGTCTTGATGAGCAGTGTTCCCACCACAACACAGAAGCCAATACTAAACGTAAAAAGTACGATTTGACAAAGAGTTTCTGTTCTCTCCAACAAAATCAAAACCGCTGTAAAGTAACCAAGGGAGATTCCAAACAGCATCAGGTAGCTTAGAACTTTGCTGGATGCTCGCACAATGTGCGTAATGCCATGACGGAAGAAAACGATGGTAACAGACACAACACCTATAACACCTAGCAAAGCGACCACCCCAACTGATATGCCGGCTGGGTAACTCAGCTTGACGGCGGTAGGAATAATACGTAAGCAAGCACTGTGGTTGGCGTTTGCCCAATAACGGGCTTGACATCTCTGACAGGAGCCGTTCACGGGATTGTGGGAAATCTCATTGGTGGAGCAGGGAACGCATTTCCAGCAGCAGCTCTGTGATAAAAGAAAATGAAACTTTGAGCTTGCGTACCGTGGAATATATGGAATAAGAGGAGCACAAAACACATTGGCATACTATGCGATTGGACATGCTAACGAACAAAGGCAAACTCTTCACGAGCCTAGTACTTCAGAACTGTCAGAGATTATTCCGTTCGGCCATAGCGTGAAGGGACTGGCAGCATTATTGCTTTCCCCTATATGGCATGGTAGCACATCGCAGTGTTGGCACAGCATATTGTTAGGTTTCTTTTAACAGTTTGCTGTGTTCATTTATACACGAGGGGTGGGAAGAGACCGATGTGAAGGACTACACATGTCTTCCCTAGACCCACCCACCCTCAAACATACAAGCCAAGTCAAACCCCATCCTGGCACTGAAGGAGGGGTTGACAGACCCCCCCCCTTAGGTTTTTGATATGTTACAAATTTCCGAAAAGATTTTACCTCTAGTAGAAAGCCTTTGATGTGTTCTACAATATGAGGTATACGTTATGGGTTGCGGCGCTGCTGGGGGCCTGTGACATCGTCCAAGATGGCGGCCATCTTGCATTTTATCCAAAGTTAGAAATTATCAAAAAACGGCGGAAATTGATATTTTTGGATGAGAGTAAATGTATAATATGACGTAATTAAGCAGTTCCTCTTTTTTTCAACATTTCGTGCTTTTATCACCTATAAAAGCTGGAAAACTCGTATTTTTACCGAAAAATGGCTTGACAACCTATTACTTATGACGGTATATCTCGTAACCATAGTAGCCGATTCTCGCCAAGCTTGTGTCAAAATGTGTCTAATGGACATGCGTACAGCGAGAAAAAACGGCAAGTGCTTGTAAAAAATCATCTCAAAAAATTCAAGATAAACCTTATGGGGGAGGGGGGAACTCCACACCCCCCTTGTACGCCCAAGGGTTACAATACGATTTAAAGTCCAACACGCTAACCACTACACAATGGCCTCCTCTCAATACGTTGGCGAAGTAAACAATAACAACTGACCTGATATCGTTCATCTGAAATCATCAAATGTCCTGGAGGACACTCCTGGCCGCAAAACGACGTCGGTTCCACAGAGGTTTTAAAAACTCTTCTCCACAACATTCTCAGTTTCGTAAGATTTATTTCAAGAAATGAAGCGTTACCAGGGATATCAAGCACATTTGACGTGTTTGAAACCCAGCTTCCGATTGGTTCCCACTGCTCAGTCTCCATATTCACCACTGTGATGTCGTAAGCTCCCACTCCATTTCCGTTGAAATCAAAAGAGACTTTATCACGTGACACACCTTTAAAGTTCACACTTTGAATGCTTCTGAGAAAGCCATCGTTCCTGCGAAATTATTGACAACAAAGGAATAGTGTTATAAGTGTGACCATTGCATTCTCAGTGTTGCTTTATGAATTGTCTAGTCGACAATTGTTATTCTTAAACTCGATCGTCGCCCTCACTATTGAGAAATTTTAAGCTTTACGTGATCAGGATTTTGCCAAGGTCTTCTTAAAGGGCCGCAATCCTCTTGGTCTGCTCCAAGGATCGTGCAGTCAAACGCAAATAGGTACGTTACTTCCGGTTTTTCAAAGCCTTGAAGTTTGAATCAGTTGAAACATCTACGGGCATGGAACCGATACAGAAAATATACTGGCAAACTGAACTTCGCGCCAGCAAAACTTGTGGGTGACAGGTACTTCATTGTGAGCACATACTCCAAGTAAACAGCTTAAGCTTTCAGAAATGGCGTTAAGTTTGCGGTTAAAGTAAAGCTTTCCACGTTTGTCTGTATTTTTCTTTGCTAAATTATGGCGGGAACAGCGCACACGTCCTACATTTGACCACTGTGAGGTGATAAGCAGCTTTGTTGAAAATTCTTAAAGTTTTGATTTATTTTTGGAAGCAATTGTGCATACAAACGGGGATAAATTTTGGCGCCCATCTTGATTTGTGCCCTAGAAAAACAGGTTCGGTGAACGGAAAAAAATGACGTAATTTTTCCGTTTATAACGTGGAATACAACCGTTCATAACTTGAAGTTAGTAGGCAAAAGTGAAAGACATAAAGCTCAGTATAACAACACAATGGTCAGTGGTAATACATTTCGCTCAACATTGGAAAGCTAAGAGAGGGTAAGATTTCTATATGACCAAAATGAATCTGAGGTCACAACGAGATAAATATCGAAAAAGATCTTGCTTGTTTATAATGTTTATCTCACCGCCTCACCCGCGGTAAGAATTTGTCACTAGAAATTCGCGGCTCAACATTAGCATGTAGAGATATTTCTTCTCCCGTTTACGTCAACGAAATTCTTAACTAAATACGCCATTTGGAAGCTAAGACAAGGTAGATTTCTACAAGCAAAATAAATTAATTAGAGGTAATGAAGAGAAATAAATATTGAAGAAATGCTACATGCCTTGTTTACTGTGTATTATATCGCCGCCTACTTTCACACGCTGTTGTAAGAAATACAAACAGGACAACGGTCTCACTCTATGATTACAGGTCGTTTAGCAGCTCTACAATCTCTTGAGGGAATCTCTTTTCGCAACCGTCAACCGTCAAACACCTAAAATTTAACTGTCGACCGTCAACCGTAAAAACTACTCCCTCCTCCACTGAGACCCTCATTTTTGTTTTTCGTTCGGCTTTGTTTGTCGTTTTCCCCTTTTTATCGCGTAAAAGAAATTTCAAAAGTCAAAACCCCTGCTTGTCTTTGAACTGGCAAATTGTCGAGTGATAGACCACACAGGAGAAGATTTCAAATGACACGAACCAAAAAGTTTTGCTTTACGAGGCCAGAGGCAGCAGTTTGTCGCAGCGTAACCCAAAGATTATTCAGCTTTCGAGGGCTATTCTTTCGTGTGAGGGGATTGGGCAAATGCAGACGATTTTTTGGCGAAATGTTTCGACCGAGTTGGATAGTTAGTCTGGCTGCGAAATAACATAAAACGGGAGAGTAGTGCCTTGAACAATACCCGTTACACGAGTGCTGGCGTTCATAACGGACTGTAAGCAAAATGTGAGGGCATATGAAAACATAGCTCATGAAAGTTAAAAATATTTTGTCGCAAGGCAGGAGACGCTGGAAAGGTTATCTAATTAGAAAATAAAAAAGAAAAAGCGATGAAGAACCTTAAAACAACTGAATCATATTCTGACTTGGTAGTTAAAAAAAGTGGACATCAATGCCCTGAGCAATACCTGCTACTCGAACACTACCAGCTTTCTTAAGGTATCACGGGGTACCCAAAATGACAAAATCAGGTCATCACTGTGCTTGCCGATAGGTGTTTTTGAAAAGCCGACAAACAATATATATTTTCAAAAAGCTTAGTAACTGAGGATTACAAAAACGTATTAAGGAAAAGGTAAAAAGAAAGAAAGAACGCGTTCTCTAACTGTACATCGTTGAAAAAACTAGTTACTTCCAATACGGGATCCTTCTCTGTCTGCCATAGGAGAGAAAATGCCCTGAACAATACCAGATACTGGGTTTACGAGTAGTAGCTTTTTTAAATGGATTTAAGAAAAACTTGGGTCTTGTGTAAACGTAGCTTACGGAAAGTTAAAAGATATGTTGGCTGTTAACAAGGCCGTAGCCAGAAAAAAATTATGACTGAGGCGATGTCCAGGGTTAAATTCTCTTCCTAGGTATTTAGGATGTTAAACGAAAAAAAACAATCACTGAGAAAACGAAAAAAATGACTGAGGCAAGTGCCTCAGTTTTCGGCCCTGGTTAACGTGAGCGGCATGCAGGGAGATTAATCTGGTATTAAAAAATACCGAGGAGGAAAGAAAAACGATTACTTACTAATCTTGCTGGGTCATGACACAGTAGAAGAGAAAATACCCAGAAGAATACCTGTTACACAAGGAATATCTCCTCTAGCTAATGGAACCTAATCGATCCTTGGGGGCATATGATAAGTGATTATGGAATGGGTAATAGAAGAGAAAATACCCAGAAGAGTACCTGTTGCACAAGGAATAGCCTCCTTTATTTAATGGAGCCAGAAACTCATAAGGACTTGAAACGTGTAACTCGCATATGTAGGTTTTCATGTACTGATGCTCGTAATTATTCATTTTCGCAAGTGCCATATTTGGAACATCAGGAGAAAGAGAACTGACCAATCAATTTCGTGAACGACGTGACGTAATTTCAAACCAAGTTCGCCCGCTTGCTCAAAGAATAGCTGACAGAGTCTGGCTGACAAACAGGGAGAAAACAAGCCGACAAAGCTTTCAAACGTTGGAACGACAAAGCGGAAAGAAATACTGGTTTCGAAGACCGAGCAAGAAATTTTTCAAGCAACAAAATTGGTAATTGAAACAACATCGAGCAAACCACTGGGGTTAGAAGTAGGTCAGACTGCGAAACCAAACCAAACTAGTCTAGCGTTGTGTTTACGATTTCTTTCACCGTGGCACCACAGGTAACCAAAGCGTAATATGAGGGTTTGTATGGAGCTGAAATTCGATCGAAAATAATCGGCGGTTTTCCGCCGAAGATACATGAAAATCGAAATAAAGTTTAGAAAACCTTACCTGTTGTGTGTTTGCTGTGTTTTTATCGCTTTTCCGAGCTTCTGGAGGCCGTTTTGGGCGATTTTCTGCTTAACGGTCGATGCGACGGCATGTCACGTATTAGTACGTGACATGCCGTCGCATCGACCGTTAAGCAGAAAATCGCCCAAAACGGCCTCCGGAAGCTCGGAAAAGCGATAAAAACACAGCAAACACACAACAGGTAAGGTTTTTTAAACTTTATTTCGATTTTAATGTATTCTCGGCGGAAAACCGCCGATTATTTTCGATCGAATTTCAGCTCCATATAAACTCTCATATTACGCTTTGGTTACCTGTGGTGGCACTATCAAGAGATGTTCACAAAAGGTAGGTTTTACACGGAAAACTTTTGCCACCAAAATATTAAGACATGATACAAAAATATTTAACACAGTAAAATTGAAGAGAACCGTTTAATAATATTTAAGTGTCACATGTCACACATTTTCGGTTGTTCGCTACCAAAAACAAGCTAAATAATTAACTGAATAAGAAAGGACGACATTTTTTTCGGCTTTATAAGCTTACTACACAAAATAACACTGCAGTTGATGTAGCTCTGAGTTCAAGCAGCTCCAAATGTTCAAATAAAGAGATTGTAATGACAAACAAGTTGAATGTTTGACTGATTATTGTTTTGACACATTCCGTCCGCGGCCTCTGAACCTGTAACCACTACGGTTTGTGTTCGTTTCCACTCTCCATCTTCAATGCTGAAATCATACTGTAGCTTTAATCCACTTTGGACGATGAATACAACAATTTTTCAGGAAATGTCAAACCTATACCACATTTTAGAATATTTGGAAGACTTTTTCAAAAAATTATTCTCGGATGTTCACTTCGGAGCAGTTTCATTGATCCATTCAGCTTTGCAAAGAAACGCTGCAACACGGTTTTGGCGCTTTTTCCTTTCAGTCATGTGATCGAGTACTTTCCCTTTTTTCCTTTCTCGTTTTTTTTTTTTTCTCGTTCTTTTTTGATTTTTATGGTAACTAGTGATTGAGTTTTGAATCAACTGCGCATTTGTATCCCTTATAAGTTCAATTTTCAACGGAAGCGAAGTGAACTGCAGCATCCTGCCGAAAAAATACTTTCAGTAAGCTCAAAATCGTTCAGTTAAGTTTCACAACGCTGGGTTTGGCCCAAACCCAGCGTTGTGAAACTTAAACTTTATAATTTACCGAGCACTTTTGCCAAGTATGTTGCCATCTTCAGCTCACAACTCGTGCGCAGACTGGAGCGAGGAGTTTCCAAATATGGCAGTTTGAAAAATGAATATTCACGAGCATAAAACGCGAGTTGCACGTTTCAACCCCTTACGAGTTTCTGATGGAACTTAATCGATCCTTGGGGGCATATGAAAAGCGATTATGGAAAGGGAAAAATTTAGGACTAAAATCAAGGTGCAACCCCAGAGGATCAGGTCATGTTATACTACAAAGGAATCAGGGAACGAAAACCACTGAAACGTTAGATTTAATTTATCAAGTGACTCAATAAATGCTCGAGAAAAATGTTTAGGAAACAAAGGTCTTACAAATATCTTAGAGACGCGAGTCAGTGAAGAAGGAAAGAGCAGAAAAGCGAAGAACTTTCAACAATGAAGATTGCTATGGTCTTGTCCTTGGTTGTTTGGATGGTGTGCGCTGCTGTCGGTGAAACTGAAGACGAAGCCGGTGAGTTCCCTTTTTGTGAAACACTTCGAAAGTTAAGATTTGTCCTTCAGTTTATCATTACGTTGCAATTTCGCAGATCAACAAATGAACTTTTCAGATCTGAATTTACGTAACCACTTCGCTCCTATCATTGCAATTCAGAACCGTTTCTTTTTTCACTTCCCCAAGACCCAAGTGCTACTATTAGCCATACGCATTTGAAAACATAAAAAAAAAATGAATTACTACCAGGATGAAAATGAAAGTGTCAAAAATCTTTTGTCTTTGTCTTTTCAATATACTTTCGTTTTCCTATATATAAATCCTCTAAACCTAATGAACAAATTTGCTTTTTCTATAGAGTCAACTCCCAAACAAAGAGTGGACAAACGAGACACATTTCTCAGAGGTAAGACCGGAAAAGGAATTATTCTATCATTCGTGAGAGTTCCTTCGTATTGGTGAGGAAGATGGTTTCTTTTATATCATGCCCTGATATCAAGGCGGTCGCCAAAATTTAGGCGTTGGACAGTGATTAACGGGAAAAAAAGTTGTCGCTTATTATAAGAGGCGATACAAATGGTAGCTTTTTGAAATAGGTGACGTCAGTAAAGCCATGAAATAAAAGTTATAAACTACATTATTTTTGATCGATAACTCTTTCTGTTGTCGATGATTTTTTTGCCAATGTCATGGTACACGAATGTGAAGTGACAACGTAAGTGTTTGAGCGTTCTAGATCCTTCCCAAGTTTGTTTATCCTAAGGTACTCCATGAAACTAGAGATCTTTCAAGTTGCTATGTTTTTAAGACTTCTTTTTTTGTCTTTCAGCTTGTAGTGCATGCGAAAGGGAACAGATGGGATGCCAGAACGATGGCAAGTGCCAAATTGTTGAGAGAGATGGACAGGAACGTAAAAAATGCCGTTGTCCATCAGCTATAACATGGCGTTCTGGTGCACCGTATGCAGTGATCACTGGAGAGAAGTGTGAGAGGATTGAAAAACGCACTTAAGTTAGGCCCGTCAAAGTTTAGAGATCGTATAATCATCTCCCGTGCAAGAATATAAGAGGAAGTAAATAAACATGGTTTAAACAAACAGTAACCTTGAAGAGTTACAAAATAGCGCGGTTTTCTGACTGCATCTCACCTTCTCTTAGTGTCTCCAACTCAGTCTGATTTATACCCTTCAATCGGCTTGCCCTGCTCTAAAACTTGTCGCAAGTAAAACCTTACATCCAATTTAAGGAAACAGACAATACTCAATTCTGTGATCACATCTTCCACGGTAAAATTTTAAAGGATATACTATTTCCAGGAGTTCAGTTCTATAAGAATTTATTACAGACAGTTGATATCGTTTAGTACGGTTTAATTGCCTTATGAGGCAAAAGGTGCACGATGCTTTCAAAGAAAGTTTGTTTGTTTGGCGACCGAATAAAGAGCTATCACGATTATGATTAAAGCGATGATTCTTACGCATGAAAGTAAATTTTTGAACTCATTCAGCCTATAGGTAAAGCTATGCGGAACACTATATTGGCATTGCTGCAGATTTCTCAATGATTACCCAATTAGGACAGAGTAAGCGATTTTGGTCCACTAATGTTGAGGCCTTCGCCAACGGCTGATTACTTTTCAGTAAAGAAAAGGAAGCGTTGGGTGTGTATACGTAGCAAAGGCTATGATAATAATGCTATATTTGGTCCACGTGATCACAATCCTGGATGTGAGAAAATTATGCAAAATTGCAACTTAAGGAAACTAATTTTTCAAGGAGGTTTGGGAGGTGAACCCATTGCATAACTGATCTCACAAAATCATTGACTAAAAGTGGCTCGGCTTAGTAATGGAAAAGTTTAAAATTATAAAAAGAAAACCTTACGGCTTGAACTCTTTCAAAGAAAAAAGAAGCTAAAAGGTATTAGAGGCCGAAGAAGGAGGTGGAAAATGTATTTTGAAGTAGTTTTTTTTTATCCTATATTCTTTAGTTACTTAGAAGGTAAAGACTCCGACATTTTGTAGATGAGGACTCACTCCTTCGAAACAGAGGCGTCAAACTGCAAAACCGAGAGAGAAGCTCCCTACCCCCGCCCCCTGGAGTAAATTTTGCTGCACCTATTGTCCTGTAACCTGCTTGGTTAGGACAAGACTGCATTTAGATGACCTTTGCATTGGCGCCGCATTTGTGCTCCACCGATTTTCCTGCGTATATATTACACAATATGGGCGGATTTCAGAAATTTAGCAAGAACACACCAACAAACATTTCACCAAGTGCAAGTTTTATCGAAAAATTGGGTTCTGTTTATGCTCTAATATCGCTAAAAATATTTCCCCCAGTGAGAAGTGAATTTTAGGATATTATTGCTAAATGATAGCTGCGAGTTTCCTAAAGTTTTTTAGCCATTGCGTCATGTGACCCTTTTTTTTATGGACAAGTGCGACCAACATTAAAACGGAGCCACCTTAAACAAAAGTGCAAATCAATGCCCTTGGCAATACCTGTTACACGAACACTACTAGCGTTCTTAAGGTATTACGGGGTACCCAAAATGCCAAAAACTGGTTATCACTGTTTTAGCCGCTAGGCGTTTGAAAAACCCGACAAACCATATAATTACTAAAAGCATAGTAATTGAAGATTGCAAGAACGTAGTAAGGAAAAGGAAAGGAAATATAGAAAGCGAACAATTGTGCGAACAATTGCAAACTCCGACGCCAAACGCGAACTAAGGCGTGCACTCAATTTCTTTAAATTTAGTTTGGAGATAAGAGAAAGCGAAAATCAGCAAACCGGGTGAGAAAACACCATGTGCTCGCAAGAAAGCAAGTCCAGAACCAAAAGAGATCGGTCTATCTGAAATGAGAGCAGTTGGATAAGAATAAACTTTTCTATTGCTTTTTTGCAAAAATGCTATGGAATGTGAATGCATTGTTACTTGCTGCTAGCGTTATAAAAACGTACTAACGCCGAATCTAATGACGATAACCCATTTCTAAGCGCTATATGCAAAGTTGCGAGAAGTGCAGGGCACAGTAATTTTTTGTCCGGACTTGCGAGAAGCCAGGAAGCGCGAATAATTCCGAGCTTTTCAGCCTACATGTTAGTGTGTTTACGACTTCCGGGGTTTTTGCAGACGCAAACGGGTTAAGTCTTTTCCGCTTCTTTCTAGAACTGACGTTAGCAGTTTTCGAAACAACAGGACCTTCCCAGATCCCCGAGACTACTACCCTCAGAGTGCTCGTAGGTCACTTGGTACTTAAACCGTTTGTTGACAGATGAACGGGTGACGCGTAGTTAGAGAATATTAATGGCCAGAACCTTTCTTCTTCCATAAATCTGCGAATAATATATTTTTAATCTTTTCTGAAACGTTTTGAAAAAGGAGAGTTTTGTAAGTCAATGTATTTTCAATAAACATGAAAAGGTCTAGCCGTAAACGGCAAAGACATGCCTAGGAAAAGTACCGGATACTGACACCTCAATAGACTGTAAGCAAAATTTCGAAAAGTATGAGAACGTACCTTTAAAAAAAATCAACTCTAAGTCGGAGAGGCAGGGAGGAGTATGTTGCATAAAAACTAAAAAGGAAGGAAGAATAACGACTGGATCCTTCTTTGTCTGACAAAGGAGAGGGTAAAGCCCTGAACAATACCAGCTACCGGGTGGTTTTTTAAAATAGATTTAAACAAAACATGGGCCATGCGTAAATGTAGCTTACAGAAACGTAAAACATGTTGGCTGTTGCCGAGAGTGGCAGTAAAAGTAAGAAAAATAATTGGATGATAATCTTGCTGGGTAATAATGCAATAGAAGAGAAATACCCAGGAGAATACCTGTTACATAAGAAATAGCTTCCTTTATTTAATGGAACTTAATTGATATTTGGGGGCATATGATAACAGTGATTATGGCATGTGATAACAGTGGAATGGAATAGAAATATAGAAGAGAAAATAGAAAACAATAGAGTTCTTCCGTCGAAGGCACTATCGTGTGATAGGGTTCCCGAGGAAATTTGATGTTCACTATAAATATGAGCCCGAGAACGTAGTTCGAGAGCTTATATAAAGTTTGAACATCAAAAAAAAAAAGATGTCCGAGGGAACCTACCACACTTTATCGTACAACGCTAAATTTTGAGCGAAAATTGCCAAAAACGGGCACTATGCGCTGATAGGTGCCCGCTGAGGAGAGACACTAAAGCTTCCTGTGATCGATTTCGACCAATCTGAGCACGCCAGATTTAGCGTTGTACTATAAATAGTAATACAGTAAAAGAGAAAATACCCAGAAGAATACCTGTTACACAAGGAATAGCTTCCTTTATTTAATGGAACTTAATCGATACTTTGGGGCATATATAGCTTACTTAAGCTAATGGAACTTATTCGATCCTTGGGGGCATATGATAAGTGATTATGGAATGGGAAATATTTAAGACTAACATCAAGAGGTGTGTGTCAGGTTTAATAACTAACCAGGTGCAACACCAGAGGATCAGCTCATGTTATACCACAAAGGAATCAGGGAAAGAAAACCACTGAAACGTTAGATAAACATGTATAATTTATCAAGTGACTCAATAAATACTGGAGAAAAATACGTTTAGGAAACAAAGGTCTTACAGGTGTCTAAGAGACGCGAGTCAGTGAAGAAGAAAAGATCAGAAAGTCGACGAATTTTCAACAATGAAGATTGCTATGATCTTGTGCTTGGTTGTTTGGATGGTTTGCACAGCTGTCGGTGAAACTGAAGACGAAGCCGGTAGGTTTACTTTTTTCTGAAACACTTCCAAATTTAAGATTTGTCCTTCAAAATTTTAAAACTGTTTCTGCAAAGAGGGGCACTCAGTAGTACCTTACGTTAAAAAATCGCATTGCAATTTCGCAGATCGCCAAATGAACTTTTAAGATCTGAATTTATGTGACCACCTTGCACCCTGCATTGCTTTTCAGAAGGGCTTTTTTCACTTCTCCTTATTAAAACCCATTTTAAGTACAACTACTAGCTTTACGCATTTGAAAACATGTTGCCTTTGTGGCAATTGCAAAAGTGAATTGTCGCCAAAATGTCAAAAACCTTTCTTCTTTGTCTTTTTAATATACTTTAGTCAGTTCTACAAATAAATCCTCTAAACTTAATGAATGAGTTTGCTTTTTCTTTCTATAGAGTCAATTGCCAAAAAAAGAGGGGAAAAACGAAACACTTTTCTCAGAGGTAAGAAGAAGAAGAAGGATTCATTCTAACATTCGTAAAAGCTCCTTCTCATTGGTGAGGAAGATGGTTTCTTTTAAACCAGGTCCTGATATCAAGGCGTTCGCCAAAATTTAGGCGTTGGACAGTGACAAACGGAAAAAAATGTCGCTTATTATAAGAGGGCAGACAAATAGTAGCAGTTTGAAACAGGTGACATAAGTAAAGCTATGAAATCAAGGTTATAAACTACATTATTTTTTACTGCTAAATCTTTCAGTCGTCGATTTTTTGCCAACGCTATGTGCAGGAATGTAAAGCGACAACATTCATGATGCGTGAAGAGATTCCATGTGAGTGCGTCAAAGTATACATCGGGGAAACAGGGACGGCGATGCAAGAAAGGATAAAAGAACACGACAGAGAAATACGGCTTGCTCGTACGCAAACCTCCGCAGTTTCGGAGCACGCTAACGAAACGGGAAATCTTGCTATTTGGAAAGAAGGTTAAGTTTATTGATCGTGACCCTCACTTGTACGCACGTAACGTCAAAGAGGCTATCCATGTAAGACTTCATCCTAATAACATCAATAGAGATAGTGGAATCGAAATTCCTGAAGCTTGGATACCTACGATCAGAAAGCACAACAGCCGATCAACCACAAAGCGGACCTGTGACAGAACAACATCTAATAGTCGGAATAATATTAAGGATCGAAATGCACCAATAGCAGCGAACCAACATGCTACAAATAGCGACACGTAAACAATCGACCTCATCGCCTGATGAAGACTAGCAGCCGGTATTGCAGTCGAAGCGTCGCGATCAACAGCTCAAAACGATTCCATCGTGAGATAAAGGAATAAACGCTCATCTTGCCTAGAAAACAAAGGGTTTGGGCGTTCTAGATCCTTCTTAGGGGCCGATTACATGAGCCGGGCTGGCTCGGTTAGCACGGCTGGCTCGGTGTACCGAGATGACTGCTCAGCCCGGACTATTACATGAGGCGAGCCAGCCCGCCTGCGGCTAAATTTAGAAGCTGTCGTGTGAAAAGATGGCTACATCAAAGAGCATGAATCGAGCGTTTTTACTTTCGCTAATCCATTATTTTGGTGTATTATTTTCAGTTTTAGGTAGCTTTATGGTCTGGTAAACCTTTAGGTGTTATATAGAGAGAGAAATATCGATCTTCTGGTGAGTCATTTTGCTCTGAAGCGAAATTAAGGGGCCGATTACATGAGGCGGGCTGGCTCGGTTTGCCGGGATCTCGGCACGTCTGTGAAACATATTAAAAATCAACTTTGCGATTACATGGAAAAATCTCAGCCCGGCTAGCTGGGATCCCAGCAACGCGATGCCGGGATCTCGGCTAGCCGGGATGAAACTTTACCATGTAATCGCGATTGCCTGGCCAGCCCAGCTAGCCGGGAGAACACTTTCTCGTCACTAAATTTCGCTTCAGAGCAAAATGACTCACCAGAAGATGGATATTTCTCTTTGTATATAACACATAAAGGTTTATCAGACCATAAAGCTATGTAAAACTGAAAATAATACGCCAAAATAATGAATTGGCGAAAATAAAAACACTTGGTTCATGCTCTTTGATGTAGCCATCTTTTCACACGACAGCTTCTAAATTTATCCGCAGGCGGGCTGGCTCGCCTCATGTAATACCGGGCTGATCAGTCATCTCGGTACACCGAACCAGCCCTGCTAACCGGGCCAGCCCGGCTCATGTAATCGGCCCCTAAGTGACGAGAAAGTGTTGGCCTGGCTAGCCGGGCTGGCCCAGTAATCACGATTACATGGTAAATTTTCATTCCGGCTAGCTGGGCATCTGGGCATCTCATTTTCAGCCCGGCTAGCTTGCTCATTCTGGGCATCGCGATGCCCGGATCCCAGCTAGCTGGGCTGAGATTTTTCCATGTAATGGCAAAGTTGATTTTTAATATGTGTCACAGACGTGCCGAGATCCCGCCAAACCGAGACAGCCTGGCTAACCGGGCCACCCCGCCTCATGTAATCACCCTCTTAAGTTTGTTTGTCCTAAGGATCTTCACGAAACTAAACATCTTTAAAGAGGCTTTGTTTTAACGACATATTTTTTATCTTTCAGCTTGTAGCGCATGCGAAAGGGAAGAGATGGGATGCCAGAACGGAGGCACTTGCCAAATTGTTGAGAGAGATGGACAGGAACGTAAAACATGCCGTTGCCCACCATTTTTTAGGGGCGTACCGCTTACACGGATCACTGGAGAGAAGTGTGAGAGTATTGTAAGGCTCACTGGTTAGTCGGGTTCGTCAAAGTTTAGAGATTGTATAAAAAAAATCTCCTGTGCAAATTTTAACCACTGAAATATGAGAGGAAGTAAATAAACGTGGTTTAAACAAACAGGACCTTGCAGAGTTACAAAATCGCGCAATTTTCTGACCATATCTAATCACCTTCTCTGAGTGTCTCTTGCTCATTCTGTTTCATACCCAATTCATTGACAATCGGCTTTCCCTGCTCTAACCCTTGCTGCAAGTGAAATCTTACATCCAATTTAAGGAAACAGATCACACCTCCCACGGTAAAATTTCAAAGGATATACCATTTGCAGTCGTTCAGTGCTATAATTCTAGACAGTTGAGATCGTTTATTACGTTTATTACAGCATGGCCGAGTGGTTAGGGCGCCGGACTTGAAATCCGGAGGTCCCGGGTTCAAGTCCCGCTCTGAGCAGTACTTAGCTGGAGTTGTTCTCGGTAGACCCGAGTTCAACTCCTCGGCCACGCTTGTAACTAGCCAGCTGGTCTGCCTCCCGCCAGCTGGGGTTCTTAAAGCTATTATGTTCATTTGGATTATTTCTTTCATTGTCCCTGAAAAGCCCCTAGCTCAAGGAGAGTGGTCAATTAAGTTACTAATTCAGCCTAGGTAAAATTCTGTGGGACACTAAATTGTAATTGCCACGGATTTTTCAGTGATTAGCCAATTTGACTGAACAAGCAATTTTGTTCTACTATCGTAGACGCCTTCATCGACGGTTGTTCGCTTTTCAGTAAAGGAACGTATGCTTCGTGTATGCATGTATAGCAAAGGCTATGATAATAAAATGCGATATTTGGGCCATATTTAAAAAATATATATTTGGGCCATATGAACACAATCCTGGATGTGCAAATTTTATATTTGGGTTTCTTATGCTCTCTGCATCTTATCGTGCCATTTGATCACAACGGGATCAACGCTTGCCAGAACTGGGCGGCTTCTTAGCTCGTGAAGAGTTAACCTTAGTCAGGGTGATCTAGACTGTTCAGGTTACCATCATCTTTGTGTGGTGTTCTCTGCACTTACTATTCTGCTAGGTGTGCAGTATAGTGGCTGTATCGGTTTACCAAACTAGCACAAAAATTAGCTAGCGAAAGAGAAAAAGTTCTTTATCTCTACTTTTTGAGGTAGTCGGATTTTGTGAATTCGAATATCTCTTTCTCCAGACTGTGCCTGATCGCAAAAGTAAAAAAAAAAAAACAAGCAAAATGACATGGCAGTAATTTTTAGAGTTTTTATTTCAATTTTGTCAGTTTTAGAAGCCCTGAATTTCGGCTAAGTTTTGCTAGTTTGATAAAACGATACGACCATTGTTAATGTACACCACACAAAATGAAGATGGTAAGTCTATGATCAACTGCCAATGCACATGTCAAACGCACTCTTTTAACCTGGAAAAAACGCCATTCATTGGAAAAATGCCACATTTGCAGGAAGGTTTTTCACACGTTTTTTTGCTCTTATGTTCAAAGGGAACTTGATGGTGTATATCAGTGCCCAGTTTCAGTTTCATATAGTACCACATTTTGATCGTAAAAAGTGACACTTTTTTTAATGTGGTTCTCGGCGATTAAGCGGTAGACAGTTGGCCCTGCATCTATACATTTTTAGTTATATAAATCGTTTCAGGTTGTTTCTGTTCATAAGGTTTGCAACTGAGGGAATTGTACGATTGAATGACATATACTTGTCACCAACTCAAGAACATTCAACCCTAATCCTAATACGGCAATGGTGGCCGAATTCAAAATTGCACAAATATCTACTTTCATTTTGCATAAAAGTCTTAAGCAAACAGTGCCAGAGGAAATTACTGCTCAATATCTTTTTCTTTTATAATGTTCACTGGGACTAGAAAGTTACAAGAATAACCACTTTGTAGATCGAAATGACTGACATTACGGCACAAGCGTAGCGCTCAAAAGCTTTCATCGAACGGTCACACTTTATAGATTTCCACGGGCAGGAAAAATTAAAACAACATTATGAGGCACAACAAACAGACCTAAAGCTTCCAATTGAATGGTCACGATGAAGGATTGCAACCCAACCACAGGTGCAAAAGTTAGAACAGATTGTTTAACTTAAGGTTTCGTCACTTGCAATCAGAGAGTGGCGATTTTTAACATTTTCTAAGTAGAGCTTAGGATGTAAGGGCAATAAATTCTCCCAATGACTTTTTTGTATATATATATATATATATATATATATATATATATAAACTCAGCATGATGTAGGGCAGTTTTAATTTTCAGCGTACTCTTTTATTAAAACCGGTATTATCTTTTGTCCAAGTTTTTATCGTTGATGGTGTTTGCTAATTAACAGCAAACAGCTACTTCTGGAAGGTCAATCTCATTAAAAAAACCTCCATTTTTTCTGATGAAAGAAAATACATCTAGAAGTCGGTACTTGACTTTTGCTCGTTTGGAAAGTTGGAACTCTTTAACTGTCAACGGTTCTCAAGAAGATACATTGTCGCAGATGAAAAAGAGGGAACAGATGTTACTTAATGAAAAAAGAGAATGAGAAGTAGTTACTCGGAAACAATTCATGCCAAGAAATGAACTAATTTGCAATTTGATGTAGGGCTGAAGTCGCCCAGTAATAGCAGTTTCGCTACCCTTCAGTCTCCTTTTTCTCAATTTTGGGATCTTTTTGCAAAATCCCTACAGGTTTAAATACACATGCTACTATAACATGCCGCGATAGCAGGATTTTATAGCTTGTCATAAGCACAAAGAAACGACCAAAACGATTCAGCTGGGCTTTCAGAAATTGTAATGCATCAGTAATACTCCTGCATTTTAATTAGTGTTTCACACCAAACAAGTACACTTACCAGCAAAAAAACTTTAGGCGATTTTCTTGTTATCTGCGCACGTTAACTGCTACGTATTTTTTTATAAATCTCAAAACAGACAGTATTTTTACTCATTGAAATATAGCTGAAACTCTTATTTATTTCCTACCTGTTCAGAATGGGAAACTCGTCCGGTGAATGTTGGCAGCCTTTTTCTTGCGTACAATTGAGGAGAGCGTGGAGACCATGTGCCACGGCGTAAACCGCATCAATAACATACGGTACGTATGTGGAATGCTGCAAGAGATCCTTCAGCGGTTGTTTATTGTATTCTTCCAGCCAAGGACAGTCTGCACAGTTTTCTTTGAAGCGTTCTAAATATTTCATAAAATTATTCGCGCGTCCTCGCTGTGGTGTCACCCCAACGATTCGCCGTAGCATTTCTCGCGAGCTTTGAAACCTGTTTATAGGACCACTGAAATGGTCAGTGGATATAAACACATAGTCCCTCGTGCTGAGAACATCGAAATAGTTCAAGATGAACTCGGTATCTTCGATTGTTGCGAAAAGCAATACAGCTTTGGCTTTTAAGTTCTTTTCCGCTTGCATATCGGTGAGAAAAACTTTTCTATTTCCCGAGCGCTAGTGTGTTTAGTAAATGTTCTTTTCACAGCTAATCAAATTTTCGCGCCTAGAGAGGATGCTAGGACATGTTCAAATGTCTCTACTGCCGAGCGACCGTAGTCCGTGTCGGAATAAAGGACGTGGACGAAATTCCATTTTAACGCGCGCAAGACATCGATCACTGTTCTTGCCATCGGAGTGTCGGATGAAACTGTGCGGAGAAAATATTTAAAACGAATCCGATTGCTTAGCAGCCTGCTAGAGGACGAGTAACTCGCAACTGGGACATAAAACAATCCAGCGAAATTCGTCACTGCCATTGCCACATCGCTCGTTCCTAAGCCAATGATAGCGACTGTCCTGGGTTCGTGTTTAAGTGTCCTATCGCACATGAAGGTTTCCATATTCCTTTTAACGAAGCTAAAGTTCAGGCACTTTCTAATCGCAAAGTCAACACTGCTGCATGTGTCTTTAATTGATATCTGCTCCGATGGTGATTCCAGGCAGAAGTTTGTTATCGTTATTTATCTGCTCCAAAGCGTAGATCATCGCTAAAGCCTCCTCGAACCCACGAACGTGGAACTTGCCGCGGCAATACTGTGATGTGTTGTTGTTTTGTGGGGCGTAATGTATGGGAAACAAACCGGCGAAAATTAGAGTCCCGTTTATATAAAAATCGCGGTGATTTGAGGAGAAGTTTGCTAGTTGGTACGTCCCAAAATTGAATGCAGTGGCCAAGTACGGAATCCGATAAACCAGTTGAATAAGCAGGTACGTCAACTCTAATAAAACGCGTAAGTGTTTCATCTTACATAAAACTTGACCCAGAGCAGTCAGAGATTGTCAAGTGAACGTCGTAACTTGCTGTTCTGGTGAATGAAGTAAAACTAAAGTTTCTGGTGTACTCAGTTTGCAGGTGTCAAAACACCGCGCAATAATATCAAGAGAATTAGCAGCGATAAGTATTTTAACAGTTCTCCTCTCCTATTGGCTGGTTATAACTCAAATTATACGACTTAAAATTGCTTCTTTATAACGGGGTGGATAAAATTTCCCGGTTTAATTTTAGCATGACAATTTGATAAAAGTAATTACGTTGGAGACCAAAAGTGTCAAGTGAACTTCACGCAAAAATGACAAGGATTCAAATGGAAATGCAGCTTTAAATTTTTAATATAATATTTCACTGAATTAAATCATATGTTTTTAACATACTACTGTGATCAACATACGATTTTTTAGTTTATTTATTCACTAAAAAAGTAAACATATTTTAGTGGTATAAAATGGACTTGTTTTTACTTGGGCGTTTTAATTGTAGCTTTCATTTGACGGTGTTGTTTCTCCTTTCAGAGAAAAGTAAATAACTGAACGTGTTTGTTTACAAAAGTTAATGTTATGCTTCAGCACAGCTTAACTAAAGTGAAATATCGCACAGCCGTGCACAGGCAGTAACTTTGAATTCGTCGTCACTTTAATACACGTTTTATCTAGTATTAAGTAGAGCTTTCATGTGGTACATTGAGGGTATATCTAAAGTCGGTTTCGTTCTTTTGGACAGGATTCAAACCCCTATTGTAATAGAAGTTTCAAGACTGGTTCATAGTGAAAGAGAATCTCGCTATAACGCACTAATGCATCTTTTTGCCGGTCATTCAAGGAAAGTTCACAACTGACTTCACTGTCTCAAAATGAGCAATTTTTTTTTTAAAATTTTAACTGGATTTTTCAACTTATTAAAATCTTTTCACCGCTTTTAGAAAGGCTAGTTTGATACGTATGATCAACCACACAGGCTAGCCTGTCATCCAAAGTATCATTTTGTGACGATTCTTGTCACTCCCGCAATACTACTCTCCCTCAAAGGGAGAGTAGGTCAAAATTTTAGGACATAGGAAAAATTTAAGACAGAAATTAAACCAGGGCAAAATTTTTGTAGACAGCCCCACACCAGCACCACAAGACCCAGAGCCTCCATCTCCCATATAAACCTATGAGTCAATCTTTGAGCGTATTTATTTACTTTTAGAAAATTTTGGATTTATCAACTGAGTTGATAAGGTAGATTGGCCACCGTAAAGAGATTGAAAGCTGACGTTTCGAGCGAATCGCTTTGACGAAGGGCTAACGCTCGAAACGTCAGCTTCCAATCTCTTTACGGTGGCCAATCTACCTTATCATCTTAGTTGATAAATGCAAAATTTTGTGTTTCACGTCCCCACCGACGCAGCACCACAGTTTCTTTAGAAACTAATCCCCTTGCTTCTTTATTTTTAGAACGCCGCAGGGCTATCGGATTCCCGCGCTCGCCGTAGAATACCCAATCTCAGCTCACTTCGTTAAACAATATCACAGTTCCATCTGAAAGTGTGGATTATTCATGAGAGGGAAAAAATTCGAAGCAGCAGAAGTTTTGAACCAAAAAAACACAAGCAATTAACCAGCGGGTTCTGCTGGTACACCGCACAAATTTCCGCCACTGCTGCGCCCAGGCGCCTCCGGCTAAGAACGAATGAGAGGGCCAGACGGCTTTGAGGAAAAGAATGGAACCCAGTTCTTTTCCTGCTTGTCAGCGGTTACTGGGACGTTATATGTAGCTTACATGAAACAATTACCCTTCTCTGGAAAGCGATCGAATCAACATCAACGCTATGTGTACGCGTTTGTGCGCCGGTTTTGTTGTGATACTTAGCACGTTTGCAGCGTAATATTTATGAAGTTTATGAACACATGTAGCTGCTCCTCGTATAGAGTGATTAGGCTGAGGGGATTTCATTTCAAACGTTTGATGAGGCTTTCGGTGATCGTTTCACGAGCAGCGTGCAATGGCGTTTCACGTTAGCAAGACGAGTATTCTTAGCACATTGGATTACATCGAGGACGGTCGAGATGACATTTACAAGTGGAGCGAGAAAAGGAGGTCGAAACGTAAAGGGATCAGTGGAAAGCTTTATCAGTTCAAGAAACTTTTTATTGACAAAAGTGTAAGCGGAAATCTCCACGTTTCAACTTAATTGATAGTTTTACGTTACGTACTTTGTTTGTCTTGACCGACAAATTAGCTTCAATGACTGCTATCGTATTACTGCAGCTCCGACTACACTTTTTTTTGCAGGTTTTAAAAAGCTTTGTTCAAAATTTGACGATAATAGTTGTTCTTCAAATGATCCTAGCAGGTAAGATTTGATCGCATTTTTTTGTAAGGGAAGGTACGTTTTTTCTTGGGGGGGGGGGGGGAGGGCTGGGGCCTCAGAGGGGAGGGACATCATTGAAAGTGAGCACCAAAAGGGGAGGGCCATACCTCTTGTGAGCTATTCAAGGAAGGGTCACACATATTTTCCAGAACTTTTTAATGAGAATTCTTGTGATGTTGCTTTCCATTTTTTTTACAGATTAAGTTTCTCTTTTTACCTACAATGTACTTTGATTTAATTTGGTGTTTTATTATAGATATTAGGTTACATTTCTACATGTATATTATGCCATGGCACAATCTCAGGGGACTCGTGTCCTTTTTCGTCCGTATCGAGGAGTACTTGACTCAGGTATCGTTTCTTCAGCTTCTTGCTGTTGGCTATCCGCTGCCTGATCTCCTGGGTCGTTTAGTTCTGAAGAGTTACTAGGAGATCCAACAATGCCCTCTACCCTGTCAGAAATGTAGGAAATGTTTGTTTTTGAGAGGCAGATTTCGCTTGCTAAACAAAGAAACCTTTCTGTTAAAATAACCAACAGCAATGCCAGGTAGTCGGAGAAAAAAGCGCGTGTATTTTCCCTTAGATATTTTATGTTCAAAACTTAAATATAATAGTCAAATACTTCCATATTCAAACTTCAACTATAAAACGTAAATATCCCACACTGATTGTTCGCATTTTCCTTGTTTCAGCTCGCACACATTCAATATCGAGAAATATTCATATTCAAACACTTTGCGTTCACAAGCAAAACGTTCTGAGGTTTCTACAGCATGGAAAAGTCATACCATGTAGTAGTGAGGGGAGAGTCGCACTTTTGTCAGTCACCTAAAGGTGGGGGTCAGGAGTTTTTTTATTAAAATGCAAGGGAGGGCCAACACTTTTTTGGGAAAAAATATTCCAAAATTCCCCAGCCCTCCCCCCCAAGAAAAAACGTGCCTTCCCTAAAATAATGGTGTATCAAGATACAGAGACTGGTCCACTTGTAAAGAGATCTGGAAGCTTGCCCGTTTGTGTGGCGTGACTGTCTTAGTCGTCACTACAGCTACAGCTTTAGTTGAGCTTTCCTCTCTGTCAATTACAAAATTGTGTTAGTTTACCAAATGATCTACAGTTGTATGCAATGGTCACACCTTCATTTCATTTGTATTTCTGCAGTTCACATCATTTCATTCGATGTTTCCCTCCTTTTTTGGGTCAAGATGAACTCAATAAGCTGGCCTTCTTCCCAATGTATGAGTCTTCATAGTTCAGTTGGTAGAGCACTGCAGCGCTAATGCAAAGGCCACAGGTTTAAATCGCATTGATGCTCCAAAAATCTTTTTTCTTTTTCAGTCTTAATTTGCAATTGTTTAAATTGCGATTACAACTGCGATGGCCACATCTTCATTTCATAAGTTCTCTTTTTTTAAATCACTTCTAGGTAACGACGCCCCTTACTTCTGCATTGAACCCCCCTTCTCATCAGAACTCGCTCCCCCCCCCCCTACACACCCTTAGCTCTCTCTAAGTACATATTAAGGGTGCATTCTTTTGGGACTATTCTGGTTATTCTTATTCCGGTTTAGGAATAACAGAATACACGGAATTTCAATTTTGAAAAGAACGCCAATTCTGGAAACAGAATACCCATGGCGGAGGTGACCTGAGAACCACTATGTCTGCACACGCACGGGCGGCCGCGTCGGATTTCCCGCCAAAAATTTCCCAAAAGAACGCGTATTCTGTCTATTCCGAGTAAACCGTATTCCTTTCATTCTGTTCATTCTGCTATCGGGAGCAGAATGAAAGGAATGATATTCCGTTCATCCCGAAAACGGAATAGCTCCCAAAAGAACACAAATACCGTCTATTCCGAGTATTCCTATTCCGGAATAGTCCCAAAAGAACGCACCCTAAATGAATCCATTTCATCTCCTCAGCTTGATCTGTGCCATCATGGCCTCACCATAGTTGTAGGATTGGGTATAGATAGACTGTCAAGTTCCAGGGTGGTAACCCTGTGATAGCCTAGCATCCCATTTGCGTCACTTTATGCTGCAGAAAGTAAAGCTAAGCATCAGCCCCAACAACTCACCTGTCTTGTTAAGTCAATTTGATTGGACACATACCTTTTAACCAGACCATCCGTTATTTTACACTTCCCCAGTTAAATCCTGCTGTAAAAAATGCAAGGCAGTTTCACAAGAATTTGTTTCATTCCCATTCTACTAGTTTGATTTTTAAGCATGAGCAAACATTTGTCATTGTCGTCATACAAACATATCCCTCCCCCCCATTGTAACAATCCCTCTCTGGTCCCTTTGATGTTAAATTCTTTATTAGAAGTAAACAACCATCATAGTTACAAAGCAAGTGAAAAGCCTGGAATTAATGTAAGGTTCTTGTTTTCATGAGCAGCACTTGGGACATTCATTTGTCAAAAATTTGGTGAGTATATTATACAAAGTTATTTTATTTAAATTGCTCAGTCTTGGTTGTTGAATTTCTATACCTTTCTTCACCAAAGGGTTAGTTCACACAGGTTATGAGCGAATAACCCTGCATTTTGCCTTATACTTTTAAAAAAGAAACAGATGCCTGTTAAGTTTATGCTGGTGTCCAAGAAACATTTGTCCAAAAATGTGGCAAAAAAGTGATGATTCTCACAGTTGAGAATTTAATAATCAACAATATTTATAATTATTTGACTAACTAGTGCTTGTTGGATGTGAGGTGATTTAACCAACTTGGCACTATGCACATCATTGGGTACCATGTAATTATCACCTCATGTAATTCAATTGTTAAATTTTATGGACAGTGATGCTGGTCATGCCTTTAAGAGGTCAAAATGCAGTGTTGGTACCATTCGGAGTGTTCAGTTTTAACATGTCTTCAAAGTACAGTGGAACCACATTATTATATAATGTTGACAGATGGTGTAAACTGCAGGTTGCAGGTTGCAGGTTGCAGGTTGCAGGTTGCGGGTTGCAGGTTAATTACAAATTAAAGAAGCAGTTAATTAAAGGATAAGTAAATTAAAGGAGTAACAATAGCTTCATTTGTCAAATTGTCCTTTTCAAGTGAAAGGGCATGCAATAAAAAAGTCTCCAAGTAGCTTAGCTATGACCGGCGAAGGAATATAAAACGATGAACAAAAGAGACCTGGCAAAGACAGAGGTGTCATGCCGATGGGTTCATACAGTTTTACCATGTTTTGTTCAGCAGGTTTTATTTTGCATGTTTGTAGGTTCGAGAGCGGCATTTTTGTTGTATTTCATCACTAATCCAAACCAAATAAAACCCATGATTAACATGGGATAAGCCAACAACATTGACAAAAGCAACAAGTTGCAAGAATTTTATTTTTTCACGAACGTTTCTGTGTCTTGTTTTAATAAGCATAAATTTGTGGCAGATAAAAAAGTGAAAGTGCTAATATTTTCACCCGCTTGTGGTTAAAAAATGTACATGTTGCACTTGTATAAAAGCAAATGAAATGCCTCAGACAGAAAAGAAAAAAACACTCAGATGTTTTGAAACCAGTGTCGAAGTATCAATGGCAATTGAAAGCTAGCTTGACAGGCTGCCAAATTTCCAAATGAGAAAAGAATTTGGCCTCAAATTTGGCCTCATGCTCCACTTTACAATAGTGTTTGGAGAACATTCTGGAAAGAAACTTCTCAAAGTTCAAGGTTGTAGTTTTACACTCAAATTAAGAAAACCGTGAACACTGAAAATATTCCTGGAATGTGTGTTTTGACCAATCACATGCGAGACCTTGTAACCGCAGAAAACGAATGGGTTCTCAGTCACGGAATCGAGTTGTTTCGAAAGACGACAAGGTTTAATCTTCACCAGTTTATCTTACGGAAATTGGAAGTGCTATTCCTTTCTATCTGAGAGCCCCACGCACTACACAAGCGAAAATAGGTTTGAGCGCTTTTGCCTTATAAAATTTTTCGACAAACCGACACAACGATCAGTGTTTCCGATATTTCAAATAAAACCAACTCAAGCGGCAGTTTAATATTTCACCTTGAAGTAAAAACTGCAATATTCTCTCTCCAAATTCGCCCATTGACAGCACAGCTGACTCGATTTATTTAGGCCGAATCATCCGTGCCTTCGAGCCGGGCTTGCATCATATTTTATAGCGTGTAGTTGCACATTTTGAAAATGACATATTTTCTAATTTAGCAACGGTACACCAGGCTGTTGAAGAATAACGAACGCCGCTTTTGACAGTCCGTGGTCGTTGCTACAATGCAGCCGCAACAAGCCAAAGACCACTCACACATTTTTCGCTCCCGTAGCACATGTGGCTCTCAGATAAAAAGAAATAACAATTTAAATTCTTGTAAGTTAAGATGAAGGTCTTTCAAAACAAATGGAGAACCAACTCGATTCCGTGACTGAGAAACCCACTTGTTTTCTGCGGTTACAAGGTCTCGCATGTGATTGGTCAAAACACAATAAACATTCCAGAAATATTTTCAGTGTTCACGGTTTTCTTTGTTTGAGTGTAATGTTCCTATAGTTTAATAAGCAAGAATGTGCAAATGTGCAATAATGTGCAGCACATTTGATTACTTGTACTTTGCAGGTGACTGGTTTTTGGCTGGTCAGTTAATACAACTGGATTTTGTTTACTGTTTACATTTATGATGCAAGCTTACTGGTAATTTTGATAAGTTCACATTATACATTAACATTAGCAGTTAAACTAATGCCTGATCCTGTAATCTTTATGCACCTATCAATTTAAAGCCAGCCGGGGGGGGGGGGGGGCAGGGCATGGGGTGGGGATTTGATTGTTATTGTTGGCCCTGGAGTGGGGCTTTTGACTGATCTTGCCTTCCCGGGGGAGGGGATATTTGAATTTGTCTTCGCCCTACGTGGATCTGTTTGAACGTGGACTTCAACAAAAGAGACTAAGACCGAAATTACTTTTCCCACATCACGCATGCGTTCTACATCCTTGAAATCATAATGGATGTCCACGCACGAGATCGAGAATCAGATAATCAAAGAATTTGACCGTTTTATCTCCATATTTTCGATTAATTTAGAGTTTTTTTTCTGTTGATGTGAATGTTTTTAGACATTGCAATATCGAAGTAAACAGGGATAAAGAGAAACCAAGTCGATTTTTTGGCCAATGCAAACAATCAGTGTATTGGCCAGTTGCTGCGATGACTGCTCTTTTCAGATGTTATGCTTTCTGCAGCCTTTGCAGAAAACACGAACTGTTTCTTAAAGAATCTGTTGATTTTGTAATTCGATATACATAGTGTATTAAACGCAGATTGAATTTTTATTAAATAGTACCTTTGGAGAAGTAGTAACGTTGAGAAGTGAAAATTATAGAGTTTTCCTGTTTTCCTTGCGTCTTTCTTGCATCCAGGATGGAAATGATTGACAGCAATATGCCTCCTGGGGTGGGGAAATTTTTGTGCATTTGACTGGAATGGTTTGCCCATGGGCAGGGAATTTGACGGCAAATTTTTGAAAAATATCAAATCCCCACCTCATGCCCTGCCTCCCCCCCCTCCCCCCCCGTCGGCTTTAAATTGATAGGTGCATTACAATCTTGTGATCGAGTCATTCTATCGTTATTATTAAAATCGCCTGTCTTAATACTTGTATGTATTATACCAATTGAACATGTAATCTTATGGTAATTGCAGAACTAAAGATGACAGCAGTTTGTTGGAACATGTTTTCGAAACTTACAACTATTGTGATTTTTCTTAAAATTATCAACTCCACGGACTTAAGAATCTCAGCTTCTTCGGGAAATTTACGGTGGGTGATGGGTGATCTCCATTATGGCCTTGATTGATCATTGCCAATAGTTAACGATTAAACCGCACCTTTCACCTTATATTTCCATTCCAAATTGGGAGTGTGGCGTATCTGCGAGAACACCTTGAAACAGTTCCGCAAACTTTCATACGAGGAGTCTAGTCCAGTTCAAGTTTTTCATTACCCAGGTTTCTTTACAAATGAAACAATTCGGATTTTCTTGAAGAAATTTTAGTAGAAACGTACAATATAAAGATCATACTATCTTCTGATTGAAAAAAATGTAATCGCAACCTGCAACCTGTCCCTGCAACCTGCAGCCCGCATCTGCAACCTGCAACCTGCATCCTGCACCTGCAACCTGCAGTTTGCCGACCCTCCGATAATGCTGATGGGCAATAAAAAATGGGGTTCGTGTGTAAAATGTGAACCCTGCCCTCACTCATGAATCCATGACTGGGCTTAGAGATGTTACATGAACTTTCTAGTGTTAAAAACTCATAGTAAAAGCCTAACAACCAACTTCTAGTCATGGGGCAGTACAGTAAATAACAGGCAATCATCAGACATCCCCCACCCCCCTGAAAAAAAAACAACAACAAAAATTTATTAGGTCATGTAAGCAGATGGATTGTGTCTGATGGCACATGTCTGTCCAATTTTGCAGTGTGACAGCTCAAAATACAACGTGAAGGTCTAGTGGAACATACAGTCATGTAATCTTCAAGACAAAATAGTATTTTCATTACTGTGGTATACATTTGTTACGTTTCTTGAATTGACAGATACAAGAACTAAATAAGTAGTCTTAAAAGAACCAATATTGAAATTCAAAACAGCCTTATCACATCTCAGTTTATATGTGTTGTTTGATTGACAGGTCTGGATTTTGAGGTCCACATGAGTATCTTCGTATCACCAATTGTATTCCCTTTGGCCTTTTCTATTAATGGTGAGTTCATTCATTAGGCAGTCTGAGAATTGAGTAAAAGGAATGTTGGATGCTACAAGAACTAGGAAATTTACTGGCCTTAGGCTCTTTTGACTAGTCATTGACTGTGGGAAGTTATCTTGCATTGAAAGAAAATGTTTTGAGCATAATAATTATAATAATAATTTATGAATTTGTATAGCACATTTCACATGATGCAATGATTAAATGTGCTTAGTATGAGTACAGGGGCTGATCTTGAGACATTGATGTATTTTTGTGTTTAAGACACAGAAGAGAGTTTGTCCAAGAAACAATTATTTTTTTTTGGCAAAAATTAATTGGTAATTACTGATCACCGGTGAGGAGGCACAGTACTTAGTGTAGTGGTCATCGCGTAGGACTTTCAATCTGATGATCGTGAGATCAAAGGGTCGGTGGTTCGAGGCTTTGTCTCTGCATTGTGTCTTGTTGTTTCCTAAGACAAGAAACTTTACTCCACATTGTCTCTCTCTACCAAGGTGTATAAAATGGTTACCTGCTAACTGTTAGGGGATCCTAACAGAACAGCTGGGGGGCGGGGGGGGGGGGGTAACCCTTAGATGGACTAGCATCCTATCCAGGGAGGAGTCATGATGCTCGTAGTCGCTTCATGATACGGAAACTGGAGTTAAGCACAAGCCTTCAGAAGCCTCAGACAGTCATTCAATCAAATGGATTGGACACATGATTTAACCTTTTTTTACTGATCGCTGGTCATTATTCCCTGATTCTGATAGTGGGTTACAGTTTTTAAATCAGACTCCTCGTGTTCAGTAGTGTAATTACAAGTATTGCCATTTTAAAAGTTGCACATATTCCCTGCTCACATACATGTATCTCAAGATGCAGCTGTAAGGATCTATTAATAGTGACATGAAAAGCTTAAACAGGATCTTAAAGCTTTCCACCTCATGTCACACTACTTTAAAACCACTGCCACTTAAATTAAGCCTACAAAGTGGATCAGGTATATGTGTTGAAATTATATCTTTAAAATGCCTTAAAAGCATCCTCTCCTTCACCTTACCCCTGGACGGTTTGCAGGCCAGATAGAGGTCCCCTTCTTGTCACAGACAAACATGCCTAAACGTGACTTACAAACATGTATTAATCTGTTCTTAATCTTACAGTGCAAGCAATCAAACCTAGGCTACCCAGACGAAAATTAATTTTGAGACAACTTGTGATGGGTTAATTGTAGGTTCTGAACACATTGTGCCTTTCAGAATATGAACTACATGTAATCAAGACAAATTTGAAGCCATAATAGTGTTTTGTTCTTACTTGTTTGACAGCTGACTTCCAGCGGCGTGAGAGAGTTCTTGAAGACTTAGCTCAGTTCAAAGGTGCTCTTGTAGTACTGTTTTTTTGTCACAGAGATTGGCTCCAAGCTTCAGGTACTACAATGTACTTCTCCTTAATCTTTAAGTTTTTACTCAAGATGCAAGTGTACCCTCAGTGTCCATGGTTCCACAGTGGGCCACAAAACTGAATGCTATTTTTTTTTTTTATTTGAAAGTATCTTTTCTGATGCAGCCATGCATCTCTCCATTGCGTTTTTGTTTGAATTTTCCTTATTTATGTGAAAATGCCAATGTTCTCTGTTGAACCTGTAAACAACCAGTACAGGCTGTCACTATTACAATACAAGTGTTGCAGCCGTACAATAAGTGCTGTAAAAAGCTGACATAAATTCCTTTTATCCTGCCACATTGTTACACCTGCATACATTAATTCAACAGTTGATGAAAAAGTTATTGAGAACCCTGAATGTCATCCACCCCTTCCCAGACTTTGTGCGGACGACGGGGCAAGAGGGAACACTTAGGGACTAGGCTCAGGGTCCTCGCATTATGTTGTGTTGTTTCCTAACAGACAAGGGAGTTTACTTCACATTGTCTCATTATTATCAAAAGTTATATTATTTTAAATATCATTCTACTTTGATCTACAACTGTATATGGGTAACAGCAGACCAATAAAATTAGGGAATCTGAACGAAATGCTGCATACATGGAGTAACCCTGCAGTGACTTAACCTCCATGCACATATTTCACATGTTAATTTGTTTCACATGTTTAGCAAGTAAAAAAGGATGATGATGATGATGAGGATGATGATGATGATGATGAGGATGAGGATGATGATGATGATGATGATGATGATGATGATGATGGTGATTACGAAGATGATGAGGATAATAATGATGGTGATGATGATGATGATGATGATATATTTCTTTTTCAACTGTGTTACCCTTTCTGCCCCTACACGTAATAATGGAAACGTTTATTATTCATTTTTCTTGTCTTTTTCTACAGGTCTGCCAAGTGATTTCCTGAAGACTGTAAATACTAAACTTAAAGGTCTGGTGTTGAATATCAAAGAGTTTTTATTGACTGAGAAAGTTGAAAGGAGAAACTATATTTTAACAGTAAGTAAATAATGCTTTTCATTTCAGTACTTTTGTAATGTATAAAGGCCAACACTGGGGCTAAAATGGTTTAATAACTATATTTGCTGCAGTAGCAGTCGTTTTCCCCATTGTAAGCTTCCATCCTGTGAGGTTGATAAGAAAATTGTGAGGTTGGAAGAAATTATATGGAGATAAATGTGGGCATTATGGAAGTGTTCATATACATGTAACACAGTTAGAGTTTATACTTGTGGTCTCTTTTGGGCCAGAGGTGTGCGTGTGATAGTTGTTTTCATTAGGAGAGGTTTGATGATATGGAAAGCTGAACTTGTTGTTGGTTCAACAGTCATCCTAGAAATGGGCATGAGCACAGACCTGTACGTCCACTAAACCGCCCATGCTAGTAACTGAATCCTCTTACAGTAGTACAACTGCAGGTTCAGATTTAAGCAGATAAGAACGCTGCGGACCGTATCTTCATGTATCCTGTCAGCTGATGACCCAGATTTCTCTGCCTTCATTGTTGTGATTGTCATACTCTGGCTCATTTTATAGTTGTTACGTGAAAGCTAATTACAATTTGTACATTTTATTTTCCAGGTTATTTATGAAGATCTGAGTGATATCAGTCAGTTGAATGATAAGATGAGAGCTTCAAGTTTACCGCATAATTCTCCTCTAATTACGAGGCTCATACACTATCACAAGTAAGTGTAAAAGGTGAAACGAAACAAGAATAACGAACATAAAAACAGAATTTTTATCAGTTTTGTCTTCCTGTTTCCAACTTTACTCCAACACCTTGTGAGTAGGACATTTGCGCTATGGCGTCATTTGACTACAACTACCAGAATTCATTTCGTTTCTCCTTTCTTATTAAAATTTTGTAACCCCAGTGAGGTTTAGATTCTGGTAGTTTTAGTCAAATGACGCCATCGTACAACTGAAAAAACATTGTCGTGTGAAAAGCATAGAACGATGCGACCCAATGGTTTTCTTGGAAGCGGGGAAACTTGCTTCTGTTCTCAGGTACCGTGGAGATAATATTAACACAGGATACCCAAATCTACTTTAAAACCTTAGGAATAAAAATATCTTGAATATCAATATAAGGATCTGAGTAGCAAGCTTGTCAGTGCTGTCTTCCCAGAATTCCAGTGTGTCGCATCGTTCATGGTTTACACTTTGCACCTGACAACATTTTATCAATCAGGTGTATACAGTTGTATGATATTTGTTTTTGCAGCCGTTAGTTTCAAAATTTCTGTCCATCATCCTCATCACTTTATTTGTAACCTATGAGAACCACGCTTCATGCATGGTGGCATCGGTGGGTCTCATAATGTCAAGTAGGAGAATTCCCCCCACCCCACCCCATCCCTGGGTGAAAAAGAATGTTTCATCGTCCTAAACTAATGAGTGTCTTCACTTTTGGCAGTTCCGTTATGGTGCCACGGCCTGTATGTATTTTTAGTGCCTTTCATAATTAGTAGGTTTATTATTATTATAATTATTTCTTATCTACAGTTTGATGTGTCATGCATTTGAGAGGCTTCGTGTAATCAGGGAATACCGTTCTCCGCGGACCATTCGATCATTCACTAAGGTGTTTATTTTCCTCATGCCAATCGTGTTATCACCGTATTACGTGCACATGGGTATAAAGTCAGGCAATCTGTGGAGTCCTTATTACATTGCCGTGCTGACATCCTTCATCTTCGGTACGTTGCAAGGTGTTCAAGACGTGTTGGACGATCCGTTTGATGGGATAAGTGAGGATGATATTAATCTTGGACAGGTAAAAAGTTTTTTGAACCTTACTATATGTAATAATAAAGATAACATACCACTCGTTAAGTTCGCATACGTCAGTGCGCACATCGGAGTCAAAGGCGTTAGCGATGGTTGCAAAATCTAAGATTTCCATGTTGTTTTCTCGCTGGTTGAGTTCGAGCGTTTACTTCTCTGTGTGGTAAATTTCCGGTTCCTTGAACCTAGCGCTCACCGCTTTGTTAACACACGGTAAGCAACCTGTTCTCTGGCGTTCATTGGAGTCTTTTTGTTGTAAAGCGTCGTGTTCACTACCTTATTTTAATGACAAAAACCTGCATTTTCTTTCGTTTTCGAACGTTCATGTTTCGACTTTCACGTGGAAATGAGACGAATTTCGTAGTGTTTTCTTGCTTTCTCTAGGACGGTAAATTCTGGTGAACTGATTCCGAAGAAAAACGCATATTTTCCATTGATCATCGCTCGGTAAACGCATGGAAAATATCGTGTTGTGGCACTTCACATCCTCGCACTGATTTTCATGCGGTTTCAGGGACGGCAAAATGGGTGGTCACTGTATATAAAGAAACTGACTAAAATGGCACAAACAGTAGACTGATCGAAACTGACGTCAATGTTCATGTACGAACATGCTCTTTTTTGAGCCTTCATGGCCGATATCACTTTGTAACACTGCAACAGCCAAGACCGTTTTTTGACACTGACTCGCTTTCGCAGTTCACAAATTTCAGTAGGGACATTTTGTGAGTCGGAGAGGTCAATTGGAATTGGTATACCAAAGGGTGGTGTCTGTTAGCTTACCATAATGGACGTGATGGCATCAGGTTTCATTCAACATTCAACTTCCATTTGTCAACGCAGGTTTTTACACTGAGGGTGAGGAGTGTGTGTGTGTGTGTGTGTGGGGGGGGGGGGGGTGGGGGGGGGGGGGGGAGTTCGGGAGGTAACACCAGCAACTGGCGTTTAACTCGTTACCTAGAATTCTGTTACTCGGTTGATGGGTCGAGCTTCTTGGATAGTATAAGCGGCAAAAAAGGATATGCCAGTTAGTCTTTTAATATTTCTGCTTTACTCGTTGATTTTTGAACTGATTTGGTTCGATTTCATAGTTCGAGTCCATTAGTTTACCCGCTCAGGTTGTCGAATCTTCACTGGCCTTTCATTTACAATTTATTATTATTTAACTATCCATGCAGCATTTATGATATTTTGAGTTGTTGGCACTAACCGTTTCAAAAAATTGCTTTAGCTATTTTCTAGTAGTGCATTTTCCATTGAATTATTAGGAACCTTAATCAACGGGACGGTGATCCCGGGCGTCAAGGGTGGCAACCGGAAATCTAGTTTTCCTTTTTTGGTGCGTTTCTGCTTTACACCGCGAATGGGAAAGAGGGTTGCCACGGTCAGAGAAAGTCAGGAAAAAGCAAACCTTTTGAAGGTCAGGGAATTTTCTTTCAAAGTCAGGGCACTGTGCATCAAATCAGGGAAATTCTTTATTCTACCCCAGCCAAATTCAGTGAAAAGTCAGAAAAGTTTTATTTATTTACTTGCCAGTAGATGTGATAAAAATTTTTTGTTGTTGGTATTAGGGATTGTTGTTTCCAAAAAACAGTTTTTGTTTAATCAACTGCACAATTATAAGTCTATTTTCTTCTGGCGTTACTGCCAAAGGATTCATCCTGCATGGTCTGTGAAAAGTTGGGAATTTGTTTTATCCTAAAGGGTGGTAAGTCTGAGGAAAGCTATTCTTTTGACTTTTGTGGCGTGTTTCAGTTACGTTAGTACATAAAATGAGGAAAAATTGAACTCAGTTTTCCCTTCGTGACCTCCGGGACGTCAGTGATCTCGTTGCTTAAGGTTCTTGTTCTTTTTGTTTGTGTTTATTTACCCTCAAGACTTTCTTGTCCTTTCTTCAGCTTGAAGACTGGACAGCGCACTCGCTACTTACAAACAGAATTATCACCATCGGCCGCTTCACTGTCACTACCAAAGCCAAAGGAAAGGACACTGCACAGCTGGACAGTGACAGCGACAGTGATAGTGGACATGTTCCCAAACCCAAACTTATCCAACCTGTTAAGGTACCACAAAAACGAAAGCCCATCCTCAGGAAACCCAGCTTCCGTCGAGTGGATCATTCTCAGGAAATCACAGACGAGGCCCATCGCAAGAAGTCCCTGTATCCAGAAACTGCTCATCGCTTGGAAGACTTGGCACGTCGCGGCATGACCGGAAGTTCAACCATACTTCCGGGCATGAAATTGAAAAGGTCCAATAGCGACAGCTTAACTGCTAACAGCTCGCATGCCTCGCTGGCTCAGGAGTATTTCAGGGCTCAGGGAGTGGACAATAGCGGACGTGACTCGCAAGACTCCAAGAAAGTTTGGTTCTCCGACGGTCACGAGGTTTGTGACCACGAAGACAGTGTTTTTGTTTCTCCTTTTTCGCGTTCGGCTCCTTCGGATAGTTCGCGGCTCGAGTGGATGTCAGATGAGAATGCACCTTTGATCATATCAGACAGTAGGTCAGGTTCCCAGCATTCTTCTGCTGACACAGGAACCAGTTCTCTAGACACATCTGAGATGGACTCGAGAGGTCTCCCTGAAGGACTCTTTGAAGGACTTAAAAATTCACCTGGTACCTGTTTAGTTAATGGACGTTTTATGGTAAATAAGAAAAAGGACGATGCTCCACCAAGTCTAGCGAATCTTTTCAGTAATCAGCCAGGCAAATCGCTCGATCAAACGGACGGGCCTGGTTCCTCTCAGTCTAGCCAGCCACAGTCATCCTCCGTACCTTCTTCCTTACAAAACTCATTTGGTCCTTCACAAAGTCACGGGAAAGACTTACCTCCATCCAGTAGCGTCTCTTCACCTCCAGAGAAAACTCCTCGACCGCGAGTTCTTCCCCCATCTGCTTTAGCGCTCACTGACAGTCTGCCTTTCTCTCGTACTCAGTTCCCTTATTTTCCCGTGTCTCGAATTAGCCGCTCTGCGCCAACTTCCCCGGAACGAGAGAGAAGGTGGAGTGCCTTTCGGGGAATTTCCGATCCCTTGACGCCTTCTCCGAAGGATGCGGTTTCTATTCCTTTGGGGTCGGTAACAAAGGAGCAGTCTGTAGAGTTTCCTTTGAGAAAAAGGTCTGCTGTAGACACTACTGCCCAACCTCCTGTGGCTCAAGATTCAGCGCAAATTGCGCCGGTTTCTTCATCTCTTCCCGAAAGAAAAAAGTCACGTGATTCATCGTCCGGGAATTCGAGATTTGCGGTTCAATCTTTAGTCCAGTCTCGTGAGGATCAAGCTTCAGCACAACAACCAGATTCGCCTTCTCAAAAGAAGAAGCCATCCGGGAACTCAAGGTTTGCGGTACAAACTCCTGCCCAGACATCCGCGGGGGGTAATTCAGAACGAGCGGACAATGCGAAACCTTCCAAACCAATTGACATGCCACGATCAAGGGTGAGTCCGAGTATAATTCATTGTTTTGTTTCAGAGGGCTTAAAAAGTTTTATGCATTTAATTTCATAAAATTGCGACACCCCAAACTGAGAAGCGACCTCCTGAAAATAAAGGTAAAATTTGATTTCCTTGAAAGTCCAGAAAGTAGTAACGCTAAATGAGTGAGGATACCCATCCCCCCCCCCCCCCGATCAGCAACAACCCACACATAAGTAGAACCCTCCAATAGTGGGTTAAACAACGCACGCACTTTGTACCAAGACTGTAGGAGGGAAAATAACAGACTGTTAAATTCGTAAAGAAACCCTCCTGGGCGAAAACTGATCTCTAAATTATTAGGCTCCGACGCAGACATTCCTTAGGCTCCCCCCCCCCCCCCCCCCCCGCCCAATGAATTGCGTGGCGAGCCCTGAGAACATATCCCCGTTGGAAGCTACTACATTGTGGGTTTGTTTCCACATTTGGGGCGATTTTATTATAAGAATGATCGGCCGATATACGTTACCTTACAGCGTCCGACTGGTATGCGAAACGTTGTAGCTTTTGACTCAGTTTTTGTGCCTTTCTCTGGGCATACTGAGGAATAAATCTTTTTCAGTGCAGTTTGTTTTCTATTGATTCGAAAACACCTTGGCACAAATGGAAAATGTCAACCATTCTACCTACAAAGCACGCGCTGCTTCTTTTCGCTGACAGGTGATCAACCTTTTCTTGCAGTTCAATGTTGCCAAGCATTCAAATGACATCACTTCTCAGAAAGAAGACCAACCGCTTGTAGCGGCAGACGTACCGAACTACGGCGTCACTGATCCTTCCCCACCCCCTAGTATTTTGACCGCGCCAGCTTCTAGATTTCAGGTGAACACTTCTAGGAAAATTTCACAGGACACTGAACAAGTTAGTGAGGATGCAGATGTGGCTAGGCGTGATTCCTTTGAACTTTTGTCTCTTGATGGAGAAAGCACTGAAGTCTCCATCTGATTTAGAAGTGTTGATTGATCTGGGAGGGGTGAAGGAATAGAGAGAGAGCATTTCCATCTAACACATGGTACGCAAACGCAAATTCAAGCACAAACACAAGGTAAATGTAAAGGACAATGCAAATGCAAGCGCGAGAACAAAAACTTTTTATTTTTGCGGTTGATTCGGGCGTGCATTTGCACTTGCTTGGCATTTGAACATTGGGGACGCAAGTGCGGTTGCGAACCCTGAATTGTCAAATAGACAAGAATCATAAACAGTGTTAAGAGTTTTAAGAGATTTTTTCCAAGACGCAAGGGAGGAACTTGAAAGCATTAACTTGCTTACAATCAATTTCCATCCCATCTATCTACAGCCAATCACACTTATTTACGTTTTTAGAAAACTAGTAAGTAACGTGAACTATTATTGTTTGGTTTGCCTTTGATTTCAACACCGCTGAAGCTTTTGAAGTAGGTCACATTGGTTGAACTATAGGTTGAAATAGGTCACATAGGCCCTTTGAGCAACTTCGAAGTAGAGACACCTTGTAGAGACACTTTCTGACTGCGATATTCGTGAATTTCACTCCAGACCTTGGTATACAGGTACGGCGCAAGTATATACATAAGCGCAGGTGAAACCTAATGATTTTTGCTCGTGCGGTAGGCACAAGTAAAGATGGCGTAGGCGGGTGCATTACCTTTTATTTTTGGGCAGTATTGCATAAGTGAAGTCCAAGATGATGAACTCTGTTTTCTGTCTATATGCTTGCCTTTTACGCGGACGACTCAACAACTCAAGCACCAGGCTAGTGAAAACACAGAAAAGCAAAGATTTCCCTGCGTTGTACTTTCGTGGGCCGGCTTACACGAACTTGTCGTGTGCTTGTGCGTGGGAATAAGCTCGGGCCAAGCAAGAGCGGTAGCCGCCAAGAGTTGATGATGTTCAAACTCTGAGAGCACACGAGAGTCATTTTATGAAAATTGGACGCCAAACTAGAGCAAGATTCGTACGATGGGTTCCGAGAGTTCAAACTATTTGGTAGCACACGAGAGTCAGTGCGAGTTTGAGAGTTGGAGGTCAAACTAGAGCTAGAATTTGAACATACATATATTTTAATTAACATTTCAGCAGATTAGCATTCTTTGTAAGGAATCAAGAGTTTCCGAGAGTACATGAGAATTCCTGGCCAAACGATAGCGAGAGTTTGAATTCTCGTTAACTTCCTTCTCGTCTTGCCAGGGCTCTATATCTACGCTTGCGCCGTACCTGTAAATCAAACTTAAATGTTGGTAATTATGTAATTATCAATGCAGGAAATCAACACAATGGAGTGTTAAATACTGATGGTGCTACTGGTGCATTTAGCATGTTTTTGTCACAGGGCATTGATGTAGATTTGTAACTTGGTTTGTTAACAACAAAAAACGTATTTTTCACTTTCACTTTTGGACTAACTAAGAATGTGGCCGCGATTTTTTTCATTGTTAAAATTGTATCTTTTAAAGAAATCGTTTTTCGATGACATTTTGTATAATTATCATCAACCGTGTAACGAAACAAAAAAAAAAGCCTGTAAAAAGTTGAATATATTTTTCATCTAATGAAATTAATATAGATTCTGAGTTTTAAAACCAAATTAGACAACATCTCTTAGTTTGTTAACTCATGGGAAATTGACCACTTTAAAAACGGTTTGATGACTGGGAACATTTTCTTTTTATTTTCATCCGATAAAGCACGTTAAAATGGTAATCCTGTCTTTTTCAGTAACTAATCTGATGAATCTAACCTGAATAAAGGATTTTATAGGGTTACGGGACACAGATTTCCTCGATTTTTAAAACTTTCCCTAACTTGCTGCGGCTAGTAATGGTCCAGTTTCGAGCCCACCAAGACCGCTGGACAAAAAGACAAAAGACGCATTTGTACAGGTTAAGTCTCAATCGGAAGTAATAAAATATTTGCAAATACTTTTGAGAAGATGAACTATGCACAACTTTATGTATCGTTTTATTTTGCGTCTGAGCACTTTGCCGTTGGCACTTGTGAATTTTTTACTTCAGATTGAGACTCGCTCTATACAAATGCGTCTTTTGTCTTCGTATTAAGCGATCTTGGTGAAGTCAAAACTGGACTATTCTGATATGCTCATTCATGTAAGTGATCACGCCTTTGAACTTGATTTTTGCGATAATTCTGATTAGGTCCCAGGCCCTGATGGTTTTTAAAGTGGTGAGTGCTTCATGGTGATTAGAAGATAAAACGTTCGTTCGTTCTACTCATGCCACAATGAAAACGTGAGCATTTTTCTATTTTGAAATCCTCAATGTAGGAATGATGACCAGTTAGTTCAAAATATGTCCGGATTATTTATTGAGTGGTGCCTGTTAGTATGACGTTGGAATAAAAAGTATTTCTATTAAATCGAAAAGTTGCTGCAAGATTTGTGGACTTTGTATTCGCCAACTTCAACACATTTTTTAGCTCAAGATTGTTTTACTTAAATGTTTTTCACGCTGACTCCAGCTATCTTACTAACTCAAGGTTTTTCGACATTTCACTCGTTCAAACCTGTTGTTTGATGTTACTTCGAGTTCTGATCGGACTTAGGATACAGTTTACCGTGAACAGACGCGTACGTGTTTTGTGCAATTGGCATGTTGGTCAATAGCGGCGAAACTTTCTATTCAAGTGATTCAAAACGCGGGGCAATGTCTTTGTTGCAGATAATGTTGCCAATAGGCTAACTGTTTTGTTGTTGCTGTCATGAAAGAAAGGGAGGTTGCCCACAAAATGCCTGTTTTGGATATCCTAAGCAACAACAGTGACTTTTCAGATCTCCCGTTACTACCGTTTATCACAAGAAAATGCTTTTCGGGTCTTTCACTTAATATTTGAGTTATAATCTGTCACTTTAACAACTCGGACTCAACAGGAACTACAAGCATTTGCAAAACTGTTGAGACACTCCCCTGGAAAGTCGGACTTTCGCGTTAAAGCAGCCTGTTGGAAAGAAATCAAAGCCTTGTTTGCTCTCTCCACCCCGCCTCCCCCTTTCAATGTTGCTCCTTTTTATTTTGATTGACATCTCGAAATCCAAACAACATTGATGGGGAGGGGGGGGGGGGGGGGGGGCGAAAGGTGTTGTAGTTGGGAGGGTGAAATATGAGCTAAAATATATGGAGTGTCTCAAGTCTTTTTGCGATTGCTTGTAGCTTGCAGCGCAAACATGCTTTGGCGAGGAGCGCTTTATAATATTTTGAACAACTCGATCGTCATTTTGTAGCCGCTACATTTGACTCGCTAATGGGAAAGATCTGGCGTTGATAACTCGCCTCAACTTTCCGTCCGTTTTCTAATCCAAGATGGTGGTTCGAATGCGATTATGCAGCGCTCGCTCGCCCAAAATACGGACTAGTATGGACTTTCACAAGGATTATAAGAAGCTTCATTTACTTCTGCCCGCGAGCTTAGAGAGGTTTGTTCATGCACAGGTTTACCAAGTTTGTGTATTGGTCTCTGCTTAAACTCTTTCGCTTCAAGAGTCGTATTTTCCCGACGTTGGAGTCGGGAGACATTGAACTACTTGTTACGTCATCATTTTCAGGCGACACCAGATTGCTTTGATAAGCGGTTAACACAGCAAGGACAGATCCATCCATACGTGTGTCCATTTTGAATATCGACCAAATTCTGGCAGAGCTATACCAGAAAAAACGTGTCCAATTTTGGGTAAAAAATTGGTGGTAAAATAGGCCAAGTCACCGAGTTGATCAATGTTCCATTTCCAGGTTTTTTGAACGGCTGACACCAAAACTTTTCCAGTGGATATAAGGGATAAAGAATAAAAGATAAAAGAGAATAGACAGGGAGAGAAAAAGAAAGCAAAAGAAGCGAGAAAAAAATGGAAATGAATCAGAAAGTCCAAATTTTGGGTTTTGTGCATGCGTGAAAGCAAAATATTAATTGTACAATTTACAACAGAAGCTAAATTAGCTAAATTCTAAGAAAACGCTTTTGTAACAAAGTTTATTGGCATTTGGCAACACAGCACTCAAAAACCCGCTTTAACGGTAAAACAATGCGTTTTGTTAAAGAAAAAAGTCTGACGGGAAAGGTTAAGGTAGTTGTGTTGGTGTTTGAGTGAGTCACACTTACCAGATCAGCAGAACCAACACAACGAGGGAGACATACATGAAACTTTATTTGCGTTCCTTTTAGTCAATCCATTTTCCGATTTAACTAATTTAGATTCTCTAGATTTTTGTGCTCATAGATGGAACAGAAGAGTAAAAAAGATCAGTTACGTTTGTTTCCATTTAGAATGAAGATGAGATAGCTAAATGGAACGAACAATCCGAAACCAGATTGATGCTGAACGATACTTCCCCGTTGGTTTGTTGTTTAAATTGTAGTCTAATCCGGATTTAAACTTGAAAGCGCTTTTTTTTTCTCCTTCCGTTCACACTAAAACAGATCTTTTTTGTAACTCTCTCCAGAGTGCATAAATTTGAAAACACCGTCTTCACGTTTTAGTCGGTTTATCTTTTCGAAATAGGCTAGCCTTGCGTGATTCCTGTGACCTTTGTATCAGTTTCATGCGACCATTCATCCAAAATGGCGGGAGAACTTTTGCTTTTCAAGTTGTCTGTATTATCGAGTTCATTGCTTGTCTGGAGTTGAATATTGCCCTGTGTAACCGTCAAGCAATTTTCCTACCCTAAACGTCGGAATACACCGTGCACAATGCTTCTGACTGATAGGAATATACCTCGGCGAGCTCAACGAGGTAACAAACATACAAGGTAGGACGATTTTGGGCAAGTACCTGGAGGACTGCGTGGAGAAACTATTTTGTAATTCGAAGAATCAGAAGAGCAGGGACGAAGGGAACGAAAACTATTTTTTGAAGCTAAACGATCGTTTTCAAATATCTCCGGATTAAGGTAGGCAGTGCCTGAAACTGATTTGTCTGTAAGAGGAAAGGAAAAATGAACTGTCGATAGCAAAATCTGGATTTATATTATCGAAGAGAAACGCAACAATGGTGTTTGTATTTTTTACTGGTTTTATTTCCTTTAATTATTTCATTCAGGCAGTACTATTCCATAAAGTACACTTGAAAGATTATCATTTTTTGTTTACAGTTAAATTTTGAAATAATGAAATGATAGTACGTGCACGTGGTTTATTAAAAATTCGGGCTTTGCACTAAAAGTGGATTTCGTTAAATGTATATGCAATAATTAATAATAGTCAATTTTGCAGTAGATTTAAAATAATATAAAGACTATAAAATACTATATCCTTTAAGTTACATGGGAGTCTAAGTTACAAAGATGTTTGGGATTATTTACAAAATTCATACATCATTACTATAATAAAATTATGCTTTAGAATTTCTACCTATTATTGCAAGGGGGAAACTATTAAAACGTTCAGTCTTACACTGCTATAGGCATTGACAGGGCTTTTGAATTGCGAAGCGTACGAGCAGTTTTTTCTGCCAAGCTAGCGCAGTGGGACAAGGCGGTGCAAGCGCGATGATGGCTGACAGATTTAATTTAGCCATCGACTAAGATGCTTTAAAAAAAAAACAAACAAACAAACAAACAAACAAGTCATCCCATTTAGACGTCTCTCTCTTTTTTTTCCGTTTACAAATGGTTAGTAGTATTCCGTGAGGCTAAGCCCAATATCCACAAGATTTCCGGAAATAATAAGTAATGTGAGATGCTGGTACTTTTTTTTGTACTTCCGAGGAGTGAACGGTTTTCTCTTACCAAACTGCTGACAGATAGGGATTTTCGGTAAATTCTTGTGCCTTCGCCAGGCGACTAAATTCTGTAGAAACCTTACAGGAATTTTAAATATTGCTCTCATATGACGCATTAATACGTACGTTCCTGGCTACCATTTTCTCACTGCGGGGTACCGTATGAAGAGTCACCAATAAACGTGTGCTATTACGTGGCTGTGCAATAAGCACTGTGGCAATTTAAAAGTCTATTATTTTGTACGGCAATGAATCACTGAACTTAAAAATCCAAAAATCGTGACTGGGTTTCCACGAGATAGCTGAATTGCTTTATTATTATTATTATTATTATTATTATTATTATTATTATTATTATTATTATTATTGTTATTATTCCATCCCCAAGGAGGTGTCACAGGCACGCTAGGACCCCCTTGGTTACCTCCCTGTTTTTTTACAGCCACTTTAAATCCTTTTAGCTTAACAGTCATCTGACGTATATCAGTTTGTGGAACTTGGTCTGCCGAAACTTTTGGAAAGGAAAATAACACCAGTCTTTGTCAACAAACATAAAGTTTTGCTGCTATCAAATAAGTCACTTAAAATAGGCAGCTACAAAAGATGTGTTTGACTTTGCTAAATGATTCATCTCTTTTAAAAGTAAAAGGCATTTTGTGCTAGTGCCTAGACACCTCATAAAAGAATTTATTATTCATAATTTGAGCACGACAAAGCCGAGTGTAGCCTCCAGGAAATAAGAAAGCAGTAACACACTGCTAAAAAGAATTTTGGTCTCAAAATAATCTTGATCGGTCAAGAGAACATATGATTCCAAACAGCATTTGAGCTTCTTTACCTTATAACTAGTTAGTATGTCCTACCGTTAATAACAACCATGGGCATTTATCATGTTAATAACTAGACTGCTGGCTTACTGTTTTGAGAGACAACTGAAGAAACTACGCCTTTATTGATGATCTGCTCCTTAATCTCCACTGCATGATATTTACTGCCGGAACAGACACAGTATGGAGATCTTCAAGACGTCATACCACAATTTCCTTGTCTAAAATTTCCTAAATCTACCAGCAGTTTTGTTTCACTTCTTTAAATTCTTCAATTTTTAATTTTTTTCTCTCCATAACAATACTGGCGTAGTGAAATAACTTACACGGTTCTCTTGATTTCTTTCCCTTCAGTTTAGTTTTTTAACTTTTGAATTTTCAGACACACATCCTGCTATCGGATGAAAAGGAGTCTGCTCGCGAATTTGTTACAATAACTGAGTGAAATCTAGCGCGCTGATTGGCTCTTGATGACATTATAAACCGTCTTGGCCGGAGGATAAATTTTGCCACTGAACATGGCAGTGAAACAAATCGCTTGCAGCCATTTCGTCATTTTGACAGCCCATAAATGTGTAGATCATGAAAAAATAGTCTGCTTGTTCAATAATATAATGCTCTACATGATCTACAAATAGTTCATAGCGGAGGCACCAGGTCACCCAGCCAAACTCTTTCTTTGCCAGATGAGGGACTGGATCAATCCGATACCATTCCGATAGGAAAAGAGATTATCAATCTTGATAGGGAGATAAGAGGGCCCATGCACAGGCGTCCGATGAAAGGAAAATCGAATAGCTATTTTCAGTGATTTTACCGTGTTTGAATAAACTATGCGACAAAGTGTTGAAGAGCCGAACATATTGCGGAAGGGGGATAAACCAATTATGAGGTGGAAATTCGTTTTCAGCTCATCACTCTGTGGAATATGGTGTTGCTGTGTCAGTAGGCGGGGTGTTTTAGTTGGTCATTTCGATGTCTTGTGATTCCCTCTCAGTATGAACTTTCGGTACAGAGCAACTTAAGCTGCAGCTTATCATTCCCTTCATCTTCTCTCTGAAACGTTGGTTTATCAGAGCATATACGAAGGGGTTGACAGCAGAATTGAACATGATCATGGTGTGTGCAGTGGGAATAGCAAAAGGACTGAGCTTGTACGAGCCAAAATCCTCCAAAAAGTGCAGTATTACGTCACTACCCCAGCAGAGCACAAAGATGGCGCTGACGCCCACAACCATCAAGGTGACTCGCTTCCGTACCTTCAACACACCCTATGTACAGAAAAATGCCATCAGAATAAATACATTTAGCCATATCTAAATCGATTTATTTCATTTAGGTTTCTCGTTGTTGTTGTTGTTGTTGTTGTTGTTTTTGTGAGGAGTAACTCAATATGTCATACATCGTAAAAGTAACGATGTAATCAGTAAAAAAGTAATTTGAAGCTTTGTCATGTACAGCTACGACTATATATACGAGAAATGAATAAACAAATAAATAAATAAATAACAGATAAAATAAATAAATAAACGAATGAACGAACGAACAAACGTGAGCGAGTGAGTGAGTGAGTGAGTGAGTGAGGGATTAACAGTAAGAGTAACTAGCAGTTAACAGTATATCTTTATCGTGCCTTAGGGAAGTGGTCGTCACAAGTGTACTCGATTAGGACCCACCTTGTGCAGGGGTAGGTGGACTATACAAGATACCACCTTACCTGTCTGATTAGGCAAATGGACAAAATTTATTGGCCTCAAAAGACTTTCGTATTAGGTGTGCATGAAGCTCGCATTGCTGGAGGAATGGCACAAGAACGTTTGAATCTTCTTCTTAGTTTCTACTCCTGATAGAATGGGGGCTATACAAACAAGACACCATCTTTTAAGGTGGGGGAAGGGAGTACATGAAGAGACCACCTGTCTTTTTGCGGAGTGGTGGGTCCTGTCTGAGTTCAATAGTTTTGACCATTTCCCTTACTCTCCAAAGGGAGGTATTGGTTTAGTTACAATAAGGGATAAACATTAACTAATATAACGAAACAATATTTGCTAAATGACTAAATTTGAGTGAGCGAGTGAGTGAGTGGATGAAGGGACAGGCGGACGAATGGATGGATGGATGGATGGATGGATGGATGGATGGATGGATGGATGGATGGATGGATGGATGGATGGATGGATGGATGGGATGGATGGATGGATGGATGGATGGATGGGATGGATGGACGGATGGATTGATGGATGGGATGGGATGGATGGATGGGATGGATAGATGGATGAGTGGATGGGATGAATGGATGGATGAGTGGATGGGATGGATGGATGGGATGGATGGGATGGATGGATGGATGGAATCTTTTATTTATACACGAAATCTTATCAAATTTAAACATACAGGTTTAAATTTGGTTTCCATAAAATCCGTGAATTAACTAATTAATAATACAATGGATGGATAGATAGATAGATAGATAGATAGATAGATAGATAGATAGAGAGAGAGAGAGAGAGAGAGAGAGAGAGAGAGAGAGAGAGAGAGAGAGAGAGAGAGAGAGAGAGAGAGAGAGAGAGAGAGAGAGAGAGATAGATAGATAGATAGATAGATAGAAACGTTTATTTATCCACGGTGGTTTTGTCAAAATTACAATAGTATCTTTGGTTTACACAAAAGCCGTGCAAGATTTACAAATAGTGTTTTAAAATGCTAAACTAACTAACCTTAAGTATCATGTATGAATGATGAATGAATGGATGGACGGATGGATGTTTGGACGGACGGACACACGGACGGACGGATGGATGGATGAATGGCTGGCTGGCTGGATGGATGGATGGATGGATGGATGGATGGATGGAATCTTTTATTTATACACGAAATCTTATCAAATTTAAACATACAGGTTTAAATTTGGTTTCCATAAAATCCGTGAATTAACTAATTAATACAATACTTTAAAATATGTACTTAAACTTTACAAGGCGATCTTTAACTAATTACTTTACAAGTGCCGGTCGTAAGCCTCTTTTAAACTGATAAACAAAAACCGAGAAGAGTGCATTGTTGAGCTCATGGGAACTTGTTAGAACAACACGAATGCTCTCAAACTTCTCCACTGTTCGAAAAATTCCCCGATTAGCTTGTAGTATAATGTGAACTCGTTTTATTGACGTACGCCTGAGCTGTCCGTTCAATGCCCCTTTAACTATTTTTTAAACGCGTCATACATTCAACACATGACAAGACCGAATGTCGATATTCCTTACCTGCTGTTCATATGTGAGTTCTCCTTCCTTGTTGGGCTTGAACCACAAGGTGTACACGACTCTAGAATATAAAGCGATCATAAGTGTAGAGGAAATAGCAACCGGGGCATACCAGGTCGATGTATAAGCCTTTGCCATCCAGTCCTCACGCCATTTGTTGATACAGTAATTACGCGCAGCTGCCGTCACAGAACCGTGCATCGGGAAGTCCGAAATGTTCAAGATCAAAGGCAGGATCCAGGAACCAGGGATTATCACCTAAAGAAATGAAACGTGTAAGCCTTCTGTGATTACGTTGCACAGGCACAGCAACATTTTAACTGCTTTAAGTTACTGCCATGCTGTAAAGGAAATCTGGTAGCTGGGCACCGGAAATAGTTATAGAGATCAGGCAAGTATTGAAATTAGCTAGACTTCTCACATTTCTCACTCTCAAGGAACAGCCTTGAAATGTTGTATTGCTTGTAGGGCCAGTGTCCTGTTCCACAAGCGCAATTGAGTATACACTTGTTCGTAAAACGAGAAAAGCCCCAGGGGCATCAGACCCCACCGTTGTTCTCCCTCCTGGGTTGCAAAATACATTACAGTCACTCAAGATACGAGCACTGTGTAGCGAAAGACGCGACAAATTTTTTTTGGCCCAGCGAAAACCGGAGTGGACCATTTGAAAGCGATGATCACACCGGAGGTCTGGGGCAAGTAACCTAGAAAAAAAAACAAGAAAAGCCCCAGGGGCATTAGACCCCACCGTTGTTGTCCCTCTCCTAGGGTGTAAAATATATTACGGCCACTCAAGATGCCAGCCCTAACCTGTGTAGCGAAAGACGCGACGAGTATTTTTTTGGCTGAGCGAAAATCGGGGTCTGGGGCAAGTGACCACCAAAAAAAGGGGTATTAGTAGATCCCGTCCTGACGGGGAGGTAAAAACAAAAAAAAAAGAAACAAATGGGTATTACTAGACCCTGTCCTGATGGCGGGGTAAATAAGGCCTTGCTTTACGTTTATCGTGTTAGCTTAAGTAAGTCTTCCTTTGTTACCAAGGGGATAAATCACAGCACAGTAGCGTTCCAAGGCAATGGCAGCGAGAGTTATGACTGAGGAACCCGCTCCGATATATGCCAATTTTTTCAGTAATGTACATAAAACTCTTCCAGTCAGCTCTTTTGCGTGAGCGAAGCTGTAGCTTAAAATAAACTCTGGTAATATGAATGTCGGGTAAACGATGTCTGCTACTGCCAGGTTCACAAGAAGATAATTTATGGGATTCCTGTCAAATAAATTAACCAATTTGAGAGAGAGAGAGAGAGAGAGAGAGAGAGAGAGAGAGAGAGAGAGAGAGAGAGAGACTGCGTCTAAGAAGGACACCTCTTTAAGATGGACAATAAGGGCTCCTAAATTACCACAATATTGGCGCCCAGACCAGTCAAAGACACGTTTAAACCTGTCGTGACCGAGGGAGATGTGTTTAATCAATACAACGTTTTTGACCTGTAACTATCAGAGACCATGTGAAAAATATCTATATACATCATAGTTACGCCAAAACGTTAAACCAAAGACCAGCAAGGGCTTTTTATACAATTATTTGTTTTCAAGTTATGCGGTGTAAAATTGAGAGGAAAAAAAGAGTTCGTCTACCTACCCTTGCAAAGGGAATCATCAGGGTCGTAGAAATCATTAACCTAAGTAGGTGCTTCATCGTAGTTAATTTTGAAAATTAGCTAGACGTTGCTTGGGTGGCAAAGCGAATATGGCGGGGGATCAGTGTCAAATTTAAGGACATTAAGCTTGATGACGATCACACTCAGTAAGGAATTGGTTAAGTCTGAACAATTGTGTAAAATTGACTGCATCAGCTTCGTGGCTGAGTAAGTTTTTCTTTGGTTGTTTCCCGTGGTCTTCGTAAGATGGACAGTTAACCAGAGTTGGTCATTTCCTTCATTCCTCCTTCCCTCTGGCCGTTGTAACTCCTCTAACTACTAACATCATTAGAATAAAATACTACTAGAGTCTCTCCCTATATATAGCATATTTCAGTGTACCTCATATCCTGATACCTCATTATGACAAAACAAACGAAAGAGTTTCCAACGACGCTTGTGATAGCGAATGTGGACATAATTGTTGTTATGGCAACGTCAGTTGATTCCCACATGACTGAAGAGTGTCCGTGTTGCTTACGTGACCTGCATATAAAAAAAAACGACCCGATTAAGTAGTTTAGACAGTGGCTTCAACAACATCTCAACATTATTTTGTTGAGCAAATGCAAAACGGTAGTAACAATCCTCGATGAACGAAAGAAAGAAAGAGAGAAAAAGAAAGAAAGAAAGAAAGATCGTTTCTCAAAATTTAAGTTCCCTTTTTTAAAGCCTTAAAATAATACCCTACTACCGCGAAAATCTCTCCATAACTGTGTTTCCCTGTAGTTTTATGTAGGGCTATGCCCGAAAATACGTTTTCCTATTCAGATAGGATGTTTTTGCTTAAAAGCGTTCCTCTTAAGAGGAACTGCTATGAAAAGGCACACTTGTTCCTAAAACAGTATTAAGAGATATTGGCCGTACATTTATATCAGCAGAACTTGGGTTAATCCAGAGCGATCTTGTTCCATGATACGCAAGTGTTTGCCATCATCTCTGGACAGAGATGATGACACACATTACGTTAAGAGTGCTTTTGGTTTCCGTTGAGTTTGCTCGCTGAATTTAAGAGCATTAATATCATAGATGTCCTCGAAACTCTGAGAATGAAGAAAGAGGTCCAAAACAGTCCTCTCTTGATTAAAAGTTCCCTTCTTGAAAGGAAACTCTCAGAGCACCGCCAAATCCGTAAAATCCGCCGCAGTTTGGAAAACGAAACAACCTGCGATCAGGCTCTATTTTCGTTTCGCTCCGTGAAACATTCAGGCGGGACGGGCGAAATGAAAATAGAGCCTGATACAATTCTTCTACGGAACGTCTACCGCCCACTTTTTTGATTGATTGACATTCTGACAAAACAGCCAATCAAAATTTCTTCTGCTTGCAAGATCCTCGGTATGCAAATTTCCTATAACGGCAATTCGCAGAAAGTCACGAAAATGTCGGCAAAATAAGAAAATCATAGGCTACGATATATCTTTTAGGCACAAGCACTCAAATTTACGCGATTGCTAACTTGAAGGTTCCAGTATTGTACATGGTTGCTCTGTCTGAGCTGAAACTGAATGAAAATTCAAAACACGACGAGGTTGTCATGTACCAAAATATGCTGCATGCTTGAATCCTTTCCCATTTCAGACATTTCAGGTGGTACCCGGAAATATTCTTTACGCATTTGTCACCGATTTTCTTCGTAGAAAACCTTGCCCAAATAAGAGAAGTACCTTCAGTTTCATTCTTTAGAATAAAGATATAAATAAAACCGTTTATAAACAAAGGAGTATTTTGTAATTTAATTTAGTTCCAGAAGTGGTAAATATTTGAGATTAGCAGCGAATCAGTTTATCTCTAAACAGCACCGAATTTTAAAACGAAGAACATTTATTATAAAACTAGTCAGATCCTTTGATGTCAATGAATGAATATAAACTGAAAATCGTTATTGCAACTTGATTGCGGTTCTCGCCAAACATCAGTTTACCGTTAAGTTTACCGAATTATCGGTTGACTTGTTGATCATTCTTGGCGAAAGATACTTGTTCGTCTGCTGTTCGTTTTGTTTTGTAAAACGCGGAAACAGCCACTACTGTGTTCACGTTATCAATACTAGCTGAAAGCCGTCAAATGAGAATTCCGAGACACGATGCGATAAAACTGAATACATACTTCACTGTTGCTGTACTTCTCTGCTCCAGGTGAGAGACAGCTTGCGTCAAGCCGAACGCCATTCTCAGGAGAGAAAGAAATGGTGACAATTCTCCTAGAACGAAGAGAATTTATTAGAGCAACACATTTTACTTCGGCAGACTTGTTCCTTGGTTGTTCCTTGGCGATAGTGGTCGAATCGAAATTGTGAGCGAGTCTCGTAGACAATTTACTTCCGTTGACAGCTCTATTGTTAAAGGGCCAATCAGATTGCGAGATTCCCGCGGCCAAAATTTGGCCGCCGACACGAACTCCTGTGAGAGATTGTATCAGGCCCTATTTTAGCGAGCGACCAACGTAAGAGAATATGAGAGCGATGCTAAAATTCGGCCTGATCGCAGGTTAAAAACGAAATCACCCTGTCAACTTCCACTTCAAACTGGAAGTTCAAAGGCCAGAATATGAAAATGAATATAATACATACATAAGATACTTTCAGTTAAAAAAGGAAGTATTAAATCATGTGTGCTCTAAATATCCGTGAAATCCGTAAAATCCGCCGCATTTTAGAAAAAAAAAATCACCCTGTCAACTTCCACTTCAAACTGGAAGTACAAAGGCCAGCAAGAAATCTGTGGTTAGGGCGGATTTCACGGATTTTACAGAAACTTTAAACTGCAAACATCTTTGAAGAGAAAATATGAATATATTACATACATAAGATACTGTCAGTTAAAAAAGGAAGTATTAAATCATGTGTGTTCTAAATATCCGTGAAATCCGTAAAATCCGCCGCATTTTAGAAAAAAGAAATCACCCTGTCAACTTCCACTTCAAACTGGAAGTACAAAGGCCAACAAGAAATCTGTGGTTAGGGCGGATTTTACGGATTTTACGGAAACTTTAAACTGCAAACATCTTTGAAGAGAATATATGAATATATTACATACATAAGATACTTGCAGTTAAAAAAAGAAGTATTAAATCATGTGTGTTCTAAATATCCGTGAAATCCCTAAAATCCGCCTCATTTTAGAAAAAAAATCACCCTGTCAACTTCCACTTCAAACTGGGAGTACAAAGGCCAGCGAGAAAATTGTGGTTAGGGCGGATTTCACGGATTTTACGGAAAGGCCAGCAAGAAATCTGTGGTTAGGGCGGATTTCACGGATTTTACAGAAACTTTAAACTGCAAACATCTTTGAAGAGAATATATGAATATATTACATACATAAGATACTGTCAGTTAAAAAAGGAAGTATTAAATCATGTGTGTTCTAAATATCCGTGAAATCCGTAAAATCCGCCGCATTTTAGAAAAAAAAATCACCCTGTCAACTTCCACTTCAAACTGGAAGTACAAAGGCCAACAAGAAATCTGTGGTTAGGGCGGATTTTACGGATTTTACGGAAACTTTAAACTGCAAACATCTTTGAAGAGAATATATGAATATATTACATACATAAGATACTTGCAGTTAAAAAAAGAAGTATTAAATCATGTGTGTTCTAAATATCCGTGAAATCCCTAAAATCCGCCTCATTTTAGAAAAAAAATCACCCTGTCAACTTCCACTTCAAACTGGGAGTACAAAGGCCAGCGAGAAAATTGTGGTTAGGGCGGATTTCACGGATTTTACGGAAACTTTAAACTGCAAACATCTTTGCGGAGAACATATGAATATATTACATACATAAGATACTTGCAGTTAAAAAAGGAAGTATCAAATCATGTATGTTCTAAATATCCGTGAAATCCGTAAAATCCGCTGCATTTTAGGAAAAAAATCACCCTGTCAACTTCCACTTCAAACTGGAAGTTCAAAGGGCAGCAAGAAAATTGTGGTTAGGGCGGATTTCACGGATTTTGCGTAAATGTTTTATACAAATATGACTTAACCCTTTCACTTCCATTACCATTTCTCATTCTCCTAACTGAAAATCATACATTTCTTTGTTGGCCGTTCCTGAGAATTTGGTGTTAAATCAAGACCGTATTCCCTAATTGATTATTTTCTTAATTCTCATTATTTGTCTCCTTGACAGTGTATTAAAATGATGAGGAGAATTTAAATGCTGGTCGCTCCTAGGAGTGAATGGGTTGATACTGCTCTTTTACAGTGTAGATGTCTTATATTGTTCATCGGAGGACAGTTAAAGTAAAAAAAAGAGAGAGAGAGAGAGAAGTATAAATAACATTTATCAAACACTTCCGTGTACAAATTCTGCTGGTGAACTAGCACGTTGTCCGAAAAAAACTGTAGATAGGACGGATTTCACGGTATTTGCGGACAAAAGAACCTCCACCCAGCGATTTAGATTCATGAACAAATTTTCATTGTCAACTTTTTATGAGATATGACAACATGATTAACAAATGACCCTGACGGTACCAGATGATTATTACCCCTTTTTGTCATGAAAAAGTGCAAATAACAAATTTTGCACCAAGTAATCGAGACATTTGTTTCTTGATTTTGCGATGCTTAGCAAAGTCCGTAACAAAAGTGAAATAAACATGGAATTGAGCTTGGGCTGCTTCAATAGTCTTCGACTGCTAATTGCTACCTATTATCACGGAAAATAATGGAACCAGTGTTTCATGAAGTCTAACGAACAACATTGTCACCTGTTGCTTCGATCGTTTGTTTTGCGTTATTTGATGTACATCAAAGCTATGAAAAACAAGCTCGAACTTGACCTTGGATACTTCAAACGTTTTCGCCAGTAATTAGGCTTCTTTGTTGCGGCAAGATAACAAAACCGGGAAATAATTGCACTAAACATGATAAGGAGATGTCATTTTTCATCAAAGTCCTTTCAAACTTTGCTAGGAAATCTCTGGGGGTAACAGCAAGACTGTAGCGTGTTAAAGCAGGTTGCAACTTTGGACCTCAAACTAAACACTTCTATCAGTTTCCTTTGATTTTCAAATTTATTCCTCTTGATTATCACAAGTAGATTTGCATATAAAATTTGTGCCTGTTCTGAGAAGAAATCATTTCCAACATGAACAAGACGGTTACCCCATTTCAGGACAAGATGTGGTTCCATAATACGATTTTCCTCTCTAAGTTGAAAAAAGCGATACATTCCAGTAGGCATTGTGTGACAACAAGCGTAACACAAAGCGTGACTGTCACTCTGACGTTGTGTGACGGGTCATGAGAAAAGGGTGCTTGGTGGCGAGTGTTCCTAAATCCCCGATCCTCGATTCCCTGATCCCCTTCTGATTTTCCCCGAATCCCAGGTCCTCTCGAACACGGCCTGTGTTTCAACAACAATCGTAAAGTTTCGGGCAAAAATGAGTCGGCGTTTCAATGTCACTTAGATTTACGTTCAGTTTAAAACCGCAGTCGCTTTTTTTTATCCCACCAAAGATGCCAGAGTGATACCGTTGCTTTGATTTGTGTTCGAAACCCTTCGAACAATCGATAGTCTTGACAAGAACAGGGGGTTAATCGAAGCTCGTTTTATTTTCCTGCGCCTCTTCAATCGCCTGAACAAACTCATATGTTATTCTTTTCACATCATTCAGCAGGGGCAGCGAAGAAAGTTCGACGACAATCAAGTAAAATCTTCAGAAATAGCACAATCATGTCGCCTTGATTTTTTCTGAGTTATGAAATAACCTTTGCTTTCATATGTTCGAATAGAATGTTCAAGAACTTTCGGTATTGCGAAATGTACTGACCTCACGTCAAGTGACAAGGGGTTTTTCTTTCAAATAAGCTGACATTCACATTAAAAAAAAACGGCTTGAAACTATATTTAGGCGCTGCGTTAGCCTAATTCGTAACAAAAGGGAAAACTCTTTCTTTTCTGTCTGTGGCATGTAAGATCAAGCAGGGTATTGTTTTAATTTCGAGGGGCAGAGTGAATAAATAGAAGATGGCATCACATTTAGAGGCAGAGTGAATAAATAGAAATGACAAAACTGAGTTTTTTTAGTAGGGAGACATTCTGAAAGGTAACGGAAATTCCGAAGGGTCTCAGAAATTCCGAAAGGTGCGAGAAAAAAGAATTGACAAAATCAGAACCTTTCGGAATTAAACATTACCTTTCGGAATTTCCGAGACCCTTCGGAATTTCCGCCACCCTTCGGAATGTGTTGTGAAGTGCCCAGTAGTTATATGCGCTGTGCCAGTCGAAAGTATCAGAGCATATTTTTACTAAAGTTATATTCTCGATCGGGGGAGTGTAGAAAAGTTTATGTTCGATTCCTTGGTTAAAACAGGGGTAACAACGGCAGTGACTACACTCAAAACACATTATTATACGCACAAGTTGCTGCCTGTTATGACAGAAAGGCCGTTTTGAAAACTCCTCGTGTACCTCTTTCCAACCCAGAGCCTAATTCGTTGCCTAATTTTTTTGGCAAGATATTTCTCCCGAAGCTCTGGAGGTAGTTTTCGAATGGTTTCAAAAATGATAGTTCCCATCTCGGTGTATATACCAGTGCATACAAATCTTCAAATGTGTTATAATAGGAAATTTTTAATGCGACACTCAGAGGTCACGCACCAAATGTTCTCGTTTTGAATATTTAATTAGATCGCCAGGGAGTCATAACAGTGAGAATTTAAAATAAAAGTACTCTGTTTTAGTTGATTTCGCTAGACCCTCGTCTAACACGAAATCATAATGTTCCTCTAAAATTTTATCTCCTAATCTTTGAGGTGCCCAGACTTCAAATACGTTTTTACTGTCTCTTGATCTCAATTGTAATATGAGAGCGATACCATAATTGTTTTGTGTTTCCCTGTAACCAAGGATCTTATATATTCCTTTTTCAAGATCACGCCATCTCATAACTTCACTGTATTGGTTGAAATCTTCCTGTGTTGGCCAATGCAAGTATCCTGAAACGTTTTTTGTACGGCTGCCATCTTGGTATATACCTGTGCAGATATATCTTCAATTGGAAAATATTTGTATTCTATTGCTGACGTGACTTCAATACGAAATATTTTCTGCGACACATCCGCGCTGGTACTGCCTGCTTCGCTTTGTGCGCTGGGTGTTCAAAGGCAAAATTCGCCCGCCCGGGCTGCGATCGGGTTGCGGTGCTGCGGGCGGGGGCTTTTTTCGCTCTGCTGGCGCGGCGGCGTGCAAAAAAGTGAAAATTCAAAGGGGGAGCTTGGAACTGTAAGGAAAATTTGCGAAAGAGGAGAATTTGAGCGAGCAGCCCGGCAACACACAAACTAGACTTCCCCCCACCGCTCGCCACCACCCACCACCCACCCGCCACCCACCCGCACCGACCACCCGCCCCCACAACTTGCGTTGTAGAGGGTGCCCCAGAACTCCTATTTTCCTACACTACTCCACACGACCAACCTTGCTGCTATTATTATTATTATTATTATTATTATTATTATTATTACAAGTAATACCGGAAAACAATATTATAATTATTAGTTAATCATTAGTAATACACCTCTCATCAAATTAGAATCAGTCTTTCATAAATTTTAAATAAGCCCTTGTTGTAGGTAATATAAACTTAAATATCTAAGCAATTTAAATGCTTTATTCAATAAGTGATTTGAAACCGGGATACTATAGTGAAATACGTTTTCTACAGTGTAAGATGCTCTCATACTCATATTTTTCTCCTTATATGGCAAAATGACGGTATAGTTGAAAAATAATAATAATGATGATGATGATGATGATGATGATGATGATGTACCTTATTTACTTGTATTAATTCCCCAGGACGTTTAATTAATAGTAGGAAGTAGTGGACCCTAAAAAATCCCAGGGCATTGCTTTCTTTCTTGACTGCCCAATAGTGGTAGTTACTCAGAAGGAGTAGCTTACTGGAGGTAATATGAAATATAATTTAATTTTACTGTAAAAGCTCTCTAATACGCCTTCTTACCTACTACTTGCTAATTACAAATAAGTTATTGCTTACAATTATGTCATGAAATTGGGGATTGAAAATTATTTTATGTTTCGACTGAAGCCGGGGATTATTTCACTGCCAGAGGAAGATGCAAAGAAGTGCAGCATTATGTACAATTTATTAAGTACCAATCAGTCAATCAATCAACCACTCAACCAACTGGCTGATAAATCATTCAATCAGCCAATTAAAACATAAATCATTCAATCAATCAATCAATCAATCAATCAATCAATCAATCAATCAATCAATCAGTCAATCAATCAATCAATCAATCTGTGACTTCAGTGTTGCCAATGCGAATAACAAATGGTCCAGTAATGACTAGTGACTTTATTTGATGCACAGATTATGACTCACTCTCTTACTACCCCAGACCGTAATGGCAGTAGATCTCGATACTTTAGTTCTTTTTGGTTTGATAATTTGTCACAAATAAGCATTGTTACTGATTGCCATAATCTGGTACCAAAGGAAAACAAAAGGAATAGCCTCTTCCTAAATCATTTCAGAATAGTCTGAAACCTAACAGGCAATGAACTGACAAAAAGGGATCAGACTGTCGTGAATCAGTCAATCGATATAGTTTTCCCCATAAAGAGAATTCAATCAAATTGGTCTGACTCTTCATTCCTGGGATAGTAGTGGGGGGGGGGGGGTACTCCCCCCAAAAAAGATACGGGGCAGGGTGTGCTCATCAGATATTTTGAAGTAGAGCCCCAAAAGGTGTACTCCAGAATTCATTCCATTTTCATACATTATCCACTTAGTAGTAAGTGAGGGGTCAGTCAAACTAATCAATGACATCCAAATATTAAGCAGAAAAATACAAAAAAATATATAACCCTATTTCAAAACTGCTCTTCAAATTTTTTATTTGAATTGATAAAGTGTGTCTGGGAATATAGCTAAAAGTACAAATTTCTTAACCAAACCCTTATCATAAACTGCCATATTTTCCTGACATCAGGTTGACGGAACAAAAACCTGTAAGAAAAACAAAGCAGATTTTAATTATCGCAATTACCAATAGTAGGACAGTCAGTGTGCACGCCCCAGAGAAAAATGAGAGACTGCTTGCAGTCTATGAGAATGGTACCAACTTAGGCCGGTACGACTTCAGATCAACTCCAAATGCTTACCTCTGTTTACACGAAACGTACGAAACATGAAGCTAGTATAAAATAATTATCATCTTAGGCCGTGTTTAAACGAGTGATTTCATCCCGAGATGACTTTCATATCGGTGTCTGGTCATTTACCTGTAAGTTATTCCATGATTTGGAGCTGAAATGGTGTTAACCCTGGGACAATTTCATCCCGGTGCTGAAGACCGGGATGAAATCGTCCCAGGGTGAACACATTTCAGCTCCAAACCATGTAAACATTTACAGGTAAATGACCAGACACCAAGATGAAAGTCACCCCGGGATGAGACAAAAGTCATCCCGGGATGAAGTCACTCATGTAAACAGGGCCTTAGGCTGGTTTAACTCATCACTACTGCTGAACCAATATGAATGACGCAGAACGGTTTGAAATCAGACTGGGGAGCCACTTAAACATGAACAGGTTTCCAATTGGTCCGAGATATTTGTTTTGGGTGCACATTTAATAAGTGGCGAAAGGAGCATTCCAAGCTGTTGGATAATAGATAAACTGGATTTTTAAGGATGGGATGGTTGCGAACCATATTAACACAAACAAAGTTTATATTGGTCTCATATAAACACTTCATGCCAGTCTGACTTTCAGACCGGTCTCATGTAAACAAAATCGTACCACTAGTCTGCGTTTGCACAGGTCTCATGAAATCAGGGCGTTACTGCCCCTGGGTCTCCGAGGATGTTGTTAAACATTCTTGAGAGCTGCTCAACTTTAGGCTAAGGGGGTGTTTGCATAATACCAGCATGATTTTCATTCTGGTACAAGTTCCTCCCGACTTCCTCTTGTTTTTCTGTATTTGTTTAATGATTACAGCACAAAATCTCATAACTGTACAAGTCATACCTGTGTGAGCTTGCCCCAGTAGTGGTACTGGGTCACAATTATCACTGTGGTACGGAAACCCATACGTGGTATAACTGTTTGATTCATTCTGCATTAAGTTTTAACCCTTTAACCATCAAGAATAAATCTTACATCACCGTGAAAAATCACCTACCCCAATCGCCACCCCAATGGAAGTCTAGATGGAACAATCAATCATGTAAATGTTGTGATTTAATTTTATCCTTGGTTCAACTTTTATTTTCTTTTGTGAGTATAAGGATTGCCAAATTTTCTTTTTCCAAAAAGGCTGTTTTAGCCACCCAGTCTTCTATGTGTTTACAGGACAATATAAAACAGATCATGCTCAAATTCCACACTACAGAAATTTGTGCTTGTTCTCACACTCTTAAAGGCAGATGGTTTAAATATCTGGTATATTTGAATGATTTTAAAACTGTTTAACTGTACTTAATTATGTTTGACTGGGTTCAGAAATTGGAATCAAACACTGCTGTATGCATATTATTGGTTTAATTGTGTTCAACTGCTGAACCCAAATTAAAACGATCATTGCATTTGACCCAGTTCATTTTACTGAACAGTAAGATAGTGCGTAAGCTGGGATAATTATATGATTGATATCTTCCATGTGCATATCTTCACTGTAAGAAAAGCTGCATCAGTGATCACTGCTGACATATACATGCCTAGTATAGATAAAAAAGGATCAGTAAAAACAACGACTTCAGGGCTAAAAATTGACAGTCTCCTGGTTGCCAGTAGCGATTTAAAACTGACCAGGGCCACTAAAAGTTGAGGTTTGTTTTAATTGACATACGACTCTAGTCTTACTCAGAGTTCTACAGTGTGTGGTACTTTTTCCACATGATTATTGGCGAAATCCCTGGATAAAAGACTTACTTCTCAGCCGGATTGGGAGGGGTCTATTCAAGTAAATATGGTTTAATTTTTTTGATTTAGACTAGAGGATTTTGAAAGCCACTTTATCTAAGTGGCCTGGTCCACTATACTAAGCGAGCAAGCGAGAAGACCCTGGAGACGAGGTTGCAATTCAATTATTCAAGCGCTGAAGTTAATTTTTTACCCTGCAAATTATGGAATAACTTAATCAGTAAAAGTAGAGAATGAGATGTACAAAAAGATTACATCCCCCTGCTTTGAATTCGATTATCTTAAGCATATTTTCCCAAAACTGATCAACACATAACTTTTAATAAAAGTTTTACATGTACCCAATTCGAAATTTAAATTTGTTTGTCATCAAATCATGCCAACTATAGCTGTGAACGGCCTTACTTGATCTAAGAAACATTCGTGAGTCCTTAGATGTATGTATATAAATAATTTGCAGGCAATGAAGAAAAGCCCAGCTAATAAACAAATGGAGTTGGAGATAAAATAAAGTATGTTATGTGTTATGTTATGTTGCTATGGGATGTTTACAACACGTAAGCTTAAATGATGCTACACAAAAGAATTTAAGCTTATCTGCCAATATCAAAATTAGGAGAATAGCCTGACTTTCTTGCTTTAAGCAATAGCTGTTTGAAACATTAATTTTAACAGCAACGCTGTAATTAAAGTTACTGAAAACATAAAGGATGCGATGCTACCCTTTCACTTGGCCAACAAATAACATACGATTCACAGACGAGTGTACAAAAACCACATCACTTCATAAAACGTTTATTTAAAGACTTACGAAACTTAATAAACTTTAGTTACCGGCTTTTTGCTACCGGAACGAAAATGACAAATTATTTAAGCAGTGGACTAACCACAGGTACAGTATGTTGCCCAGTTTTCGTACGGGCCCAGTTTTCGTACAAAAAGAACTTTACTGATTGATTATTTTCGGCGGTCATTTAAATCTTCGTCAACCGAAGAATTCCAAAAATAAAAGGAACATTTCAGCTATAAATTGCCGGTTTTGCTGGGCTTTTTGATGAAGAAGCAGGTCAGTGCTGACAGTTTCTTTCGAGGTGAGTAGAAGTTTAGCGGCTAATATTTTCACTTTTCACTGCACAGTAAAGGTATTGTAGATAAACAAATAGCCCGTTTTGTAGGTAATTTTGCACGGAACTTCATGATTTTTGGACAGATGATAGATAAAAGATGAAAGTGAATGGAAGAACTTTCAACACCAGCTTAAATTTAACTGCTCCTGAATTTTAGCGGCGAGAATCTTCGCATACATTTCGACCTACTGTGCCAGTTTTTCGTACACTTAGCTGCGCCTTTCTCAAAACCTATTTTTAAATAAGTTAAAAGAACGAAATTTTAAACTTTACTGTTCGAAAACTAATAAGTCGCAAGTGCAGCAAAGATTACACAACAAACCTTGCAAAGTACAATACACTACATGTATTTGTTGTGGTATAACAGCGACGCTTTACATCCAGGTCATGCAAAGGTCACGAGTATTTAATAAACTTAATCCCGCACAAACAATCTAAATCGTCAAATAATTAACTAAGGTAGATGTCTATGCATCGAATGTTGACATACACCTTGAAATATCGTTAGTTTACTGGTTTTACCGATTTTTTTTACTCTGTTGCGATTCTAACAAACATTTACAAAAGTAGCTAAGAAAAGCAAGCGTAAGCGGAAACCGAAGTAAAGCGTTTGCTATTCTAAAGGCGTAAGCGGAAACGGAAGGAAAACTTCTAATCTTATACAGGCCTTTTCTTAACAGTTGTAATACGCAGAATAGTAACCTGTCAACTACCTTTACCAAGGCAGTAAATAACGTACGAGACAGTGGATTGAGCGTAATAAAAGCCGCCCAAAAGTGACGGACCAAAAAATCAAACTGCGGGATCGATTCAACATCCACCCCCCGAATAACTGCTATTTACACCAATTATTGGTCGCTAAGCCGATATTTATTCACAAATCGAAGAGAAAACACGATAAGCACTCAGCAGGGTGGCTGACACATCAGTTTGCCTTGAGCTTTTTCGTGGAAAAAAATTTGTTTTGTCGATGTACGAAAACTGGGCCAGGTGTACGAAGACTGGGCAACTTAGGAGTTTGTGGGAAAAATGGCATAATTTTGAACCTACGTCGATCAAGCGGCCAATCGTTTTATATATTGAAGGTAAGTGAATGGGTTATCTTTAAAAGTAATTTCAGAAATTTTCATCCCACAGACGAAAAGATATAGCGATTACAAACTAAATTGTACGAAAACTGGGCAACACACTGTAACCAAAGCGTAATATGAGAGATTGTATGGAGCTGAAATTCGATCGAAAATAATCGGCGGTTTTCCGCTGAAAATACATTAAAATCGAAATAAAGTTTAAAAAACCTTACCTGCGTGTGTTTGCTGTGTTTTTATCGCTTTTCAGAGCTTCCGGAGGCCGTTTTGGGCGATTTTCTGCTTAACGGTCGATGCGACGGCATGTCACGTACTAAAGAGAGCTAAAGGTAGGAAAACGGGAATTCAAATTTGCCAACCGACATTTGAGGTCCCGATCAAAATGCCCGCTAAAAATCGATTCAATCCATGAGCGCTTTCAAACCACAACACATTACAAAAAGGATAGATACCCTACCTTTCCATGTGATTCAATCGTCAATTAGTTTATCTCTCGAAGTACAGCCCTGCATTAAAAACGAACTAACTTTTCGAAATCGCCGCCATCACAGGCTTGTAAGGAAAAGAGGGTCAAAACTAACGGTCAAGCCTGGGACAAAACGCCAAATTTCGCTCCACCGGGGACGACATGAGTGACTTCTGTGTCGCCAAATGCCACATTCACCCCATCTCCGGTAAGTCAAGTGTTGGACCGCTCAAATTTCGGCGGGAAATTCCCCGCGGGTCGCATTCAGGTATAAAACTTGACTTACCGGAGAGAGGGTGAGTTTGGCATTTGGCGACACAGAAGTCACTTATGTCGTCCCTCGGTGGAGCGAAATTTTGCGCTTTGTCCCAGGCTTGACCGTTAGTTTTGACACTCTTTTCCTTACAAGCCTGTGATTGCGGCGATTTCGAAAAGTTAGTTCGTTTTTAAAGCAGGGCTGTGCTTCGAGAGATAAGCTAATTGAAGATTGAATCACATAGGAAGGTAGGACATTTACCCTTTTTGTAATATGTTGTGGTTTGAAAGCGGTGACTATGGATTGAATCGATTTTTAGCGGGCTCTTTGATCGGGGCCTCGAATGTCGGTTGGTAAATTTGAATTCCCCGTTTTCCTACCTTTAGCTCTCTTTAGTACGTGACATGCCGTCGCATCGACCGTTAAGCAGAAAAATTGTTGCTTCAAAGGCCGAAGACCAGCAACCAATACCTGCCCCTGTAGATAGCCCAACAGTTCGAATAGTCCTACCCTTCAAAGACCAGGTTTCGGCAGACTTCGTGCGCAAACAACTCAAAGACCTAAGCCAGAAGACTCACACAGCCATTCAACCTGTTTTCGTTAGCAACAAGATCGAACAGCAACTTAAAGTGCAGGAGAAAAAACCGCCTATTGTAAACCAGCAGTGTGTAGTTTACAAATTTCGGCTTTACCTCGGTGCAAGAACCTGTGAAACTCACGGATGACGTAAAACAAAGGAAACAAAAACATTTTAAACAATACCGTACAGCAAAACAAAAGCTAACAAACAAAGAAAATCTTGTCAGGTTCTTACACCGAGGTAAACCCCAAATTTCAATGTGACTTGTGCGATGCAAGTTATGTAGGGTACACACTCAGGCATTTACACCAGCGCGTGAATGAGCGCAAAAACCTATCATCATCTATTGGCAAGCACTATAGTGACAAACACTGTATTGTCCCGAAAGACCTTGACAAACAGTTTTTCGTCCTAAAGAAGTGTCGGAATAAGTTTGATTGTTTAGTGCACGAAATGTTGCTAATTAGAGAATTGACGCCAAGGAGAGTGGGCTATGAATAGCTCAAAATAAGAGAAGAAAGGGCTCAAATTGGTCAAGTAGCGCTGATAAAACTTGCCTTCCTGCTTTCCAAAAACTAAAAACCTATGCGCGGCGTTTTGAAGAAGAATGCTGTATCTACAGTTTAAGCCTAAAATGAAAAAGATTGAACAAGAGTAAGGACTATCCGTTTGAACTTGAAGATACAGCAAAAACGGGCTTTTTTGTATGGAGTCCATTTTCGAAGAGATTTTCAGAAAATTTAGACTGCTTTTAGAAAGCCTACGGGCGGCAAATGAAAGATGGACCTTTTCTTGAACAGAATCCGTTTTAATTTTTAAAATCGGTCAACAAGAACCACTATCCCTTTCAGTTTGAAAACTGCTGGTAGGAGTTGAGTTTGAAAATGGCGCGTCGTGAGCAAGCGAGCTATTGTGTTAGGCACAAGAGTGAATAACAATGGTTGTCAAGACTGATACAATGCCCATTCAAGAAAACCACCGCGCCAGAATTGCCACGAACTTTAAAACCGATCACAGCGTACCAGCTGACTCACAAAAAAGATCCGATGTTCCACCTTCAAATAAACGACGAAGCAATCTAGAAATTTCGATAAGTTTATGGGCACTCGAGCAGAGTATTTGATTTTGCTTCAACGAAGCAAATCAAATAGAGAGAGACCCGAAGGGAATTCAAAGCCACAAGAAATGGTTTCTGTTCGGTCGTTGCATGCGATTGCTAATAAAAAAGGCGCACTGATCGTATTGGTCGACACCAGTCAGTCTATAACTGATAAATGTTTGTAATAGATGCAATCACGGAATCGCCTGCGTGTCGCATATCCTTATGTTCGCTACAATCACTGACGACGATCGAGCTTTAGATTTTTGGAACTGTTAGGGAATGTAAACACTCACTTACCCGCTGTTTTGTTTCACATAAAAGTTAAAAAGCTCCCAAAGACAAAAACAAAACATTACAATGTCTGCCGCTTGCGCACGTAAACCACAAACAAGCGAAATGCTGAATTTATTTATGTCACAATCATCTCGCTCGCGCAGTGATGATTCGACATGGCTTTCTTTCTGTGTTGTAACTTTTGCCCGGACGAAACCACTCTAAAATGCCCATGTAATAGTGGATAAAAATGGAAAACCATGAAACGTTCTACGCGAAATATGCGCATATATTCCATTTTACGAAACAAAAGGCGAAACAATAGCGCGCTCCGTTCATTGTTTAGTTTGCCGCCTACATCATGATAATGAGCATCGCCGTGCATTCATGGCAACCAATCAATTAAGCTCTTTCTAAGCGTCTATGAATAATAACGAGCGATATGACAGATCTACAAACTTTCTTGAACTGGAAGTAAATGTCCCGAGAACAATAGGCATTCTGCGCGATGTGTTAACTATTCGTTTAAGTTCAGACTATGAATGGAAAGCAGTCAAGATTGTGACGTATTTCTTGATTTTTACATTTAAAAAAACTGTAGGCATAAATATGCAAGTGTACTTTGCATAAATTATAAGCTGATGCCTATCTCTTTGTAACCTACGTCATAATTACTGTACATTAGTTGCAAGTTTGGCAACTTTTCATTTAAACAAGGAGACAATGTGCACCAAACCCTCTGCTCAACTTTGACAATCAAATTACTGTTTGGTCTCATTTTATAACAGCGACCAAGCCAGAATAACATCCTAATAAAGACGACGCTGACGGTCACAATCATCAAGGTGACTCTCTTCCGTGTTTTCAACACACCCTGTGTATATCCATTAGAATGGCTGTATTTTGCAAACATTTTCATGGAAAAGGTTTAAAATTTCTCCGAGCTTAGAGTAAATAAAATTGCGGACATTAAGGTGTGCCCCTGTGGTGTTAGGAGGATTCCTTTTGAACTTGGGAAGAAAATTCATGTTCATACAATGTTGTAGGCTAAATGTTCGCGCTTTTTGGCCGTAAACCACATGGGATATGTTGCCTATGTTGCTTAAAGTGGTACTGCGTTAAAGAAAATCACTTTTAGTTTTCTGCGGATTTCGAAACCATGTTAACCAAACACTCCCAAGAAAAATTTCAAGTGAAATTTTGAGGAGACTGTTTATAAACTGCAATTTCCGAGTTAATGGTCCGCCATGATTACACCAGAAAGGACACAATGACGTCATTTACTAACGAGCTTTAGAATGCAGGGTGTGAACACAGCTCGTTAATTATTCGAGTTTGAGAGTTTGTGGCTTATTTATTATGCAGCACGGGAGTTTGAGCTTTCAGACTAGAGTAATGTAGAGTAATGTGCATTACTTATTACATGCAGGATTGCTCCGTTTACTCATACCTGTTGTTGATATGTAAGTTCGTTGTCGACATTACGTTTGAACCACAACGCATAGACGACTTGGGAGTATAACGCAGCCATTAGTGTAAAGGAAATAACAACAAGGCCAGACCAGGTTATAAAGTAAGCTTTGGGCATCCAATCAGACCACGTATAAATGCAGGAATTGCGATCGAATTCCTTGCGAAATTCCGGGAAATTGAGAATCATTGAGAGGACCCAAGAACCTGGAATAATTATCTGAAAGGTAAATGCATGTAAATGACTTTTCCTGTGATCCTCATGGTAACTTCACAAGTTAGAATGATAGAGAAGCCAAAAAACAATCATAAATATTTTAGGGGGATTATTGTCATAAGACTCTAGCATAGGGACATACCTTTAGTTTGCGCATGGTTAGATTTCTGTGGTTACCATAGGGATAAATCACGGAATAATAGCGCTCCGTGGCGATGGAAACCAAAGTGATGACCGAGGAACTCGCTCCGATCCATGCAAATGTTCCGTCTGTCAAAAATGTACGTAAAATTCTTCCGGTCACCCCTTCTGATTGGGTGAAACCAAGGCTTACGATGTTCTTCGGCAAGTAGAATGCAGCGAAAATGATATCTGATGCTGCCAGGTTTATGAGTAGATAATTTATTGGCGTCCTGTGGGTTAAACGATCGAGCTTAGTATAATGAAGCAATATGTGAAACCCTTTCAGGAACTTTTATCTGAGAACAAACCATACGATTAATACAAGGAACAAGCAACCATTTGTCCAGCTGCCAAGGGTGAAACTCTAGTTTGGGCTTCAAAGCTTCTATTTTTGGCTGCCGCCCTTTTTATTCTTTACCATTACAAATAAGAACTCTAGAAACTAGAATTTTATTAAAGCAACAGTTGAACGAACAATTTATGTGTTGAACAATTTTTTATAGCCTTTTTAGATTTTAATGTCACAGGACACCATTGATAACAGCACTCCTGCACAGTAGGTTTACCCTGTTAAAGTATTTACCTTATTATTATAGAAGGAAATAACATGAAACAATGGTCAAGAAAACAGAAACATGGCTGAAATCGGTAAACATTGATCATGAGGCAAGGTAAGAAGGTCTACTGGCCAGTCAAAATGTTGCTTAGATTCCATGCCTCTGCTCCGTACCCGTTTACCGCAGGTAATCAATCTCAAAAACGTCATATCTAGAAAGCAGTAGCTTTGTTTGAGTCACTGTACCTCATATCTCGATTTTTCTTTACAACAGCGCAAACGAGAGAGTTTCCAATGATACTTGCAAGGGCCAAAATGGACGTTACTGTTGCTATGGCAACGTTAGCTAATTCCAACATGACTGAAGACTGTCAGTGTTATTCACGTGACCTAAGTACGAACATAAGACAATTCACAATATTAAGTGTGTGAAAGAAAATGGATATCATACATTTCTTATAAGCCTGGTACTACAGTGGAAGCTGTAGTTCTAGCTAGAGCATCGACCTGGATGGATCAACGTACTGTTATTGTTTCTGGCCCGGCATTTGTGAAAAATAATTGCTGTGGATGTCCTCGATCACAAAGAACATCTGGTTGGCAGAAAACAGTTTGCTTTTTTAATCTTGTACTTAACAGGATACAACTTCGATTCTGTTACCTAAGTCTGGCTAGCGACTCGGTAGCGGGAACACACCCTGTCGCACTATCGAACTATCTACTTTTCTCCTGTTATAGAGTAATGGACTCATGAGTCCATTCCTCGCTTATGGGTGATTAAATATAATAGAAAATTTGAAATCGTCAAAGGTGGTTCTTAATAAAACCAGAGGTTTCAAATAAGGTAACTTGACTGAGAAAATTTTGATATTTGAAAAAAAAAAAGAAAAAAAGTAATCGCTTAAGGAAAGTGGTCGCTTACGACGGGTAGTCGCACAGCAAGGTTTCACCGTATCATTTTTATTATCTATTTACGGGAAATAGTCCAGTACAGCGTATTTCAACAGCTCGTGTTGGCTTTAGGTAGCACTGATGTTTAAAGACCGTGACTGGCATGGCAAAAATGGCATGGGTTATAGCAAAAAATCGGTTACGTAACCTGATGCAATTGGGAAAGGAAAAATTTAATTCAAATTTTATGTAAACCATCACCTGCGGCTTAATTTTGTCGAACCTTTTACAATGTTCCAATATCCTTCGAGTGTTTGCATCAAACCATGTCAGCACAAAATGGACACTTTCATAATCCTTCAAAACGTTATGGCGTAATATCCCTTTTTAGATAAGGTAACATAAACACTATGCAACCTTACATTTCAAGTCCATTTTACCATCAAAATTAAGCTCAGTTAAAAACTCTAGAAAACACAGAAAGCGATGCCTTTGTTTTATGTAAATTTAAGTAGCAGGTAATCTGCTGTGCTTCGGCAAAAAGTGATCCCGCTGTTAATAGCAGTCGCTAACATTATTCAGTATTATAGATTTTGGCCTTTTTTTCATTCCTTTTTCCAAATGTTGCGATTCTTCTCATTTTTCAAGCGTTATAAAATGTTTTGCAGTGCTAGTACGTTTAATACACGTATTTTGGCAGCGCTCTAATTTAGACAAAGCATGTCTGCGTATGTACTTACTCTTAATTGTCTTATTGTCTTTGACAAGTGACCAGAAATGTCCAAATACAGCGTTTTGTTATTTTTGAAGCTTCAAATTTCCGCTGACGTTTCACCTGCAACTATTACGTGCTTTCAACGACTCTCGTGTTCTTTCGTCGCGTCCAATGCACTTTCTTCAACTCCCATGCACTTTCATCGACTTTTAGGTCTTAACATCCTCTCTCTTGTGCTTCCATAGAACCTTCTGCGCTGTCACAGACTCCCATACACTTCCACAGACTCTCGTGTGCTCTCACAGCCTGTCACCGGTTTTTTATTGTCTTTATTCTGCTCTCATCGACTCCGTTTTCGCTTGCTTGCCCTCGCAGTGATGACTATGCGTTCTGATCGACCCAAATGCACTCTCATTAAATCAAGAGCCATATGCTTGCATCCGCTCCCGTTAGGTGTCACTCACTTTCCTCAGTTTTCTCTCATCCACTCTTTTACGTTTTCAATACGATTGAGCCAGACCTTATCAATTTTCGTTAATTCTCTTTCTGTATCCCGATTGCAGTTCGCAGCAGAATAATTCTACTTATTTTTCCTCAATATAATCGAACTTTTAAGCCCTCCTAGCAAGCATAAAAAACAATGGAGCTTCTACCTAGTGAAACTGTTGGAAACAAACCTGAATCCGACAACAAATCATTATCAAGAATTTTGGAACCCTATCGTTTCTCACAACCTCCGATAACTTACAGGGGCTCGATAAATTCTTTTCACTGATCGGTTGATTCATCGTTTGGTGGAAACTATCAGAGCAAGCTCGCAACGATTTACAATAGATTTCAAGCGCGGTAAGTTGTAGACAGCTTCAAGTATCGGGCCTGTCATTTCACTCAGATATTTCCCATTTAATATGGAATGCCTGGCGTAAAGTTTCTTTATATAGTAAGGGATACAGTAACTTTTAAATGCGAGAAGGAAAAACGTGAGTCAAATTGCCTTGCTGGTAACATGAAGAAAGACGGATCCACTGCCGGTCTTGAATTCATTAAGCAGCATTAAAAACAATGAATAAAAATAAGGGAGATGTAACTACTTCCCCACATGCACAGGTGATGACATCAAATTATAAATAAATCTGTCTCGTACGCTGAGCTGTTGGCTATAGTCAGGTTATTACTTGATCTTACATTCAAGCTGAAAAAGTGCTAGCCAAGAGAAGAAATTTTTTTCTTTATTCAAGGTTGTATGATCAGTTTTCGTCTCCTTGCTGTAAATAATTTTTATTTCAATAATTCTTATTTCAGATCATTAATTGAAACCAATAAAGGATTTATTCAGACATTATAGCTTTGCTTCAAAATGCTGTAGATTTTCAAAATTTTGATAATCCCTGGCTCACTTTGTACAAATTGTAAAATGTTCATCACCTAATAGAATCAATCTTAGTCACTCTGTCGTTTAAAAGTTTGACATCCCTTTATATGGACACTGACAGAAACGATTTGAAGTTTCTTTCCAAACGAAAGCTACTAAATTTATAATTTTCCGCTTTTAATAATTGCAAGTAATAAGGATAATATGCAGACGTCTTCCCGATCAAGTTCTGTCAATTTTAAAGACTGTTGTGTTCAATTTTGCCTCTACAAAATTTAAATTATTTTGAGTCCCAGCCTATCGTAGCTAGCAATCTGACTAGCTACGATACCTACCTAGTCAGTTTTGCGTGAGCGAAAGGGCATCTGCGTTAAAATTAAACATCCTTTAACAAACATCCTGATCCTTTTGTTGTTTATGCCGATTTAGTGTTGGGAGAATTATTAAAAAAAAAAAAAAGAATCTGGTGGCTTCGCGTAGTTTAGCGATAACACTAAGGCAAGTAAAGTTTTCATTCAATAGTCAAAAAACTGTGGTTGAAAAGCTTTGATGGGGACTGGCACCTGTTTACTTATACGCTTTCCTTAGCTTCATGTACTGTATGTTTAATTATTATCCTATTCACTCGCTGTACCTATCGGTAGAAACGCCAACAAGCAAAACGGCTTGAAAGATGCTGATTTACCTTTAGAGAACTTGAACTCAGATATAAGCCGTGTACGCATTGATACATGCACAGTTCGTGTATTCCACCCAAGTTAAGATTTCCGTTACAAGTAAAGCAAAATTTCAAAGCAAACTTGAGTATGATAGTATGGTGACAACAAGTTGTTTATTCAGGTTTATTCCCAAATGTAAATTAAACTCCAGTTCTTAGTTCCTTCCCCAACGAATGAAACACGGTTTCAAACAGGAACTAAAAGCTGTTTTTTTTTTGGTTGGGAAATCTTTTGCTAGAAATGAAAACGTAAACATATTTGTAGTTATAATTTACAAGGAAATTTTCTAAGTAAGTAGTCATCCAGGACTTTTGCCAATAAAATGATGGAGCAGGTTTTTCGAAATCTAAGGGGCTATCAACATATTTTCAGGTTCCATGCTTAACGTCCACCAGTCGTTTAGGTCAAACCCCCTTCCCCTCCTCCTTGCCGTCCTCATGAAAGTTCGCTAACTGTATGTATTCTCGACTTGCCACAAGTCGCCTTCGTAAAACCTATGAGCAAGGGACAAAGTAACGGGAAAGAATGACAAAGTCACTAGAGAATAGTTAGTGAGTTAAGTTCTGATATAATCAACATTATTTGCAAGACTTTAAAACGTTGAAAAGACTTGTGATCAACTGAAACTTTGTCTTACCTGTTATTCTGAAATATTTGCGTACTCGCTTTTTCCTCTTCACGTTCTTGATTTTTGCCAAAAATGCCCCATACTAATGTCTAACCCCTAACCCTCCCCCGCTCCCCACTAAACGTCCATTGGACCTTAAGCAGCCCCTGATCTCAAAGAAAGCATGTTGATTTCGTGTGGCCTTAACCCTCGGGCGTACAGGAGGTGGAGGAGTGGGTGCCAACCCCCCATAAGGTTTTCCTTGGATTTTTCCGAGACGAACTATTATCTAGACCAGCCGTTTTCAGTATAGGTGTGCGCATATCCCTCAGACATATTTTGACACTAGTTTGGTAAGAATCGGTTGTTATGGTCATGAGATATGACGTCATAAGTAGCGGGTGGTTGAAAAAAGCGTGTTTTTTACCCTTTCCCCTTTTTAGGTGAAAAATGCAAAAAGCGCCAACAAAAAGCAGCAAAATGTTTAATTATGTCATATTCTACATGTCCCGCAACCCCCCCCCCCCCCCACCTCCTCTCCGCCCTTGTACCACGGTGGGGGTGTGACTTTGCTTGTACGTCCGAGGGTTAACATTTAAAATGAAATATTTTGTAACAAACTCTGGAAATAGGCGCTTCCGGTAAATTGCGTTTCAGACTGAGCCAATGAATGCAGAAGGAAATCACCATGTTATCAACTAATAAAACGATGGGATCATTTTAAGCGTTGTGCACTGATTTTGATAAAAAAAATTATAAATCAATTTTACGTATTAAATGTAAACAACACCTTGTCACTCATGCATTTCGAATCAGTTGCTGTACAGTGTTGAATTCTGTTTGCCACCGAATGAATATATTGAAAATAGGTTCCCATAATAGGAAAAATTGGCAAGCGACTCTACGTTGCTCTTTCACGAAACATGTAAATTAAACTAGCCTGTTGGTTGTATTTAACGCAACGTATAAACATCTACTGAGCAATTTTTGCGCTTGGCTGAATACCCAACCATATGAAGTCCCATCTGTTTACAAGATTGCTCCATTTATCTGATCACATCCATTACCGATCAATGAAACTTTGCTTGCTTTTGTAGGGAATTTTTTCTTAAATACATTTTCATTGGCAAGTTTGAAGAGTTTTATGAAATATTGTATGCGTGAGAACACTGTGAACGCAACTTGTGACATTCTTATGACAACAACAAGTAGTTTGCCTTCTTATTGGCCACGCCTGCAGCAATAGTGAGACTACAGAAGCTTCTCAGGATAGGCCTTGCAGCTACACTGTACACAAGTTCTGTATTTTCAAACAGTTTCCTTTTTGGTCTAATTGAAAAAATTAATTATGGATCAGCAAACTTAGTTCTCATGTGTTAATAAAATCTGCTTTGTTTTCTTTGTAGGTTTTTATTTCATCAACCTCAAGCCTGCAAATAGCAAAAACGTGAAAAGTGGCAGGGAAAGTCGTGGAATGACAAAATTTTAAGCAAGAGCTGCTTCGACTGGATAAAGGAGTGGAAAACGTGTCCTTCGAGTACCATCGCAGGGATACATGAGTTTTACCAGCAACTTCTTCCAACGAAGCTATACCATCACAATAAGACTGGAACCAACCTCAGATCAGACGTGCTTTGTGTGGCATTGGCCCTGAGAGCGTCCCCCAGGGTAGGGTGTAGTACGCTGGCTAAGACAAAGTACATTGCCAAACACAATGCAGCTTTGAAGGTACTATTTTTCGAGTTGTTCAAAGATCTCAATTTAAAAATTACCACCATGGTACTCGCCAGTGCAGCTGAAGCCCATGTACGAGAACGAACAAGCCAAGGCCTTCTAGGATGTAGCGGTCTACGCTGAGAATACGAAAGATAAAGAGCAAATAAAATTTATGTGAGAGTAATTGACAAACAGAGGGAAAGTGTATTAGCTGTTAAGATGAGCTCCCCTTGGATGAACAATAGGACGGCGAAAGACAAAGAGAAAACTACCAGGTACGCTGCTCTGCGATGGGAGCTTATAAGCAACACTATCCCAGACATGAGGTGAAACAATACAACATCATCATTGATGTTCTGGGTGGATGGTCTGAAGACCTTGAGGCGAAGATGAAGGAGTTAGTAGGAGAACAAACTAAGCAGGTACTAAAGCGTATGCAGAAAGTTGTTTTGTCGCACAACTTAAATATTGCTCCCTCTTTTAAGATTTGTTGTAACACGGAATGGACTTATTAAATTTCTATGTGGTTCAGAGAACTAATTTAAACATTTTAAAGAGCAAAAGATATCTTTTAAAGTTTAGCGTGACAACTTGTAAAAGGAACTATTTCAAGTGCTTTATTAGATGATAGGCACAATTAATTTTGATCATTTAATTGATTTCAACATACAACTCGTTATATTAGTCCTCTACTTGTTTCTACTAACTATGGTTCGTTCACGTAGAATCGAGTCAGTCGCGTGGTAGCTGAATTTTCCCACGCGCTCGCGTTTTCCTCTCGCTCGACTATCTTTAAGCCGAAGGAGGGACTTCTCGCACGGCCTTCTTCACGTAACGTGGTATATTTCTCACAAGGACTGAATTTGCAACTCGAGCCAACACGGCTTATAAGCATGAACTAAATTTCTATGCTGATAAAAGTTTGTGTGACTTGGGGTAACAAGCGTCATTTTAAATGTCATTTTGGGAAAAAAAAAGTCTATTGCAAAACGGGGGATAATCAAAGTCACTCAGGAATTTTTCTCTGACGCATCACTTTGTAGCAGTTGGTTCTCCTGTGTCAGACGGCTGAGTCGTGTTGTTTGCCATCTCGATATCCTGTGGTTCCCTTGTAGCATGAACCAGCGGTGAAACTGAACTTGACCTGCAGCGTATCATTTTCTTGATTTTCTCCCTGAATCGTTGGTTTATCAGTGCATATGCAAACGGGTTAACAGCGGAATTGAACATGATCATGGTGTGAGTGACGGAAAATACAACAGGGCTGAGGCCGTTGGCTACAACGTGGAGTATTAAGTCTGGAGGCCAACAAACTCCAAAGATGGCACTGACGATCACAGCCATCAATGTGACTCTCTTCCGCAGCTGTAACGCACCCTGTGTTCAGAGAGGTGAATGGAGTCATCATTAACCGTGCTAAGAAACCGGACAAGCGAGTTGAGTAAAAGACAAAACCTGTAACATTGATTTAAGTAACAATACAATAAAACAATAAGTTCTAAGCATTTTAAAAATTTCAACGAAGTAGAAAAGACATTTTTAAAAGCACTCGTAAAATTTTCTGTACGAAAATGAGGTAAAGTGAGTGAGGAAGAAAGTCACAAGTCCCGCACATGCGTGCTCTGGGTAACTACTTACCCAGAGCACGTATGTGGGGGACTTGTGACTTTTTGTCTCTTTAGCCACATCCCACAAGTGTCTCTCTTTGTCATGAGTGAGGTAGAGTTTGATTATGCCTGCTGTTACGTTGTTGTTGTTGTTGTTTTTTTTTTGGTATGTTTTGTTGACTTCGTCGATAAGTCGTTTAAAAGGTGGAGGTAGTTGTTGGCATCATTTAGGAGCTCAATAACCAAAGACTATTAAAAATGCCGTCAACTAACGATACCCATTCAATTTGACGACTTCTTCGCAGCTTGCAGTGACACAAATGCCAGACGCTGTCACCAACAACAGCCCCTTTCATGACTACACTCAACAGGACGATCAAACTACCTACTTCCGACTACCTACTAGACAACCTACTTTTGACCTATGAATCCTCTGTTCAAACCATTTACGAAATAGAATACATTGTTCATGTATCATTAAAAATTGCGTTAGTGAGAAGAAATCAAGTAACTAGAATCATTAAAAAAAAAGGCAGGCAACTTAGTGACAAAACAGTAAACATACAAGTTAGCAAGTAAGCAAAGCAAGCACTCCAGGGAGATTAAGTAAATAAGTACGTTGGTCATCATGTATTCCATGACACCAATCACTAGTTCTGCTGCCTGAAAAGAGTACGGTGACTATGATATGTCTCTGTGCTGAAAAGCCACCGGAAACAATACCGATAACACCCGTCCTATTGTGTTTTGAAATTCATCTGAATTTCTCATACATCTTTACATATTTCTATCTTGTAGACTGGTGTCGTTTGAAACAAACCAAACTATACCATTTTGCTGCTGCATACTACATACTTTACACAACATACATGACGCGACGAAAAGTGAGAATTTCTTAGTTAAGTCATACCTGTTGTTGATAAGTGAGTTCATTAATGTCATTACGCTTGAACCACAAAGTGTACACGACTCTGGAGTATGAGCCAATCATCAGCGTGAATGAAATAAGCACGAAGGAAAGCCATGTGCATAAGTACGCTTTGGCCGCCCAATCTGGCCGCACTTTGATGCAGAATTTGCGATCGATTTCCTTGTTAAATTCCTTGTAAATGAATTGTGGGAAATTGAGAATAAACGAGAAGATCCAAGAACCAAGAATCGTCACCTAAAAAAGTGAAACGTGTTTATCTTTTTCAAACGCACATTCCATTCTTAGGGGCCTATTACATGAGGCGGGCTGGGCCGGTTTGGTTTGGCGGGCTGGCTCGGTTTGCCGGGATCTCGGCACGTCTGTTGAACGTACTAAAATCAACTTCGCGATTACATGGAAAAATCTCAGCCCGGGTACTTGGGCTCCCACCACCACGATGTTGGGATCCCAGCTAGAAGGGATGAAAATGTACCAAGTAATCGGGATTGCCGGGCCAACGCTTTCTCGTCGCTAAATTTCGTTTCAGAACAAAATGGCTCACCAGAAGATCGATCCTTCTCTTTCTATATAACGCATAAAAGTTTATCAGACCATAAAGCCACATAAAACTGAAAATTATACACCAAAACAATGGATAAGCGAAATAAAAACACTCGTTTTATTCTCTTTGATATAGCTATCTCTTCACACGACAGCTTCTAAATTTAGCCACAGGCGGGCTGGCTAGGGTCATTTAATACCAGGCTGAGCAGTCATCTCTGCTTACCGAGCCATCCCTGCTAACCGAGCCAGCCCGGCTCGTGTAAACGGGGCATGTACTCTGGGCGTGTTACCAAGTAGCAGCTATTGTCCTGACCCTAGCCCCGAAAACAATAGAGCTGCGTGATACCAAGGTCCAATGAAATTAGAGGTTGTTAAGAGCTGCGGGGCTACTCTTCAATTTGCTTACTTCTTGATAGCACACTGACGTACCTTCAGTTTGCGCATGGTGAATTTGCCTTTGTTCCCAAGAGGATATATCACGGCATAGTAACGCTCCACGGCGATGGCAACCAGAGTGACGACCGAGGCACTCGTTCCTATCCAGGCCAAGTTTCTGCCTGTCAGCAGTGTGCACAAAATCTTTCCAGTTACTCCCTCAGGGTGGCTGGTAGTGTGACTCATAATCAACACGGGTACAAGGAATGTCGCGTACATAAGGTCCGCAACTGCCAAGTTCACAATCAGATAATTTATTGGAATCCTACGAACAAATTTTCAGCCTGATTCAATGTGCAAATGTAGGCAAATGTAAATACTATTAGTTGGACGCTCATGCAGCTTTATTTACTAAGCAGAAATAGCACTCGAAAAACATGCCACAGTGACATTGACCAATTCTCACATAGAAACGGACTATTAGTGTCAATAAGAACTTCAGACACTTAAATACAATGGAAAATGAAATATGCACAGCAACGGATTTTTCTTTCCTTGTTTTTCGTAAGGGTTTTGCTTTCCCTTTTATTTAATAATTTCGTCTAAAATCAGAGACCCATTCTTCGTTATGATTGAAAAAAAGATAACACGAAGTGAAATGAGATAAGATGAGATGAGAAGCTAAGATGGAAATAATAAGGTGAGATGAGACGAGAGGAGAAGAGACGAGACAAGGAGAGAAGAGATTACATTAAATAAGATGAGACAAGATGAGACGACATGAGATCAAATAGTATGAGATAAGATCAAATCAGTTCAGACCAATCAGCCGTAGTTGGAGCCCAATATACCTCTCTTGTGCGATACATAAACTTACTCCAACCCTCCTAACCTCATAAGCACATGTAATAATTGCACTATATTGGACACGGTGTCCATGTATATACCTCATATCTCTATTCCTCTTAATGACAGCACAAACTAGAGTGTTTCCAACGATGCTTACAATAACAAGCATGAACGTAACTGTTTCTATAGCAACGTCAGCTGATTCGGCCATAACTGAATCGTGTCAGGCTCAGGTACGTAACCTAAATGAAAACAATTAAAACAAATAAACAAATTGAAAGGAAATCAATTGTTTTTGGTTTTCGATCGACTGAAAGTTGATCCAACCTGTAATTGCTTATATTTTTCCCTTTACGTACTAGCTATTAAAAGCCAAGAAACGAAACCTTTGACTTTCATTACCAAAACCCACATACCCATACACACAAACCCATGCAAATAGCCATACAGCCATTTCATTACTTTATAAAGCTAGGGGATAGGAAGGCACTACAGTAGTCATAAATCCATTTTGTATTGGAGATATCACTGGTTAAAGATTTCTACTTGTAGTCAGGCAAGGAGTTCGACTTCTCTAGTCACCAGCCAATACGCTCTCATCGACTCGCCGATGTCTTTGAAAGACTCAACTCTGATGTCAATCTCGTGCGCTCTCTTTTCTGATCTGCATTTTTCCCACAGTTTTCCTAAGTTTGCGTACATTATATTTGTAATTTTTCTATCTCGGGGAAGGATCGAGTAGGTGTGGAGTACACTGGTCTAAAAGTGACGGTGATGTTTGAAGGAGTTTTTGATAAAACGTGCGAATTGGGTGTTTGATTCGTCGACATGTGTTCTCCTCTCTCTGATTCACACTGCACGAAAAAACGGATTTACAATGATAGCAAAATCGCAGCAAATATGAAGTAAATACCATAAATGATTAAATTTGATCATATTTGGTCAAATTCAAATGTGATGTTTGCACCACATTTGCATGAAAAGCAAATATGGTAAATACCGCGTTTACTCGATATTTATGCAACGTAGCAAATGTGAACAGGAAATACACATTTGAGACGGATTTACTCCTACAGTAATTATGAAGTGAAGTTAATTATAACATAGCTCGCGCGCTTGTCCTATCGAATTCCTATTGAACGATCATGGTGTATATCTCTATACACGCACGGCCGTGCGTATATAACATGACGTGTACAGTTGCATTTTGCTGCAAAGTTCCCGACGAGTTTTGCCACGAGTTCCTCTTCAGTACTAAACTTTCCAACAGTCAATGGAAGAAATTAGCGAAGAACTTCCAAATTTTTCTCTTGGCGTTGACCTTTTAGCCAGTAAGCAGCCAACAACAAGCAAGAGCAAGACCAACGAAAACGAAGCAGCGCGTTTTCCAAATTTATCCGAACATGAGCTGCAGCATATTTTAGTGGAAAGACACTCAAAAGCAACTAAAAAAGCCACAAATTGGTCGGTGGCAACTTTCAAAGGTAAACATTTCTGTTGTTATTGTTGTTGTATTTTTGTTGTTGTTGTTTTTGTACTTGTTGTTGTTTTACATTTGTTCAATCCGCCAAAAAGCCGGGTTAATTACAGATCCAACAAAACAACCGGAGACGCGAAAAGTTTCGGTGCAATTTACGCTTACAAAGACATCTCAAAATACAGCTACCCGTATTGGAACAATGTTAAAAACATTTCAGTCACGCATTGCCTATAAACTAAATAGTACAATAATTTCTTTTTGAATTTAGCTTGGTGCAGTGAGAAAAAAATACAGACCCCGCTAGAACAAATGTCACTTGGTCAACTGGATACAAACCTTCGTAGATTTTACGCAGAGGCCAGAAGTAAATCTGGAGATGTCTACAGTAAATCTACACTCCTTGGTTTTCGTCACGGCATTGAAAGATACCTGAATGCACCGCCACTTAACAAAAGCTTGAAGCTCTCTTCCGACCCAAGGTTTAAAAGGTCAAACGAAATGCTGAATGCGACAGTCGTTAGCTTGAAGCGCCAGGGAAAAGAAAACGTAAAACACAAACCGGCGATTGAAAACGAAGATTTGGTGCGGCTGAAGTCCTCACAAGTTCTTTCACTGAGCAACCCGCTTGCTCTTCTCCGTAATGTATGGTTCCATGTGGTCCTCTTCTTTTGTAGAAGAGGTCGAGAGGGACAGAGGAACCTGAAAACGACCAGCTTCAAGTTTGAAGCAGACGCAACTGGTCGAAACTACGTGACGATGGCGCATGATGAGGCTACGAAGAACCATCCTGGTGGAGTCGCTGACGTTTCCAGCACCGAAAAGTACGCCAGAATGTACGAAACAGAAGATGTGAACGACGGGTACAAGGCCTTGAATTTATATTTATCCAAGTTAAACCCAAAGTGTGAGTCGTTTTTCCAATATCCACGAAAGAACTGGAGTTTTGAAGACAACGTATGGTATGAAGCACGTCCAGTCGGAGTAAACTCGCTCGACTCCATGATGAAAAATATCAGCGAGGCAGCATCATTATCACAGCAGTACACCAACCATAGCGTCAGAGCGACGGCCATAACTTTGTGGTCTAATGCTGGAATCCCTAATAGACACATTATGGCGATCTCCGGTCACAGAAGTGAACAAAGCCTTGCACATTACAACACGCGCCCATCCACGTCCCAGCTTCGCAATTGCAGTGAAGTTCTGTCACAAAGCCTTGTCACTAGCACACCTGAGTCTTCTTCTACCGGTGTTACTGTCCGTCAAAATAACAGTGTGGTGGTCGCTCAGGAGAAAACTGCAAGTTTCCTGGAGTCCGTCTTCAGCAACTGCACCGTGCACGGCAATATTAACATCATTTTGAAAAATCAAAACCCTTCTTCGGGTTTTTGACATTTACCTACGAGCTAAGATTTCTACTAAAACTTGAGTATTTTGACTTTGTTTGTCTACATTTTCCTGTATTAATTCAAAGAAGCGAATTTTTCCATTGACAATTTGTTCAAAGAAGCGAATTTTTCATTGAAAATTTGAGATAAACCAGATGAAACGTTCTCGCTCAAACGGACCATTGTGGCATGTTTTTAACCAGCCAATAGGATCCTTTGTTTTTCTTCACCGTGCGTTGTGAGAATGTTGTAGTTGATCACAAATAAAACCTGTTTTTGTGCACAAGTTGTTGCCGCTATGTTATAAAAGAATTGGTTCATGCTTTTAGCTGTGCGTATATCGAGGTATGGATGCACTTGGGAAGTTTGGAGAGCACTCAAGAAGCTAGAGTTGCTCTCGGCTGCGCCTCGAGCAACTCTTACGCTTCTCTCGTGCTCTCCAAACTTCCCGCGTGCATCCATACCTCGATATACGCACGCTAAGCCTGAACCAATTCTTAAATATTTGCTGCCCCAAAAGATGGATTTGCATGGGTGGCAAATATGAACCAAATACCATGTTTGCTGTATTTTGATACTATTTGCACATCAGTCAAATTTTGTGTTCGGAGCACATTTGTAAGCAAAGCAAAGTTGGTAAATACCGCGTTTACTTGATAGTTACCTGGACAGCAAATATGAAGCAAATGCCATGTTTGCTTTACTTTGGTCATATCTGCACGTAAATCAAATGACGTCTTTGCACCACATTTACAAACAAAGCAAAGATGGTAAATACCGCGTTTACTCGATAGTTACCTGGACAGCAAATATGAAGCAAATACCATGTTTGCTTTACTTTGGCCATATCTGCACATAAATCAAATGACGTGTTTGCACCACATTTATAAACAAAGCAAAGATGGTAAATACCGCTTTTACTCGATGTTTACATGGATAGCAAATATGAAGGAAATGCCATGTTAATTTTTTCTTTGGTCATATTTGCACATGAATCAAATATCGTGTTTGGGCCACATTTACCAGTGAAGCAAAGAAGGTGAATACAGGTCTTTGCTCCATATTTACATACCGTAGCAAACGTGATAAATTTGTACACATTTAAGACAAATTCACTCCAAAAGTAATTACGAAGCACGGTCAAATACAGTGTATATACTGCACGAAAAGATGGTTTTACCTGAATAGGAAATATGACAAAAATGCCAGGTTTGCTTTCCGTTGGTCACATTTGCTTGCTCTTTTAGGCAAAACTTAACAATAACCTCGACAACAACTGTACTCTAAAGCATGTTCAGCAAAATGCCAATATTTATTCTTATTTCAGGGAGTGTTAGTCTTTTTAAAAGCAACAGTTAATTTAGCTGACCGTAGAGATAATTTTAAGGGCTAAATACATGTATTATCACCAAAGTTTTTGCATATCAACTAATGCGCCCAAGTTCCCTATTTCAAGTACAGTTCTACTTGCAATTATTAATTCAAATGTACAATATCAAATCAATTTTTGTGGTCACAAAACTAACAGCACACTCTAACACAAAACTATCAGTTTCTTGAATTGTAATCAGTGGTGACCAACAAATTCTTATTTTTTCATTACTAGGTAAAAGTGTCATAACTAATCAATTTCTCTTTTGTAAAAACTGCCACCTAAGTGTAAGAATACTAAAATTGCACAACTAATGACACTTTCGTCAACAGAGTAAGGGTGGGAAAAGCAGAGTCATATGTTTCACTGGAAAGCTTTGCAAGGGCTAAACTGCATAGTTGTTTGAAAGCCGGTTACAGCTAACAGAGGAGTAAAAGTTTTAACAAATGATTCTTTATCTCTTTTTTTGAGACCGTTTCCACTGCTTATTTTTAGTTGTAGTTTGAACAAAAAGAATTAACAGGTATCCACATCATAAGCTACAAACTTGAATTCAAAACTGATACTAACCCTGGGTTAGCTTAATCCCGTTTTAAGCAACTGTGCCCTGATCTACTTTCTGAATGTCTTACAGGTAAGAGATTCTTCAACAGAATGCACTTTTCACTGCTTACAACTAAGTGCACCAGCAGCAATTAATTATGAATCAGTCATTTCCAGCAGTGCCCATTCCCCCCTTCACCAGGTCAACCCCTGTGCGTTAGGATTTTTAAAGAACAACCTGGCAAATGCCCCCAGGTAAGGTAAAAAGAAAACATGTATGTTAATTTCTTAGTTTTTGGGCTTACCTTCATTCTAGTAATCAAAGCTAAATTGAACTTGCCCAAAGAGGTTATCACTAAAAGGAAGTTACAGTACTGTGACATGAAAATCATGGGATGGCAAATGCCCTGGGGTAGACTAATGCCTGGCCCCGTGAGGGACAATAGGAAAAATGCCCCACTCATGTCTGTGAGTGGGGGGGGGGGGAATGGGCACTGCTGGAACTGACTGATGCATTACATGTATATATAATGACATTAAACTTCAGTGGAAGAGCTTATTATCAGGCTAGTGTAGTAATGTAGTGAAAAAACAGTGTCTCCAATAAGCACTCTGTGCTAAATTCCACTTACATGCTTGAATGATGTTATGACAAGAACTGTATAGTAGGCAGCTGAGCAGTTAGTTTTTCGTATGAACACTGATCCCAATGACCTGTTAACTGAATGAGAAGGCTGGGTGGGAAACATTTGATGGAAGGCCTTGGGGTTGACAACTGGGAAGCAAAGGTTTGTGCACCAAGATCAAGAGCCGTATATTTTCCCATCCAGCCTGACCTCAGTCAATTAGTAACCATAATTTTATGTTTGATTTGATTGAAAATTATGAAAACATCTTAGTGAATACTCAAATGAAAATGAATAATTTTTGAATGTTCAGTTCCCTCTATAAACATGCCATTGGTGCATCATGGTAGTTGTATGCAGCAAAACAAGTCCAAAATGAGCTTACCCAGAAGTCTTATTCAGTACATGAAATGAAATAGAGTAGTTTGCTTTATGATTAAAAATCATTCAAATCTTTGGGTCTTGCAACCTACACACCCTTAGAACCACAGGAAATGACCAAACATGCCACTTTAAATACAACAACCACGATACCTTCAAATTGTGATCAAAGAGGGAACTGGGCACAGCACATGTACACATGCTAAATGAACCAAAAGAAATGTGTGGGCCCAAATCCAGCCCACACATGCTAGCTTGTTAGGTTGCTTTCTATGGAATTGCATTAAAGTTTTGTTGTTCAGCAGTTTTTCTTTGAAAATGTAAAGGGTTTAGTGTCTCCAGGAACAGTGCAAGCATAAGGATTGCGTTCTTTTTTTGGATTGGCATAGTCTGTTTCATTAACAATTGTAGGACATTTGCAACTACAACTACCACAATCAAATTAGTTTTTCCTTTCTTATTAAAATGGTGTAATCCCAGTGAAGTTTAATGACAATGGACCTAATTTGGGTGTATGAACAATGAGTGAGTCAGTGAGGCATGTTTGTTAGTGAGCCAAAAGTGCAAGATGCAAGGCACATAGTCACATGCAAGGCACAGTATAATATTAATATTAATCCTACTGTAGTCTTCTTTCCCTATCTTCGATTACTCAGACCAGTGAGGCAGCAATTTCCTTTGATTATGAAGGTCATTTCTCTTTAATTTATCTGTCTTTATCCTGGAATTGTTTTGTTTTGTTTTTGTCATGGCAACAGTCATGATAAAAATGTAGCTTTGATTCACATAAAACAACGAGCGCAGTAGGCTTTTTGTCAGCATGTTGCATACAACAAACTTGTACTGTCTAAATAGGTGGATTTGCAGTGGTGCAACAGATGTAAGAGTAAGTCAAAACATCTAAATCAAGCACGACATACAATGTTCTTACATGTACATGTACACTGCTGAACTCAGCAACTGTTATATGACAGTTTGCTTAGGCTTCCATAAAGTGTTTGACCGCTGTTGACTTGCTGACTCAATTTCTCAATTTTCTTCAGCATTGCATGCAGGAAACACTCCATTTCTACAGCTGTACCCTCAGCCTTTTTCTTCAGAATTGTGGACTTAGATGTTTGTGTTGCTCGTGCGACTGGCTGGCATGGTGGTAACCCTTAATCAGAAAAGAAAAACTGAAGGATTCTGGTAGTTGTAGTCAAATGTGTCCCATTCTGAGCTGTGCTAGTGCATAGTACTTACACTTGTAAGATAACAATTTGGATCTTAAAATCATCATTGGTGTCTGCCTTGGAGACCTAATGTTCAGCAGATAATCCCTGCTTTCCATGCACTTGTTCTTCTTGTCCGTCTTGACTAATTTGTTGCCCAATGCTGCTGTCTTTTTTTTTTCTGTGAAGACACAACACAGTCAAACTAAACCATGATAACTAAAAGATACATGTCATACTATTGCATTTTAAGGCTGCGATTTGTCGGCCACGATAAATCGGGAAGCAAATTGGTTTATGTACAGTGCAAGCACTGCACATGCATTTTTTTTATAGTAAAAGTTTTTTTATAAAACGTTTTGGAAAACAAAATGGTAGGTGCTAGATAGTTAGTTTGTTTTCAGCTAAAATACTGCAGATATAATTTGTTTTGCACCAATTCTTTTGTAGGTTGCGTTTTCATTCTTAAAATCAGGCCCGACACGTGAAAATCTGTGAAGCAGTCATGGTTTTTTCTGAATCGGCCGGCTTGTCGGATTGGAGTCGCGCCCCCATCGGATTGCCATTCACAGGCGCTGATTCACTCCCTGATTTGTCGTGGCCGACAAATCGGCCTGACAAGTCGCAGCATGTAAATTAGCCTTTAGTTGCACACAAATATTTACTTTGCTCTGCAGTGGAGGCCGGTACTGTGGGAAAAACTAAAGTAGACACATTTTTAAAAGAGCAATTTTGAAAGTCACAAAACAACAATCAAGAATAAACAATATCAATGAATGATTTCAAATGATTTTAGCAATCAGTGAGAATCAATGAAGAAAAAGGTTTGTGACTTTTATTAATTCAGATTGCTGATAGCAATGAAGAATGCTTGTTATTAATTGCCATAGATCCCAGAAGTTCCGACTTTTAACAAAAACACACAAATCAAAAACAAGGTCACTTCTTAGGGCTATCTTCCTTCCAAAATAAACATCAAAACATAGAGACAAAATAATTTCAATAGACAAAATTAAACAGTAGATTGAGGCAAAGACTATTATGCACCTGTCATTTAAAAACCCCGAACCCCCCCCCCCCCACCCCTCGGGCATGACCAGGGCATTCACTTTTTATGTAAATGAAGCCAGTGAATTCCCCGGGTCCCCAGGGGAAAGTGAATGGTGAACTCCCCACCCCCATACATGTATGTCCAACAAACAGGGTACTCCCTTTTAAATGTCAACTCGTAACAAGGGATGACAAATACATGTATGATGATAGCCGTGAAATGAAAACATTGTGTGGCAACACTTGAAACCCCTCCATGGACAAGAAAAGACAACTATTTCAACATAATCTTTCTATTTTACATCTTGATGTCAGAAAATGCAAGATCACAACAAATTACAACTCATGTTTTAGCAATAGTCTTCTAAAGTTAGAATAACTCAAGCTTAACAAATGCATTTCTTGTCAAAATGAAAGTAGGTCATAAAGAAGCAATCCCCAGTTAAACACTAATCGAAACAACACAAAACAACGCGTAATATTAACATTGATAATAGCTTAACTTGTTCATCGATAGGTCAAGTCAGTGAGTTTAAATGCATAATATTTTAATATCTATACAGTATCATTGAAAATATGCCCACCTTTCCTTACTAGACTTAAGAAATCTTCGGCTACAAGTGCCTTTTTTAAACCGGAAAGGCAGAAAGACGTTTCACAGAGCATTTTAATTTGCAGCTTTGTATCGCTTCGCTTTGCGAATGTATGATAATGTGATAATGTATGCAAAATTACTATGTGGCATGAAAATGAAAACCGCTGACCATGGAGTAACTGCCCCGCTTATTCCCCGGCCAGGGAGGCTAAGGCCGTGATTTCTTGTGTGTTCCCTGTCTACCGGGGGACGAAAATGGAGTGAATATGAAGTGAAAGCCCCCTCATTACCCCGGCCATGCCTGAGGGGGGGGGGGGGGGACCGGGGGTTTCAAATGACTTGTGCATTAGTCCCAAGACCTCTGGCCCCACTTGAAGAAGGCAAGCTGTGCAACTGAAGTCACTAAAGATGGCTTTTTAAGTGATTGTTCTATAAGTTTGACTGCCTGAAAACCAATTACTAGGAATCAGAAAATGATAATTAATTGATAATTTATCAATAATTATTATTTCTGATATCAATTTCTATTGAGTGACTATAGTTACCGGTATATTGATCATGTGCCTGGCAACAGCAACTGAGGAATATTATTTTTGTAATATTCAGTCTGAATGAAAAGCTTAACAACACTAAAACGCGACTTTTCTTTTAAAGTAATAATCTCTGTTAGCCTGCCAGTCGAAGGGGTTTCATGCAAATGCTGTATAAAAACATTACATGTACGTAGGCCATACGCTCATTCACACATCCTGTAGTTGCAGCAAAACAACACTTGTTTAAAACGTAAATAGGGAGCTGCACAATTTGTTGAGTATTCATGACTTGCTCTGGTTTTCAGAGAAACCAGTTGAGGTTAGGGGAAATCATTGAACACAATGATTTACACTAACCTTGAAAGTCCAGGTCGGTTGTTCGGTTCCATCGTTCCAGTGTCAACCATGGAATCGCCAGAACATTGTGAAACAGTTTCTTAGAGACCCGTCGGCTTCTGGTCGTTCATTGTGACCTCTGTGAACCGCTTTTACGACGTGAACCTCGCTATTTTCTACCATTTTGTTACGAAATGAAACGAAGTCCTTCTGTTTCAGGCTTGAAATAAACGCCTACCAGCTAGGGCTGCGCGCGCATAGCATAATTTTTATAACGGCTTTCACAGAATAAATTAACTTGAAAAGAGAGAGGAGGGGAGGGGAGGGACGATAAGCACAAACTCAATTTTCTTAGAAATTTTAAATGTCATCCCTATCAAAAAGTAGCAATCTGAACAAAGTTACCCATCCTTTTCTCGAGAAGAGAGAATCAAGGTTAAACCTAACAAATTCATACCACCTATTCCTTCGATCTTCCCAGGGGGACTCCGGAAACTTCACACTCCTTTGACACTGAAACTGTCCAAAAGTATCGCGGGCGAAGATCGCGCGGGACTTGACGAATTTTGGCGCGGATGTTGTTAAAGCAATGGCTATGGCTACATGTTATATTTTATAGTTTTGTACGTTTCTTGTTCCTGGTAAAATGAAAACGGTGCTGTTTCTAACTTTCGGATGTATCAGGTTCACCCAGCGCACGAAAATAGCCTTTCCACTGTGCAGTTTTAGCAAAATGGAAGCTACATACGGGTAGCCGACGTTTCGACTTGGATCATCAGCCCCGGTCATGAGCAAAAATGTCCACGTCTCATCCGAACAAAAAAGGAATTCATCAGTCCATGATGAAATGCATCGCTGTTGAAACTGGTAAGTTAACAAACTACTTTATTTTGTATTTGACTATTGGTCCTACTAATAACATCTTGGGCTTTCCAAAGGGCCTAATATAAGGGGCCGACCATTTAACTCTTGAAGGGGGGGGGGGGGGGGGGGGTGGATGATTTCTGGTCAGCAAGCTTTTTTTTTCTAGCAACCTGGTGGGCAGGATATTTTTTTTCCTTCTAAATGCCCTGCAGAATATTTTTTTTCCTCTTCATTTCTCTGCAGGATTTTTTTTCCTCAAAAAAGTGTCATGTGTTTACATTTATAGGATGTATTTACATTTACATTGTGGTTATTGTTGTAATAGTTCAATATGGAGCTGCAAAGCCTTAAAATGTTGTAAGCTATACAAAATCATGCTATACAAAAACATGCTTTTTGGGGGGGGGATTTATTCTTTTTAGTAGTGTTCAATTTGGGCATTTTGGACGCATAGATTGAAGAGGAATTTTTTATTATAAAATCAGCTATTTCAAGACCTTATTCGGAGATTTTAAGCAATCATGTCTGTGATTTTTAATCGGAGAATTCGAAAGAATTCTTGGTAGAACACTTTTTTTCGTATTGATAAGCAATAAAAACAAACAGCACTTGAAGAACACTACAAGCAAATATGCAAGTCGATAGGCTAACCGGAATGTTGTTTTGGCTAAACCAGAGTGTGATTTAGGCTAACTGGAGTGGCTCGCTGGCTCGCAGATTGTCGGACCCTATAAAGCTAAGAATGCATTGCACATTCTGAAGCATAACCAACTCCAGAGTTTAAAGGGAGCAAGGGAAGAATGGTTGCAGTTTTGCTGGGATTTTGTAAAGTCCCCCTGGAATGATGAAATAGCTTTGCAACATTTTTTTTTTCTTGCTTGCAGCAGTGCAAGAATTTTTTTTCTATTTCATTTGCGCTGCATGCAATTTTTTTCTTCTGACAAGGGCTTGCAGGAAACTTTTTTTCGAAATCATCCACACCCTCCCTCAAGAGTTAAATGGTCGGCCCCTAAGGGAACGCTATTGGGAGCAATTTCAGAATACCCGGCCACTTCATTTAGGCTTACATGTTGTGTAAGAAGCCGCAACATTTGAATGCAAATTTGAGCACTACAAATTTTTCTAGGAATATTGCCAGTCTTATCTCATGATCAAATTGCACAAGAAGTCATGTGACTGCCTTTTATAGATATATTCTACTGTGAATGTTACAGGTTTCAGTACAGTCAAAGCTCTCATCAGCGACCACCTCTGGAATTCCGAAAAGTGGTCGCAGCTAGAGCTGGCCGCTCATGAGAAGGAGCTCTTATTTAAGGGACCACGAGGTACAATGTACAACAGAAGAGGGTGGTCGCTTATGACAGCTTTTAGCATAAAGCCTGGCATATGTTGATGGTCACCAATAGTACTGTAGCAAAAAATATTAAAAATTTTTATACAAGATTATCGCGCATGTACAAGTCAATGAACCATTAGTGCTTATGCTATGTATTACTCTGAATTTTCCCAAAAAGTGAGTAGTTTTATTACAGTGCTGCTTGCTATACCCTTGCCACCAGACAAAGTTTTTCATTAGTTTGTGACAACTTTTTTGACATCTTTCTGACAACTTCCCAATGGGTTTTGTTTCAACTGGCCAATTAGAATGCAAGAAATGTGGGAGGCGGAGTTGATAAGTTCCACACTCTCTCTCTCTTGTACCGTTGTCTGGTGGCAACCGTACAACATGCAGCACTGTAAAGTGTTGACTGAGCGGTCACTTACGAGAACTTAGAATCCAGGCAATAATTCACAAAAGTGGTCGCACTGTTGCTTACGGGAACGATTGCTTATGAGAACTTTTGATTACAGAGTTTAGGTGATGTTCAAATGGGGTTTCACAATGTTGGTTGTAACTTGAGCTGGTCGCGTACGAGAGTGGTCACAGGGAGGGCTTCGACTGTATTCTGATTGGTTCTCTAGCAACTTGAGGTATAATGTTATTGTTGCTGTTATTATTACAGTTTATTATTATTATCATTATTATTATTATTATTATTATTATTGTTATTATTTTAGTACATAAACCCATTTCAACAGCTGATACATGCATATAATGCCCAAGGCTGAAAACAAAACTTTAAGGGCAACTTTTTTCTGGCATGAGTGTTATTTAACAAATCAACCCCTTTCGGCAGTTGGTATATTAGAGGATAATGCCCAAGGTTGAAAGATTGTCCAAACAATGAACAGTTGAGTATAACAGAGTGTCTTATTAAGTGTGTGTCGGTAAAGCAGATATTCATTGTTACAGTCAATGTCATTAGTCAACATCATTTTTACCACCTTAATGACTGCCTCAATTAAAGATTACTCTTGTTGTAAATTCAAACTACATGTATCTAAGTATACAGTTGAACCCAACTTAAGGATCTCAACCACTTTATCAAGATGCAACTACCTCATTATTATGGCTACTATCAATGGGATACAAAAGGATATGCAAGCATTGCTCATATCCATGTTAAAATTAATATTCTCATTAAGTGATTTTGATTTACAGTGTACAAGTGTCACAAATGACCTTCTCAACCTTGTCTTTTTCAGATTTCTTGCCTTTGTCAACTACCACTCATGGGGCACTGGTAAATATTTTAAAGAACTGGACATTTTCTTACAGGGACAACACATTTCTCACTCTTTTGGATCGGCTTCGATCAGTATTTCATGAAAGCAAAATTTTGGTAAGAAAAACAGCATTGCATGGCAAGTTAGATACAAAATTTATTTAGAAAATCTCAGCTAATCCACATCAATTTGTTTATGAGGTCTGATTGAACGAGGACCCGTGCAAAAAAATGTCCTGCTCGGGCCAGCCCAGGCCGGCCTGGGCTGGCCTTACCTGGCCCAGGCCGGCCTGGCCCTGCCATAGCTGGCCTGGGCCAGCCCAGGCCAGAAAACTGGCCTGGCCCAGCATGGCCTTGGCCGGCCCGGGCCGGTGAAGGCTGGCCAACTTCAATTTTCTCTGGCTATTCACTGGCCTGGGCCGGCCCAGAGCGGCCCAGGCCAGTCATGGGCTGGCTAGGTTGGTCTGGTAGAATAAAGGCAATAATGACTGGCAAATGTCAAGGCCAGCCTGAACAGTTTTCTTGGGTAGATGACCTGAGCCATTTCTGTTACAAGTCAGGTCAGGTCAGATATGGTCAGCTAACAGTTTTCGGAATTACTGCAGTGTAGCCAGGATTAGAACACTGGATAAACAGTGAATTAATATAAATGATTTTTAGTTTTAACACTGAGTCTCAGGCAATAATTTAAGAAGTTCAATTGGACTCATCCAGTTATATAATCAATTCATATAGATCAAATGTTCCAACTTGAGCAGATAGTTGGCAGTCCATTTAAGAGTTACATTCAAAAGTCAAGACTTCTTGGCAGGGTTTTTTGCAGACCAGAGAATCCTTAAAAGTCATCATTGAAGTCTTGTAACTGTCAAGTGACTGTGAAACAATAACTGAAAGCCAATTGTCTCTGGAATGCGTGCTTAACCCTACATAATGTAGAGAGGCCCCATGGCCTAAATACTTGCCAAAATACTTACAACATGCAAAATTATCGTCTGTTAAATAATATATTCAAATATGTAAATAATATATTTTGCATTCTGAACCCTCTCTCCACCAAAGGTGAATGTCCCATGATAAATTTCCCAAAGAGTACATCAGTCTATGGAAACTCTATGGAGCTTTAAGATCTTTAAAGTTCTTATTACTAACTTTTGTGGTCATGATCACTCACCAATTGGCTCAAATTTGATTTTGGCATTTCCAGTTGTGTAACTACAATTTTTTTGTACCAGTCAGGTGTGAGATGAAAGTGCTGCCCTCATTTGCATGTCCAGTAAACATGCTTCATTTAAAGTTCATTTATCCAGAAGAGATTTTGTTCCTTTCTTGTTTTCTGTTTGAATGCGCTCCTTCCCCTAAGTGGAAATGAAGCTTCATAGCCTGGGATTGACATGCTACATTATTTTCTTTTTTGCTAAATATAAGGATTCATAATAATCGACAAACCTAGTCACAACAATTCTGTAATTCTGGTAAATGAAGTCAAAAATGTGTGTTGGATAGGACAGCAAGTGCTTCACTGTGTATAATACAAAGCTACTGTAAATTGTTTGAACCCAGGAGTCATGTTTGAAAGGGAGTGGAATATTGAAAACTTAAAAAAGGTTTTCAAATTAAGGAACAATCACTTTTGTGACAGAAAAATTTATTATCTTTTACCATTAATACAATCTCATCCATTGAAGCTTAGTCAGCTTAAAAAATCATCAAAAGTAAACTTATCATTGGCAAAGTGTACTGTTGTTCTGCTGAGCTCACCTTAATCTTTGTTCAACGTATTCAGTTGAGTGTCATTTAAGACTGAACTTTTGTCCTCTTTACAAATGAGTTCCACTGTGAGATACTTGGTCCTGTTATCACTGTTCTCCTTTTTAAAACTCTCTTTGTTCAGTCCTTCATGTTAAAAGGACTTGCTTCTGCTAAGTGAATTTTCTTCAGTAGTGACAACACGTGTACATGTTTCAATGTCCGCTGTAGTGTTCGTTGCTTTCCTATCTGTTTCCCCCCATAAAAGACTTGTAAATGGATAACTTTTCGCGTGGAATAACAAATACAAGTTTGTCCTTGTCGCTTAGCTCTTGTAATATTACAATATTGCATATCTTTTGTGTAACGACCCCTTGTTCTTCGTGCTGAACGTTGAACAGCACTAGTTCGTCCGCCATGTTTGATTTTGAGCATGCTAGTTCCCAGGGAGGCCGTGAGATCACACACGCATGCGCATTTGTAGTTCGCCATCACGTGTGTCTTTGAAAGAATGGAAAAGTGCGAAGTTTGAGTTTGGGCGCGTGGTTTTGAATAGATCGAGTCTGTTTAGAGTAGAACTACATTTTACTGCTTAATTCTACGTTTTTTCTCTGAAACGCTTCGGTTATGGAACAATTTCGAGTGGTTGAAGAAGAAGCAATGACCCAGGCTGTCTGAAAAGAGGTAAGAGTGGGAAAATGTTCATATTTTGGCGTAGAATTCGAAGCTCGCAGATATTTCTCACTTCAATCGTCCAAGCGAATGGTTAGATTTCTCAATTGTCATGCATTAAAATGAAGCAATGTTGTCTTGTCCTTTCAAAGCAAAATTCTATGTAAGACTTTAATAAGCTTGAATGTAAAGTGACAATTTAGCTGAAAGCGTTCGTGCAAACGAGTGAATTCTTGATCGGAACTTACTGGAATAGTCAAAATTTATACAAATTTGCCTGATTTCCACATTCAACTCGTGAAACTATCAGAAGAAGAAGAAGACAAAACTGGATTTGTTGCTGAAAAGGGTTGGATTCCTTTATAGTTTCTTATCAAGACCTAAATGGCTCTTTACTTTAGCACAATGTTAATGTTCTCAGATGAAATGCCCATTGAGCAGGTTGTAAATCAGTCCATGTTACACACCATTGGTTTCACACTAAAGTTTAAAAAGATCCTGTGATGATAGTTGTAATAGTAATTTCAAGTCAGTCTTTTTAGTTCTACACTTAAACTTAGAAACCATGAACACTGAAAATATTTCTCAGAATGTCCATTGTGTTTTGACCAATCACGTGCAAGACCTTGAAACCACAAAACAAATGGGTTTGTTGGTCACAGAACGGATCTGGTTCTCACTTTGTTTCTTAAAACCTCAAGATTAAACCTTCATCTTCACTTACAGGAATTTAGATTGTTATTCTCTATCTGAGAGTCACATGCTCTACGCAAGCGAAAACTTTGGCTCAGCGGTTGCCGCTGCATTGTAGCAACAGCCACAGATTGTCGAAACGAGTGTTTGTTAATTTTTAACAGCCTGCTCACTCAGTACCATTGTTAAATTTGAAACTGTCATGTTTAAAATTTGCAACTAGACATTGTATGTTGCAAGCCCGTCTCGAACGCATGGATGTTTTGGCCTAAGTAAATTGAGTCAGCTCTGCTATCAGAATTAACAGCAGCTTTGGGTGAATTTTGAGGAAGAACATTGCATCTTTATATCACAGTGAAATAAGTGCAGCTTGAGTTGCTTTTATTTGAAATGCCTTATTGTTGCATCAGCTTGTCCAAAAATTTATTAGATCCAAAAGTGCTCAAACTTATTTTTGCTTGCGTAGTGCACATGGTTCTCAGATAGAAAGGAATAGCACTTTCAATTCCTGTAAGATAACGATGAAGGTTAAAGAGCCAGTGTCACCCAAAGTGCTTTGCGCGGTTGTGTTTTTGTTTGAAGTTTGGCTGGCGCGTTTGCCGGACGTTTCACAAATTATACCCTGCGGCACTGGCCTTTCAGCAAGCTGATATTTACAGTAGTAGCCTCTTAAAATAGTAATATCTTCATCGCCAGATGTTACCGGAGAAAACTACTCTAGATCTGACTTTGTAGTCAAGGCGTATGGAGCTTTCATAACAACCGATCGAGATCAATCGATCGATCGATCTCGATGGATGTAAAACCAGAGTAGCCACTTCCACTCGACATAAAAATAACAAGACAAAAACAACTAGCAAGAATATTGACGTCTTCGCTAGATGTCATTGGAGAAAACTACTCAAGATATGACTTTGCATTCAATGCGTATACATGGATCTATTACAGTCCCATCGATTGATTGCGCGATCGATCGCATCGACTGATGTCGATGGACGCAAAACCAGAATAGCCACTTACACTTTTTGTAAAAATAAAACATAAACAGACAGTGAGCACATTACCATAAGCATTATTTTGGAGCAACCCCGTAGCTACTGTTATTTTGTGGTAAATCAACGTTCCTTCTGTTTTCATTTGGCAACGAATGTAGCACTATTTCGACAAACACAGTGTCGGTACTATTGCTGAAACCCGTAGATGTTTTTCTTTCCCTCTGCTACTGATACACGGACTCCTTCGGCCGTATAACTTTGGCAGAGCCCGGAAGACTCGGCCTTCGCCTTAACTTTCCTGAACCCTACGAGGCATTCAATTTAAAGATCTCCTTCTCCACCGCGAAAACACTTCAGAATTCAGAAATATAGAACGAAATCGATACAGCGACACTTAATTGTGAACTCAAAATTCACACTAGTGCTTTCGGATCGCTAACGGTAGCGATGGAAGAAGATACAAATCAGACTTCACGACAATCAAGAAAATGGCGTATTTTTCATATATGAAAAATGTACCTCGGCACGCAAAGCACATTGGGTGACACTGGCTCTTTAAATCTTGAGGTTTTTTGAAACAGATTGAGAACCAACTTGATTCTGTGACTGAGAAACCCATTCACTTTCTGTGGTTGCAAGGTCTCACATGTGATTGGTCAAAACAGTATTAACACAATGAACATTCCAGAAATATTTTCAGTGTTCACGGTTTTCTTAGTTTGAGTGTAATACAAGGACTAGACTGTGAGTAGTCTAATTCTGGCGATGGCGATTTGTGGGGCAGGCGAAATACACACACGCTCGTGTGCGAAATTTCGAGGAGACCCGTGTGCGCGTGTTTGTATTTCGCCCGCCACACAATCGCCACTGCCAAAATTAGAGACTAATTGCAGTCTATACAAGGACTTTCCTGAAATTTGAGATGGTGTGCTACCTAACGAACCATGACATGATGTGACAGACCTTTTTTTATTTTTTATTTACAGAACTTCTTAAGGGAAGATTTCTGCTTCCTGAAGATTTGAAGACAGATCAGGAATGTGGACTTGCAGTAAACAATTTCTTAAAGCAGTTTCCCCCAGGAGCACTGTAAAATCAAATTGACTGGTATTTCAGTTTGTTTTTTAAACAGTGCTTTCGGTTGGTAATGTCATCAGATTTCAAAATGTTATACACATGTATAAAACAACGGTAAGCCTTGTTTTACACTTAAATTTTAAGATCTGATCTAATAGTTGTAAATTAAGGGTAATTTAGAAATAAACTAGTCATGAATGAATACAGGTCTCTGTGTTTAATTTCTTGTTCAGGGGTCAAGTTTCTTTAAATTGGAGGAAAGCACATTTTCCTTTATTAAAAGCAAATTAAACAAAGGAACTGTAAAAATGTAGCCACTTTTTCAGTTAATGGCTGCCCTGACTAGCGTAGGACTGGTCAGGTCCACAACAACAACAAAAAAATGGCCTAGGGTTGACTGGCCCAGGCTGGCCTGAAAAGCAGAAAATATTTTCCATTTGGGCCGGCTGGGGCCGGCCTGGGCTGTCCTGGTCCAGGGTGGGCCAGTCCCTGTCATATGTCTGTCTTGGGCCGGCCCGGGCCGGCCAGGGCTGGCTTCTCATTAGCATTTTTCAAAAATGCTAATTTTGGGCCAGTCTGGGCCGGCCCTGTGGGGACGGCCCAGGCCAGCCCGGGCCGGCCCAAGCAGGACGCTTTTTTGCACGGGGATGCTAAGAAAACAATAAGAAGAAATTGATGTTTTCGGCTTTGCTTTTTTGCTCTATTACAAGTGAGACGATAGAGGCACTTCCTTTGTTAGAAGGACTGTCCACTGAGATGGCAGTTTTTTTTGTCCCTCATTAAGTGTGATTTGGAAAGATATTTGAAGTAATATATCAAACACGAGAAAGAGTGTTTCATCAGGATATCCAGACACCGAGAAGTGGGTTGAAAAAAAGAGGCGCAGCCGAGTTTTTTTGACTGACTTTGAGGTGTTTGGATACCTGAAGAAACACTCTTTCGAGTTTTTGATATGGCTTCTCAAACCATTCATAATTCTTGGAGAAATTCAAAGCAAAAGTTCACAAAATCTTATGCTAATTAAGATCCGGTATCCAAACCACCGTCACAGTTGTGATTTCCTTTGTTTTCTCTTAATGAATTATGAATGAGTTTGAGAAGTTTTATTTCTATGTTCATTTTGCCAGTCCATAACTTAACTGATACAGGCCAGTCTCTCTTTGTAATGAGTCTTCTCAGCTCTCACAGCAGTAATGTTTGAGAAAAAATGTGCAAGAATTGAAACTTGATTGAAGAATATTTGTTTCCTTGTGGCACTGGCAACCATTCCTGCTCTTAAGGTGACACAATTTTTATGAGCAGGACTGCCAAGATGACACATCTTTTGCCTGTTTGCATTTGCTGTTGATACAAGAAAGAAATGTTGATAACTCATGATTAAGAGCAGTTGGTAAAAAGCAAAACAAAACAAACAAACAAACAAATAATCTAATGATAATGACCCGGCCCGGACTAAAAAAAAGAAAGCTCTGGTAAGAAAATCTTTGTACTAGGATAATTTCTTGAAGCAATACATGAATGTTAGTCTGCCACCATGGTGAGTAGAATTAAGGATGCATACAGCCTGTATAACGAAGTCTCGGACTGGCAAAAGGAACATAGGAATATGAAAAAAGTTCAAAGCAGCGACTTTTAGCGATAGCAGCTTTTAGCTGCTGAATTCGTGATTAACCTGAGCCTTCTCACTTCTCACTTCTCACTTCATATTGACATGCCCTGAACAGTTGATGAAAAACAAAGAAAAAAACAAACAAAAACAACAATAACAATGACAACAATTTATGATAATGACCTTGCCATGAAAACTTGAGAAGGCTATGGTTGGAAACCCTTTACAAGTATTAAGATACTGTCTTCAAACAGTTTGTTAGCCTACTGTCACCTGGCTAAGGCCCCATTTACCTGAGTTAACTCATCCCGGGATGATTTTCATCTCATCCCGGGGTGACTTTCATCCCGTTGTCTGGCCATTTACCTGTGAGTATTTACATGATTTGGAGCAAAAATGGGTTCGGGACAAAAGTCATCCCGGGATGAAATAACTCATGTAAACGGGGCTTAAGTACATGTAGACTTAGGGACATATACTGCAACGACAACCAATCGTTGAACACACACACTCATTTTTCCTACGCTTGGCACTGGTCACTTGTATTTGCTACTAGCTCTCATTGGCTCATTTGATTGCCTGTGTCTTATGATTGACCAGAGTAATTGTTTTGTTTAGGTTTTATGACACCTGCTTCATTTGAAAATGATTATTGTTCTATGTAGCACCTGATCTGAGCTAACTCGTAAAATCTGTTGGTAAATAAAAAGGCTCAAAACTGGTGGGTTGGTGCACCCACCATTCCTGGTGTGTTAAATGACTTTAAAGCCAATTATCTAACACTGCATGTCTCTTTATGTTAATGCCATGGTGTGTATGTAAATTTTTTTGGCAAGTTTTAATGTTTGGATGGAAGCCAAAATATGTTTGGTTTGAAAGCTGCCAAAAAATACATTCAGTAACAAGACTAATAATTTCTATAAAGAAAGAGAAAAGAAAAAAATGGACATATGAACAATTTTTTTTCGCCTTGAGACAAGACCAACACTGCCTCTTGCATAGCAGTCATCTTTAGGCAGTCAGTGAAGCCTATTGCAAACAAAAAATGCTGATCTTTCATGACTGGCAGATTTTACTACAAACAGCTCTGTGTTTCATACTTTTCAAAATTGAAAGCAATGAACAAGATAAGTGAAAAACAAAAAGCTTAAAGCCAGGAAGAAAGATCCAAAGTCAAGATCTCATTTGAAATCTAGAGAAAAACCTGTTGTAAGTGCAACATGTCATGAGAAAGGAATTTCATTAGCCAAGTACATGCATCGCAGTCACAAATCGAATGTGACAAAAGATGAATGGCATTTTCTGTTTGTTGTAGTATTCACTGTTGGGTTTTCAAAATGTGGTCATTTTTGGGAAACCCACTGCAAAGATGCAGTCATCTTTAGGCAGTCAGTGAAGCCTATTGCAAACAAAAAATACTGATCTTTCATGTCTGGCAGATTTTAGAACAAACACCTCTGTGTTTCATACTTTTCAAAGTTAAAGGCAATGAACAAGATAAGTGAAAAACAAAAAGCTTAAAGCCAGGAAGAAATATCAAAAGTCAAGATCTCATTTGAAATCTAGAGGGAAACGTTTTGTAAGTGCAACATGTCAGAAGAAAGCAATTTCATTAGCCAAGTTCATGCATCGCAGTCACAAATCGAATGTGGCAAAAGATGAGTGACATTTTCTGTTTGTTGTAGTATTCACTGTTGGGTTTTCAAAATGTGGTCATTTTTAGGAAACCCACTGCAAAGATGCAGTCATCTTTAGGCAGTCAGTGAAGCCTATTGCAAACAAAAAATGCTGATCTTTCATGACTGGCAGATTTTAGTACAAACAGCCCTGTGTTTCATACTTTTCAAAATTGAAAGCAATGAATGAGATAAGTGAAAAACCAAAAGCTCAAAGCCAGGAGGAAAGATCCAAAGTCAAGATATCATTTGAAATCTAGAGAAAAACCTGTTGTAAGTGCAACATGTCAGAAGAAAGGTATTTCATTAGCCAAGTTCATGCATCGCAGTCACAAATTGAATGTGACAAAAGATGAATGGCATTTTCTGTTTGTTGTAGTATTCACTGTTGGGTTTTTAAAATGTGGTCATTTTTGGGAAACCCACTGCAAAGATGTAGTCATCTTTAGACAGTCAGTGAGGCCTATTGCAAACAAAAAATGCTGATCTTTCATGGCTGACAGATTTTAGTGCGAACAGTTCTGTTTCAGACTTGTCAAAATTGAAGCTGAATGAATAATATTAGTGAAAAAAAAGCTAAAAGCCAGGTACAAAGATCCAAAGTCAAGAGCTCATTTGAAATGTAGAGAAAAACGTTTTGTAAGTGCATTACATGTCATGAGAAATGAATTTCATTAGCCAAGTTCATGCATCGCAGTCACAAATCGAATGTGACAAAAATGAATGGCATTTTCTGTTTGTTGTAGTATTCACTGTTGGGTTTTCAAAATGTGGTCATTTTTAGGAAACCCACTGCAAAGATGCAGTCATCTTTAGGCAGTCAGTGAAGCCTATTGCAGACAAAAAATGCTGATCTTTCATGTCTGGCAGATTTTAGTACAAACACCTCTGTGTTTCATACTTTTCAAAGTTAAAGGTCATTAACAAGGTAAGTGAAAAACAAAAAGCTTAAAGCCAGGAAGAAATATCAAAAGTCAAGATCTCATTTGAAATCTAGAGGGAAACGTTTTGTAAGTGCAACATGTCAGAAGAAAGCAATTTCATTAGCCAAGTTCATGCATCGCAGTCACAAATCGAATGTGGCAAAAGATGAGTGACATTTTCTGTTTGTTCTAGTATTCACTGTTGGGTTTTCAAAATGAAGTCATTTTTAGGAAACCCACTGCAAAGATGCAGTCATCTTTAGGCAGTCAGTGAAGCCTATTGCAGACAAAAAATGCTGATCTTTCATGTCTGGCAGATTTTAGAACAAACAGCTCTGTGTTTCAGACTTTTCAAAGTTAAAGGCAATGAACAAGATAAGTGAAAAACAAAAAGCTTAAAGCCAGGAAGAAATATCCAAAGTAAAGATCTCATTTGAAATCTAGAGAGAAACTTTTTGCAAGTGCAACATGCCATGAGAAAGGAATTTCATCAGCCAAGTTCATGCATCGCAGTCACACATCGAATGTGACAAAAGATGAGTGACATTTTCTGTTTGTTCTAGTATTCACTGTTGGGTTTTCAAAATGTGGTCATTTATAGGAAACCCACTGCAAAGATGCAGTCATCTTTAGGCAGTCAGTGAAGTCTATTGCAAACAAAAAATGCTGATCTTTCATGCCTGGCACTTCTGTAAAATGGTTTTAGTGAGAAAATACTCATTTGAAAGAGAATGAAAACGGTAAAGAAAGATACAGATTTCATTTGTCAAAGCAATAATGTTTTCCGGGGGTGGTACTTGACTCCTGTTTGGGTGTAGGGGTACCGCTGAAGATCTGATACCCTGACCCTGTTTAGGACAAAAAGCCGTAAAATATCAATCCCGTTTAGGACAACACCCTCCATTGTAGGTCCCTGTTTAGAACTATTGAAAAAAAATACACACTTTCTTCACGTTCGAGACAATTTTGCAGTATTTTAGAGACTGGGCGGCAAACGTCAGGTTTCCGATCTATGACTGGCTATGTATAACTGACAACGGTGACAATCGTGCAGCCATACCTTGTATAGGAGGCGTTCATACCCTGTTCGGGACAAACTTGCATAAAATTATATATATTAGAGGCCAAAAACCTTACCATGTTCAGCGGCAAAATTTTAGATATGTTGAATATCCTTTCTGGCTGACTCAGCTTGGATTCCTAGCATCACCATATGCCTGAGCACTTTTGGGATATGCAACATAATGAGCATTTTGAGACGAAAAGAGTTAGGAAAATGTGAAATATGCAACATAATTACCAGATTGAGACAAAATGTTAAGCAAATGTTGTGCATCCTTGCTAATTCAAACATCGTGGAGTTCTTGAAGTGCACCTAACCCCAAAATATTTTTTTCTCTAAAATAACTCTTTGCACCTGTTTGAAAAGCATTACGCCTTTTTTTTATGAAATCCCCCTCAGTCTTGACTTTTTATAGGCTGTAAAAGTTACGAAATCTAGCCATCATCTGGTACGCAACCGAGCTAGTGAGGGCATGGGTCTATTCTGGATTTGACATCACAAACTGATTTGCATCTCCTTAAGTCTTTGTAAACATGCATGCAAAGCAGTTTGTGACGTCAAATCAAGAATAGACCCATGCCCCTTCTAACTCGGTCGTGCGACAAATGGTGCTTAGTTTGTCGTAAGTTTTGAAGCCCATAAAAAAGTCAAAAACTGCAAATAATGGCGAAATGTTTTTAAAATAGGTGCAAAGATTTATATTAGCGTAAAAAATATTTTGGGGTTAGGTGCACTTTAAATCATTGTATGTCTGGGCACTTCTGGGATATGTAATATTCAAAGTCCCTCTGACATTTTTCTTTGTTCTTCTAATGAATCCACCTCCAAAATCCACTAGGGGTTGATTAGCACAAAGGACACGCGTGCGGGCGGGAAAATTGCGTGTGGCGTGAAAACATGACGCATGCGTGATCATTATCCCATTGGGATCCCATAGTGCGTTTGATTGACCTCGTTCAAGACTGAATTATCCAATGTGAGAACGAAAACTACTAAGATTTGCAATTTGTTTGGAGGGAAATAATTCGCCATTTAAAGTACGTTTTCAGCCATGATTTATATACTTGTGCACTTTCTTACAGAGGTCAAAAAGGATTGTTTAGGACAAATTTGCTGATTAACAGTACACGAAATATGACTTGAAAATCTTCGGGTTTCATAAAAAAAAAGAGTAGGTTGGCCAAAATGGAAATGGTTATATTTGCTCCATATTTGCTTCTGGGGTAAATAAACCTAAATTTGCTGACTTGGTGTAAAGTTGGTGCAAATAAACAGAATTGCCATGATGATAGCAAATGTAAGAGTAAGATATCCAAATTTGTTTATTTGCTACTCAAGTAAATGTGACGGTACTTTGATTTACGCCACTTGTTTGCGTGTTCGGAGATGAGTAGGTTTGCTCCTTCAGTAAATATGGGGTAAATAAACCTAAATTTCCTGATTTGACCTTGGCGTAAAGTTGGTGCAAATAGGCACAATTGCTATGATAGTAAATGTGAGAGTAAGTAATGCAAATTTGTTTATTTGCCACTCAAGTAAAAGTGATGGTAATTTGATGCAAATAAGTTGATTTTCACCGTGTTTGCTTAGATTTACGGACTCCGTAGAAGTACTAATTTTTAAGGGTAGCAAAACTACAGCAAATAAATGTGAAATTTGAAAATTTACCTTGGTGGCAAAACTGACACAAATCTGATGCAAACTTCGTGTTTACGTTACATTTGCGCCTAATTTCAGCAGGAGCAAGTGTGTGTCTTTGCTTCGACAATGCCGCCTGTGCAAATTTGTGACAAATTTAGAGCCCTAAATTTGCTACATATTTACTTCAGTTGCAGAGCTCGGTAAATCCGTCTTTTCGTGCAGTGTCAGGCGTAGGAACAATGAATAATGAGATAATTCTCGGTTTGAGTAAGTTTGTAGCCTTTAAAAGGTGGCCAACAGTTCCTTATATTACTTCATAAGAAAGCATACCATAACATGAAATAAAGTTCCATGTTTGCAGGACAAAAAACATGCCCAAATTTAGCCAATACTGAAAAAAACTAGACCAATAATAAATAGGTACTTGCGTAATAAGCACAGTTGCTGCTGTCAAGCTGTTTAAGGAGGCTAGCCAGATTTGTTTACTCAAATGTGTTTGACCTTTAGTAAGGGGAAATGATCTATTCATTCAACTCAGATCACAGGTGACTACGGTAACCTTTCGTGTTTTTGACAAAACAAAAAACAACCACGACTCTACTCCCTGCGACTAATTTGCTTTCATCGACTGCCATACACTCTCATCGATTCCAATTAGTTGTCCTCTCAATGACTCTCATCGACTACTAAAAACTCTGATCAAATTTACTCCCATCATCTTTAGGGCGATGCTCATTATCTGCCATGCGATCTCACCGACTTCCATTAGCTGTCATCATTTCCAGTGCGATCTCATCGACTTCCGTGCACCCTCGCCGCACGCGAACATTCGCACTCTGTTATTCACATCCTTGCGTTTCCTGCAAGTAGGTTCCAATAAGTTCTCCCATCAACTATATTCGATTCTTGTTGACGGTTGGTCAGCTTTTTTCAATCTTTTCTCCTTTATTCCTTGCAGTGGACAGCAAAATAATTCTGTTTGTTTCTCACCAATCAGTGAACTAATATGTTAAACCATTACAAGTAAGCCATGTTAAACCTAAACTGTAGCTGTGTTATGTGCCAATCAATTCGAAAGTTCAACATCCCCCCCGGGAACCCCCCGGGCATTCGAACTTTTGAAGATTGGCTTGTTCAAATTCCCTCCCCTCGGGGCCAAAAAGCAGTTAAAATGCCCCACCAACTAGTACTGAACTACCTCTCCTCAAAGACAAATTTCATCTTCAATCAAACACTTTACACGCTTTTTAGATGCAGTAATGACACCTTCAAACTTCTTTAAAGACCGTTTTGAAAGAGTTATTCACTAACAAAGGCGAAATTATATCTTGTAAATCCGTCAAACCCTGCAAAAACCGAAAAAAACTCTCGGGCGTATTACGTCAGAACAAGAGATAAATCCAATCAAATTCCCCACCCTTTCAACGCAACGTTCAAATTCCCCCCTCCCTGGGCACGATGCACAGTCAAATGCCCGGGGTATGCCCGGGGGGAGATGTTGAAGTTTCGAATTGATCGGCGCATTAGCCTTTGCAACTAATTAACATGAAAGCAATTGAGCATTTAAACGATAAAAACCGTTACAAATAAAACTAAAGCTAATAAAGCATATTGCCGCCTTAAAAAATCATAAAAATACTACGTGAGACGAAGAGAAGTTAACGCACCTTCGAAATATGGTGATAGAAGTCTCAGTGATCCACTTGTTTGTTTCTTTTTAAATAAAAAGCATAAATAACAGAAACATAAGCCGTACGTGCTTCCTCGCATGCAAAGGTGCTTATGTTAAATTGAAGTGGATCTTTCTCGTGTCCTATTATTCCCGGATTGTGGCAATTTTCGAGGGAAACAATTTTCTATTCAACGCTTCGAATTTTTGTAAAATAAATCAAAATTATATTCAGAAAATCTTGTTCTGTAATTAAACAAATAAATATTCAATGACAAGAATATTTGTTCAGTAATTTTCAATTTATATTCAGCATACGATTTTTCAATTCAGTTACTTAAAAGCGAAAAACGGAGTGTCGTTTCGGTGTCATCTTAACACCATTATTAGTCAAAATGTAACGGTTAACATAAAAAAATAATTTGTAAAGAACGTTGAGGGTGTAAAATAGAGTAGTTTAAATCTAAATTAACTGTTCAGTATCTATTACAGGTAGATGTGATACAAGATAACGAGTAATTACGTACGTTGTTTTGTGCGAATAGAGTCCTGAGTGGGTGTTGATACTTTTTTTTTTCTCGCGGATCTACGGCATTTCGATGATTATATTAAACAGGTTACTGTTCTGACACTTCTTTAAGATGAAAAAACTTCTAGTCAAGTCCCCGATGGTGTCAATATGTTGATCGCTCTTAGAGAAGTTTCCCGATAGCAGAGAGCAAACGTACGTCAATCAGTGCATTGACGTAAATGATGACTGCCTGGTGCCTACAGCCAACGTATTCTACATTGCTCAAATCACACATTGAATTATACACAACGCATTCATTTTCACTTTCGTCCCAAGGCCCTCAAATTTTGACCCAAAATACTCGCGAAAATGGCCAGATTTTTAGCGAAAATGAAAATTGACAGAGTAATGAGTTATTTCTTCAGATGTCCGCACGGATTTAGGTGATCTAGTTACCACTCTATCTAGAAATGTTGAAACATGTCCAAATCGTGACAGAAAAAAAATTAAAAAAAACCATGTAAATCGGGCTTCGAAAATCTCATACTCAATAGAAGCAGTGACTGGAATTATCGCAGATGGACCGCGTGATTATTGCAGTTTTGCGGATGCGTCATTCAGATTATGCGTAATCGTAAGATGTAAGGGCAGATCTACAAAGGCGGGGATCTACTGAGCATTTTGGCACCAACTTCGTAATAAAATATTTCTTATTTATAGGTATTCGGATAAAAAGTAATCCCTTTATTTTTCGGATTCAAAGTACCAGTGGGATTCGTGACGCAATCCGGTTAGTTTTGACCTTACGGAGATTCGTCTTGTTGTGTGTATACGCGAAAAAAAAAATCCGGTATCAAAAGTTATTAGGTTTAATGTTTGTAAGAATCAGGCTTTTAAAAAAGTTACAAAACTTCTTGTGTCATATTTCAGTTTCATACTAAGTTAGCCTGGTTTCAGTACATAACATAAAACTGGGCGACGAGCAGGCCTGCACCGATCCAAAGCGGCTCTGTGATTGGCTAGTTAGCGAGAACAATAGAATATTTTTTCACGAAATGACGTGGTACCTGTGTCGTTGCTTATTTCACATTGGCTTGGAAGTCGACTTCTTTGTTTTATTAGTAAGCCAACTACTGGGTCCCCTTTCTTCATATGTCACATTATTTCGTGCAAAGTATCCTATTCTTCTCGCTAACAAGCCAGTCGTAGTGCCGCTTTTGATCGGTGCAGGGAGACCTGTTCCTTAAGAACGAGAAGACCTCAAACCACAGCAAAGGATCGTTTCGGTTGGACCTCTGGGTTCTACCGGCTGCACCGAGTGTACCAAGTGTACCAAGTGTACCGAGTGTACCAGATGTACCGAGTGCACCGAGTGTACCGAGTGTACCGAGCGTACCGAGTGTACCGGCTGTACCAAGTGTACCAAGTGTACCGGCTGTACCGAGCGTACCGAGTGTACCCGCTGTACCGAGTGTACCGAGCGTAAAGATTGTACCGAGTGTACCGACCGAGTGTACCTAATGTACCAAGTGTACCGAGTGTACCGAGTGTACCGGCTGTACCGAGTGTACCGAGTGTACCGGCTTCACCGAGTGTACCGAGTGTACCGGCTGTACCGAGTTTACCGAGTGTACCCGCCGTACCGGCTGTACCGAGTGTACCGAGTGTACCGGCTATACCGAGTGTACCAAGTGTTACGAGTGCACCGAGTGCAACGAGTGTACCGAGCGTACCGAGTGTACCGCTTGTACCAAGTGTACCTGCTGTACCGGCTGTACCGAGTGTACCGAGCGTACCGAGTGTACCGAGTGTACCGAGTGTACCGGCTGTAGCGAGTGTACCGAGTGTACCAGTTTTTTAATGGACAGTAAACAGGAATTTCTTTCCATCGTTTGAAAATTTCGATGGAAAAGAATTGCCTAAGTGATACCCTGGAAAAGCCACAAACGTAATAATTGGTCACAAATGTAATTAAATCTTCAAATGTAAGAATGTAAGGATTGATCACAATAAAACCAGTGCGAGACCATTAAGCGCTTTGTATGTTGTAACCTAAATTTTGAAGTCAATGCGATATTTGATGGGGAGCGAATGCAGATCAGAAAAAAGAGGAGTGTGCTACTTGAACTTTCTACTAAAGCGTAGTGAGTTGTGGCTACAGTAAATGATGGCGTGGACTTGTTTTCCTTTCGAATGACGTTTTGGACCTATTAATTCCCCACTTCAAAGCACCCTCTTATGTCATGCGTCACGGAAACTTAAGGGACGCAACCAAATGTGCTAATTACAGAGGTGTTTGGAAGTGATAATCATGTTCAGGAAGTTCCGGGAGGTAAAACTCATCAATGTTCTTATTTGTTAGTGTAGAGCAAGATCCAAAGGAAAATAGACCTATTAAGTCTTAGAGAACGTTTAGAGGTTTGCCTTAAAAGATGATGAATTTGGCATGGCTCTGCTGAACTGGTAGACTATTCCAAATAATACTGGCCCAGCGAGTAAATGAATTGTTAAGTACTTTAGACTCAGAACGTGGTGTTCAAATTTCAAATTGTCTTTTTAATTATGGCTGGTTACATGTTCTGTAAAAAGACTCCTAATGCTATCTGGGTGGCGGATCCAGGATTTTTGAAGGAGGAGGGGGGCTGACCAGATATAAAGATATCCGAACAATCCGAGATAAAATCGCCTCAGTGATAGTTTTGTTCCCGTTTATAATTTCAGGCTTAAACGACCCCAAAGACGGGGATGGCTAGCAACCCAATCCACCCATCCCCCGGATCCGCCCCTTGTTTAGTCTCCTTTTGTAAATCGAAGATAAAGAGTTCCATTTAGCCTTGCTCACTACTTCATGCTTTGGGACAGATGGACTTTTGTTATGGATCAATCTAGCAACACGGATATAAAGTGGGGTTGGAAGGTCTATGCGACTCCTGCATCACGTCTCTGTTCGCCGCGCCGTATCTCGGTCTTTTGACCAATTTTGCTTCTTGTGTTTTTGTAGTGGGTTTAGTTTGGAGGATTTTTATTTGGTTACTGAATTGAGCCGTTGCAACTTAGGCGTCGCATTTTTTAAGACTTTGATCTCGAGGTCATATCCCATCAACTTTCTGATAACCGGTGGATTCTTGTGGCTCGCGCGCACTGTTTGTTAGCTTTTGTTTCAGATTTGTTATTCTCAGTTAAATTTGACCTCTGATCGTTTGTTAAGCGACTCAATGTGGTTTCTATGCCGCTTTCGGCACATTAGGCTCGTTGAAACTGGCTCGTATAGGAACTTGATAGATAGCTTTTGCCAACATTTTCATGGCAAACATCGAAACAAAAATACTGAGCCAAAGCAGAATATAACGAAACCTACAGTATGGAAACGTTTCATCGATGACGGAACATCTCTATGGGACATCGACAAACGAGAAATAGATTCATTTCTTGAACAAGCAAACAGTTTTCATCCAACAATAAAATTGACAGCTGAAATTTCAGACAAGGAAATCACATTCCTTCACAGAGTTGTTTATAAAGGAGAAAGATTCCAAAAAGACGCTATTCTTGACATAGACTCACTATAAACCGACTGAAACATTTCAGTACACATTGCACCTCCTGTCACCCACCAGGTGTCAAAAGAGGTTTTATCAAAGGCGAAGCTATTAGACTTCTACGAACAAATTACTCGGGAAAATATTTCCAGGAATCTCTCTCTAATTTCAAAACACGTCTTCGTGCGCGTGGATACCCTTAAAACGTGGAGAGAATATTATCTGAAGTCTCCTTCGCTGGAAGACAGTCGGCTTTGAAACAAAAGAAAAAGACTCACGAGCAAATATCACCAGTTGTCACGACATATCACCTAGGAGTTAAAAACCTAAAAAAAAATATTGATGCACAAATGGAGTTTAATTCAAAATCAGTCATTGCCGAGGCACATTTTCAAAAAGCCTGTTATTATATCATACAAGGGAGACAAATCGCTATAAAAAGACATGCTCGTGAGAGCAAAGCTTTGAAGGCCCAATAACTTACACGTCGCAAACAAAACTCCACAGTAGGGAGTCTTTGCAGGCCTGTCACGATTGTTATACATTAGAGTTTTCCCTCGAGAAAACCTGTGATGTGATTGGCTCGGTACACCCGGTACGGAAATGGTCAAAGCGGAGCAAAGCGGACCAATCACAGAGCCGCTTTGGAACGGTGCAGGTCAACAGTGGGCGACACCGAAAATTCAGTGATTTTTGCCAAAAAAGTGTAGCCCGTTATGAAAAAAGACAGTGTTCCGCATATTGTTCAACGTTTAATTTCTTCGCAGGTGCATTTGGTAACTATGCACGGTGAAAATTTCTATCAAATTGAGTGAGAGGCAGTGGCCTATCTGTCGTTCTCAAAGATCGACTCAATTGTTTGTGAAAGTTATTATTAAAAGTGCTGTCCCTTATGGGCCACCATAAACTGACACTCCCCAGAGGGGCTTTTCAGTGACAATTAACATTAAAATGAAACTACAAATTATTTATTTAAAATACAATAAAATAGTGATAATGATGAGACAAACAAAATAAATTCACTATGTATGTTTGAAATCAGGTGATAGACGGCTCAGGGATCCAGTTCCGTCTTGAAATAAGCAGCAGAAATAATAGGCTAAAGCACTAAAGATACATGAGCTATATGTGTTTCCTCGCATGCACAGACGCTTATTTTAAATTATTAAAAGAAAACCTTTCTTGACTTGTGTCCTATGATACACGGATTGTTGCAATATTTACATACCTGTCCAATACTCCGACAAATTTATGCATAGCATTGTTAAATTTCTTATTGTTTTGCTTCATTCTTTATTGTTATGCTTTTGTACAGTATTGTTATGTGAAGTGAATACAATACAATGCCATGCATAAATTTGTCGGAGTATTGGACAACCCTCAATATTTAGGAAGAACAATTTTGTATTCAGCGCGCCGAATTTTTGCTCAATAAGCCAAGATTATGTCTAACGCTTCGAATTTTCGCTTTTCTTCAATGAATCAAAATTATTTCAATAAATCTTGTTTTCTAATTAAATAATAAATACATATTCAATAATATTAATATTTGTTTAGTAATTTTCAATTTATATGCAGCAGGATATTTTACTCGGTACACGCTTTTTCAATTCAGTAGCTTGATATTTTATTGAATACGATATTCTTAATAAGCGAAAAAACGAAGCGACGTTACGGTGTCATCTTGACACCATTGTCAAGCAAATGTAACGGTAAACAGAAAAAAAATTGTACTGAAAATTGAAGGACATACAAAGAAGAATAAATTGAGACTAAAATAACTGTTCAGTGTCCATTGCGGAGAAGTGTTATCAAAGATAATGAGGAATTACGTGCGTTCAACGGGCTAAACAAATAATTTCGTGCGAAGAGGGTTTTCAAGTCAGGTGGTTGATGTTACAATATGGTGATGTTTTCCGATGGCCAAGGACAGGTGCTCATCAATGTGCTGATGTAGATGACGGCTGGTGAGGCCGACGCATTCTTCATCGCACAGATCACACATAAATTTATACACAACGCATTGTTGATTGTACAAGACTGGTTTCGGTTCTTGCTCTTTTAGGTCATCACCAATTTGCGGCTTAGGCTGAAAACTGGTTGTTAAACGTGTGGTCAATTTCTTTGATTAAGTCACCTTACTGCCGTGTTTTCGAGATCATCGCAAGGGACGCCTTACCCTAATCCTATCTCTTTGAACTCTTTCAACCAACCAAATAGGATTCCCTCGTTGTACTTCCGTGTTGAGAGATATGTCTTCTAATGAGCGCATCCAGTTCATCATCTGAAATATCTGAATATTTACTTAAGTTCTCCAGGTTGAACTCTCTTACACTACTGTACAAGGTCCAGTGCGAAATTCGTAGAATCCTGGCAATATCTGTCCAGGTGTAAGAATCACAACTTCGGAGATCTTCCAGAAACTCCTTTTCGATGACAAAGGGTGGTCTTCCCTGGGATTGCGGAATGGTTTGTCTCTCTTGCTCCACATCTGGTAAACTTACAGTCCTGCGTCTCATTTGGATTCCTATTTCATCCCAGTACTGGTATATTTCTTTGAGCAAACTACACAGCTGAACTAAACCTTGATTAGTATTCCTCTCTTAGTCCAATTCCACAACGAGCAGCAAATATAATGCCATTTCGAGTCTGTCTGGCGACAACCGAAAATTTTTATAAATGTGAAAAAGACCTTTGGACAAGAAATAAGACATTTTTATGAGTACTGGGATTGACTTTATACGTAAAATATGAAATTTATCAGTCTCAATCACCGCGATGGACATCCAACGGAGCAGGCATCCAAAGGAGAGGCATCGCCGTTCGTTGCATCAGCTATATTTAACAGCTTATCTTTGCGCCGTCTTCCTGTGAAGTCGAAGAAAATCTGAGTTATTTACTTTAATTTGCCCCTTTTCTTTTGTTGCCAGTCTTCTGTTGGAGTTGGGATACGTTTTCTTTTTAAGATAAGCTTGTGTATTTGATCCTTGACTGTAACCATTTATAACAAACTAATTCAGACAACATTTGCTTTTTCGCTTAGCTTAGAGGCAACCGTTTTAGTTTTAATCTTACTGCTTCAGCTTGTTTAAGGGTTATTTGTTTCTTGACACTTGCGCACTGTTTAATTTCTTGTACGATTGTGGCAGCTTCTTCACCCAAATATCGTCAAAGTTGTTAAAATAAAAATGAAAAAGACCCAGTGAAAGAAATAACCGTAATGTCTGCCTTAAAGAAAGCTCACTGTAGCTATTATTATTTCCATTCACTAGTATACAGAACGTAATAAACAGTTAATTATAAACAAGCGATATTGCCGGCTAGTGCACTATCATTTCTCCTGCATGCAATTCCACGTTAATAGCCTCGATTCGTCAGCCAATCAGAATGCGAGTTTTCTTTCACTTATGCGATTCTATAGCAAATCGTGATATACACCTTATTCTACCGTATTATTGACAATACTTGCTTACATTTTACGAGTGGTATAGTATAGTCTAAGAGTATTTATTATCTCTAAAACCACAGAATAAGGCATTTGTTATTCCACATCCTTTTCCGCCTTCTAGCTCCAAGGCTTAGCGTTATGGGATCCTACAGTGTAATAACGTGGCATATTTTGAGTGTTCCTGACATATGGTAAAATGGCGTAGTGGTGAAATAATAATGGTCGAGTGTACCCTTCTTTGAATTTTTGATTTACCATACTGGCTTACACTTTCCCGTGTATTTATTTCTGAAGAAGACCGCAGAAGGGCGCTCGAAAATTTAGTTGTTTTTTACATTTTAGATCTGCTTTAAACGTTTTTATATTAGCTATTTCTGTCTTGTTGATAACCATTGCATCAATTCATTTTGATTTTACTGTCTTAGACACATCTATGTTCGTTTTGTGACATAAATTAGTAAATCAACGTTTTCACGCTTTTATGTTCTTGTGATAACTCCTCAGCATCCATGGGGCGAATGTATAAGTGACGTTTACACAGGGTAAGAAAAACGTGGTCTGCTCTAATTTTAAGCAAGACCAGGAAAATAATCATAGTTTGTTATACTCCGTACAGATGTGGCCGTTGTGACCTAGTCAATTTTCGTAACGTTTATAAATAATTTAAGTGAGAAGTTTACACTTTTGGCCGCCATTTCGGAAAATAGAAAAACTATTACTAGACGAGAGATTGTCAAAGTCAGTCTGGGGATTCCACCCTAACCCAACATTCTGTGCCAATATCTCGTTGTCCTGTTCCTCTTTTATAGCATCAACTCTTAATGAAGCTGAACTTGAACCACAGTATATCATTAGCCTAGTCTTCTTGTTGCCGAGTCCAACTATTAAACTACGAAAGGTCCAAATGTAACTACAAAAGTCCAAGTTTAACTACGAAATGTCCAAATAGTTCGTCAAAACACGTTGTTCCGAAAAGTCACAAGTTTTCAATGGTAACCAAGCCTTCTCTCAAGGAAACCTAGCTTTTTAGCTCGTTTCCAGTTTATCGCGGCAACTCCGCGACACTCCCCAGGAGAAAGTTCCAATTTCTGAGGAAAGGAGATTCTGCATCAGTTGCCTTGCTCGGGTAGCTGCTGCTCGGGTGGGACGCATAGTGGTGGAGGAAATTTCCTTTAACTGTTCCCCATCCTGCGTCAAATTATCTTTTTGACCAATACCACATTCTAGGGGTAAAGGTGATTGAGTGGTCTGTTAAGAACTTTCTTGCTTGGCAGAAGAACTCCAGCTGCCCGAACTTCTCCATCATTACTCGAAATGAGTTCTGTAATCTTTCCCATTTTCCAGACCTCGCGCGGCAAATGTTCCTTTAAAAGCACTACACTGCCCACTCTAGGTTCTTCTGCGGCTTGAATTCGAGGACCCTTTACATGTGTCTGCCCTCTTTCTCGGAGGCTTAGTAAGTAATCATCTCTTCAGGCTTTCCAGACTGAGTTCAAGTGTCGCTGACCTTTACCCCAAAGTTCTAGTAACTTATCAGCTGAGCTCTTCTTTCCATAGTCTGGATCGTGTGAGTTATGGATCGCGATTAGAGGAACTCCAGACTGGGGATTGAGATTCAAGAAATCGGCTGGGGCCAGTGAAAATCCATAGTCAAAGTCCTCGCCGACGTAAACAAGTGGACGAGAATTAATCACAGCCTGCACTTCTGTCAGAAAGGTTTCAAGCTGGTCCTCAGTCAGACAAATCTTGCCAATCGATTTGTTAAGAGCTCCCTTAACGGTGCCAACCAGTCTTTCATAAAATCCCCCATCCAAGGGACCAGTTCAACTATAAAGTTCCATTCAATTCCTTGGTTGGCAGTGTAACTTTGCAATTCATGATTTGAAAAAAAATGTTTCTTTCCAGGCTTTATCAATGGCAGTTTTTGCAAGCTTAAACTGTGGGGCATTATCCAGTATAAGTTGTGCAGGTTTACCTCTTCTTGCTATAAATCGTCTGAGTGCAAGCAGAAACTGCTCAGCAGTCATGTCCTTAACCAGTTCCAAATGGATGGCTCTGACAGTGACACAGGTGAAGAGACATACCCAAACCTTTTTCTTTGAACTTCCAGCTTGGATGTAAAGGGGACCAAAATAATCTAAACCAGTATAGGTGAAGGGAGCAGATTTTGCAACTTTCTTTCTGGGCCACGGAGACATTGATGGAAGCTTGAAGGGTCCACCTTGAAATCTTTTACAGACACCACAGCCATGAATTGCTTTCTTTACTTCAGGTCTTCCTTGAGGAATCCAATACTGATTTCTTAGTTGAGCTAGCGTATGAGAAACACCGGAATGAAAGAGTTTTTGGTGGTATTCTTTGATGAGTAATGAAGTGAAATGGCTCCTTTTGGGAAGAAGTATTGGATAAATTGCCTCAAGAGGTAGTTCAGCGTGAATCATCCTTCCATGGCAACGAAGAAGTCCATCATCATGAAGTTGAATCCCAAGTTGATTTTTGTAATCCTTTTTGTTCACAGTTCCACTCGTGGTGTTAAATGCTTCTGGGAAATTGGTCTTCTGGACGAACTTGATCCATAGAATTTTTGCTTCCATAATTTCGATAGCCTTTAGCTCTCCAGTTTGGGTTGTCTGTTTCCTAACTTTCTTAACAAATCTTAACATCCATGCCGTAATTCGAAGAAGCCGAAGAAGGGAGGAGTATTTCCTTTCATCTATTCCAAAGGGTGTGGTCGGCGGTGTGGCTTTGTCTTGGTTTTCTGTCTGTCCTTCATTGATACTTTCTTCAGTCAAGGTGGAGGTTTCATAGAAGGTTATCGGACCTGTTGTTCCACTCTCAATCTTCTCTAATGTCTCTTTAGTAATTTCTGGGACATCCCAAGTTGGCCATGTTTTTTCATTGTCCTGAAGCCATTCTGGGCCATGCCACCAAAGTTCTCATTTGCTCAGATCTTGTGCTGAGACTCCTCTCGTTGCTAAATCTGCTGGATTTTGACTGGTGCCAACATAACGAAAACTTATGTCCTTTGTTTCAGTGACCTCCTGGACTCGATTCCGAACTAAAGTTGATAGTGGCTTCTTGCTCATAATCCAGTGAAGGACACATTGATTATCTGTCCAAAGGACCTTCTTTTCCACAGGGAGTTGAAGTTGCTCTTGAACAAAGTTTAGCATTCGGACACCAATAAGTACTGCTAAAAGTTCTAATCGAGGTGTGCCCAGTTTCTTTATGGGAGCCACTCTTGATTTGGTGAAGAGCAAATTTACACCAGCATCAGAGCTCAAATAGATAACAGAAGCATAAGCCTTGGTTGAAGCATCACAAAAGCACAGCAACTGACAGTTGGAGTTACCAATGAACCTTGGAATGGTTACCATGGAGATCAACTCAATCTCATTTTGAATTTTTATCCATTTGTGAAGCATCTCTTCATCCAGTTTCTCATCCCATTCTTTCTTTGAGGCCCACAGATCTTGGAGGAAGAGTTTTCCTTTAAGAGTTGCAGGAGTAAAGAATCCCACCGGATCAAAAACTGTAGCGATGTTTTTTAGCACTTCTCTTTTAGTAGAACATTCTGCTGGCTTTGAATCTTTGACTATCAACTGATCTTTAACAGTGTTCCAGAGAATTCCAAGAACTTTAGTTACAGTTTCCTTTACTCTGTCCTGCTCTGAAATTGAATTCAGGAATTCCTTCGAATTTGAATTCCATTCTCGCAGATTCATGGATGATTTTTGAAATACTTCCTTTGATTCTGAATAGAACTCTCTTGCTTCTTCACTTGAATTCACTCCAGTCAAAAGATTGTCCACATACATGTGTTTCATAATCTTCTCTGCAGTGGGAGTTCCAACTTGTTCTAAGTGATGGAGAATGGTGGCTCCAAGCAGAAAGGGACTTGAGATGACTCCGAATGGGACCCCGGTAAAGCGATAAATTTGCAGATTGTCCTTGGTCGGTGGCTTAGTGGGGTCTTTAAGCCATAGGAATCTAGTTACATCTCGATCTGCAGGATGAAGGCCAACTTGCAAAAACGCCTTTTCAATATCTGCTGTCAGAGCTACTTTTTGAGTCCTGAAACGAAGTAGAAGGCCACAGAGATCTTCTAAGATGACAGGACCACGATACAAACATTCGTTAAGACTTTTGCATCCTTTTTTGGCTTTCGTTGATGCATCGTAGACAATTCGTACTTTAGTAGTCTTTCGATCTGGGGTAATGACGGCATGGTGAGGAATATAATGTTTTCTACATCCTTCTTCAGTTTCGTCATTCACTTTCTCAATGATTTCTTTTTCAAGTTGATCTTTGATGATGTTGTCATACTTTTCAAGTAACTCTGGATTTCCTTGAATTCGTCTCAGTAGAGAGTTTAGCCTACCAAGAGCCAGTTGGTAGTTGTCTGGTAGCTGGGGGTTTTCTTCTTTCCATGGCCAAGTAACCTCATATCGCCCATTTGACATTCTAACGGTGTCATAGAAGTTTTGAATGGCTTCATCATCATCGCAATCATTGACAGGTTCTTTGATTCCAATAAGTTCCAGTTTCCAAAATTCATCCAAGTTTGGTTTCAAAAGGTCATTTGAGCTCTCCAGTGGAGCCACAAAGGATTGCTGATGGGAATTACCGTATGTTCCAGCCATAAGAAACATTGAAATTTCTGACGTTTTACGTTCTTCAGTTGGCAGTCGACCAGAGAGAATCCAACCCAGATGAGATCCAAGCAAGTACAGTCCAGGTCTCACTTTCTTCCTTTCTGGCAAAACCAAATCACTATAGTAGTCATTTCCAATCAGCAGTTCCACACTTGATACCTCTAGTTCATTTGGGAGAGTGTCAGCAAGTTCATGTCCCCTAACAAGGGGTCCAAACTGCTCAGAATTGACAGGTGCCCTCTGAATCATTCCAGTAACCTTTGGAACCGCATTTGCTTGAATGTTCCTTGTCTCTCCATTCTTTAATTTCAAACCAAGTTCAACCAGTGTAGTCTTAAGCTCCTTGGGCTTTGTAGAGCCAAACGTGAAGACAGTTAGGATTTCAGTATTGCTGGGTTTCAGTTGAAGTTTATTTACTAAATCTTCACTTATGTAGGTTGTCTGGCTCCACAATCTAGCAAAAGTCGGGTAGACAGCTTCTTTGAAGTCTCAAGGTTCACGGTATCTGCCAGTGCAGTCTGCATAAGTACCTGTTCGCCAGAAACCAATAACGAACTTTCAGTTTCGGGTGCCATTAAGGGGTCGGTAAACATAGCCACAGTATCATTTTCTTCATTAGAAGAAAACCTTTCTGGGCAAAGACTTCTGTGGTGATTTCTAACTCTTTGGCAGTGGAAACATGGTTTGCTAACCTTGCATTCTTTCAGTAAATGATTTGGCTTTAAACAGATGAAACAGTTTCCTTTGATTTTTGCCTTTCTTGACTCAACAGTTGGATACGTTTTACACTGGTCACTCCAGTGATCCTTTCTTTGGCAGTAAAAACAGCCCAATGTTTGACCTTCAGTGGAAGATTCTTCATGTCCAGAAAGTAAGGCACCAGTAGTTGTGACTCCAGACCATTTTGCAAACAGTGATTTCTGATTCTGAGACTTCACTTTAGTATCTTGGTCTTCAGGGCTCTGAAACAATGGAGTTTGACGCTCATCAACCTCTTGAGCACAAACATAACGCTTGAAAGCCTTTCGTATGCTTTCCACTGTCCATTTCTCCTCCATATCTTTGTACTCTTCCATCCGGGATACCACTGCCTTTGGTAGTTTTGATTTAATGAGAAAAACAAAATGTGGCTGTTCCACATTCTCACCAAGGGCTTTAAGAGAACGAAGATGCTTCTTAATCGTGTCATAGGTTTCACGGAGTTTAGCAGTGAAAGGTGAAGAGACAGGAAGATCTATCAACGGTGAGTAGTGAGCATCCATCCTGAGATCTTGTCTCCCAAATCTCTCTTGAAGTAAATTTATCGCCACTTCATAGTTGGAGTTAGTTAGCTCCAGCCCAGAGATAACTGCACTTGCAGCTCCTTCCAATTCAACTTTCAAATAGTTGAATTTGTCCACAGGTTGAAGATTTGGATTTCTGTGAATGGAGGCATCAAATGAATCCCAAAATTCCTGCCACTTCAGAACATCTCCATTGAATTTTTGAAGTTCCAGTTTGGGAAGCTTGATAGTGGGAGTATGACGAGTAATTGGAGTACCAAATTGTTTTTCCAATTCAAGACGTTTTTGTTCCATTTCTGCTTTCATCTTAAGTTCTGTATCTGTAGCCGCTTTTTTGAGCTCCATTTCCTGCTCAGTTTGAACCAACTTTCTCTTAGCCTCCAATTCTACTTCCAATTTCTTTAGTTCATGTTCACGCTGTTTGTCTATTTCACTCTGCTTCAACATTTCCAATTCCAGTTTCATCTTTTCCATTTGAATCTCTTTCTCTTGGTTAAGTTTTGCCAGTTGAAGATCCTTCTCTTGTTGAAGTTTTTCTTGTTGATGAGCTCTTTCCTTCTCTTCAGTTGTCAGCTGTTTTCGTTTGGCAATATTAATCAGAAGTGTTTTAAGATCGCAAATAGCTTCGTCTCCATCAAGCGCGAGAACACCGCAGTCTTCCATTTCATTTTCCAGTCGCTGGCTTTTAGCTTCGTCCTCTTTGGATGCCTCTCGTAGCTGTTCCAGTAAATCTTTATAAGTTTCGAGATTTCTCTCCAACTTGAGGAGTAATTGGTTGGCTTTGTCCTCGGTTTCATCCAGTGAAACATCTTGTTGAAGGAAGGCTTCAGCTTGTTCGATCCGATCCTTCAGTCGCTTCTTCGTCGGGCCCAAACGCTGACGAATACATCCACACATTTTCCACGTTTGAAAGGTTTTACAACCTCGCTCTGCTACCACATGTTGCCGAGTCCAACTATTAAACTACGAAAGGTCCAAATGTAACTACAAAAGTCCAAGTTTAACCACGAAATGTCCAAATAGTTCGTCAAAACACGTTTTTCCGAAAAGTCACAAGTTTTCAATGGTAACCAAGCCTTCTCTCAAGGTAACCTAGCTTTTTAGCTCGTTTCCAGTTTATCGCGGCAACTCCGCGACACTTCTCCCTGAATTGTTGGCAAAACAGAGCATATGCAAACAGATTGACGGCGGAATTGAACAAAAGCATTGTGTAAACGATGGGAATCACAACAGGGTTGAGCTTGTAGGAGCTAAACTGCTCTACGAGGTGAAGTATAATGTCAGTGCCCCAGCAGATGACAAACGGTTGCTGACCGTTACAATCATAAAGGTGACCCTTTGCCGTACCAGTTCAACACACCCTGTTCACAAAGAGATGAAATTACAATGGTTATATTTGCCATTGTACTAAGTGTATTGCGAAATAATTCTTTTTTTCCTCCTGATAAGATTAAAACATTCCGCTGTCTACAATTAAGGGCAAAATTCAAAAGCTGATTACACCCACAGCAACAACCTGTTAGTTCGACAGTAATAGTGGTAGTTCCTAAGTAAGGCATGATGTAGATGTGTCCGCAATGCAAGAGTTGTGCTTATGAAATGTTTTGTAGTAGAAAGTGTGAAACAAACCTTTATGAATTAACAACCTGTGTGAAACAAACTTTTTTATTGAATGTTCATTTCTCCATCGAACTTATGACATGACCAATACTAAGGAATACTCCGTTTAATCATACCTGTTGTTGATATGTGCGCTCATTTGTCGTAATTACGTTTAAACCACAAGGTGTACACGACTCTGGAGTATAGTCCAATCATCAGCGTAGAGGAAATAACAACGGGAGAATACCACGTGATAAAGTAAGCCTTGAGTATCGCATCAGACCACACGTAGATACAGGGGTTGTGATCGAGTTCCTTGCGAAATTCCGGAGATATGAGCACCAGTAAGACAATCCAAGAACCAGCAATAATTACCTGAAAAAAATGTGTAAAACTCCTAAAGTCGAATCACTCAAGCACCGTGACTTTTAATTCAAGCAAGCTTAATGCTGTGCAAATTTCAACATACTTTTATGTCTGCAAAATAGTTACACTTAAAATGGAAAGGTGGTATTAATGAAGTGGGCTCCGGAAAGTAAAAATGAGCCACGCAATGCTTACCCTGAGTTCCTTGACGGAACCTTGGACAGAGAGGTCCCCCTTGTGGATAATGCGTATACGTTTTCGATACAAAGTCTGGAGCCCATCATGGAGCGTCCATCTCCCATATAGGGTATACGTCACAGCGCATTAGATTATCAGGATAAATTTAGATTCATTTTTCGCGCGAAAAATATTAACCAATCAGAGAAGAATGCGATTGACCAATCAGAAACCCAAAAAATAAGTTGTTCGAGAAGGTAAACATGGCGCAGCTTATCGGCTTCAGCCAAAATTAGAATTAGCTCAATTGAAAGGCGAGACATGGCGGATGATCTCACTGAAGAAAGCTTATCGTATTTAGCAGAAAGAAGCTGAAAGTCGAAACATAGCGGATGATCTAAGTGAAGAAAGCTTATAGTTAAGCAGAAAGTATCTGAAAGTCGAAACATCAGTTGCGGATGGTCTGAATGAAGACATATCCAGAAATCGCAGACATTTGAGCCCACGGTCAACAAATCCTGCGGTAAATTGACCATCGAAGGGAACGCAACAACAACAAAGAAATGTATGGAGATTAAAAAATTTCGAGAAATATCTCTCGATCAATTTGTTTAAGTATAAATGTGCAACCGGTTCATGGTAAACTGGTCTATCAAGAAAGATATAGTACAAAAAATAAGGTGGATACTTCGAATTTTATGTTTACTTTTTACGGTTTTCTGTGAGCAGTTTAGCGGCCAAAAAATATAAGGCGTGGAGGGGGATTTCATCGAAAAACCGAAAACTCATAGTTTATAAACAGCGATTACGGGTAAACATAATGGGATCGAAAAAATGTGCAAGTGGATTCACTGAAACTATACATGGAACAAACTAACCTTACGATTTTCAGCTCCAACAGATTGATTTTGATGTTTACTTTTTGCACTTGAAAACCACGAAAAAATTGCATTCGGCCATACATTTGAAAGTCCTCGCTAAAGTCCAAAAATCCACTTTCTTGGAACTGCGATATTTCGGCCGAACCGGCTTCAAATACCCTACAAAAGCCATCCTTCGAAAGCTAAATTTCAGTACATTCGAATATTAAGCGACTTAGTTTGGTCAGTGGTTTTTATATGGTTTTTATATGGGACTTATTGCATCGTGCACCATCATGAAATATGAGCCCAAACTATACCGCTTCGATCAGCGGTATGCATCATTTAAAAGAGCTGTCTATGTAGGACGCCCGAAAAGGCGCGGGCTCTAATGTCCGCGATTTCTGGAGATGAAGCTTAAACTTATCGGAATCAGCACAAAATAGTTGAAAGTCCAAAAATGGCAGTGACGAGAGCTTATCGGACTCATGCAGCAGAAAGTTCAGAATCTAGGGAAGAGAACTATAACAGCAACGGTGAAGAATCGAGCGGTTCACAGGATTCGGGAAAGCGAGTATTTGCCTCTCACTTCCGATCGGGCGGCGGTGCGACATAAGAAAACCTTCAGTGGTCCTGATGCAGGTAAGCAGAGAAAGAGACATAAGAAGGAGACAAAGATAGACAATAATGGAGAAATCGAGAGACTCTCGGGACTTATATTTCCTCTGAACAAACTGAAAAGGTTGAGCAAGAACTGAGAAAAACACTCTTAGACTGCAAGCGAATCAAAGCAAAGATGAGCGACAAACGTTCGCAACGCATTTATTAAATGCTTCCCAATCATTAAATTTGAAGTTGCTTGTGACTGGGTTTTGTCGAAAGTTCTACACACGACCCCACAAGCTATGTAGCTTTTTTACCCCATCGTGTCTAAATAAAGGTTTTGTTGTTGTTGTTGTTGTTGTAAAAGACTGCTATGAGAACAGTTTAAAAGGATATACAAGAGCTGCCCTATCAAAACGTGGATGAAATCCTTGTCAAGTTTTTAGATCGGGAAAGCTACTCAAGAACGAATGATAATCTTGGTTGTCCCCACTGGGCTAAAAGTCACAAGTCTCCATGGCTTCCTGTGAAGTGGAACTAATAACATTAACAAGCCAAATTCAAGCAAAAACGAAGCTGCGATATTGCTTCTATTCTTTGATAAGTTTGTGGGTGATTGAACAAAATAGTTAAGTAAATACAAACAAAAATATTATTTTCTATACATGTGAAACCTGCTCTTATATCCTATAGAGCAAGATATATCAAGATTCAGTATTAAACTCCTGGGGAAAACTAGCCCATATAACAGTAAGGGAGATGCTCTTCGTATCTTTCCTGGGTTAAAAATAGTTTCTGTACCTCTTAGAGAGTTCAGTTTCTAAAAGTTCACAGCTGTGCACAGCTTTCATGTTGCCTTTTGGGGTATAAGAAAAGAGACAACAGTTTGCTTTTAAAGCCTTGAAAAATACAAAAGTGCGCAATAGAAGAACTGACCTTATCACATATACAAACAATTAAAATACCAGGTTATGTTTCACTCTGGTACCTCTCAAGGATAAAAAATGGTAGCCACGCCCACAGAACGAAATCTTGGTTCCTTGTATGGGTTTCTTTTGTAATATCTAATGAGCATTCCAGTCATCTTTATGTGGGACCCCCTCCCCCCCTTACGATTAACTTACGGAGCTGATTGTACAAATGCATTTTATTTGATATCCATGGGAATGACAGTTTGCCCTTTCATAACAAAGTCCAGCATGGTGTACTTTATCTATTGTATGTACATGTGTTATGTACACTGTATATTTATTACGTAATAAACACATAGCTCAACAAGACATATTTTTGTTTGAAATGTCACTTGCTGCAAATAACTACACTGAAAACTGTAAAATATAATGATACATTCACCATCAGTTTATATGTAATACAAACTCACAATTGACTATCTATCCATGTGGCTTGGTAGCTCAGTAAATAGAGTGTTGCGCCTGAGTAATTGCTTTTTCAACCGTTTAGTTTATATATAGCTGAGAGGATCACTAATTTTGATCATAGTTTAATTTATGGAGGGCATATGCTCTACCCAATTCAGAGTTACAATGTTAAGTGTGTGGCCCTCTGCCAGCAACATACTAGCATACTCTTGTATTAGATGCTGAGAGCTATTACAAGTTAAATTAACTGCGCCTGCATTCATTGGTGGGTGCACACGACTATCCACAAGGGCACAGAGGCCATTGCCCTTTACTAAATTGCCAAGTAATTTATCACATGCAATGATCACTCCATAATGGTCTAAAACAGAATTCAGCTTGAAATTGTCAATGTGTGCTGCAAGGTCAGCAAAATTATTGGCATTATTGAAACCAAAGCTGTGATCACAGGACTGCACCTGGCATTCTGTACCAACTGACTGTGCTACGTCTTCCACATCTAGAAATACTGCAGTGTCACTAAAGAGGTCATCATGTATATGGCATTGCCATCACACACTGCACTGATAAGTGCTCCAGCCATAACTGAGGCAATTCCTTCCACAAAAGAGATACATCTAATTTGTAGTTGAAATAATAAGTACCAAATTTGACTGAAATAATTGTACAGGCATTACTTTCCTGATGACCACCTAATTCAGATTTTGCAATTGAGGGTGGAAATGCAAACAATATACATCCACTATTAAGTTTTTAGCCTGAGAAAACAGCCGACATTTCGCGAGGTCGCCACTTGAGCCCATCTGACATCTGAGTAACAAGCACAGAAATTCCATACTGATGATGTGCACTAATTGGTTGTGCAGGGAGGGAATTTTCTTTCAACCAATCAGAAGCACCACCGAGATCTGGGTTGAGCACGTCATCAGTATGGGATTTCTGAGCTAATTACTCAGACGTTGTTTTGCGAGGGCTCAAGTGGCGGCCTTGCGAAACGTCGGCTGTTTTCTCAGGCTATAACTGTTTTGCCAGGCACAGTTACAGTTTCATGAGTTCCATTTTCCTCTCCACTAAAGAATATTTTTAATGGCACATCTCTGTAGGCTTTCTCTGAGTATTTATTAGCTTGTCCACTCTTCTTGGGCCATAGCCTGTAGCTGATAAATTGCCACCAGAGGTGTGCTTTAGCATACTGAAAATGGATTCCAATGCCTTGCGGTTTACTCTCAGGGGACGGATGAAGTAACTTCCATTTGGTGAAATGCTTGCAAAAAAAAAACATTTGCCAGAAAGCCATTGTACCAATAATCTCAGAAGGTCCCATGTCTGTGAAATAAATAAGAAATAATGCAAGTTATGACATCTCATCCCGGGGGGGGGACTCTCATGTAAACGTGATGAGAGTGCCTGTCAGAGGTTTGAAAGAAACACCTAAAAGGTACTAAGATAGTGTGTTAACCGTGGATTTATCCACGACACTGATTCAAAGGTAAGATCCATGTACTCTGTAAAGCAAGTCAAAAAGTACCAGAGGAAAGTGCTGCCCAATAGCTTTAATTTCAATTCTCTGAAGGTTGGGTTTCATCCATTATGACTCAAAAGTATTGTTGTTATTATTGTTATTGTTATTGTTTTCCAAGGCTAAAGGTATTAAAAAGAGGAAGTTGATATTTGTCTCACAAGATGAAAATGTAAGAATAGCCAAGAAACCACTCAAATAAGGTTTTTCGAATCATCAATTTAATTTTTTTTGTACTACCCTACATGAGCGAATTCTTCCTTTAAAAATTAATATCATTTACAACTGTATCAGAAATAGAAGCTGTAATTGTCAGCAAAAGATATTTATACTTTAATTAGTTTTTGTAAACCAACCCGCCAAAATTGCAAGAAATTTCTTTTGCCTTGCTTCTCTTCGTGTTGTTTGTATACTCTGTAAAAAAAACATAATATTATAATAATTATTGAAACAACATGATATTGTTTGAGAACATTTATTTATTGATAAACGAGAGGGTTTCACGTTTGGTGCATGTGCATGAATGAAAATATTTAACAAAGCTAAATCACCTGTTTGCCGATGCCTATGACACCGCACTTCAAAGAATTCCATCCCTTTCTGAATGTTGTGAATAACAGGGCTGTTGAAGTTGTTTACTCTTTGATGACTGAGAAACCCTTCCTCAAATAGTTATGGCAAGCTTTAATTAAGGAATCCAGCAGTCGCTTGGTCACTTTCTCTTTCTTGAATCTCTGCAGAGTCCAGTTTAACTCAGCAATTATGTACCGTTGCTAAAAGTTTTCTTCGACATGCATCCAGTGCCTCAAGGTCAGAGTTGTCTTGATCAGATTTGCTTTGTTTTTTAGAAGCTTACGCCGTAGTTTTTCTCGAATGGATGCGCTTTTATCGTCTTCAGCAGGGAAACATCCACTCCCGGCATCTACTACTGTTGTGTTCGCATCTCGTCCAACTTAACGTTGTTTCGTAGTTGTCGTCGCCAGATAAAAACCTTTTTGGCGAACTCATACTGTCCATACTGTTACATTTCAATATTTTAACTCCCTACGGTTTGTCATTGCAAGGTTCGCCACTCACCATCTCGCAGTACCAGAGATTCTGTCGCCGCTCCATAGGACGTTCGCCAATATATTGGGACTATATTTTGTTTTTGTCTTTTCTTTTTAATTCAGCTGCGTATTGCAAAGATGTCTGGGATGCTTAAGAGTGCTGGGGAAAATTTGGACTGGAAGGAGCTCTGAAACTGGTCTATGGAGAAAGAGGACAGGAGGGATGGAGAGAAGGGGGGAGGAGATCGGCCTTTATATTGGATGCTGCGGACTTTCACGGAAACAGCAACTTTTCGCGGGAAAATATAATCTAAAAATAGCCGGAAAATCTAACGCGCTGTGACACCGGTCGATACCAGATTCACGCTCCCTCTAATGGGCTCCTGACAAAGTACATAAAAACACTACAGCTAATGGATACGAAAGCGAAATTTCGAGTCTATTTTTTATCAACATCTTTTTGATCAAGTACTTTTAAAACGTTTTGCAAGAATGAGAAATTTGAAGACTAGTGCTTGACATCCCAGTTTCTAAATATTATCCTTAAAGGATAAAAAGCATCTCGTTTTGCAAAAGCGCGACTTATGGCGTTTATAGTCTTTCCCCTCCATTTCAAATTTATTATTATTATTATTATTATTATTATTATTATTATATAATTTTTTTTTTGGAAACGGTTTTAAGATCGATTCACAAGTGGATTCCGGATTCCAAACTTTATTGGATTCCGGATTCCATATGAATGTGGATTCTGGATTCCAGTCCTAGCTCCTTTTGTTACTGCGCATACGTTCTGCGCATTGCGGGATGGTCCGAGAAACTCGTCTCGATAATACAAAGGTAATTTTGCGCGACTTACAATTATGTGGGAAAAGCAGATCTTAGCAATGGCTGCTGGATTCACCAGCAGATAATAGTTCCGAGATAATTGAGCTTAAATTTTATAGAAAGGAAATTCCATACATTGTTACGTATTTGAAGCTTTTAGGATTATGGCTGTTTGATTATCTCTGAAAAATACGTTGTTACCCATAATTTTCTATTTGAATTCCAGTAGCCCTTCCAAAGATCTCGTTTCCCCACACAGCCATAAACTGTCCAAAAATTCCCTACATTTAGGTGGCATCGTCCTTAATGACGTAAAATGATCAATAAATTCAACTAAGCAATGGCTCAGCATTCTGAAGTGTTCTGGAAAGTTCTACAGAACGTTTCGAACGTTTTTCGAAAGTAAAGGAAAAAATTTCATGAAAAATTGCATTTAAAACAAAGGGAAACCCAGACATCTATGTCATGATTGTTTTACAAGTATTGAAATAACGGGTAACCTTTCATGTTTTTGACCAAACAAAAAATGACATCGACTCCTGATAACAGTCGCTGAAATTATCCCGCAGTGTGGCAGATTTTTGCCCATTTCCGTTTATTACCACAAACAAAATGTTTTTGTTCTACTTTATTTCTTTGGTAAACTCTACATATGTCACCAAGTGGTAGCATGTTCAATACGCGTATACGCGTACTTTGACGAAACACTACTTTTATAATCTTGTTAGGCAAATTTGATCTTTAACATATACCAGACGAGCTATTCAACTCCCATGCGATTTCATCATTTCCAATGCGAAATACTCTCGCACGCTGTTATTTGCCTTCTTGCGTTTTCGACAACTTTCATCGATTCTCTTGCGCGCTTTCAACATGCTTGATCTCCAATCGGCTATCTTTGATTCTCTTTCACGGTTGGTTAGCTGTTTTCAAACTTTTCACCTTTATTTTTTGCAGTAGACAGTATGTCGTCCTTGGTCCGCGAGGTCCTTGGTCCGCGACATTTCCGAACTGATTTAATATTTGGTCATTAAATAAAATACGACAAAAAACGAATGTATCCGATGATTTATTGATTAGTCTTCTTCGATATGACGAAGTTTTTGGCACTCCTGCTGTTAGTGAAGGCGCGGAATTCAAGTTTGTTGACAGGCAGGCCAATTTGTCTTTCTTGAAGTGTCTACTTTTGCTGCTCCGTAAATTACATAGTCATGTTTACTTAGCTTGTGCATAGATAAAACGCAACGGGAGGACGTTTTTTTTTTTAAAAAACAAGTTTACAGATAAACTAATTTCTGCGTTTATGAACGAATTTGATGCAGAGTTTAAAACTTTTGTTGTAACGACTCTTGAAAAATATCAACAATTTTCGCATGTGGGTCCTTTGTCCGCAACCTATGACCCTGCAGAACGTACATTCCGCAAAGCGGATAAAGAAAACCTCAGATAAATGGAAACGGCCTTTGCTTTTGCTGAACATTTTAAAAATCTTCTTTATACATGTTTATGAACGGGGGTAACTTCTCTTGTATACCTAGAATACATATAAGCGTGTAGTCTTGTAATCAATATTCGACTGCGCTTGGGGCTTGTGTGGGAGACTGTTGTCTGAAAAGTAAAACATATTATTTTATACTCACAACGACGTCCCAACAAGACTGCAGCTTAGATATATCAATGATAAGAAAGAATAAATAAAATATTGTTAAAATTTTCATTCTCCTACGGAAATTATTGGGATTCACAGGTACGGTTCGTGCTGTTTGCGTGATTCGCGGACCAAGGACTAAATTCGCGGACCAAGGCCCGCGAACACGGTCACCTTTTTTCGAATTACAAGAACCAATATTTCAGTTTGGAACTTGCCACTTTAAAATTATCCCGAGAAACGTAAAAGCTGTCTTCGGGGAAAACTTCAGCTCTAGACGTTTTGATTCAGGTAAGATATTTAAGATTATAATTTTTACTCGCGGACCAAGGAACACATACTGTGACAGCACAATAATTCTGTTTGTGTCTCCACATTTTCACCAATCGGGTTAACATAAATATTCCATGTTAAAGTAAACTGTAGGTTTGTTAGCCTTTCTAACTAACATTACAGCAATGGAGCTCTTGAATGATAAAAACTGTAACTGAAACAAAACAAAAACTAAGAAAGAATAACCGTCTTAAAAGTTACTAAAATTTATTAAGTGAAACGAAGAAGAGTTAACGTACAATACAATAGAAACTTAATTGACACTCCCCAGAGGGGCTTTTCAACGACAATTAAAATTAAAATCAAACTGCAATAAAGTTATTTAAAAATACAATAAAATAGTGATAACAAATTAACAAACAAAGTAAATTCATTACGTATGTTTGAAATCAGGTGATGGAAGGCTCAGTGATCCAGTTCCGTCTTGAAATAAGCAGCAAAAATAACAGGCTAAAGCACTAGAGATACATGAGCTGTACTTGCTTCCTCGCATGTGCAGGTGCTTATTTTAAATTATTAAAAGAGAATCTTTCTTAAATTGTGCCCTATGATACACGGATTGTTGCAATATTTAACAAGAACATTTTTGTGTCCAACGCCTCGAATTTTTGCTCAATGAGCCAAGATTATGTTTAACGCTTCGAATTTTCGCTTTTGTTCAATAAATCAAAATTATTTCAATAAATCTTCTTTTCTAATTAAACAAATGAACAAATATTCAATAATATTTATATTTGTACAGTAATTTTCAATTTATATGCAGCATGTTAGTTTACTCGGTACACGCTTTTTCAATTCAGTAGCTTGATATTTTATTCAATAAGATATTAATAACAAAAACAATAGGCGAAAAAAGGAGGCGGCGTTTCGGTGACATTTTGGCACTACTATCAAGCAAAATGTAACAGCCAACAGAAACAAATAATTTATACTGAAAGTTGAAGACTAAAATAACTGTTCAGTGTCCATTGCGGAGAAGTGTTATCGAAGATAATGAGGAATTACGTGCGTTCAACTGGCTGAACAAATAATTTCGTGCAAATAGAGTTTTCAAGTCAGGTCGTTGATGTTTACAATATGGTGGCAAAGAACAGGTGCTCGTCAATGTGTTAATGTAAACGACAGTTGGTGAAGCCGACGCATTCTTCATCGCACAGATCACGCATAAATTTATACACAACGCATTGTTGATTGTACAAGACTGGTTTCGGTTCTTTGCTCTTTTAGGTCATCACCAATTTGCGGCTTAGGCTGAAAACTGGTTGTTAAACGTGTGGTCAATTCCTTTGATTAAGTCACCTTACTGCCGTGTTTTCGGGATCATCGCGGGTAAGTGATGCCTTAGCCTAATCCTATCTCTTTAAACTCTTTGAAACAACCAAATAGGATTTCCTCGTTGTACTTCCGTGTTGAGAAATATGTCTCCTAACGAGCGCATCCAGTTCATCACCTGAAAAATCCGAATATACTTAAATTCTCCAGCTTGAACTCTTTTACACTACTATACAAGGTCCGGCGAGAAATTCGTAGAATCCTGGCAATATCTGTCCAGGTGTAAGAATCACAACTTCGGAGATCTTCGAGAAACTCCTTTTTGATGACAAAGGGTGGTCTTCCCTGGGATTGCGGAATGGTTTGTCTCTCTTGCTCCAAATCTGTAAACTTACAGTCCTGCGTCTCATTTGGATTCCTATTTCATCCCAGTACTGGTATATTTCTTTAAGCAAACTACACAGCTGATCTAAACCTTGATGATTAGTATTCCGCTCTAAGTCCAATTCCATACCGAGCAGCGAACGCAGAAAATATAATGCCATTTCGAGTCTGTCTGGCGACAACCGAAAACTTTAATCTAAATGTGAAAAAGAACTTTGGACAAGAAATAAGACATTTTTGTGAGTACTGGGATTGACTTTATACTTAAAATATGAAAGTTATCAGTCTCAATTATCGCGATGGACATCCAATGGAGCAGGCATCCAAAGGAGAGGCATCGCCGTTCGCTGCATCAGCTATATTCAACAGCTTATCTTTGAGCTCCCTTCCTGTGAAGTCGAAGAAAATCTGAGTTATTTACTTTAATTTGCCCCTTTTCTTTTGTTGCCAGTTCTTCTGTTGGAGTTGGGATGCCTTTTCTTTTTAAGATAAGCTCCTGTATTTGATCCTTGACTGTCACAATTTATAACAAACTATTTCGGACAACATCTGCTTTTGCACTTAGCTTAGAGGCCTTACTCCTTCAGCTTTTTTAAGGTTATTTGTTTCTTGACACTTGCGCTGCTTTTTCCTCATGAAAAGCCTCTTTTCGTCGGTAGCACTGTTTAATTTCTTGTACGATTGTAGCAGCTTCTTCACCCAAATATCGTCAAAGTTGGTTAATAAAAAATGTAAAAGACCCAGTGCAAGAAATATCCGTAATGTCTGCTTTAAAGGAAAGCTCACTGTAGTTATTATCATTCAGTAGTATACCGAACGTAATAAACAGTTAATTATAAACAAGCGATATTGCTGGCTAGTGCAACATCACTTCTCCTGCATGCAATTCCACGTTAAATAGCCTCGCTTCGTCAGCCAATCAGAATGCGAGTTTTCTTTCACTTATGCGATTCTATAGCAAGTCGTTATGTACACCTTATTCTACGGTACTACTGATAATACTCCCTGACATTTTACGAGTGGTATAGTATAGTTTAAGAGTATTTATTATCTGTAAAATCACAGAATAATAATTCATTTGTTATTCCACGTCATTTTCCGTCTTTTAGCTCCATTACGCATAGCTCTATGGGATCCTACAGTGTAATAACGTGGCATATTTTGAGTGTTCTTGACATATAGCAAAATAGTGGTGGAATGATAATGGTCGGGCGTTCCGTTCTTTGAAGTTTTAAATTACCATTCTGGTTTACACTTTCTCGTGTATTTATGTCTTTGTCTCGTCGATAACCATTTTATCAATAGTTTTAAAGTTTTAAAATAGTTTTATCAATAGTTTTAAAGTTTTTATCAAGTTTTAAATTACCATTCTGGTTTACACTTTCTCGTGTATTTATGTCTTTGTCTCGTCGATAACCATTTTATCAATACATTTTAATTTTGCTGTTTGAGACACATCTATGTTCGTTTTGTGACATAAATTTAGTAAATCGACTTTTTCACGCTTTTATGTTCTTGTGATAACTCCTCAGCATCCATGGAGCGAATGTATAAGTGACGTTTACACAGGGTTAAGAAAAAGTGGTCTACACTAATTTTAAGCAAAGCCAGGAAAATAATCATAGTTTGTTGTTATACTCCGTAAAGATGTGGCCGTTGTAGTCTGTGGATCATCCGAGTTCTAACAATCTGACAATTTTGACCCGCTTAGACGTGGCTTATGGAGATCCATAATATACAGTCTCAGGTTAATGTAAGTCAATACAAAGTGTGAAATGAAAAAAAAATAACTGAAGTATCAACAAGATGTGGACCATTTGTAAGCGACTGCTCGAGACTGCTGACGTGGCCAAGTAATACGTTCTAATTCAAGTAATACGTTCTAATTGAAAAATAAAGAGACCCTTTACACGAAAAATATGGTCAAGGTTTATAACTTTGCCAAGTATGATGTTGTTTAGTTGGATAAATGACCAAGTCGTGATACTCACGATCGAAATCTACACGTGTCCCCCAAAAATCACATAAACTCTTAAGAGCGAATGTTACCAACGGTCAAACATTTGGTGGCAACAGGTCAAAAATCAATTCCGCTCATATTCTTATGTTAGGTAGACCTTAATGTGAAACAAATCACGGCATAGTTCGTTTGGCTGAATATCGATTTATTTTCAAGAAAATCAATATTAACGGAATTCGCTCAAAATGCCGCTTTTGACAGTCCGGGCCATAGACAGTTTTGTCTATATAATTTCTAGCAATGTGATTGGTCTAGACAAAACCAAAACAAACTTATTTGGCCGAGAGGGACTCGAACTGTTTTTATTTTTCTTGCTGCCTCATGCCTGGCGGCCATATTCTAATATTATTTCGGCGAAGGGGAACAGTGTAAAATTAGCAATAAATTACACGAAACATATCATTTATTTATTTTCGCATCACAAATAACTTTCGACATCTGATCTAATTTTCGAAATCTACTGACATATGCATTTCATTTTCACACTCCGCTAGGGTTACGCGAACTCGATGAAGCACTTCGGTTGCAAACTCCGTCTCTTGGGCCGTCGATTTAAGTCGCGGGACGTATGCTCCTCCGCCGGCCTGTTCATTTCTTCGGAAATTTTGCTCCTGTTTGGTGCGAAATGTTACGGTGGGTTCTCCACATACAATCCTAGGAAAGAGAGGACAATAAAACTTCATTAACACAATACATTTACGAGAAGCGTCCTTGATTCTAACAACCAGCATTTCAACTGCTGCAGATTCATGTTAACAAATGGAGGTTTAGAAAATCGTTTATGAACTACAAACAGCCCTTCACAGGAAGGTCAAACAACAACCTCTGTCAGAATTGCTAAGCGCAAATTGAACTGCTGGAGAGCTATCTGTTGGATGATAACAACGCCATAAGACAATGGAGATGCAATGTTTTAATTAAACTTTCAATTTCATCGACAACCATGTATACATGATGTATGCGTAAGAAGCCGTAGCTAGTGTGTGATGAAAGAAAACTGTAACACTCTCAGAATAACTTGGATCCTTTAGACACTTACGACATCCGTGATAAAGTTACATGTCTTGCAGATAACTGGAAGCAAACACCATATCACCTATTAAATTAGAAACTCGCGTACCCTTTGAGAACTGAAACATCACTCCTTTTAGCGGCTTTTACAATTAGGAATCTCGCAATCAAGCTGAAGTCCAAAAACCTAATTTATTGCCCAGAGCTAGCACACCCAAAGATTAAGATTACAGTTATATTTTCCTTTTGAACGCAAAAAATCTGACGTACCTCAATTTTCCATTTCCATGGTAGCAATACCTTCTCGCGCGAGTCAAACTAAACGACGAAACTCGACTTCAACAGAGGATAACTTGCCACGATTTCAACCGACGCCGTTCATACTCCTGAATATCCAGACTTACTGGGCAGCCGTTTGCCACATGGTCGACAGACTGTCTTCAAAATAGAAATATGACGATCCATTAGCTGAAACAAAAAGCAAAACCGACCTTTTAGAATAGAAAATCGATAAGCAGCAGAAGCCAAAACGCCATGGCGGCGAAGCACAACACTTCAAGTTAAAATTACAACGGCCGTGCATATGAACTAAATCACGATGCATATGACTTCTCTTGCGATAACTTCGAAGCAAATTTATCAAAGTTTTACGTGGTATTTTTATTTTTTATTGAAAAAAATATTTCTTACCTCAAATATCTATTTTTGTGGTAGCAGGTACGTCTTCAAACGGCCTAAACAAGACCTGGACGCTCGCCTTCAACAACCGATTTCTTCGCTACATTTGAACCGACACCATTCATGTTGCTTTGCCTTTGAAGCTCTGTTGGTCCTCTTTCAAGTAAATTGGGACCCAAGGGACAAAAAAATCAGAGACAAAAATGCAGGGCTAAAAATTGGGACCGGTATAGGGTTTTGGGAATTTTACCCAGACGCCATATTTGATGACGTAGTCATATAGACAAAACTGTCTATGGCAAATCTCGACGCTTCGCGTGACAAAATGAAGCCCTCCAGAGCAATAAAAATTACCCAAACTTGTAGAACGATGTTTAAATATGTGTCAATAGCAATTTCAGCAATTTCTGCTCATTTATTTACGAGCTCTAATTAAATTTATCCGACATACTTTTGACTAGATAAAAAGTATATCAAGTTTAACCCCTACACAAGGTATGTGGTACCGAATATTATTCGTCAAGAATCTGGATTTCAAGAGGAGAAGGGATGTTCTCTTGCCTCCTGAAAGGATTTTTTGGGGAAATTTATTGACGCGATGTTATAGAATTTTAAAGTTGGACAAAATGCGTCGATTCAAGCGATCAGAAAAGTCAGCCTTATTAACTCAGTGTACACATACGCAAACAACTTCACGTTTACCGCAGGTTTTGATCCGCAAACAACCGATTTTAACACAAAATCCTCTAACCTTCATGTTGCTGTATCACAGATGAGAGCTGTGGTCCTTGTTCATGATAAAATTCAAGCAAACTGCAAGGAAACTTGACAGGATATCGCAACTTGCCATGCCGTTTCACCGAACATCCGCCGTTTTTGATGTGAGGATTCTCTTTTCCTATTTTCGTTGGAAAGCAGGCTTAAGGTGTTGTACATAAGATGTTTTTCCTTTGAAACTAGCTCTGAACTGAACAGCGAAACAAGAAGTCGTTAATACAAAAACATCTGTTACGTGCTTTGGGTGATGCCGCTAATTAATTTAGTCAGAACGAGTTTTAGTGAAATCGACTACTGCATGCATGTACCGCGGTAACGAAATTTTGGGTGCATCCGGTGACTTTGGCGAATAAGGTTTAATTTTTTTCAAATAAGCCAATTCTGTCTTCCTACGTTTACTACTTTAATGACTGAGCGAAGATTCTCAGTAGATTGGGTTCGATGAGTACTTTGAAGTCTGTGCAACTGAAAAAAGCGCACCTTGGTTTGCGTGACATACCCTAGACTGAGCTTTTACCTGATGGGCAGGGCAAAGGGGGTTTTAAAAATATATTCTCTGTTAGTTTTCCAAGAAGTCGCACAGTTAATGAACGCTATATTATATACTATGGCTAGATTAAAATACAAGGTCAGGCATAAAAATGTTCCTGTTCGGTCTTAAAATTCTTTTCTCGGTTTGTTGGGGTGAGGGTGGGGAGGGGCTTGGGCTATAGGTTTCGGGGAAAGAAGTTTTAGAGAACACTGAATCGACTGATTGTATCGATTCCTGGCATTCAAAGACTTTCAAATAAGGCAGTGGTGATACGTTAAACCTCCTTTTTATTTTTACCTGGTTCTTGTTCGTATTTACGTGCTTGTGTACATTAAACGCACAAACACTTATTTACGGAGAATAGACATTAATAAAAAATCAAAACTCGTACTGGTTCTCAGGGAATAAATTTAATGATCTGCAAGATTGTTAAGAGCTTTGTCCTGTGGCAGAAAATACAACCCACTACGGGCTTAACTTGGATGACTTTTTATGAGTCTTGGGTTTTCCGCTTTCGATGCTCAACAGGCACCAACGAAAAACGACTCTGCTCGACTGACACTGTAGTGCGTGCAGTCTTTTTTTAAAGCTTCCAACAGTGAAGAAAACTACAAAACGGTTACCTGGGGATTTCAACGTTCTATTCAACACCGATCAACGCTGTTGAATTTCAAAAACAAGTTTGGCCTTCCAGCTTAATGATGTTTGCCAATTTTGCCGACTTTTCTTTTGTTCTCAGGTGTGCCACCCTGTGCAACGATGTTCTGTAATACTGATTCAACTTTTTCTATGTTCTCAGGTGTGATCAAAAGTATTGAATTCATTTGCCCACCTTCTTCAACATCGCACAACAAAGTTGTGTTCAAGATTGTTGAATAATGTTGAAGGAGTTTGGCCGAGTCATAAAGTTTGCAAACGCCAAAAACACAAAGAGCGTGAGCCAACAAAATGAGGGCGCAGCCGGGGTTGAAGGCTAAGAGAAGGGGGAAGTTTGAACCCTTAATCCCCCAACATGAAAAGCGGTTTCCCCTTAAGTAGGTTTCCAACCCGCCCCCCCACCTCCCCCCCCTCCCCACCCATTGCCCCCATCCTAGCGAAAGTGGGTCGGTCAGTCGGTTGATCGGTTAAGCAAAAGGGAAAGATAATTCCAAGATAATAATTCCAAGCGAGCCGTAGCGACCCGCTATCACTCTTAAAGGTGTTCGAAGACCTTGATATGAGGGTGACTTAGATGGCCAAGTCACCTCAAGATGCCTTTAAAGAATATTAAAACGCACGAGGAAAGGATGCAGGCAAGGAGTAAGTATTTCTACTCGGAGCCTTTTGGGTCTGTGAAATCAAGTTTTCGGAAAATCGAGAACCTGCAAACTCCTTTCCGATCCGCTTTTATAATTACTGAACAAAGCTTTATCATATGCAGGTGGCTGGCTTGAATGTTGTGTGATGTTGTAAAGCAAAAGGTTTCACTTCTGCATAGTTGATACATTAATGGTGGGGTTAGGTGAGTTCTGAAACAACAGATGGCAAAGCTCCCCTTTATTTGAAAATCCTTTAATGCCAAGAATCGTTTACTTATACTATTACTTTTACCCGGGCACTTACAATCAGTCGATTTAGTATTCTCTTGAACGTCTTCAAACACCTTTATCCCAAACCCCGCCCCACCCTAAACAAAAAAGAAAGAAAACATTCTCAGACTGAAAAGGAGATTTTCATGTCCAACTTTGTATTTTAATCCAGCCATAGTTCATTAACTGTGCTACCTCTTGGAAAACCAACAGAGAATATATTTTTAAATCCCTTCGTCCTGCCCACCAGGAAAAAGCTCTAGGGTTAATGTCACGCAACCAACGTACGTTTTTTTCAGTTTCACGCATTTTTAAGTGCTCATCTGAAACCAATCTACTGAGAATCTTCGCTCTGTCCTTAAATTAATAAACGTAGGATGACAAAAATAGCTTATTTGAAAAAACAATTTAACCTTATTCCCGAAAGTCACCCGATGCACCCAAAATTTCGTTACCGCGGTACATGCATGCAGTTGTCGATTTCACTAAAACTCGTTCTGACTAAATTAATTAGCGGCATCACCCAAAGCACATAACAGATGTTTTTGTATTTATTTTTAACGACTTCTTGTTTCGCTGTTCAGTTCAGAGCTAGTTTCAAAGGAAAGGCATGTTTTGTACAACACCTTAAGCCTGTTTTCTAACGAAAATAGGAAAAGAGAATCCTCACATCAGAAACGGCGGATGTTCGGTGAAACGGCATGGCAAGTTGCGACATCCTGTCAAGTTTCCTTGCAGCTTGCTTGAATTTTATCATGAACAAGGACCACAGCTCTCATCTGTGATACAGCAACATGAAGGTTAGAGGATTTTGTGTTAAAATCGGTTGTTTGCGGATCAAAACCTGCGGTAAACGTGAAGTTGTTTGTGTATGTGTACACTGAGTTAATTAGGCTGACTTTTCTGATCGCTTGAATCGACGCATTTTGTCCAACTTTAAAATTCTATAACATTGCGTCAATAAATTTCCCCAAAGAATCCTTTTAGGAGGCAAGAGAACATCCCTTTTCCTCTTGAAATCCAGATTTTTGACAAATAATATTCGGTATCACATGACTTTTTTAGGGGTTAAACTTGATATACTTTTTATCTAGTCAAAAGTATGTCGGATAAATTTAATTAGAACTCGTAAATAAATGAGCAGAAATTGCTGAAATTGCTTTTGACATATATTCAAACATCGTTCTACAAGTTTGGTTAATTTTTATTGCTCTGAAGTGCTTCATTTTGTCACGCGAAGCCTCGAGATTTGCCTTCAATTTTGAGCTTCAAAAGCGGCATTTTGAGCGAATTCCGTTAATATCGATTTTCTTGAAAACAAAGCGATATTCACCCAAACGAACTATGCAGTGATTTGTTTCACATTAAGGTCTACCTAACATAAGAATATGAGCGGAATTGATTTTTGAGCTGTTGCCACAATATTTTGAAAATGTTTGATTTTTGGCAACATTTGCTCTTAAAATGGTTTTAAAGCACACAAAAGAAAATTTTTGTTCCTGTTCCAGATAATGATTTAAGAAAGTTGAATTTTGAGCCAGTTATAATTTTAAACAAAAGATAGTGTTGTTGAATTTTCCTACATTGTCATTTGAATTCCAACTTTCTTCAAATTCGAATTCATAAAGTTTTGACTTGCTTACCTGGGAAGATTGTTCATTAGGGCTTCACCAGAGTTCTTCCGGTTTTTCAGTCAAAATTTGAAACAATTTGAAAAGGCTTTATTTAACCATGTATTTTCTGTAGATTGAATAATCAGAGGTTCTAAAGGACATCAGTCTTCCTAAACGGTATTTCACAAAACGATCCAGCCGTAATTATAAAGTTCTTTTTAAGCTCCATGGATGCATACAGATGGAGGTATTCATATTGAAGAACAACTAAATTTGTGAGATTTGTTGGAAATATAAAATACCGGAAAATTTTAAGAGAGTTTAATATATATATATTTTGAAATCATGTTTATTTATACATACTTGTACATGCTTTATTTTCATTTTATATAACTATATACTTATATGATTATAGTGTCTTAGAAATTTAACTTCTGTAAGAAACTATTGTCCATACAAGAAAATGAAATAGAACACGTTCTAAAATAACATGGGATATTCTAAAGTTGTAATTTTCGGAAGAAAACACTGGGAAATGTTAAAAAATTGCCAAACGTCTTTTCGTCTTACAAAAAATGGAAAAAAATACACTAAAATGTTCTTTTTTTACCGCTTGAAATTTACTAATGTCAGGTTTTAAGCAAAATTACCCAAATCTTGCTTGTTTAACATTAACACTAGTTTTTACGAAAACAGCTCACAAAAGTAAGGAGCACAGAAATTTCTGTGCCCTTCCTAACCATGAAAACATTCAACTAGGCCTCAGAAATTTCCGGGGCCTTCAGATATTAATTTCAAATACAAAATAATCCACAGAAATTTCTGTGCCCTTTCTTGCATTGCAAACATTCGATTGGGCCGCAAGATAGTCCACAGAAATTTCTGTGCCCTTCTTAGCCATGCAAACATTTGATTGGGCCGCAGAAATTTCTGGGGCCATCAGATCTTTATTTCAAATACAAGATAATCCACAGAAATTTCTGTGCCCTTCCTAGCCGTGCAAACATTCGATTGGGCCGCAGAAATTTCTGGGGCCATCAGATCTTTATTTCAAATACAAGATAATCCACAGAAATGTCTGTGCCCTTCCTAGAATTGCAAACATTCGATTGGGCCGCAGAAATTTCTGGGGCCATCAGATCTTTAATTCAAATACAAGATAGTCCACACAAATGTCTGTGCCCTTCCTAGAATTGCAAACATTCGACTGGGCCGCACAAATTTCTGGAGCCATCAAATCTTTACTCCAAATACAAGATAGTCCACAGAAATTTCGATGGGTCCCTAGCTATGTAAAAATTATATTCGGCCCCCAAAACATAGAAATATACAACCTGGGTAAGAAACATACAAGCGTTTGTAACATCTATCTTAGGCACAATTTGTTGTAAAACCGCTCACTCTTGTGGTGCGATAAGCTATTACCCTTATTAACGGCTACGTTCTAACAATTGCCGCTTTTTTCTTACCGTTCAAGTAACGACACAATAATTTACGCCAGCAGACATTTTAATGGTTACCCGATCGTGTAAATAAAGTAACAGAGCACACTCCAATGTTTCTGAGTGCACAATACATGAAAGAAATCCTGAAAGGGAAGGATGTGCCTTTATAAGTCTCAGATGAGTTCACTACCTACAGGCTCACCATCATAGCAAATTACAACAACTTTTCGTTTGTTGCTACATTCCTACTACATTGGTAAACTAGAACATATAAAATTGAAATGGTGTGTATTTACAACGTAATGCGGCTACTTGCACCTCATTTTGCTTATGGCCGCTTACAAGGATAGCCCGAAATTCAATCCAATGTCACGTCACGGACACTTTATGTATCTTTTATCCCAGGGTGTCTGCTAAGGGAGCTTGAAATCGACTGCACACATTATAACTTAGCAAATTTTTGTGAGAAAAACGAAAGAGCTTTGATTGCATGAAGTGCTACCTCAGTTACTTCATTAGAACTACTCTCAACTTCCCTGGTTCACAAAGAAACATGTTTATGAGTATTAAATTATATTATTTGCAAAATCATGATATCGTAGTGAGTCGTGAGAAACTGCACAAAATTGAATCATACCCAAATTTAACCAGCCTCTTCGAATTCATAAGGGACTGATAAAAAAGTACGGGAATAGAGAAAATAAGCCAGAAAATTTCAAGGGAAGAAGAGAGACGCTGGCAACAAGGTTAAAAGTAGCATCCCATTACATATTGTCTAGCCTCAACCATAGCCTCAACATATTGTCTAGCCCAACCCTCTCTGTTCTGCTCCTTACCCTTTCTAGTACTACAAAACATTAGGAAGAAAGTTCTAAATATTTTTGTTTTAGAAAGGCTGTGGTTTCTGCCTTCAGTTTGTCTTGATCATTTAAAGAAAAGTCTACCAATATAATGGATGCTTTTGGTAGCTTATCGGACCAGATCTGTCCTCCACGAAGTTTCCATGGCCGCCAAGCTGTCCTCCACGAGCCTTTCATATAGTGAATGGCGACCGATTCTCCTTCTACAGCTGTTACTTTGTTAATTTGTTACTGGTAGCTTTGTGGCATCTTTAATGTGGACTGTCACAAGAACACCTTCTTTTATTGCAGCAAATGGATCGTCAACCTCCTGAACAGCTTCGCGAAGCCTTTGAGGGTTACGATACCTCCCAGAATAAACCTGTAGTAAGTGATTGAGCCAGGGAGTTATTTTCTTTACATTATACCCACACATCAACCAGAGATCTGATTGACACGACAATTTCAGCTCTCGATGAGCAAAGGTTATTAATTATTATTTCATTCGTCACCTGCACTGGTTTCAGTATACTAGTAAGCTTACCTGAGGGACGTCTTCAATCTGTGCTGCCACAGCCGCTTCAACTTCTGTAGGCATGTTCCAGGGCCTTGGTATGTCAAGAATGCCACTAACCAGCCTTTGCTGTTCATCATCCTTCTCGACATTCTGTCTGCCTTTAACAGCTATCAGTTCTTTCAGTGGCCATGATGTTGTTTCCTCCACTGGTGGCTTGTAGAGGCCTTCCTTATCCTCAAGGAAGTCATTCCATGCCGCCTTGTGGCTCTCTTCAAACACCCTCGAGTCGAAGAATTTAGGAATGTCTGCCTTTAGGCCATCTATCTGAATTCTTTCATTTGAAGGAACTAACAGCATTGGCACTGTGTCCGGAATTGAAGTTTCAGCCTAAAAAATAATTTTAAATAAATAAATCCATTTTACCACTGACCCATGGGAAACTCTTTACTGTTGCTGCCATACACACTTGAGCAGGGCCGACTTTCAAAAAGACCCAGCACCTGCCAGAGGTCTGTCCAGGAACACCACCTTAACATTGCCTTACATCTGGTGTTAATATATCAACTATTTCCCCTAAAATTAACCAATAAGATCTTTCAGAGAAGAAAATTTGTATTTACCGGCAAGATAACCATTCCATCATCCAAGTTGTTGCTTGGCTTCCACTCACTGTCTCTTGTCCAGTTCTTATACTTTAGAACAACATCACCTTTCCTGGACTTTCTTAAGACAAAGCAATGTGGGTTTATGATGTTGTGGAGATCAATTGTAATATCTGCCATCCAGGTCCTGATATCAAACATCTTCTTGATCAGCTCTGCATGGGGCTTCGGGGTATACGACTCCATTATAAACTGCAGAAGTTCTGAGTAAAAAAATCAGTTAAAACAAGAAAAAGTAGGATTAAATATCTTGCACATATGATGATATGTGTTTTCTATTTTGTCATGAACTCCTTGATGTTCAATTAGCATTTCCAAGAAATTATCTCTTCCCTTTAGTCTATATGCGAATTAGGTTGTGGCTGATTTAAATACATCGATGTGCAGTTCTTTTTCTTTTAGTATTAAAGCCCCTATTCATAACCTGACTCATACCTATAAATTTAGAGGGGGGACATTGGGGTATGTGTTGCAGTGTGGGACAAGATTCCATGTGGTATTTTGGTTTTTCAAAATTCTGTACCATCCCAAATCAATGTGCTATTACAGTGTTTCTTTTTGTTTTGTACTACAATCCATGAGATTTTTGTTTTCATAATATGGTGTTAACACCCCTGGCCAATGCCCTCCTTCAGTTTACATTTCTGCTCTTGCTGGTGTTGATGTTTCTTTTGTAGAAGGCTTTCTTCAAATTCATGAATGGTTGGTAGTTTTTTCCTTAGCTTATCTACTGCCTCCCATTTACTGTCATCCATGGCATTATTTTTGTGAATTGAGCTGTTCAAATGCTCTTTCAGTGTAGTATATCTGCAGTTACAAAGTTCACAATATTTTGAGTACACCCTGCGTTTAGTAGCGTGCCGTGCATCGGCATCCTTTTCTGGCATTTTTTGGTCAAAAAGAAACTTTTCAATGTCGGCCATTCCTTCATTTCTAACACTTCTGGCTTATATAGGCGACTTCTGTCCTCGATCTTTATAAATGGTGGTTTAAGCTTTCTTACTGAATGTGTTGAAGGTATTCGCTGCTCTCGTACAGAAGGAAAATGAAAGATGTCAAGGTTCATAGTTTCTAACAAAATAACTTTAATCCCAAATTTTTCTGCCATTTGGACCGGATCAGAAGTTGATTTGCTGGGTACTTTACTTTTCCTAGCGTGGAGAAGAAGCTGTGCTGCTCTACTGTTCTGTGGACAGGTTAGTTGCATGGTTGACACGTCTTGTTTCCTTGAAAGTTTAATACTTTTCTTGAATGTTTCCAGATTTGTCACAACATGATTTACATGTTTGTTCAAGAACTCACTGACATTCACATTATAACACTCGATCATTTTTTTAGCAACAGTCTCTTTTTCCTCTTCTTTGACATTTGGAAGGTGAATAAAAATGTGCGAGTTCTTCAGTTCTATGTTCTCTACATCTTGCTTGCAAACCACTAGAAAAATAACACCAGTAAGGGAAAATAAGGTTTCGGCCAGTCACTTTTTATGTTTTAGCCTGACCATGATTATAATTTTTGACTCCCTTTGTAGTGGACATTATCTCAATTCAATGGGCTTCCAGTCTAAAGCTATTAAAAGATGCATGCATCCTTCTTCAACTTAATTGGTACATGGGCACATGCCGCTTATGTATAAGTTGAAGAAATAAAAAGAATGGTGTGTAATTTATGCTTCTACCTCACCCAGACTTCCCCCTCCATATAGGGCGGTTTTCAAATGAGTGTCGTAAAACCAAAACCAAAGTAATTACTCTAACCAATCATAACAGGAGCAAAACACGAATTGAATAAATCAGAAATCGAAGTAAATACAAGTAATACAAGTACAAGTAACGTTAAGCGCGGTAAAATGTGTGCAAACAAGTTATGATTGGTTTTGGTTTTATGTCTGATTGGTTGAGAACGTGGCGCGAGATTTTTTCACCAATCAGGGAGCACATTAAAGCAAAACCAAAGCAAACGCAAAATTACTTTCGACACTGAACTGAAAACTGCTCTAAAGGTTAACTAGCATTTTGGGGTAATTACAGTATTAGGGGCAATAAACATGTTTGGTACATGCAGTATCAAACTAACCTCATAAAAACTGTTTAGTTCCAAGCCACTTGGTGCCTGCAAATCTTATGTGAATGAACTTGTTAACTTTCACTTGAAAACTTTCCTGCTACATGTTTGTTGGAAGTAAAAATTAAATTCAGGTAAAAATATTTCAACCTAGGTTGAATCTCAATTTCCTTAATTGTCTCCTAATCCTAATTATTCATGATCACCGCTTAAAACATCTGCAAGGGGATCTGAGATTCAACCAAGGTTTAAAATTTTTTTACCTGAATGTATTTTTCACCTACAACATGTACATTGCCCCAAAACGTTTCTAAACATGTGAACAGTTCTTGAGTTTTGCATCCTTTACCTTCTTCACTGCTGTCTTTACTGGATCTCATGTGAATGTCCTCATTCCTGATGGGGTTAAATTTTGGTCTGCTGTCAATTTGTAGAGACACATGTTGCCTGTCAGTATTGCCAGTGTTAGGAGTCTGTCTTTCACCTAGGGACACAGTGCAATTTGAAGTTTTTAAAAAGTGCCCATGTGAATGACAATAGAGTGAGGTGCATCTTCACTAAGAAGTCATAAGTTACCTTTAGAAGATGAATCTTGAAGAACAATTTGTTTTCCTTGTAGTTCTCCATCTTCACAGGAACTGGTTTCATCATCTTCAGCTTGTAAGAGTAGAATGTCTTCCCCATCATATGTCTCATCGCTGTCATCTAGAACATTAAGTATAATTTCCTTAAGTTTACTGGAATGCTAGCTTTGTGAAGTAAACTAGTAGCAAATTCAGTGCATGTAACCAACCAATTCCAACATGGAATTCCTGTATGGGACTTCATTACATAATTTTATACATGTAGTTTTAGTGGGACTTGTTTTGTATTTGTACCTGTGTCACTTCCTGATACATCTTTGACTACAACTGCACTGTTTTCCATTTCAACATCACTTTCAGTTGCCAGATCATCCTGCATCAAAAGTATATCTCCATCATGGGTGTGTGCACTGTCATCTGCATTGAATTATTTTTAACATTATATTAAAAATTCATTTAAGTACAATCTAAAGACCACAAAACCGCACAAAAAAATGCAAAACAAATGCACAGGAAAACATTAAACCACAATAGTGGTTTAACCACAATACAAATACAAAACAAGTCCCACTAAAACTACATGTATAAAATTATGTAATGAAGTCCCATACAGGAATTCCGTGTTGGAATTGGTTGGTTACATGCACTGAATTTGCTACTAGTTTACTTCACAAAGCTAGCATTCCAGTAAACTTAAGGAAATTATACTTAATGTTCTAGATGACAGCGATGAGACATATGATGGGGAAGACATTCTACTCTTACATCTTCACTAAAATCTAAGCTTACCAAAATGCAAAATTGCATTATCCCAAGCCCTTTTGCCCCCCCCCCCCCCCCCTCTGATTATATGCGATGGTGCGAGTTTGCACAATTGATCTTGAATCGCATGCGATTGCATAATCCATAAGAAATCTTATCATTGGGAAAAATGGATAAGCTGGACAAAATAACAAACATAAAATGGTAATTTAAGGCTATTTACTGTAGCATTGGAAACATCATGCAGAGCCTCTGAAATCTTCAATGTTGTTGTGAATCTGATGACAGTACATGTTCTATGTGAAATTTTCTCCAGAGAAATCACATAATTTGCCAAATAATAGACCTTTTCTGGCACATAATGTGACCTCCTGGAAATTTTGCAAAATTTCCTAATATTTTTGGCACACTATCAGAAGGCCTTGTGAATGAGCTTTGTAGAGCTAATACTCTGCTGAAATTCCTATCCCAAAAACTTTTATGATTTACCTTTAGGCTAAATGGGTAGCACTTGTACGTGTACTGTCAGGGACGGCGGAGCGTATTTTGAAGTGGGGGGGCTGAAAACGAGCGCCAGAGGCGCGAGTTGGTAGGGGGATCTGGGGGCATCCTCCCCCAGAAAATTTTGAAATCTAGAGTCTCGGAAATCGTATTTACAGCATTCTCCGTGAGATACTTCTTGAAAAAATTAGCCTGGATAAAGCGTAAAATGAAAGGTACTTTTAGTGCTTACAGCAATATTTTGGAGGTTATTTCTCAGCCTTCCGGTCTCCTACGCTAACCTGCGGTTTTTTGACACAAGCTTCCCGTCTGTGGGAAGGAAGCACACGCTGAGAAAATGTTAAAAATACGTAAAGTTTCCGACGAGGTTTGTGTAAAGTTGTAGCTTTGTAAATTCTTGTGACTTAATCAAGCAATAACAATTTAAACACTAGTTTCATCTGGCAAATACTCTTATGTATTTTCTCGAATAACTACATATACTAAAACAAAATAAAATGTCATCCTCCTCAAAAGTGGGGGGGCTAAAGCCCCCCCAGCCCCCCCCGGCTCCGCCGTCCCTGACTGTAGGTTGAATGTTACAATAACAGGTACCTGTTTCACACCCAGGATCAAATGCATCCATCACATTATTTCCCACTTCATTTTCAGAGTCATCTGAACTAAAGTCATCTTGCACCAATAATATGTCCCCATCATAAGTCTGCAAAATCACACAATGATGAGTCACGCGATTAAGTCAGAGCGGCCAATTGCTTTTAATTGTGGCACAGCACAACATATTTTTAATCTTTGTAAAGTACAAATCTTCTTGTAATTTAAAAGAAAATAAGGAAGCGAACGAGAAACAAAATTTAAGGCGATTTCGGAAAGTGCGTTCAAACAGCTTCGTGAAAAAGCTGCTCCCCTTGTAGTATTTTTATGTAAGCTTAAGCTTAAAAAATTAGCATTACTGAAAACTGCTCGCGCACAAAACAACTCAGCTCACGACTACAGTACTGTCGCTCACAAAAGAAAACCACAGGAAACAAACAACGCACGCATGTTGATAATTTTGGGATAATTTTAACTTTATTTATTTTTGCTTTTCTCAACTATTGTGGACTCCCTATGGAGTTATCATTGCAAATTTTACAGACCAACAGATCTCGAAGCTGAGCCTATTTCGAAATGATTTCGAAGTCGGTACCACGTGAATATTAATAGCGAGAAATATCATATTCAAGATCTTACCACATATTAACACCAGGTTATCAGCTAGCTGCGGTTTTTTCCGCATAAAAGCAGCCTCTAAATCGCCATTTTTTCATGGAGAACACCCGGACCGCTTCAAGAACTTTCATGAAACGATTAAGGCCAAAGGTAGCAGAGAATTCGAATGGTACTAGTGGAAATGTTGACGTCTGTCTTGTGCCTTCAAAACCATGACAGTCTTTCAAACCAAGGAATATTACAGAAAGTGGTTTTCCTTTGAATCTAGCCTCAGCCCGTGGGAAAAAATCCAGAACGTTTTCGCTCAACGATGCGCCATACTAGTTTCCAGTACTACACAACTGTTTCGTAGTGTTTACGTCATATAAGCTGCATTCAGTAAAACGACACAGCACTAACCCCTTCCCCGACGGGATTCTATTGTTGACCTCACCAGAAGACGAAACGCGACGAGTATTCCCACAGGGGACCCACACAAACTGTGTGACCGTTTGTAGTTTCAAAATTATAAGAGAATGTACAGGGAAAACCGAAACACACGGAAAGGTTTCTACTAACGTGAAATGTTGCGAGAAATATTTCCGTTTAAGTTCCAAATAAACATAATTCAACCTCAATCGCTGTCTTTTGTCGTCATTGTGCCTCTACAGTCTCTACGCAGCCTGAATATTAGCGATTTCCAGCGTTTACCGATGCGGTCGACTGTACGTAATAACTATAGTTTAAACTTTGAACTTAAATGTAAATATTCATCGCAATATTTCACGTTAGTAGAAGCCTTTCGGTTTTCCCTGTACATTCTCTTATAATTTTGAAACTACAAACGGTCACACAGTTTGTGTGCGTGCCCTGTGGTATTCCGAGGCCTTCCAAGGCTTAAAAATCCGAGTATTTTGAAATTCTGTCAGGCTGCATTCCGGCTGCCGGACTTCTTGACACTTCGCTTTGCTCATTGCTATGACCATAGGAAATATATCCAACCATTATTTCGCGTAGTTCTTCCAAAAAATGTAAATAAATATTTATTTACTGTAGTGGCTAGCAAGCCCTAGTTCAAATACCTGTGTCCAGTGTGTCGATATCGGCTAAAGACATGCCATCTTGTAGAAGGGCAGCCTCATGACAATCTGCATCAACTGGATTCTTCCGATCCATGCTTTATTTAATTCTGCATCAAAGAAAATCATGTTAGTGGTGGTTCTGCAACTAACCTTTTTTTTAAATCGACGCGTTCTTCCATCAAAGGAATTTCATGACGTCTTATCCCATAATATCTGATGCAGACTGACTAACACTAGCAAACGCCAATGGCGTTTGTTTAACCTGTGCAAATGGGAATTTATATATTTTAAAAAAGATTTAATACTTTGACAAATAGAAGGGGGTTTCGAAACTTGAACACAAAAGTGCGAACAGTGCGTGGGAAATTTGACATATTGCATGAAAAGCAGGTCTTGAGTTTACGATTTCCAATACGATAGATACCTCAAATGTGAAAAAAGGAATCCTTGAACAAACTTCGTGCTCATGGTAAATAGTAAAAAACATATTTCCCGCTTACCAAGCTGTCAGCCTTTATGGAAGGGTATTCATTTCAGTTCCTCTCAGTTTCCATTTTGATAACAGCATACCATTCCTTTGCATCACTTTGAGGTAATTTTCGTAAGTAAATTCACAGCATACACCTTCTTAATAGCCAATGTCTTTAACAGCGCATAAACTGCGAGAGTACGTGTTGTGCTTTGAAAAAGACACAATGTATCACCGATGGAATTTTATAGCGGAACCTCGATAATGGGTTTTTGAGGCGGGGCCGTTTATTATCGCACCGGAGGTGTATTGATCATCCATGCGGTTGCTTTTAACTTCAGATCGACCTGTCAACGCATTACGGTTTCGCGCCCCATGAACTGTGTCGCCCGAAAAATGTGGGGTATCCATGATGCTGTGCGCACTCACAAAGCACGCCGCCATTTTCGGTTCTCTTTGACTTCAATACCGAGTATTCCCAAAAGGGATTTATAGGGCTGTCCTTCCCGTCCGTGAAAAGACAATAGGAGTAATTGCTATTGTGGAAATGTGCGAAAAATGCTCTCACTTTCGATTAATGATGGCTGTAGAGGAAATGAAAATTGCTCAACCAGAAACGTGCGAAAAATATTTCGTTTATTACAACAAAACTTTGAGCGACCGCCGCGTGGGAATACACTTAAGCTTACACGAGTCGTGTGGAAATCTACACAGACATTGATCATCTGCTGTTGTCTGTTTAAACGAAGAATTTTATTTACGTGTTCGCGTACAGTATTAAAAAAAGAGAGAGGTCTTGATAATTCGAGTTTTAGTGGAGGCTGAGTCTCGCGTGCACGTGGTTCAGCTAGCTCAGCGCTCGCGTGTTTAGCTACGTAGACAAATAAAACTTTTCTCTAGTATTCAACAACGCGCCGGACATTCAGCGTCAAAAAACAAAGGCAATTAACGTTGAGACAAAAATTTCACTACTTGCGGTGTCTCGTGTATGTTGCGAGCTCTTCTTCATTGCAGTCGACTCACTGAGACGATTCCAACTCTGCTCCACTAACGCGGGCTAAGGAAAACTATGGCTGAAGATTCGTCGAATAAAAAAAAAATCATCTAATCGAGTAAGGGCAACATGACAAGACGCAAGTGGGTTTGAACTGGAAGTACCCGATTTCCGAATTAATTAAGTTGCGGTTTACTCGGTAATTAAATTTCTGTCAACAAAGCGAGGTTAATGGGGATCAAATAGGATACATGTCAGGCTCAAATTAAGGCTTGACGAGTGACGAATTTCATGAGTCACATGTTTAGGTCATTTGAGAATACGGTCTCTTCGAGGTTAAAATAGAACTGCCGGTCGATGGGTCCGAGGAAAGTGCTGTTCGTCCACTTCTCGGATAAAAGCCAGGAATTGTTAGATTGTAACAAACAGAAAGAAGTTCCCCGCCCGCTTTCCGGATGATATTATAACAACAACAACAATTTATTTCGGTATTCCCACGTGGGAAGCAAAGTGAAGCGCGCGAAGTGCCCCGTACCAAGGAATGTACGAAATCGTGCCTTCTTCGTTTGGTTTGTTTGCGATGTTTCTTCGCCATGCGCCGAATTTGCGGTTATTTCAAGAAGAGACGTTTGGAAGGTTTTCAGCCTTGGCGGATGAAGCTGTCGGCTTGCACTCACATGGCCGTGAGTTCGATCCCTGCAATTGCCGTTTGGTGACGCCATAGCCTGCGAGCAGGCTCTCTATTCGGGGGGGCAACGTGAATTATTTTCTTTGAGAGCGCCGAAGGCGCGAGTTTCGGCGAACGAAGTGAAGGCGAGCGAAGCGAGCCAGCGGTGAAAAACGAGAGCCTGCACGTGAGTCATTGAATTTCAATTCCGGCCCCTCGAATTGTGACAACTTGTTGACAACTCGCCACGCTTCCGGTGTCAAATAACTAGCCAATAGGGAACGAGAAAAATATAAACAAACATGACAGAAAGATGCACGTGGAAGTTTTCCCGGGATTTCGTCTAGATCTTTGTGGCTCTTCATGGAAGGATCGGAAGAACGCGTTTTAACTCCCAAAAAAGTTGTCAACAAAGCAAGTGGACATTGCCGTATCTGCAGTTGTAGTTTTTTGGTGAAATATGGAACTGGAAAATCGGGTCGAAAGTCCACGGAAAATCTATTTGAAGTTTCAAATCGCGATGGAAGTCGCGGACAAGTATTGGCGACGATGTGCGAAAACATTGGTATTTATTTCGTAAAATTGTCTTCTTTGTCGAGCCGTGTGTGTAATTCTTGCGCCCGAAAAATTAGGAACTTATGCATATTAATTGAGCCATATGCATATTAATTACTCATATTAATTGAGCCTGTCATTTTTGACCAATCAGAGTGCTGCGTTCGTGGACGAACGCGCCGGATTCAAAATTCAATGGGATACGTGCAGGCTCTCAATTTTCACCGCGGGCTCGCTTCGCTCGCCCAGCGGCTCGCTTCGCTCGCCGAAACTCGCGCCTTCGGCGCTCTCGAAGAAAATAATTCACGTAAGAAAATAATTCACGTTGCGTTGCCCCCCGAATAGAGAGCCTGCTCGCAGGCTAGTGACGCCACTGCCATCTTCTATTGTATTTTCTTGCCGATCTCACCAAGCAGCTCCTCAAAAAAGGTAAGCCCTAGCTTTGAGTCAGTGTTGAGTTCACTACAATCAATTCTGACTTGCTGTCTTATGTAATCACAACACAAAATGAAAGGAATTTGGACAAAAATTCTACATGTTGTGTTTTTGAAAGTGATTTGCGATCGTTTTATTAGGTCGCGTCTTTTGTAGCAAAATTGTTCTTTGATACGATCCTTGCGCTGCAAGGAATAAAACATAATGAGTTGTTCATCGACCCGCGCTTTTGCGCCATTGTCACACAGTAGGCTTTGCGAGAACGGAAACACTTTGAACAGCGGTTTTCCAATGAGAATTCAAAATGGCGTACATTGCCCAAAACAAGAAAATTACTACTGGGAGATTTCATTTTGGCGTTAAATTTCCGCTATTTAAAGGCCGAGATAGACCTCAATGGAAGGTAATTGAATGGCGAAGACGTAGAAATATAATTGTTGATGAAATGTGTCCAGCTTATTCTGACCGTGCTGAAATTGGGAGCCTGAAAGTTCAACCTCAATTCTCAATTACAACCTTTCCTGAGGAGTTAATACTTAGTGTACTCCTGGGCTTTTCCAATTTCTTTCCCATTAAGAAAGAAACGATATATTTGCTGTGTGGAAACGAGTTCTGTAATCTTATTTTATTTCATTTATTTATTTATTTTTTTGGGAAGAAAGATCCAAGATTGCTGTTGTCTAGGAGATTTTGTGACCGAAACAATAGACTGGGTGATTTAATTGTTAAATTTTTGGGTATCCAGGAGTCTAATCAGTGTAGAACTATTTGACACTGTTTCAGGTATATATTAACATATGATGATTTTTCTTCCTTGAAAATTATATCAAGATGATATCGAAAAGTTGTATAATTTCCAATTCACTTATTTTTATCTAGGGGTCTCCCAGATACATCATGATGTAGAGTTGACATGCATGCCTACATCTGCAGTTTTGGTTGTTGTAGTCATGAATTCTTTTAGATAAAATTGGTCTTTTTGGTCGTAATGGGATTCTTGAACATGACTTTTTTCAAGCAATTTTTATTCTTTCTTCTCATTATCATGTTTTTTATCCTGCTGAATATAACATAATTTTTCCTCCTGTTTAGGTTTATAGCTACTTGATCATTTGACTTACATAACATCTAGCTATTAAATAAGTAACACAAGAAACAGCAAAGAACTAAACCCCTGAAAAGTTAACATTGGTGTTCATATTAGACCTCACCTGAGAGTTTGATTACAGCTGTAAGAGAGTTTTATTAAGAACTGTTAAAATAAAAATGTTACTTTTTTCCTCTAGGTCAACTGGAATTTAAGATTATTTGGAGTTTTTACTCAATGAGGAACTTAATAGTATCCAACTTTGTGCATTGTATATGTAACTGCAAAATACTCAAACAACTTCTGGATTCTACTGGGGTGGTTGCCTACAAAGCTGATTCACCACAAGATGCCAACGATGCACTGAGAAGTTAAGGCCCAGTTAACCTTGGCGCCAGTGTAACTGTGTAAAAGAAGGAAGGACATCAAACAGCAGCTGCGAAACACAGTATCTGTGTGAACTCAATGTCAGGTGTGTATAAAAAAACTGATCATGTTTTTTTTTCTCTTTTTTTAACAAAATAATTAACATGACACTGCCTTTTCAGGATTTGTTTTATTGTCTGTACCATTTTTGGGACATAAGCTTAAGCCTGCAAGAGTAGATTTAAGGCCTAAGGCACATTGTTGGTGAAGTTGGCAGCCAAATGAGTTAACCATCATAGACAAAGTTTGCTAAAATCCTATCACTGAATTGTGGTTTTCAGTGTCACCATTTTAGACCAATTAAGAAATATCAAGTCAAAATGTTCTGCATGTAATTCATACCTTCCATTATGGTGATACTTTATCACTGATAGTAACTTAATATATATTCATTGCTTAATGCATGCACTGTCATTTTTCAGGTCCCCTGGAAAGAGGCCTTAGGAAATTAAAAGGGTACCATGGGACATGCTCTACCAATTAAATATATGAAGAATGCCTAGTGAGATTTGAATCCTGCCAAGAATATGACTCGCACACTACATTTTGCCTTAGTGGTGTTGATGTAATGCCAGAGTGTACTGCATTTTGCCTTGTTTTAACAGTCCCTTCCAACTTGAAAACTACAGTTAGTAACAAGGTTAACATTAGTGTCCCCGAGATAAGTCACCTGTCAACAACTGTTACCTTTAACAATCCCTTAAACTATTTTAAGTCTCAGTTACTAATAAGGGGAACAGTAGCATCCAGATGAATCGTCGGAGTGTGCGACTGTTACCTTTAACAATTCCTTTCTATTTTAAGTCTCAGTTACTAATGAGGGGAACAGTAGCATCCAGATGTATCGTCGGAGTGTGCAACTGTTACCTTTAACAATTCCTTTCTATTTTAAGTCTGAGTTACTAACAAAGGGAACAGTAGCACCCAGATGTATCGTCGGAGTGTGCAACTGTTACCTTTAACAATTCTTTTCTATTTTAAGTCTCAGTTACTAATGAGGGGAACAGTGGCATCCAGATGTATCGTCGGAGTGTGCAACTGTTACCTTTAACAATTCTTTTCTATTTTAAGTCTCAGTTACTAATGAAGAGAACAGTAGCATCCAGATGTATCGTCGGAGTGTGCAACTGTTACCTTTAACAATTCTTTTCTATTTTAAGTCTCAGTTACTACTGAGGGGAACAGTAGCATCCAGATGTATCATCGGAGTGTGCAACTGTTACCTTTAACAATTCTTTTCTGTTTTAAGTCTCAGTTACTAATGAAGGGAACAGTAGCATCCAGATGTATCGTCAGAGTGTGCGACTGTTACCTTTAACAATTCTTTTCTATTTTAAGTCTCAGTTACTAATGAGGGGAACAGTAGCATCCAGATGTATCATCGGAGTGTGCAACTGTTACCTTTAACAATTCTTTTCTATTTGTGTTGTTTGCCATCTCGATATCCTGTGGTTCCCTTGTCGCATGAACCAGCGGTGAAACTGAACTTGACCTGCAGCGTATCATTTTCTTGATTTTCTCCCTAAATCGTTGGTTTATCAGTGCATATGCAAACGGGTTAACAGCGGAATTGAACATGATCATGGTGTGAGTGACGGAAAATACAACAGGGCTGAGGCCGTTGGCTACAACGTGGAGTATTAAGTCTGGAGGCCAACAAACTCCAAAGATGGCACTGACGATCACAGCCATCAAGGTGACTCTCTTCCGTAGCTGTAACGCATCCTGTGTTCAGAGAGGTGAATGGAGTCATCATTAACCGTGCTAAGAGACCGGACAAGCGAGTTGAGTAAACAACAAAACCTGTAACATTGATTTAAGTAACTTAATACTAAACAATAAGTTCTAAGCATTTCAAAAATTTCAACGAAGTAGAAAAGACATTTTTAAAAGCACTTGTAAAATTTTCTGTACGAAAATGAGGTAAAATGAGTGAGGTAGAAAGCCACAAGTCCCGCACATGCGCGCTCTGAGTAACTACTTACCCAGAGCACGCATGTGCGGGACTTGTGACTTTTTGTCTCTTTAGCCACATCCCACAAGTGTCTCTCTTTGTCAGGAGTGAGGTAGAGTTTGATTATGCCTGCTGTTACGTTGTTGTTGTTTTTTTTTTGGTATGTTTTGTTGACTTCGTCGATAAGTCGTTTTAAAGGTGGAGGTAGTTGTTGGTATCATTTAGGAGCTCAACAACCAAAGATTTAATGCCGTCAACTAACGATACCCATTCAATTTGACGACCTCTTCGCAGCTTGCAGTGACACAAACGCCAAACACTGTCACCAACAACAGCCCCTTTCCTGACTACACTCATCAGGACGATCAAACTACCTACTTCCTACTACCTACTAGACAACCTACTTTTGACCTATGAATCCTCTGTTCAAACCATTTACGAAATAGAATACATTGTTCATGTATCATTAAAAATTACGTTAGTGAGAAGAAATCAAGTAACTAGAATCATTTCAGGCCTACTCTGGGACCCAAAGTCGCCGTAACTTTGCGCGACTTAAGGCGACTTTAGGCGATTTTAGCTTATTTTGTCCAAAATTACGGGCGATTTTGGGCGATTTAAGGCGATTTTGGGCGACTTTAGGCGACTTTGGGCGATTTTGAGCGACTTTAGGAAATTTTAGGTAACCTTCAGTGACTTAATTGGAAATGCCAAGGTGAACCTAAGTACAGTTGTGGTATACATATACATGGGAATCATCATGGTACACCATAATGCATTGTTACAGAAAATATCCATACTATCCCCATAAAAATGTTTTAGTTTGAATGCTCCACCAACCCCCTATTCCACCCCACCCTTCTGGAAATTCTAGTTTGGTGGCTTTCAAGGGCCTCCACTGCCCCCACCCCCCTTGGAATTTCTAATGACCTCTTGTGATGTTGGTATGGACCCGCACACTAAAGACATTAGTAGTACATAAACATGCAACAATGACCTTAACAACAGCTAGCAAGCAAGGTTGTTGCCGAATTGGTCACAGGCCAAAAAGTAAGGCATTAGGGGAAACCTGTGAGTTAGTAAGTGTCACAATAAGAAACTTAGGGGCCCCAGGATGATTCCTTGGGCATTTTATTGTATAGGGCTCTGGTTAGGCAACAGCCTTGGCAAGCAAACTGAAAATAAACTATATTAAGTTTTACATAGTTTACTATTAATATATAAACTATATACAAGGGATTTAAGGCGACTTAGAGCGACTTTGGGCGACTTTGGGCGACTTTAGGCGACTTTGGGCGACTTTAGGCGACTTTGGGCGACTTTGGGCGACTTTGGGTCCCAGAGTAGGCCTCATTTCAAAAAAAAAAGGAAGCAAGTTAGTGACAAAACGGTAAACATACAAGTTAGCAAGTAAGCGAAGCAAGCACTCCAGGGAGATTAAGTAAATAAGTACGTTGGTAATCATGTATTCCAGTACACCAATCACCAGTTCTGCTGCCTGAAAAGAGTACGGTGACTATGATATTTCGCTGTGGTGAAAAAGCCACCGGAAGCAATTCAGATACCACCCGTCCTGAATTTCTCATACACCTCTATATATTTTTATCGTGTAGACTGGTGTTGTTTGAAACAAACCAAACTATACCATTTTGCTGCTACATACTGCATACTTTACACAACATACATGACGCGACGAAAAGTGAGAATTTCTTAGTTAAGTCATACCTGTTGTTGATAAGTGAGTTCATTAATGTCATTACGCTTGAACCACAAAGTGTACACGACTCTGGAGTATAAGCCAATCATCAGCGTGAATGAAATAAGCACGAAGGAAAGCCATGTGCATAAGTACGCTTTGGCCGCCCAATCAGGCCACACTTTGATGCAGAATTTGCGATCGATTTCCTTGTCAGATTCCTTGTAAATGAATTGTGGGAAATTGAGAGTAAACGAGAAGATCCAAGAGCCAAGAGTCGTCACCTAAAAAAGTGAAACGTGTTTATCTTTTTCAAACGCACATTCCATTACATGAGGCGGGCTGGGCTGGTTTGGTTTGGCGGGCTGGCTCGGTTTGCAGGGATCTCGGCACGTCTGTTGAACGCACTAAAATCAACTTCGAGATTACATGGAAAAATCTCAGCCCTGGTACTTGGGCTCCCACCACCACGATGTTGGGATCCCAGCTAGAAGGGTGAAAATGTACCAAGTAATCGGGATTGCCGGGCCAACGCTTTCTCGTCACTAAATTTCGCTTCAGAGCAAAATGGCTCACCAGAAGATCGATCCTTCTCTTTCTATATAACAAATAAAAGTTTATCAGACCATAAACCCACATAAAACTGAGAATTATACACCAAAATAATGGATAAGCAAAATAAAAACACTCGTTTTATTCTCTTTGATATAGCTATCTCTTCACACGACAGCTTCTAAATTTAGCCGCAGGCGGGCTGGCTAGGGTCATTTAATACCGGGCTAAGCAGTCATGTCTGCTAACTGAGCCATCCCTGCTAACTGAGCCAGCCCGGCTCATGTAAACGGGGCATGTACTCTGGGTGTGTTACCAAGTAGCAGCTATCGTCCTTTTTATAAACCACGGGAGTGCTCTAAGAGTTTTTCGCTGGAGGTGTGCCGATGGACCTTTGAAACACATATCCTACACCAGACCATGTTGAGCTTCATTTAGCAGCCCTATTCTAGACTAGAAACCAAACCCACAGACTCGCAGAGTGTCGAGTTCCACCCGAGACTAAATTCTTCACACCACTGATCGCATCACTGACTTTTTTACTCTTCTCCAAAAGTATTCTATCCTATCCTATCCTATCCCACCCATACCCTTCGCTGCTGCACCTATCCATACAGGTTTTGAATGGAATTACCTACCCCAGGTTATAAACCTTGCAATTAATTAATTAAATGTGGTGTTAAACTCTTCGTTATGCATGGACTGCATGTCTATTCTTTGTGTGAATCTGTTATTCCTAGAAGCTTTTAGGCGCCATTTTATGTTCAGGGTGCTTGTTAATTCTTCAACCTACTCAAAATAGTTTCCAACATCTCCTGGTATGTTTTAAGACAGTGTCCAAAAGACTGGATCTCTAGTCTTTACGGCAGTTTCAAGTTGCTTACTTCTTGATAGTACACTGACGTACCTTCAGTTTGCGCATGGTGAATTTGCCTTTGTTTCCAAGAGGATATATCATGGCATAGTAACGCTCCACGGCGATGGCAACCAGAGTGACGACTGAGGCACTCGTTCCTATCCAGGCCAAGTTTCTGCCTGTCAGCAGTGTGCACAAAATCTTTCCAGTTATTCCCTCAGGGTGGCTGGAAGTGTGACTCATAATCAACACGGGTACAAGGAATGTCGCGTACATAAGGTCCGCAACTGCCAAGTTCACAATCAGATAATTTATTGGAATCCTACGAACAAATTTTTAGTCTGATTCAATGTGCAAATGTAGGCAAATGTAAATAGTTGGACGCTCATGCAGTTTTATTTACTAAGCAGAAATAGCACTCGCAAAACATGCCACAGTGGCATTGACCATTCTCACATAGAAATGGACTACTAGTGTCACTAAGAACTTCAGAGACTTAAATACAATGGAAAATTAAATATGCACAGCAATGGATTTTCTTTCCTTGTTTTTCGTAAGGGTTTTGCTTTCCCTTTTATTTAATGATTTCGTCTAAAATCAGAGACCCATTCTTCGTTATGATTGAAATAAAGATAACACGAAGTGAAATGAGTTAAGATGAAGTGAGAAGCTAAGATGGAAATAATAAGGTGCAGATGAGACGAGAGGAGAAGAGACGAGACAAGAAGAGAAGAGATTACATTAAATAAGATGAGACAAGATGAGACGACATGAGATAAAATAGTATGAGATAAGATCAAATCAGTTCAGATCAATCAGTTGTAGTTGGAGCCCTGTTTATACCTCTCTTGTGCGATACATAAACTTACTCCAACCCTCCTAACCTCATAAGCACCTATAATAATTGCACTGTATTGGACACGGTATCCATGTATATACCTCATATCTCTATTCCTCTTAATGACAGCACAAACTAGAGTGTTTCCAACGATGCTTACAATAACAAGCATGAACGTAACTGTTGTTATAGCAACGTCAGCTGATTCGGCCATAACTGAATCGTGTCAGGCTCAGGTACGTAACCTAAATGAAAACAATTAAAACAAATATACAAATTGAAAGGAAATCAATTGTTTTTGGTTTTCGATCGACTGAAAGTTGATCCAACATGTAATTGCTTATATTTTTGCCTTTAAGCACTAGCTATTAAAAGCCAAGAAACGAAACCTTTGACTTTTATTACCAAAACCCACATACCCATACACACAAACCCATGCAAATAGCCATACAGCCATTTCATTACTTTAGAAAGCCAGGGGATAGGAAGGCACTACAGTAGTCATAAATCCATTTTGTATTGGAGATATCACTGGTTAAAGATTTCTACTTTATTATTCGTAGTCAGGCAAGGAGTTCGACTTCTCTAGTCACCAGCCAATACGCTTTCATCGACTCGCCGATGTCTTTGAAAAACTCTTAACTCTGATGTCAATTCTCGTGCGCTCTCTTTTCTGCATTTTTCCCACAGATTTCCTAAGAAGAAACGCAAGTGCCATTTCTTGAATTTTTTTTCGTTTGCGTACATTATATTTGTAAACCTTTCTATCTCGGGAAAGGATCGATTAGGTGTGGAGTACACTGGTCTTAAAGTGACGGTGATGTTTGAAGGAGTTTTTGAGTTTTAAAATGTGCAAATTGGGTGTTTGATTCGTCGACATGTGTTCTCCTCTCTCTGATTCAGGCGTAGGAACAATTAATAATGAGATAATTCTCGGTTTGAGTAAGTTTGTAGCCTTTAAAAGGTGACAATAGTTCCTTATATTACTTCATAAGAAAGCATACCATAACATGAAATAAAGTTCCATGTTTGCAGGACAAAAAACATGCCCAAATTTACCCAATACTGAAAAAACTAGACCAATAATAAATAGGTACTTGCGTAATAAGCACAGTTGCTGTCAAGCTGTTTAAGGAGGCGAGCCAGATTTGTTTACTCAACTGTGTTTGACCTTTAATAGGGGGAAACGATCTATTCATTCAACTCAGCAATGACTGAAGTGTTCATGGAATATTTTCGAAAGATATAGTAAAAACTGGAAAACTTTAGTTAAAAATGTATTTAAAACCGAGGGAAACACAGACATCCAATGTCATTGTTTTACAAGAATTGAGATCACAGGTGACTACGGTAACCTTTCGTGTTTTGGACAAAACAAAAAACGACCACGACTCTAATCCCTGCGACTAATTCGCTTTCATCGACTGCCATACACTAGCATCGATTCCAATTAGTTGTCCTTTCAATGACTCTCATCGACTACTAAAAACTCTGATCAAATTTACTTCCATAATCTTCAGGGCGATGCTCATTATCTGCCATGCGATCTCTCCGACTGCCATTAGCTGTCATCATTTCTAATGCGATCTCATCGACTTCCGTGCACCCTCAATAAGTTCTCCCATCAACTATCTTCGATTCTTGTTGACGGTTGGTCAGCTTTTTTTCAATCTCTTCTCCTTTATTCCTTGCAGTGGACAACAAAATAATTCTGTTTGTTTCTCACCAATCAGTGAACTAATATGTTAAACCATTACAAGTAAGCCATGTTAAACCTAAACTGTAGCTGTGTTATGGGCCGATCAATTCGAAAGTTCAACATCCCCCCCGGGCAACCGCCCTGGCATTTGAACTTTTGAAGATTGGCTTGTTCAAATTCCCTCCCCTCGGGGCCAAAAAGCAGTAAATGCCCCATCAACTAGTACTGAACTACCTCTCCTCAAAGACAAATTTCATCTTCAATCAACGCTTTACACGCTTTTTAGATGCAGTAATGACACCTTCAAACTTCTTTAAAGACCCTTTTGAAAGAGTTGTTCACTAACAAAGGCGAAATTATGTCGTGTAAATCCGTCAAACCCTGCAAAAACCGAAAAAAACTCTCGGGCGTATTACGTCAGAACAAGAGATAAATCCAATCAAATTCCCCACCCTTTCAACACAACGTTCAAATTCCCCCCTCCCTGGGCACGATGCACAGTCAAATTCCCGGGGTATGCCCGGGGGGGATGTTGAAGTTTCGAATTGATCGGCTCATTAGCCTTTGTAACTAATTAACATGAAAGCAATTGAGTATTTAAACGATAAAAACCGTTACAAATAAAACTAAAACTAATAAAGCATATTGCCGCCTTAAAAGTTAATTAAAAAATACTAAATGAGACGAAGAGAAGTTAACGTACCTTCGACATAGGGTGATAGAAGTCTCAGTGTTCCACTGAGAAACATAACCTGTACGTGCTTCCTCGCATGCAAAGGTGTTTATGTTACATTGAAGTGGATCTTTCTCGTGTCCTATTATTCCCGGATTGTGGCAATTTTCGAGGGAAACAATTTTCTATTCAACGCTTCGAATTTTTGTAAAATAAATCAAAATTATATTCAGAAAATCTTGTTCTGTAATTAAACAAATAAATATTCAATGACATGTATATTTGTTCAGTAATTTTCAATTTATATTCAGCAGACGATTTTTCAATTCAGTTACTTAAAAGCAAAAAAAGGAGTGTCGTCTCGGTGTCATCTTAACACCATTCTCAGTCAAAATGTAACGGTTAACATAAAAAAATAATTTGTAAAGAAAGTTGAGGGTCTAAAATAGAGTAGATTAAAACTAAATTAACTGTTCAGTATCCATTACAGGTAGATGTGATACATGATAACGAGTAATTACGTACGTTCAACGGGCTAATTATACTTTTAAAATAGTTTTGTGCGAATAGAGTCCTGAGAGGGTGTTGATACTTTTTTTTCCTCGCGGATCTGCGGCATTTCGATGATTATATTAAACAGGTTACTTTTCTGACACTTCTTTAAGATGAAAAAACTTCTAGTCAAGTCCCCGATGGTGTCACTATGTTGATCGCTCTTAGAGAAGTTTCCCGATAGCAGAGAGCAGAGGTACGTCAATCAGTGCATTGATGTAAATGATGACTGCCTGGTGCCTACAGCCGACGTATTCTACATCGCTGCAAATCACACATTGAATTATATACAATGCACTCACTTTCGTCCCAAGGCCCTCAAATTTTGACCCAAAATACATCAATCAGTGCATTGATGTAAATGATGACTGCCTGGTGCCTACAGCCGACGTATTCTACATCGCTCAAATCACACATTGAATTATACACAACGTACTCACTTTCGTCCCAAGGCCGTCAAATTTTGACCCAAAATACTCGTGAAAATGGCCAGATTTTTAGCGAAAATGAAAATTGACAGAGTAATGAGTTATTTCTTCAGATGTCCGCACGGATTTAGGTGATCTAGTTACCACTCTATCTAGAAATGTTGAAACATGTCCAAACCGTGACAGAAAAAAAAAATTAAAAAAATCCATGTAAATCGGGCTTCGAAAATGTCATACTCAATAGAAGCAGTGACTGGAATTATCGCAGATGGACCGCGTGTGATTATTGCAGTTTCGCGGATGCGTCATTCAGACTCTGCGTAATCCTTAGATGTAAGGGCAGATCTAGAAAGGCGGGGATCTACTGAGCATTTTGGCACCAACTTCGTAATAAAATATTTCTTATTTATAGGTATTCGGATAAAAAGTATTCCCTTAATTTTTCGGATTCAAAGTACCAGTGGGATTCGTTACGCAATCCGGATAGTTTTGACCTTACTGAGATTCGTCTTGTTGTGTGTATACGCGAAAACAAAAAATCCGGTACCAATAGTTATTAGGTTTAAAGGGGTTATGTTACGAGGATTTTGCTATTTTAGGTCAATTCTGTGCTAAAATCATAACCTAGTGCCTTCACTCATACACAAAATACTCCCGTAAAACTATGAGGAAGATATCAAATGAATCTTTTTCAGGGAAAGCTAACCATAATATTTTTCTGGTGATTTTTGAGAAAAAAAATTTTTTTTCAAGTTTCAATCCACTTCCATCCTTGCCATCGGTAGCAACAGACGACAGGAAACAGTTTCAGTGCCGTAAGATAGTCTTTAATAACAAAGCCAGAGCATTATTTTTGGAATTCAATTGATACAAGACACTTTTAAGCTTTTTAAGAATCAGCCTTTTACAAAACTTACAAAACTTCTTGTGACATATTTCAGTTTCATACTAAGTTAGCCTGGTTTCAGTATATAACATAAACTCGAGCAGGCCTGCACCGATCCAAAGCGGCTCTGTGATTGGCTAGTTAGCGAGAACAATAGAATATTTTTTCACGAAATGACGTGGTACATGTGTCGTTGCTTATTTCACATTGGCTTGGAAGTCGACTTCTTTGTTTTATTAGTAAACCAACTATTGGGTCCCCTTTCTTCATATGTCACATCATTTCGTGCAAAGTATCCTATCCTTCTCGCTAACAAGCCAGTCATAGTGCCGCTTTCGATCGGTGCAGGGAGACCTGTTCCTTAAGAACGAGAAGACCTCAAATCACAACAAAGGATCGTTTCGGTTGAACCTCTGGGTTCTACCGTCTGCACCGGGTGTACCAAGTGTACCAAGTGTACCGAGTGTACCAGCTGTACCGAGTGTACCGAGTGTACCGAGCGTACCGAGCGTACCGAGCGTACCGAGTGTACCGGCTGTACTGAGTGTACCAAGTGTACCGGCTGTACCGAACGTACCGAGTGTACCCGCTGTACCGACTGTACCGAGCGTAAAGAGTGAACCGAGTGTACCGAGTGTACCGAGTGTACCGAGTGTACCGGCTGTACCGAGTGTACCGAGTGTACCGGCTGTACCGAGTGTACCGAGTGTACCCGCTGTACTGAGTGTACCGAGCGTACCAGCTGTACCAAGTGTACCGAGTGTACCGAGCGTACCGAGTGTACCCGCTGTACCGAGTGTACCGGCTGTACCGAGTGTACCGAGTGTACCGGCTGTACCGAGTTTACCGAGTGTACCCGCCGTACCGGCTGTACCGAGTGTACCGAGTGTACCGAGTGTACCGGCTATACCGAGTGTACCGGCTATACCGAGCGTACCGAGTGTACCGAGTGTTACGAGTGCATCGAGTGCAACGAGTGTACCGAGCGTACTGAGTGTACCGGTTGTACCGAGTGTACCGAGTGTACCTGCTGTACCGGCTGTACCGAGTGTACCGCAGTGAGTTGCCCAGTTTTCGTACACTTTAGTTTGTAATCGCTATATCTTTCCGTCTGTGAGACGAAAATTTCTGAAGTTTCTATTAAAGATAGCCCATTTACTTACCTTCAATATGTAAAACGATTGGCCACTTGATCGACGTACGTTCAAAATTATGCCATTTTTCCCAAAACTCCTAAGTTGCCCAGTCTTCGTACACCTGGCCCAGTTTTCGTACATCGACAAAACAACATTTCTCCACGAAAACGCTTGACGCAAACTGATGTGTCAGCCACCCTGCTGAGTGCTTATCGTGTTTTCTCTTCGGTTTGTGAATAAATATCGGCTTAGCTACCAAAATTTGGTGTACAAAGCAAATGGTTATTCGGGGGGTGGATGTTTAATCGATCCTGCAGTGTTGATTTTTTGGTCCCCCACTTTTGGGCGGCTTTTGTTACGCTCAGTCAGATCCACTGCCTCGTACGCCATTTACTGCCTTGGTAAAGGTAGTTAACAGGTTACTATTCTGCGTATTACAACTCTTAAGAAAAGGCCTGTATAAGATTCGACGTTTTCCTTCCGTTTCCGCTCACACCTTAGAATAGCAAACTCTTTACTTCCGTTTCCGCTTACGCTTGCTTTTCCTACCTACTTTTGTAAATGTTTATTAGAATCGCAACGGAGTGAAAAAATCAGTAAAACCCGGAAGCTAACGATATTTCACGGTGTATGTCAACATTCTATGCATAGACATCTACCTTAGTTAATTATTTGACGATTTAGATTGTTTGCGTGGGATTACGTTTATTAAATATTCGTGACCTTTGCGTGACCTGGACGTAAAGCGTCGCTGTTATACCACAACAAATACATGTAGTGTATCGTACTTTGCAAGGATTGTTGTGTAACCTTTGCTGCACTTGCAACCTATTAGTTTTCGAACAGTAAAGCTTAAAATTTAGTTCTTTAACTTATTTAAAAATAGGTTTTGAAAAAGGCGCAGCTAAGTGTACGAAAACTGGCACAGTAGGTCAAAATGTATGCGAAGATTCTCACCGCTAAAATCCAGGAGCAGTTAAATTTAAGCTGGCTTTGAAAGTCTTTCCATTCACTTTCATCTTTTGTCTATCATCTGTCCAAAAATCATGAAGTTCCTTGCAAAATTACCTACAAAACGGGCTATTTGTTCACTTACAATACCTTTACTGTGCAGTGAAAAGTGCAAATATTAGCTGCTAAACGTTTACTCACCTAGAAAGAAATTGTCCGCACTGACCTGCTTCTTCGTCAAACAGCCCGGCAAAACCGGCAATTTATAGCTGAGATGTTCCTTTTACTTTTGGAATTCTTCGGTTGACGAAGATTTAAATGACCGACGAAAATAATCAAATAAAGTTCTTTTTGTACGAAAACTGGGCAACATACTGTACCGAGTGTACCGAGTGTACCGGCTGTAGCGAGTGTACCGAGCGTACCAGTTTTTTAGTGGACAGTAAACAGGAATTTCTTTCCATCGTTTGAAAATTTCGATGGAAAAGAATTGCCTAAGTGATACCCTGGAAAAGCCACAAACGTAATAATTGGTCACAAATGTAATTGAATCTTCAAATGTAAGAATGTAAGGATTGATCATAATAAAACCAGTGCGAGACCATTGAGCGCTTTGTATGTTGTAACCTAAATTTTGAAGTCAATGCGATATTTGATGGGGAGTGAATGCAGATCAGGAAAAAGAGGAGTGTGCTACTTGAACTTTCTACTATAGCGTAGTGAGTTGTGGCTACAGTAAATGATGGCGTGGACTTGTTTTCCTTTCGAGTGACGTTTTGGACCTATTAATTCCCCACTTCAAAGCACCCTCTTATGTCATGCGTCACGGAAACTTAAGGGACGCAACCAAATGTGCTAATTACAGAGGTGTTTGGAAGTGATAATCATGTTCAGGAAGTTCCGGGAGGTAAAACTCATCAATGTTCTTATTTGTTAGTGTAGAGCAAGATCCAAAAGAAAATAGACCTATTAAGTCTTAGAGAACGTTTAGAGGTTTGCCTTAAAAGATAATGAATTTGGCATGGCTCTGCTGAACTGGTAGACTATTCCAAATAATACTGGCCCAGCGAGTAAATGAATTGTTAAGTACTTTAGACGCAGAACGTGTGTGTTGAAATTTCAAATTGTCTTTTTAATTATGGCTGGTTACATGTTCTGTAAAAAGACTCCTAATGCTATCTGGGTGGCGGATCCAGGATTTTTGAAGGAGGAGGGAGGCTGACCAGATCTAAAGATATCGGAACAATCCGAGATAAAATCGCCTCAGTGATAGTTTTGTTCCCGTTTACAATTTCAGGCTTAAACGACCCCAAAGAGGGGGATGGCTAGCAACCCAATCCACCCATTCCCCGGATCCGCCCCTTGTTTAGTCTCATTTTGTAAATCCAAGATAAAGAGTTCCATTTAGCCTGCGTAGCAAGCGTTTCCGTAAGGTTTTCCGCACGTTCGAGGCATTTTTCGTTTTTTAGCCGCGCGAAAATTGGGGCGAGCGCAAAAAAGTGCGTGACGGGGGAGGGGAAGGGAGAGAAGGAAACGCTTGCACGCAAACCCCACGATTTTGAAAAACCCATTCGCCCACGAACGGAGTTTCCTGATTGGCGCAGCATGGTAGTGTTGATTGCTAAGTGATAAATCCGTCAATCAAATCAGGTATGTTCATTTGAGCGTGACCCGGCGTGATGAACACAACAAAATGGCGGAGGAGTTGTTTGAAGAGTGTTTAGAAGATGTTTTGAAAGAGCTGAGCTCCAAGGGATTTGCTTTTACTCTGAAGGCAGAACAACGATTGGCGTTGCGCCATCTTTTTGATGGCAAAGATGTGTTGGCTGTATTACCCACTGGGTTTAATTTTTCAGCTCTTCGTCTTAATGGTTGATGCGAGAAGAAGAAAGCAAGGAGGATCTGGCTTCGTTAGCGTTATTGTTATTTCACCCCTTCAGAGTATAATTCGAGACCAAGTAGTAGAGGTCAATTCTATGGGAATGACAGCGTGTGACTTAAGTGAAAAACTGGGCTGTTTAGAAGAGATGCACCAAGGAAATATAACATCGTCTATTCGTCAGCGGAAGCCGCGATGGACAAGCGATTTGTCAACTCTTTGAAACTGAAAGATTCGTTTTTTTAATGCAAATTTGGCAGCATGCATTGTGGATGAAAGTCATACAGTCGAAACCTGGACGGGGTTAAGGTAAGCTTGTTTGTCGCTGTATGAAATTTGCATTGTCTACTGACAGCTGCCACGTTCAGCAGCTCGACTTTCGATCTAAAATATGACCTAAGCTTAAGCTTAAATCAGCACTAGTCGTGTAAAGAAACCTGCTAAACCAACTATGGACTTAAGCCGACTAGCCTTTTGAACTCTCACTGCTCCATGAGTCTTATAACTTTTTGATCTAGGTCCTTTAGCTTTATCAAATTTTCTACAATACAGAGGTGGTAGCTGAGCAGTTAAGTTTTGTTATTGTCATTCTCTTCTTAAAACACTGATATTCTTGACCTAGAAAAAGATATTTATAATTCCACTTTCTTTGTACAGGAAGAAGAATAGGAAGCATATTGCAGCCTTCCGTGAGTGTTTCGGGAAACTTGCAACCCTCAGTTCTTTTTTTAGAGAAGGTGAGAAGAAAATGCAGTGATTACATATTCCAAGAAAAAAAACACGACGTGGAAATAATACATATGCCAAGTGCATTTGTTCTGCAACTTGCAATGCAACGGCATTGCGAGACAAGTTGCAGATATCGAGGCTTCTACGTGTAATATGTATAGTGTATTATGCCACTTGCCTCACAATAAAATGGGCTCGTCATCTGTTGCGTTGCAAGAGAAATTCTCTTGGGTAACAGTGCCTTTAGGTGTGCACAATAACATTGCAACCTTTATAAACTTCATATATTGCATTTACCTTTTTTTGCTAATTTGTAGTTTTTTATTATTCAAGGTACCCCAGTGGCAGCCCTAACTGGAACTGCAGACCAAGATACACAGAAAACAATCAAAGAAACCTTAAATTTAAGAAAGGACACGCTCACAGTTTATGTGAGCCCCAACAGAATGAATTTGAGATTCTCTGTAAAGAAAGTGAAGAAAGAAAAGCAACTTGATGAACTTCAGTGGCTCATTGACATGGTGAAAGAAGAAGGAAGGGATACACCCAAAACTATCATCTTCTGTAACACCATGAATGAAAACGCAAGTATTACCAATTATCTGTTGTACAAGTTAGGGATCAGTGCCTATGACCAGAAGCTTAAGTCACCAGAAAACTGCCTTGAAGGCATTTACCATTCCAACTCCTGGCAAGCAGGTAAGACCGTATCTCTTCCTCTTTAAAAGAGAATGGTTTGAAGAGGATAGTTGTGTCAACGACAGTTTTGTGTATGGGTGTCAACTTCCCAGACATCCGTTACATAGTCATCTGGGGAACAGCACGAAGCATTTTAGGCCTACACCAGGAAGCTGGGAGAGCTGGCAGGGATGGACTGCAGTCTCATGTTATTGTTATTTATCATGGTCAGCAAGTAGGTCCAAGTGAGCAGGAAGTAAAAGACTTTGTCAGGTCTAAGGGGTGCCTAAGAGTGGCAGCATACCAGTCATTGGACCCTGGAATTAAGCCAATGAATCCACTACATGATTGCTGTACCTATTGTACTGCTTTATGCAAATGTGGAGGTGCTTCTTGTGAAACTCATGTTTTGCCTTTTGAGAGCGATACAAGCCCATCTGACATAACCGAGAGATCTGAAGTTCAAACTCGTGAAGTCACTGAAAAAGATCGCCAGGATCTTCGTTCTGCCTTAGAGGAAGTAGTTCAAGCGTTAAAGTTTCAAAGTCTAGCAATTGATGAGTCTGTGAGCCATGGTTTCTCAAAGCAACTAGTTGATGATGTTGTAAAGAACTGTGATGGTATCTTTACAGTAGAAGACATACTGAGTAATTATCCAGTGTTTTCTGTTGGAAATGCTTTACGCATTCTTGAAGAGTAGTTATATAGTTGGGGGTACGAGCGCATTTTTTCAAAAATCCGCTCTGAACTCCCCAACTATAACTACTTTACCATATGTTGGCACAATTTCATGGGAAATCTATTTGGTATTATCTCATGGAAAAATCTATATGGCATTATCTCATGGAAAATCTATTTGGTATTATCTCATGGGAAATCTATTTGGTATTATCTCATGGAAAATATATTTGGCATTATCTCATAGTTGGGAGTACGAGCGCAGTTTGCCATCGGATGAATATTACTTAAAAATATAATATCATATAATAGTATAGAATGTATTGTAACTCAGATATTCACGATTACCTGAAAGAATCAGAAGTTGTTTGTCCTTTTTGTGACGAAAAAATAGAAGATTCTAATAAAAAACCGAAAGATGATGAATGCTGTGATAATCAGGAGGTTATAACAACTGATGGAATGCAAGTTTGTCGAAGTTGTGGAGTCATACAAGGATATACTTATGTAAAAGAATATGTTGATTTCTATGAGAATAGACATAGATTTATAAGAAAAAGTGTATATAATAGAAAATATCATGTCAATAATAATATATTAAAAATTCAAGAAAAGTACGGCATTGAACTATCCAATAGTCAGAAAAATAAGATTGATTCTATATATGTTGCGATAGGCAATGTTATTAATGATGTCAATTGTACAAGAAAAAGGATGATCAGTATCAATTTCATTATGAGAAAAATATTCAAGATGATAGGAATACCATTTGAAAATATCCCAATTAGTAAATCGAAAAAAACATTAGATTTTTACGATAAATATTGGGCTAGTATTATGTCTCTTATTGGTGATAAGATAAAATCTATTATTGGATGAATACCTTATTATATTTCTTTTCAAATTTGTCAGTTAACGGACACATATCAATGATTATATCATCAAGAACTTTGACATAATCAAGAAATTCTTTGTCATTATACTCCAGTCCTCTCATAAAAGACCGCAAATCTATTAAAACCTTTTCGTACGAAGTGTATGCGAATTTAGACATCTCAATCTTCCTTTTGTAATTTTTAGCCTCTGAATATGTTTTAAGCAAGAGACCAGCACCAGATATTGTTCCGAGAGGAATAGGGTTTAGCGTTACACCACCAACTACTGTCCCTGTTACTACCAATAAAACAGATCCGATATTACATGTAAGTTCTGCCTTTTTGTAATATTTAAAAGTCATTTTGGCAAGCCAATATTTCTTATGATAGAATTTGTACAATGCTTTCAACTGAGATATTTGATCTTCCGTTAATTTTTCTGAAACATGGTTCCAATTGAATATATTCTTCATATTATATGATTATATATTTTAATTGAATGAAATCGGATCATAATCATTGACATACCATCTACAAAGTACGTAATGGTGTAATTTGATATTTGATTCAGTGAGAGTTTTACCCTTATAAAGACAATAAAAAGCTATATCGCCTTTCAAGCCTGCAATACCAGAGGTATTCAAATCTCCAAATGTCATGTTGGTACTTCCTTGTGATGTTCTTGCTGTAAAATCAGCTAATTTTTTGCCGTTACACCATGTTTCAGAAGCGTTGTTACCACCAGGTACATCCCAGTGAATTGATAAACAGATCCATTTATTCAGTTCACCCGCATTAGCTTTTGATTGGTATGGTGCTGTAGCATTCTTACTATTAAAAGAGCTTGGTCCAATGACAATATGCTGATTTGTTGTTCCACTTACAAGTAACTCACCAGTCGGCGAGAATGCAACAAATTTGTCATAACCTCCATCATCGTGTCCGAAAAGTCCATTACGAACGGCATAAGATCCTGTGTATGAATTCAATCGATAAACAATGAAAACATTAACTATATCAGCTTGTCCAGAACCAGGATTTAAATTTATGTTTGATAACATTCGCTTATTTCCATCGAATTTTAAATAATATCGATAATTGATTTTTTCGGCTTTTGTACATAAAATTGGTCTATTTGCTTGTGTTGTTTGATTAGAATGATTTTCTTTAAGAGATTGATCAAAAAGATCTGATACTGCTCTAGTTGAATTATCAAAAGTAACCTCAGATGGAATACCTCGGTCTATCTTATATAAGCAATCAGCTAGTTGATAACTTTCCCAGAATAAAGTTTCTGATAATTGTAATCGTATTTCAGACTTCAATGCAGTCATTTTAATGTTAACCTCTTGTTTAGTGTATAAGGTTTCTTTTTTGTATACGTAATTATGTAAATGATGTTTTTCATAGTCTGTGAAACTTGACATATATTCTTTGTTTATATTATTCTAGATAAGAACCATTTCTCTTTTCCTCTAATAAAATTTTATGAAATTCTAAGCTGCCTATATCAATGAATTTATCAATCAAACCTACTTTTTTAACATATCCGTTATAGTCTATTTCAAGTTGTCTACTTTGAAAGTTAACAGGTGCAGCGAATGTTTCTTGGACATGAGATGAGTAATTACTCAAACTGAATTTATGTAAATTATTAGAGCCGTTATAGCATATCCATACAAAAATTTGCTTGTTTTGGAAGTCGGTTGTGAATGTTTTTTCATAAGTTGTGGAGCGAGCATCAATTATTAATTTTTTATCGGTGATCTGATATCGAGGATGGAATTTGACATGAAAGTTCACAGTGTTTGACCAACTGATTTCACATGTTTTGGTTGTATCGTGCAAAAAAGACGTGAAGAATGTAAAACTTGTATTATGCTTGAATATATTAACTGTTCGAATATGTGTCTTTATATTTAATTGTAAACCATATTTTGGACTATAAAAATTTATAAGACGATTTGTGCCGAGGATGAAATTAGGTCGTAGACCACTAATAACAACACCGGATGCACCATTTACGAGATTATACGTGCTTGTTTCTTCTAGATCATAAAAATCATTACCGAAAATAGTTCTGTATATATAATCCTTAGTATAATAAGATAATTCATTTATTTTTGTTTCCACAATATTTAAAGAACGTTTATTGCAGGCATCGCCTTCATTTAATGGATCGTCTAAATTTTCTATTTTATGATTATTTAAATCAAGATCCGTTTCCATCGCCATTTTGCCATTTTTAATAACAAAAGCGGTGTCATAGACACTTGGGTCAACGTTTGAAATTGTTTCTTTAACGCCATAAACAATTAGATTACCAATTGTTAAAAATGATGGATTACTGACTGTACCATGCAAATCAAGATAAAGGAATTGTGGAGGTGAGCTACCCCATCTGTGTAAATGGATAACTGTTTTGGTGTAATTCCTGAATGTTTTGGTTGTTTCATCAGAAATTGAAATCGTTTTTCCTTGAGCTGTTACAGTTATCTCATTCATTTCCGGCGGAAACCATTCAACGACCATTGTGTAATACCCGACTGGAAGTTTATATAAGTTAAAACCGAGGCGTGACCGGTACTTGTTGGGTGAGCTTTTTTCAAACAAGAGTTGAAGTTGGTAAGCTTTTTTATTAATTTGATGTGGAGAATTGGGAAAATCAACAATACCCAAAACATTGATATTTTTTTCACTCGAAGATTCATCATCGTCTTCCATTAAGTATCTGAAGGCGTCCCTTTTTTGACCTGAGTTATTGATATGAGATTCACGAATTTTTTGAGTGACAAGATTTCTCAAATCTTTTATTTCCTCTTGCACAAAATCAACATTAGCTGCGGATTTTGAATCTCTGTAATCGGTTTGTAAGTTAATAATTTTATTGTTATTTAAATTCAAATTTCCAGTCATTGAAACTGAACCATCTTTTTTAAGGAATGGTGTTGTGTTAATAGATTGTATTTTTGCTATTTCACTGTCAACGTATTGTTTGTTTGTAGCGCTACTATTGAATTGCGGTGATCCTAGGTTGTGAATCTGTTTTTGGTTGTTTGGTAGAGAATTGAGAAATGATTTCAGATTGCTAAGAGCACCTTCCGTTTTTTTATTTAGAAATGCACCATTAATATAACGAAGGTTCACGATATCCGATCCATTGTGTTGCCTTGAATTGAAATCAGGGACCTGTACTCTTCCCTGAAATGTTTGTGTTGTTGTCATTGAAAGGTCTGCTTTATTTTTTACTGAATTGTCAACATACCCCTTATTACTAGCGTGATTAGAAGCAGTTCGCGATTTCAGATTTACGATGTTTAAACCACCCATGTCAATATGTTGCTCCATTCGACCTCCTTCCTTCTTTTACAAGAATATCTCTCTTTGCGATTCATAACTGATAACCTTGTTGAGATTACCATGAACTGGATAATTGTCTTTTGGGACAATGAGTGACCCTGTCATCGTATCACCAGATATTGCAACAAATTTAGATGTATCCACACTTGGAATCTTGGCTATCTCTGAATCAAGATAAGATTTTGTAACAACGTCGTTATTATTAGTTCCCTGTTTTACATTAACCAGTTTTTTGTTTTGCATATCATAATCATTATTTGAATCTAATTTGAATCCAATGCCTGGTAAACCTCTTTGACCTTGTCCTTGAGAATCAACATGATTAAGAATACCGTTTGTATAACTCATATAATATAATATTAGTTTAGATTTTTTCGTCGAAATTTCGGGCTACCTTTTTTTTGACCTTATCAACATACAAAAAACTATATGGATCCTTAGTAACTTTCTGATAATCTGATTTATTTATGTTCAGTTCTCGGCAAATCATCGATTGCTCGTTTATAGAAGGAAAATCAAAAACACAAAAATGTGAACTATTCAGTCTTATTGTTTTATCGGTTCCGTAATAGCTTTGACTCAAATATATACAACAACAATTTTTATTTCTTGAATTGGTGAAGTAGTCTCGTATCCGTTCGTCATTTTTCTTACCTGTATTCAGATAATCATCGAAGATCACAAGCTTTTGGTTTTCATCAGACAAATCTGTCAGAGGGATGATTTCATCGTTACTTGCTTCTATCACATCATAACCGACCTCTTTTAATTTTGATATTGGTTCAAGAGATTTCAACAGATGCTTATATTTGCTTTGTTGGAGATTGCGAGCGTAAAGATATATTTTATCAAAGTATAAGAGCCTGTATATCATATCAAGTAGAAGGTTTGTTTTACCACCACCAGAGGGAGCACAAATAAGCATCCTAAAACATCGGTTTGGCATGAAACTCTTTAATTGAACAAAATCGTTGTTTTCATCATCTTGGATGTCGTAATTTTGAATCTTCATATGATAATATGTTATACAATTTTATCGCATGGCGACACGCTATGCGACACGCTATGCGAGCGTTTTTATATATGATAACCCTAATTTTTCCGAACAAAATACGAAATTTTACGTAAACAAATGATATAATGAGTTTACTCAAATGGAAAGAAATGGCTGAGAAACAATCCGAGCTTGGTAAAAAGATTAACACAGTAAGAGAGACAATAAAACAAAAACGATATCTGATCAAATGGGTGAAGTCGAGGCAGAGAAACTTTTCAAACCTATAACATCTGAGTTAAAGGAACTTACAGCCCCAAAAGCACCGTTGAGAAGATTACCAAAGAAAAAGCAACCTGTTCCAGATTATGGAATAGCTATTGATGATGAAGTGCCTGATTATGGATTGGTAGATCTATTTGGTGATCAAGTTCTACCACAAAATAACAAACAATTGGTTCCAAAACCTCCAAGTTATGAAGATGTCCTTAAGGATTTAGCATCAGGTGAAAAACAAATGTATATAGATCCAGAATTTATGTATGAACCTGAAGATCTTCCACCTGGATACGAAGAAGAAGAAGGACCAGATTATAACATTCTGGAGGAAGATTCAATTAACAAAGTTTTGGATGAACTTGAAATACCGAATTATGAAGACGTTGAATTACGACTTCAACAAGAAGATATGAATGACCAAAAGAGGAAATCTTATCTGAAAAAAATCTTGAAAGATGCTAAAGATCAACGTTCGAAACTAAATGGTTATTGGAGTAATATCACTAAAAAATTAAATAGTGGTTCAATCGCTGAAGCTGAGGCTCAATATCGAAGAAAAATTATTCAAGATACAAGAAAGGTTCTTAATGATTATATAAATTACAATAATCAAAAACTGAAAAATATTAAAGGATCTGGTTTGAAGAAAAAAACAAAAAAAGGTGGACAGGTAATGTTTTTCAATAATCCAACAGAAATGATGAAAAAACTTGAACTGATTATCGGATCAAAGGTTGCTGGTAATAATAGCATAGAGCTAAGAAACACAGGTGTCGCTCTTCTTGACATCTTGTTGAGAAATTCAATACTCAATAAGCCACAATACAACAAAATATACAAAAACTATTTTAGTCTAAACTAATCATATAAATGAATAGACAACTTGTATTATCCAGTCATACCTTCAAAGGTATAAGTGGTAATAAACCATCGGATTTCACAATCAAATACAGTAATCCGATAATACTAGATTCAAGCAGACAATATGAAATCGGCCTAGACCGAATCATTTCGATGTCATTCACTTGGTTTAACATTACGAAAGAACTCACTAATCAGAAAATAAGATATTCGTCTGATAGTGGTACTAATTGGACGGAAATTATATTCAACCCTGGAGTATGGAATTACATTGATTTTGACAATTTAATCAAAGAAAAAACAAAAACAGGGACCTCATCAAACCCTCAATATCCAATCACTCTGGAGTTTAACGATACTGTATTCAGGACAATAATAACACTAGCCTCAAATTACAGATAAGATCTTACTCAAAGTAATTTTAATGATCTTATTGGTTTCAATAAAAAGATTCTAACAAGTAGTGTAAATGTTGGAGATTACATTCCTAATCTCTCACAAGACAGAGAAATATTGAATGTTCATTGTGATTTGATAAGTGACAGTCTTGTTGATGGTGAAGAGTCAGATATTATATATAGTTTCAGTACCTCAACTCTCACCCCGAGTTATAGTTTCACACAAGAGCCAAGACGAGTTCAGTACAACCCGTGTAATAAAAATACGATCAATAAAATTCGGATATATATAACTGATGGAAAACGAAGAATTATAGATCTTAATCATAGTGACACTTCATTCAGTTTGATTTTAAGAGAGAAGAGAGATTAATCTAACTAATATTTATATATGTCATCGTACGAATACAAGCATATTTATCATCCAAAACTTGGACGATTTGTTTATGAACATAAAGGGTCTGGGATCATTGTTGATAACATTTTCAAACCAGTTGGAAGGGTGTTAAGTAAAGTTCCAGAAAAGGTTTTAAAACCTTTTGCCAAAAAAGCGCTTGAATCTGGTATTTCACATGCTGGAGACAAACTGGGAAAAAAAGCAGCTGAAAAAAGCGGAGAGCTTATTATGAGAAAATTACACGGTTCAACTAAACAATCAATGAATAAAACCATGAAACCAACCAAACCTACTAAACCAAAACAAGAAGATTACAACACAATTCTGAATAGACTTATATCTGGTACTGGATTAAGACGATAAAATGTTATTAAAAAGTGAATTTTATCCAATTATAAATAGACTAATAAGTGGGAAATGGTTTATATAAAAAGTGAAATTTATCTAAACTACTCATATAAATGAGTTTCAGAACAAATGAAAATCTGCAACGATATGAATACGTTCGTTTCCATTTGGATAATGTCATTGAGCAACCTGCTAACAATCAAAGCCAGAAAAAGACAGGTTACAGATTCACAATCAACGATAGGTCGACAATGTTCGATTTTTTCAATGGGTATATAGAAGTAACCAAAGAGCTTCAAAAAAAGGCAGATGGTACTGGATATGCTCAAGCAGATCGCATCACCATGATAAACGGATCTCACAGTCTAATCAGACATATGGTTATCAAATCTTCAGGCAAAATTGTGTATGAGAGTGATAATTTGCATCGAATAACGAATGTCAAAAATCTCCTTGAATACAGTGATGATTATAGTAGATCCGTTGGAAAGAATTCGTTCTGGTATCTTGATACTGACGAAACTACAGCAAATACAAACACAGGTTTCGAAGCCCGTCGCATTTTAACCCAGGCTCATCAGAATAACGGCGGTGGAGGAGCTAAGAGTATTAACGAAATGATTCCCTTAAACAGATACAGCTTTTTTCAAGAGCTAGAAAGAAAAATGTTGCCCCCAATGCAATTAACGATCGAACTCACTCTTAACGGAGACAGTGAAATGATTCACATGGCAAATGGCACAGACGCTAGTCGTGTTGTTTTAAAGAGATTGTATCTTTGGCTCCCTAGATTAATCCCAAAAGACAGCATGTATAGTAATTTCGTTTCAGAGTTTCTTAAGCCAACAACCTGGACATATATGCGAGATCTCTACAATCAGTCAGCAAATACCAGAGCTATTCAGAATATGTTTCAAATCAGTCCAGCTATCGACAACGTTAAACACGTTTTTATATATCTCCAGCGGACAGACGGACCAAATAATGATGAAGCTGAAAGGTCTCCGTATGTATTCGACACTTTCAAGTTGAATGCTGCTGACGCTAATAGCTCTCTATCAAGCTGTCGTTTAGAGTATGGTAACAATACATTTTACCCAGAGCTGGAATATGATGCGGATAGTAAAGTAAGAGTATTTAACGATTTAATGTCAGATGCATATAGAAAAAATGATTTTAATTCAGGGACACAATTGAATATAGCCAATTTCACCAGTTTGTATGGATTATTGTATTTCGATTTGTCATATCAGAAAGAGGTAGTGACGAGAGATCCTAAACAGTTGATTCTCCATTATCGTCTCAATGTAGCCCCGACAGCAAACGTCCGAGCTCATAGCATCGTATTTTACGATAGTGAGGTTGTAGTAAAGACAGTTGGAAACGAATTGATGATTGTTTAATGAATAAGTTTTTTAAAACAGAATTTATCTAACATATAATATATGACACAACTATACGAAATAACAGTTAGATTATCGCCAAACCAGAAAAAGAATCTTAGTAAAGCGTATCATAAAAGAGAAACAATAGTTCTAAGGCTTACAAAGGACTCTCTATCTGGGAATGACACTCTGCATGTACCTCAGAATATAGTTAAACGATTGGAAAAAAATAGAAAATTGAAAAAGGGAATGGACATTAAACTTTCTAAAACAAACATTCGAAAGCAAGTAGGTGGATCTCTTCTGTCTACAGTTCTGACGCTTGGAAGAACTTTTGGTCCAACGATTGCTAAGACTCTTGGATTGTCGGCTTTAGCTGGAGCAGCTAGTGAAGGAGCATCTCAGATTGTTAAGAAGATATCCGGAAAAGGTGTTCAAACCGGTGGGTTTCTCATACCACAAAATAAAATCGATCAGTTGATAGCATATAAACATCTTTTGACAACCAAACAAAAGAAGGATATATTAAATGCTCTACAAACCGGTTCTGGTATTCATATAAAACCAACAAAAGTACAAACAGGTGGGTTCTTAGGTACTCTTCTTGCATCAATTGGAGTCCCTTTAGCTATTGAGGCAATAAAGAAGATGACTGGTAAAGGTGCCCCTCAGATGGGACAACCGAAACAAAGACCACCCAGATCTATACCAAATCCAACTACTGTTAACAATCAAGATGGTGGTTTGTTAGTCCCAATGTATAGAACTCCACCTTTTTATGGAAATTGGTCTGATCAAACATTAGGTATGGGGACTAAAAAAAAAGCTCCCAAAAAAAGAGCTCAGAAAAAGGGCAAAGGTCTACTATTAGGCAAGAACTCACCCTTCAAAAACGTCCCACTGTTAAACATTTTGTTGTAAAACCAAAATTCCATAAGAATGTCCCATTAAGCAATTATGATTTAATAAAATGGTGTAAATATCTGAATATCCCAATTAATGATGTATTGTCAAGAGATGAAAATGTTCCTCACAATCATAGACAGGCTCTATTCATTTACAATCTTGAACCGAGTTATATGTCAGGGAGTCATTGGGTGTCAACATATGTCAAAGATAACGTCATCAATTACTTTGATAGTTTTGGTTTGCCCCCCTTCCAAGAAATGGTCAATCATGCGAGAAAAAAGAACTTAACATTACTCCACCAAAATAATCAGATCCAGAATATAAAGACTACAACATGCGGTTACTTCTGTTTGTACTTTTTGAATGAGATGAATAAGGGTTAATCATATTTTGATCTGTTGGAAGTTTTCGACATATATGATACGACGAAAAATGAGAGGTTTCTAGCACGGTATTTCAAAAATATGTAATCAAGTTATATATGAAATCTTATTGCGTGAAACAGAAAAGGGTCACAGAATGTGTACCCGGGAGTGAACGATATGTGAGAGCCAAAAATAACAGACTTATGATGAAATGTATTTGTGGTGAATGTGGTATTACTAAGACGAAATTCGTCAAAAGTCAAAAAGGAGGTGAAAATCCATTAGGTAAAGCTTTTGAGGCAGCCAAAATAGCCGAACAAATAACTCGCAAAGTAATTCCATCAACCAACCATGTATTTGACCGATATTGGTCTGGTGATATCTTAAAAGGTGCTTTCACAGGACCAACAGGTATAACAAGCAAGAAATTCTGGACTAAACCAAAGAAGGGTACTGTCATGCGTTTGGTGAAAAATCCAAAAACTGGTAAATATGAGAACGTATATATTGAACCTTAATCTAATCTAACTCATATATATATGAGACCATATTGCGTGAAACAAAAAAGGGTCACAGAATGTGTACCCGGGAGTGAACGATATGAAAAGGCTAAAAATGGGAGGCTTATGCTTAAATGCAAATGCTCTGAATGCGGAATAACTAAGACTAAATTCGTTAAACAGGCGGGAAACGGGCTGGCCCGTCGAAAGGGGCGGGCTTACTAGATACAGTAGCATCGACTGGTACTGATTTATTGATTCACCACGGTATTCCTTGGCTGGGAAAAAAGGCTGTTGAAATGGGAAGATATTATGGATCAGAAGCCTTGCGAAATCCAAAACTGCAGAAAAAGGCTATCGATTATGCTCTGGATAAGTTGAATCCAATGATTCAAAATGTCGGAAGTCAAGCTCTTGATCAATTATCAACCAAAATAAGACCAAATAGAAAGTATAAAACTGACAGGAAGGATTTGGATGGTGCTGGTGTTGATATACATAAACTAATTGGGAAAATACCGAAACCAAAAGCTGGATGGACTCCTGGAAAGTATAAATACATGGGACCATACAATCCTCTCGATAAACAGTTAGAGTATGATAGGAACACTGGAGAGGTCACCAAGTGGCACGTACAACCTTACAATAAAGTGGATGAAATAGCAGCTCATCATGATATTTGTTATGATATGGGGAAAGACAAAGGTGAATGTGACAAGAAAATGGTTAAGTCATTGGATGAAATACCTTATGGACAGATGCCAAAATGGGGGCAAACAGCTCGCTTCTTGATTAACACAAAACAAAAACTAGGTCTCGGTGTAAAACAAAGGAAGACAAAAAACGGGAAAGGCCGTCGAGTGAAGAAAACTGGAAAAAAGAATTAGCTGATGAGCTTCATAAACCCATAAAACGAAATTTTACTCGACGGCGTGTTATTGTAAATCATATTGACGAAATTTGGTGCTCTGATATTATTGAGATGCAACAGTTCAGTCGATGGAACGCTGGCTACAGATATCTTCTTATGGTTTTAGATGTATTCTCTAAGTACGGTTGGATTGTCCCATTAAAAGATAAAAAGGGTGAAACCGTTATGAATGCTTTTAAAACAATCCTTAAAGAAGGTAGAAAACCGGAATATTTATGGACAGACAAAGGCAAAGAGTATTACAACAAACATGTTAAGGAACTACTTGATAAGAATAAAATAACCTTGTACTCAACTGAGAATGAAGAGAAAAGTAGCGTATGCGAACGATGGAACAGAACAATTAAAACCAAGATGTGGAAGCAGTTTACTGTTCAAGGTAATACACAGTATTTAGACATGCTACCCAAATTAGTGAAACAGTATAACAACACTAAACATAGCTCTATCAAAATGACGCCGACAGAAGCCAGTAAAAAGAAGAATGAAGGAACTGTTTACTTTAATCTATATGGTGATATGAAGCCATTATCAGCTGAACCAAAATTTAAAGTTGGTGATAATGTTAGAATAAGTAAGTATAAACGAAATGTGTTTGATAAGGGCTATACACCAAATTGGTCTGAGGAAGTTTTCACAGTTGATGAAATCCAATACACCAATCCAATCACATACAAACTAAAGGATCTCAGAGATGAAGACATTCAAGGGAGTTTTTATGAACCTGAATTACTGAAAGCTGAACAAAAGGTATTCAGAATTGATAAAGTCATTAGGAGAGATTATAAAAAGAAGCAAGCTTTGGTGAAGTGGAAGGGGTATAGTGATGAATTCAACAGTTGGATACCGTTCAAGGACTTAAGAGATATATAAAGTGTTTTAAAGATAATTATCTAACATATATTATATCAATCGATACAGTATATGCTGTCTTTTGCTTTTTGTAGCCAAAAATATCATTGTTTCTGGCTATTATAAATATATAACCTTATTATATGAATACCGTAACCGGTGAGAAATTCAACTTATTAAAACATAGAGCAATCAACGTATATGGTGCTAAGAACCTTGAATACTCCAACAGAATGAATAAAAAATATATGGTAACTCTTAAAAATGGTAATAATATTCATTTTGGAGATCTTAGATATAAAGATTATTTAACGCATCAAGACTGGAAACGTCGTATTAGATATCGTAAAAGAGCATCTGAGATAAAAGACAAACATGGTAATTTAACATACAAAGATAAGAATTCGGCAAATTTTTGGAGCTATCATCTGTTGTGGTGAATGACACTTAAGGAACATATACAAACACTTATAAAGAGATATTATTATTATATATAATTACAAGATATGGAAATTTTTACTTATGAAGGAAAAAAACTGAATATTATCAAAAAGGATGACGACATATGGTTCCGTGGTAAAACAGTTGCCGACATTTTGGGATATTTGAATTCACGAAAAGCGATTAATGATCATGTTGATTCTAAAGATAAATGTTCACTTAAGGAGCTTAAATCCAGGGGTAACGAAACGCCCCCCCTAACATGGAACCTCGGAAACACAATTTATATAAATGAATCTGGCTTATTCTGTCTGATATTTGGATCAAAAATGGAAAAGGCAAAAGAATTCAAACTTTGGGTAACAAAAGTGGTTTTACCATCAATCAGAAAAACAGGACGGTATGAATTCAGCAACAAACCATACAAAATGCCCGCATTCAGCATCAAAACAGAATATGACCTACATGAAAAGGTAGTCAACTTTATAAGAAACAATTATCCTAAAGCAATTCTAACCGCATCATTGGGTGAAAACCAAATTAATGGTAACATGAGAATAAAATCATACAACATCACGCCGGGCCAGCAGAGGGCACGAAGCTGCACGCTCGGAAAAACTTTTGCGTCTTTTATCCGATAGAGCTCAAACTTTGCACAATGATAGAACTTTTTATTCCAAACAATCGTATCGTTTTTGTTTTTTCATTTTAACGGTTTTTGGCGGGAAAATGACGTCACAGTGCTAAAGGCAAATTTTCAATTGTCTCTTATGGCACAAAAAGTATATGATTCTGAAAGAACTCATTGAGATAAAGTGAAATGCGAAGAAATTATTGAAAAAGCTCGATCCGTCTTGAAGATATAAAGATCTGAATTTTATAAATGTTCTAAAAATAGTAACAAAATGGCGGAAAATTCAAACTTCCGAACTTTATATCTTCAAGACGGATCGAGCTTTTTCAATAATTTCTTCGCATTTCACTTTATCTCAATGAGTTCTTTCAGAATCATATACTTTTTGTGCCATAAGAGACAATTGAAAATTTGCCTTTAGCACTGTGACGTCATTTCCCCGCCAAAAACCGTTAAAATGAAAAAACAAAAACGATACGATTGTTTGGAATAAAAAGTTCTATCATTGTGCAAAGTTTGAGCTCTATCGGATAAAAGACGCAAAAGTTTTTCCGAGCGTGCAGCTTCGTGCCCTCTGCTGGCCCGGCGTGCATGGGTTATCAAAAGGGATCTCCTGATCTGATCATACAGAATTTACATTTGAATTACTCAGGTTTTGCAATTGAATTTAAAACACCAACTGGTTATGGAAAGCTTTCAGAAGAACAAAAGATGATGCTGCAAGAGTATGAAAACAACAATTACAAAATATTAGTGAGCAACGATTATGACCAAATCATAAAAGAAATCATACTTTATTTCCAGGGTGTGAGAATAAAATGCAAAAAATGTTCCAGAAAATTCAAGTCATCGGAAACATTGAGCAATCATACAAAGTTCATACATGAACACCAATAAATAAAATCAACTATAGTTCAAAGGATCCATATGTGGACCATTTGAATTCTTGACTACTTAAAGACACAACCAAAAGAGGCTTAAAAAAAATATTATTATATAGTATGAAGATAATGAATAAGAAAGATCTTAAGAAACTCAGTAAAAGTCAATTGATAGAAATGCTCCTGAAGCAATCTATTATGAAACCGGTTCCAACACCAAGAACCAAAAAACCAATGGATAAACCTATTCCAGCACCTCGCAAGAGTGTTAAAAAAATGGTAAAAGAGTATGAAGACAACATCATTCTTCCGCCTCTAGAATTCAGGGATGATTACAAACCTATTCCAGCACCTAGAACTAAGAAACTATTGGATAAACCAGTTCCAACACCTAGAACCAAAATAGAACAAACAAACAAAGCCTTAGAAGGTTATACCAAGTCTTATGAAATCAACATCAAGGACAATAAAGACCCCGTAGCTCAAATGCAAAACACTAGATTGGCTCTTGATTATAGTATAGCAAATTTGTTGAATGAGATGAAAGGCTTGAAATACGTTGAAACACTAAAAGTCACTTTCGAAAAGATGTCAGGTGATGAAATGGTTAATAAAACGGCATATTTCAATAGCACACCTCAGACAATAATCAACCAAACGGAAATCACTGATTCATCACAATTATCAAAACAGCAGATAACGAACAAGATAGCTCAATGGATATCGGAAGGATCCGGCTGGACAATCCAATCTGTTGACGGACATTATCTGAACGTTGTTATATACAAGCCCATGGAAGGGTCATCATATATTAAACTACCTTATGAATTGCAAAACAGTTCCAAAGGCTTAATAAACATGAAAAATGATGATCTCGAATGCTTCAGATGGTGTCATATAAGACATTTGAATCCACAAGATAAAGACCCACAAAGAATCAAAAAGAGAGACATGCCATACATTGAAAAGTTAAATTATGAAGGCATTGAATTTCCAGTAACTATTAAACAGATCAACAGAATTGAGAAGCAAAACAGCATCAATATAAATGTATTCGGGTATGAAGACAAACAAACGTATCCGATCTATGTTTCCAAAGAAAAGTATGAAGATCACATGGAACTACTGCTAATAACAGATGATGAAGACGAGCATTATGTTCTCATAAAGGATTTCAACAAGTTCATGTACAATAAAACAAAACACAAAGAAAAAAAGCATTTTTGTATGCACTGTCTGCAATGTTTCAGTTCCGAAAGGGTATTAAATGATCACAAAGTTATTTGCATTCAAGTAAATGGTGAGCAAGCAATAAAAATGCCTGAAAAAGGAGACAACATACTGAAATTCAATAATTTCCACAAGCAGCAACCTGTGCCATTTGTTATCTACGCAGATTTTGAGGCTATAACTGAAAAGGTGCAAGGATGCCAACCTGACCCCAGCAAATTAAACAACAAATCATATACTGAAGCCTACCAAAGACACAAAGACTGTGGATATGGGTATAAGGTCATTTGTTGTTATGATGATAAGTACACAAAGCCGCTACAAATATATAGAGGTGAAAATGCTGTACACAATTTCATGGAAAGCATGCTGAAAGAAGTAAAATACTGTAAAAAAGTTATGAAAACATTTTTTAACAAACCATTAAAAATGACAAAAGATGATGAAACAAATTTCAAAAAAGCAACATCATGCCACATCTGCGATAAACAATATACAGAGAAAGACGTCCGAGTCAGAGATCATTGTCATATTACTGGTGAATACAGAGGTTCAGCACATCAAGACTGTAATCTGAAACTAAAAATTGAACCAGATAATATTAAAATTCCAGTGATCTTCCACAATTTAAGAGGATATGACAGCCATTTTATAATGCAAGAGATTGGAGCTATTGTTGAGGAAAACAAATACATGGATAAAAATGGAAAAGAGACACGGATGAATATCAATGCTATTCCCAACAACATGGAAAAATACATGGCATTCATGCTTGGTAATCATCTGACATTCATTGACAGTTTCCAGTTCATGAGCTCAAGTTTGGATAAATTAGTCAACAACTTACCAACGAAAGCCTTAAAATACACAAGCAAGCAATTCAAAGGCAGTAAATTCAATCTTATGACACGAAAAGGAGTTTATCCATACGATTTCATGGACAGTTTTGATAAATTTAATAAAACGGAATTGCCAACGAAAGAAGAATTTTACAGCATATTGTATGATGAACACATAACAAATGATGACTACAAACATGCCCAAAAAGTATGGACTACTTTCAAATTAGAAACGATGGGTGATTACCATAATCTATATCTCAAGTCGGACATCCTACTGTTAGCCGACGTGTTTGAAAACTTCCGCAAGACCTGTCTTCAGTATTACAAGCTGGACCCATGTCATTATTTCACATCTCCTGGTTTGTCATGGGATGCTATGTTAAAAATGACTGATATCAAACTGGAGCTAATGACTGACATAGACATGTTTCAGTTCATCGAAAAAGGAATGAGAGGTGGTGTATCATATATAGCAAACCGATATGGGAAAGCAAACAATAAGTACATGAAAGAATACGACGAGATGGCGCCCTCAAAGTATATCATGTACCTGGATGCTAATAATTTATACGGTTGGGCTATATCACAGCATCTACCTACTGGCGGTTTCAAATGGTTGACAGAAAAGCAGATTAATAAAATCGATTTGACTCAGTATAATGAAAACAGTAATAAAGGGTTGATACTTGAAGTCGATCTTGAATATCCCAAAGAACTGCATGACCTTCATAACGACTCTCCTCTAGGACCAGAAAAGGTTAAAGTAACTGATAGCATGTTGTCTGGATACTGCAAGAAAATACAAAACAAGTTCAAAATATCAACAGGGCTTGTACATAAGCTGATCCCTACTTTATGCGATAAACAAAAATATGTTCTGCATTATAGAAATCTACAGTTGTACCTTGATCTCGGTTTGAAACTGAAGAAAGTCCATAGAATTCTACAGTTCGACCAGTCTCCATGGCTAAAGCAATACATCGATTTCAATACACAAAAACGTACCCAAGCGAAAAATGCATTCGAAAAAGACTTCTTCAAATTGATGAACAATTCAGTATTTGGCAAAACGATGGAGAATATCAGAAAGAGGGTTGATGTTAGGCTTATCACTGATGTACAGAAATTGAAGAAAATGGCATCTAGACCAACTTACGTCAGCTGCAAGATATTCTCGAATAGTCTGGTAGCAATACACAAGATCAAGCAAACGCTGACTCTAAACAGACCGGCATATGTAGGCATGTGTATTCTCGACCTAAGTAAAACTATGATGTATGATTTCCATTATAACTACATCAAGGAAAAGTACGGGGACAAAGCCAGGTTGCTATTCACTGATACAGACAGTCTGACATACGAAATTGAGGCTGAAGATGTGTACCGTGACTTTTGGAATGACAAAGACAGATTTGACAACAGTGATTATCCAGAAAACTGTCAGTATTTCGACAAAACAAACAAAAAGGTAATCGGCAAATTCAAAGATGAAGCAGCTGGTGTGCCAATCACAGAATTCGTCGGTTTGCGATCAAAAATGTACAGTTACATAAAAGACAACCAGAAAGTAGGGAAAACAGCCAAGGGAATCACGAAGAACATAATAAAGAACAATATCAAACATGAAGATTATAAAAATGTATTAATTAATAACAAACAAATACATCATACCATGAAGACAATCAGAAGTATTAACCATCAACTAGGTAGTTACGAGCTCAATAAAGTGTCACTCAGCTGTTTCGACGATAAACGATATATAGCAAACGATGGAATCAACAGTTTCTCTTACGGACATTATGCAATCTGAAGATGTGACGTCACGCCACAGCTGTGTTGGCCTCCATACAAGTTCTGCTTTTCTGTTCACTACAAACTTTACTGACAAACTTTACTGACAAACTTTACTGAGAAACTTTACTGACAAACTTTACTGACAAACTTTACTGACAAACTTTACTTCAAATACAAGTTCATCTGATATTACATGACAATCTGATGACTCATCGGGAAAGTCCCATTTCATCCGATGGCAAACTGCGCTCGTACTCCCAACTATGAGATAATGCCAAATATATTTTCCATGAGATAATACCAAATAGATTTCCCATGAGATAATACCAAATAGATTTTCCATGAGATAATGCCATATAGATTTTTCCATGAGATAATACCAAATAGATTTCCCATGAAATTGTGCCAACATATGGTAAAGTAGTTATAGTTGGGGAGTTCAGAGCGGATTTTTGAAAAAATGCGCTCGTACCCCCAACTATATAACTACTTTGAAGTTATTCAAGAACTTTTTCTAGATATTGCAAACTTGGAAGAGACATTGGCGTTGTTAAGTTTTGGATTGAATTTTGATTCTGAAGCATGGTTCAGCCTTGAGGACTGTATGTTCAGTGACAACAGCAATGATGATTGACAAGTGTAAGTGTAGCCAATTACCTTACTCATATCCCTGTCATTGTGTTTCTTTGTTGCAGGTAGAATAACATAATTAGTTACTTGGGTCAGAGATGTTGTAAGTAAAGGATAACTGATTTCCGACATTTATTTTATATGAATAACTTTGTTGAGATGCCCAAAGCTGGTCGGCAAAATCTGACATGTTTGTAACCGGTCATTGTTTTTAACAGATAAGCTTCATACAAAAAGGAAATATAACATTTTATTTGGGACTGTATCAGACATTTTAACAAGGCTGCATTTTAGCGTGAATTATGATTATTATTTTTCTCAACAGATTACGCTTCCTTATTGAACATGAGCCATGCATAAAAAATGGGAAACTTGCATGTGGAAATTCAGTTAAGGCCAACAGCGAATTGGAAATATTATTGTATTCATAGACAACTCCCAACCCCCATCTTTAATAATGGTGGAGGTTTCATAACGTGAGAACAGTAATATCTGATCACAGGTGGGCAAAAAAGTTTCGCATTAAAATTCTTTATTATATGGCAAGCAATTCTTCAGTCTAAATCGAGTGTTCTGATTGGTTAGTCTTCGGTCGGGATTTTACAGTACGGACCATTACCATGGAAACGGTCCTTTTTGGATATTTTTTTTTTCGTGCTAACGCTACAGCAAAATTCAAACTGTGAAAACGCAAGAAGATGAAAAAGAAAAGGTTTGGAGCTGGTACAAAACAAATGAACGAGGTAAACACGTCTGCTTAGAAAAAGCGATCTTCAATTAAGTTTACCGACTGGGCCAACGTTCTTCAGTGACTGTGTTTGTTTATTGTTTTTTGGTACGGCTATAGACTGTAAGCTGTAAAGACCCAAGTAAATCGGCCAAGACTTAAACAATAATTATTAAAATTCAGCATTAACAAAAGAGTACGTTTCCCACAAGAAAACCTCACGGCGAAAAAGAATGAAAACTGCAAAACAACTAGCAAACGGCTTTCACCTGCAACTATACTGACTATAAATCGAAAGCAAACGATCACGTTCTTGTCTAGTTTAATATTCGCCATCGCTTCAGTCAGCGCTTTCCACAAGAAAAAATTAAAGCTACACGTACATGCATTAAGGTTACCGTGCACCTTCAGAGGTGTCTCCAGTCTAACGCATGTTGCGCTTCTCGGTTTTGTCGCAGATACCCAAAACCCTATATCAAATTAAAGCTTATAAAACTGGCTATTTGAATATGCCATTAACTTTTCACAAATACGAATTGTTAAGTTTTTCGAGAAGTCTGAATATGAAGGTTTAAATCGTCTTTTGAAAGCTCCAGCTCAAATTGTTTTTAAAATTTCGCGATTTTTTTTTCTTGGCTAAAGTCCAGTACACAAGGGCAAAAAAACCGTGTTGGGGTTTTTCTTTATTCGTCCGCGTTCAAAAGTTTCCAAACATTTTCTAAATCGCGAGAAAAAAACACGGAGCGACCGCACGGAAATGGCTCTTAACAAAATTCTTTTTAGAATTATCGAATTCCCCGACACGGTATTGTTAAAGAAGCGTTAAGCTAGCGACTCTCCAAATTTGATTAAAATCGAACAAATCGCACTTGAGTTGGAACTCTTTGAAGTGTCGCCTTCAATCGAAAAATAAATGTTGAGAAACAGCGCTCAAAAGAAAATCTTCGCTTCGTAAACAAACACCGCCCCCAAACACCTTTGCCGACAGTTGACCAATCAGTGCATGTTACTTTTTCTTCCGGTAACCTCCTGTGGAAATTTTCGCGCCTTATTCTCTCCACGCAAATCCTCGTGTCACGTTCAAAAGTCTACCGAGATTTTGTCGTATTATAACTCAGATATTCTCAGTGTTAGACGTCGGTATTTATACCACAATCAGCAAAATGGGGAAAACTAAAAGACCTTCAAACAAAGCAGCGGGGACTAAACAGAAGCGGCCAAGGCGTAGTGAAAGTGCTGTAGAACCGCCGGTCAACTACCGGGATCAAATGGTTACGGCGATGGCAGAAATCGGGTAAGTTCACTACATATTGCTAATGGTTAAATTCATCTACGTGTTATAATTCCTAGGTAAAAGTCCTTGAACTGAAGACGCCATTGTTGCTACTGGGCTCAATATACATAGCCGAGTGATTTTGCAACATTTGTCACCTCTAGAATAAATGATAAATATGATATATTTTAACAGCTTCGACGGTAATTTCTTTGCCGATATGCTCGAGCAGAGCACAACAGACAGAAAGAAAAAGGGGAAGCCACCGCGCAAGAATCGGTACTTCCACTACTGTTCGTGGGCCCATGCATTGATGGTAAGTAAATTGTAAAAAGCTAAAAGCATTTCACCCTGAATCTTTCTTGTGTCGCCGCACATTGTCTCCGAGCAATTGATATTTATATAATTATATTTTTTTCCTCGATTTAGCCCGATTCTACAAATAAAAAAAATGACTTTGTACATTTTTCTCTTTTGCTCTACCTCCAGCTTACGTGAATACGCAAAATTTGCCCCTGCGAAGCTTCTAAGAGCAACAATAGACGCTTTCGCGCAGGCACATGTCAAGCTATGCGAGCTTTGAATTTTTTTCGTTTCTTTTCAGCGAAACGAAGTGGGTCCAGAGGACAGCGAGTACGCTTTTCCAGCGGAAGTCCTCAACTACATTAGGGAACTTGTCCCTGGTGATGTGAAAGGGGAAATTCGCGAGGTTTGTTGAATTCAATTTGTTTTCCATTGACTGGGTTGAGGGGGGGGGGGGGAAGGGTTGGATATGGAGGTACAAGTAGTTCTTTGTTTCCTTGGTTTCCTTGCTGTTTTCAAATATTCTTATTGCAGGTAAGACGTAAGACCGGTTTCTAACTTTTTTTGTAATGCGTGCCTTTTTTGGTCATTTCTTTTAAAATGTGTGTGAGTGGGGTGGGGGAGGGGAGGGGAGGGAGTAGCTAATGAATTATTGCATTTTTGTAAATAAGTCACGGGTAAGTAATACATGTAGTAATACTTTTCTCCTTCTTGCTTTTGTTATTGGAAATTAACAGAGGTTCTAGGATAGCAACATCAATCATTCCAACCTTATAGTTTCAAATTGTATCTTCTACAGGATGCATTCAAGGTTACCCTTGCAGATTTTTGCAGGGTGATGGAGATCAGAAGAGTGGAAGATGCTTGAATCTTTTCAATAAATATACTGTATTTAATGAAATGACAATAAAGCAGGCACTGCTCACTCGAACAGTACTGTTCAATAATTTTGAACCACTTATGGATCCCCACTTTCACTAATGATTTTGCACCCCTCCCCCCTCCCCATGCCCACTCATACTGAACATTGGTTGGTACAGCAATTAATTCTTAATTTTGTTTTTAATTTTGCTAATAACATCAAAAAGTGAGGATCTGGATCTATTCAATGCTATGGGAAAAAAAAACGGCCTGTATTTATGCTTGGCTAATTGGATGAAAGTGCAAAAGCATAAAATACATTTTTCTAAAAGAGTCAATCTATAATATATATGAATATGTAATTATCCGCAAATGAAACAAAACCAATACTACATAAATGTACGCGTAATTGATGGTAAGTTAATGATGTGGTGCAAGAGAAGAATAAGAAGAACTCTGATTTTTAGTGACAATATTCTAAAGCATTTGCCCCCATAAACCTTGGTATAGGTGTGTAGGAAATTTACAGGGATTCCTTCCTGTGGCATTAAAAATGCAAGCCAAACTGGGCTAATATGGGGTGATGTTTTATTATTGCTAAACATGGAAATTTCTTCCCCCTCCTCTCTTGCACAAAGAGCTTGTCATCTATGCAAAAGGCTCTCAGCAATTTCTTCTCCCATTTTACAGAGTGTCAAGGCATCATGTTGAATAAAAAGCTTGCGAGCAGTACATTGTGCCCTCTTTGTGCACAAAACCATCTTGCTTCTTTGCCTTCTGCCTTTTAAGTTTCTTTCTCCTGTCTTTCACAGCTGACTTCTCCTTATAATCACTTCCACGCATGCGCTCATTATCAATTCGTTTCCACCCCTCCAACATGTTGGGTCTGACGGGAATCCCTACCGCTGGAAATAATTTGGAATAAGTAGCTTCTGCCCCTGCATTAAAAAGGAGAACACTAAGACACACTGCTAAGTAAGTCTCCTGTGGTGAGTTATACTGTTCCTTGGGTGCCATTCCCCATGCTACATGGTGTAGTGACTCGTTTCTGTTTTGGCTTAAACAGCGTTCACAGCCAGCTAGAAATGACTCAGATCCAAGTTTCGTAAAAACTTCTTGGGCAACTTCAACCACTGCGGGGGGAAGGGGATCTTTAATTGGTTGATGGTCCCTTGTACCACATGCAATGTCTTTCTGGTAGCTGCACCAAGAATGTTTCCCAGTTGGGCAGTCCTCATAATAAACCTCCCATAATAAACCTCCCAAAACATCAGGGGAACAGATGAAGTTTCAGCATACAACAGAGCTACAAGCATGCTTAATGAAGCAAAAGTTTCCAGAACATGGCTACCAGTATTTTAGAAATATACAACAAACATAAAATGCAGTGGAATGTCTAATATGCCATAACATGCCTGTTTATCAGAGGCACGATTTTGTTATAGTTAGAGAGTGTTGACACCTTGGGTAGGAAGAAATCATTCATAGTAAAAAGCATCACGCTCGCAGCTACAGAAATGCTGTTAACAAGGTAAAATATTTAAGGGTGGAAAGGTAAATATTCATATTTTTTTTGTTATGTGCTGAGGCTTACCACTGTATTTTTTCACAAGGGACCTCAGGTTTGAGCCCATCCTCTTGGTGACATGTGCAATGCACTCTTCCTTGTCAATAAAGACAGCAGGTCCATAAGGGGTTGCATTTCTCACTCTAGTGTAGCTTTTGCTGTCACCGTCTCCAACATATGGTATATAGCGCAGCTTCCGTCTCTCCTCTGACCTTTGATAAATGCGCACTGCACCTTCTGCCTCCATGGCCTAAAAACAGAAAAGTTACACAAAATTATATTATTGAAGTGGAACACAAAATAGAAAAGTTGCACTGTTTTGGCACCCGTTTGCAGAGTTGCATAGTTCCATCCAACTACATATCAGTTGTGGATTAGCATGTTTTCAGGATACAATAATCACCAAGAAAAAAGTTCTTGCCAGCAAGTATTCTTGACATCAAAATGCAGCAAAAGATTTTTCTTATTGTCAACTGTCACACAATTATAGTCAAACATAAGAAATCTGAAACTACTGTATCAGGAATTTTTAATTCCCTGTAAATGTAATCTTCTCTTAGGATATACATGTATAACACACCCTGTATGATTCACTCGAACTAAAAGACCCCCCCCCCCCCCCCGAACTAAAAGATCATCCCCCAAAAAGAATTTTTGACAAAAAGTATCAGACGAGTATTGATCTGCAACTGTCACGCAATACAGTCAATCAATCACCTGTAGTGATTATAGGAAGGAGACAATGAAAAATATATAATAATAAGGCAAGGATTAGAAATACATACCCCCGAACTTCCTTCGTGATTCATGAAACAATCGTCATCGTGGCTGAGATACCATTCCATGTACTCGCGTCTCGAAATTTGTCCTCTGTTTCTTTTTTCCTCCATCTTTGTACATTGATTGCATGAACTACTGAGGTACACAACATCGACAACTTTCCCCGATTCGACCGATATCGCAGCCACCGTACCATCGCGCGCCGTCCAGCCTCTGCTGCTCCAAGAGCCGTCTAAACTTGCACCAGCATTTATAATCTTTTCCCTTAGTTCTTCATCTGAACAGTCTTCGATGTCTCCCACATCTCTCAATATTTTCTTCACTTCGAAGGCGGCATCACAAAGTTCTTGCTCGAGCATTGTTTCTGCGACTTTCAGTATAGCTTTCGTATGCTGAGACCATGGTCTTTTGTTGACTGGATTTGGCAGGTTGACAATGCTACAAAACTTCTGTGCAGCTGAATATCCTCGGCCAATCGATCGAAAGGCCAAAACGATGGCCCGATTTACGTCGTAGAATCGCGAATTTTTGGGCGATGTGTGAAAACGGGTTGGATGTTTGTGCGATTTGCAATCCACACGTTTACACTGGAGAACCCAAACTTGCCCTTGCCCGCTTCGCGTGTCTCGTTCCTCCAGTAGCTGTAGCTCACTAGTTTTACAGTCTCTGCAGATAGCAGATTCCCGTAATGCATCCTGAAGGAGCTGACCATCGACGAGGTTCAGCGTCTCGGACGATGATTCTTCATCGCCGTCATCAAAATCGTCTGGCGATTCACTGTCACTACTTTTATCTCGATCGCTCCAAACTTCCAAGGACCCTCTTTCGTCCTTTCTCGTGATCTTTTGCCTGCTCGCTCCGGCATTGTCAACATTAACTTCTTCATCGGAAGAGTCTGAGGGCCATTCCTGAAAGTAGGAACCTTTGTCCGATGCAGCGAGGCCAGTACGCGTTTCCTCTGACATGCTTTTACTGTCTGTCGATTTCCTTTTTTTCCGCTTCTTGGAGCCAGCCCACGGACATTTCCGCGGCCTATGGGATTCCATAGTAAGGGAATAACTTCGAACAACTTAGAAAAACTGGAATTTAACAATATCAATTTAGCTACAACGGAAAGAGAACGCTTTCGATGACTTCTGACAACGATTAGTGATAGAATAAATATGGCGGCTCTCGTGTAAACAACCTTTCCCGCGAAAACCGTTCTGGATGGCTGCACTCGTATCAATTAGCTGTCAATCAAAAGAGAAACTTTCACTTCCGGTGGAAATGGTCATATCCCAGTTTCTCGGCGAATATTACTCCTTTTAAAATTTTCTTTTTTGGAATTGAAAGATTACAAAGAAACGTTTATTTTTATGGAAAAAAAATAAAATTGAAAATTTTTCATTTTCAACGTACACGGTAACCTTAAACTAACAGTGTACCTTCATTCCTCAGCGAGATTTTTGCTCTTGTAGTGCACATCCTTGAAAATAATTTTAGCGTGTTCACAAGTCCGCTCTTGCTGTAGCTCGCGCTAAAAACAACTTTGTTAGGTGCGACGAAAATTTGCTCTCAGCATTCACAAAGTTCTCTTTAAAGCCACTGAAGCAAACAACTTGCAGTTTTTGATGGAGCGATAATTTCCAGTGTCTTTTTTTAGGTTCGAGTGTTCCTTTGTTCACAATGACTAACACGCTGCCACAATTTCCAGAGTTAGAGAAGCACGTGTGTGAGCCAGTTTTACCGCGGCCTTTTCATTATTCTTCTTTTTCCCGAATTGTCTCTGCCCATAACGAAGACGTATTTTCAAATAAAACTTTCTTGTGTTGTACAGGACGACGAAAAACTGACACATATAATAGAAGCAGAGCAGTTTTCATTCAAGAGCCACTCAAGTTTCTGCCGATCGACAGCAACCATCATCAAACTGATTCGAAAGCCTGTTAAAATCGCTGGCTTCTTTCCTTGACACCGCGCCGGAAATTGACTTGAATGAAGTACCGGAAGTGTTGTTTCGAACGAAAAATGATGCCATATAATAAACCACTTACTAACTTCACTTGCTCGGGACCGTACTGGGGAATATTGGCCCTCGGTCGTTTTTGTACGGACCTCGCTGCGCTCGGTCCGTACTGCCACGACCTCGGGCCAATATTCCCCAGTACGGCCCTCGCGTTCAGTTAGTAAGAGGTTAATATTACAGGAATAACTTTGTTGAGATGCCCCGAGCTGGTCGGCAAAATCTGGTATGTTCATAACAGGTCATTTCTTTAACAGATAAGTTTCATGCAAAAAGGAAATATAACATTTTGTTTGGGACTGTATCAGGACTGTATTTTCAAGCCAGTTACTCTTACATGTATAATTTTTCTCTAATTTGAGGTTTTACATGAAATAAAGGATTCCTTTTTCTACAACCTTGTAATTTATAGTTTAGGAAAACAACAGTTGTTAAGTAAATGAAATTTACTTACTGTGAAGTTTGAAATTCGACTGTAATATGCATTCTTAATTAGAAAATAAACATCCCTGATAGCAAAATGCATTTCAGTACCGATCTTAATTCTAGTCTTTCAAAAAAACAGTGACTATCACATCTACACAAAATTTCTGCTGTCAATGAAACAATATCATTGGTAAAGACAACAACTAATATTAGGAAATAATGTGTGAACCAACATGTCCACAGTTCACTGGTAGATTGATCCCCAAAGATCACTATGCTCCTGCATCCATTTATGCAGATCCCTGTAGTCTAATCCATGTAGTAGGCTCCTGTTGAACTTTGGGAAAGAGGGATAGCCCTCATGGCCACTTATTTTCTTAAATGCCTTGATGCTGATGAGATCATTATCTATCTGTTGCACTGCATCTTCATCCTTTGAACTGGTCCTGTGACCAGGCTTGTCCTCCTTAATGCAGTCCTTCTTAATTGACTCATAAATGAGATCAACAGTCTCCAATGTTCCAGCTGTTCTCTCTGCATTCGATTCATTCAGATTTGGTCCTAGTGCTCTCCACATAGATTTAAGAACACTGTGTTGCTGCTCTTTCTTGTGATCCAAGGAGATGTTTCTCCCTTTCCCACCACTTCCATTGTAAAATTTGTTCCATTTGCAGCTCAGTGCTTGCTGTTCAGGAAGTATTGAGATGCTTGACCAGATGGAGGAGAACTGCATAAGCATACTTAAAATGACCATGTGTCTTGTTCAATAGTAAAGCTACTCTATATACGTCAAACAACCTGTCTCCTTCACCTTCTTTCAAGGCATCGCTGAATTCCATTAGGAGCATTCCAAAGGTTAGTTTGGCACTGTGATAATTGTAACGGTAATCTTGGTTGGCGTCTTCAGGCTCTGCAGTTTCCTCTTGTAGTATCTGTCCATGTTTGTTCTCTTCATGCTTGCCCCCCCCCCCCCCCCAAGAAAAAAGAATACACGTGTCCCATGAGCTCTTTCAGGCTTCAAGAGATAGTCACATATACCACTCCAATAACAATACTTACAATACTCTAATGAGTATCTCTAACAGAAAGACTGCGCTACTACCATAGAAAGGATAAATTAGACAGTGCTCATTATAGAGTACACTTGTTAGTATCGATGGCAATTGTAATACACACACACACCTGTTTCTAGTTGTCTTTGTTTTAAAGACTTCACCACATCTTGTTCTGCAATAAAAGTATCCAAATGGATCTCTTTCGTCAGCCCCATTGTCAAAAGATAGTCTGTGGACTTCAACTTCATGCCTGGTTGTAAAGATACAAAGTAAAAAAAAGAAAGATTTGTTATTCTACAAGAAAGCAAAGCCCTATCTATCATTTACCTGACCTTAGATTTAAGCCAGGTGTTACCACTATGCCAGGTCTTCTTAAATTTTGACAAAAAACATGAATAGTGAAAACAGTCTATTTTATAACAAACTCGGTTTTCATGAAATTAGTGACTATCAGGGACTTACCTTACTCTACTGGAATGATAGACATATGTTTCCATGCAACCTTCTGCGCGACACCTCCATTTTCCCTCTTGTTTGTGGGCCTCTTGGAGCTCTTTGGACTGGTCAACCAGAGCATTGAGCTCATCTGCATTGAAGATAAACTTCTTCACATGTTCCTCACAAATCTCTAATAGCCATTTTGCTTGAGTTGCCTTGCAGACAGATGAATCTGGTAGTAGGACATTTGGTGTATCTGACAATATAAAAAAATAATAATATTGGCTTCTTTTCAAATGAATGTTGTCCCATCAGTATTGAATGGATGTTAACCACTTAACAACTTACCAAGGTGTAGGTAGGCATATAAAAGTTTAGTAGGTTTGAGTTAAGTGTGTTTTGTTCACAGAGGCTATCTTGTGTATACTTTTCCCAATAATTCACAGTGTAATCACATGAACCAAGAGCACCCAGACAAACTCTTGAGATTTTTTCTATGGATATCTAAAATTGTGAACCTTAAGGTTCTGATCGATGCAAACTTCAGAATGTGGGCTTGTTGAAGAGGATTTGTGGTAATTTCATCCTTTGGCTTCCTATTGATTAAATATAGAAATTTTTTCATTTAATATTTTTGTCTGGGTAGCCTCGGTTCACGTACAGTAGTCTCACTGTAATGCAATTAGGTTTCAGGTCAATCTACTGGCTTGTGTTTTTTTGACACAAACATTTTGTGCAGCATGTGATAATTAATTGGATATTTTCTTTTTCTATCTAGTACCTTGTAATAGTCAATATAAAATATATACATACCACCAGTATCCTTCATGCCAGTCATTTCCATGAAGGATGCTAAAATGTGCGCTTCTGTCTCCTGAGCGTGAAACTCACTGTACTCATTAAAGTGGTTTTCCGCTCCCTTGGCAGCATTTGTTTTTCCTGTTCGATTAATGCTGGCAGATGATGTGCCAACCTCTCCAGCTGATGAGTGGTTTACGAAGATTTTGTATTCCAACTGTGTTTTAAGAAGTAAGAAAATAGACTGTTAGTTATTTATTGTGAAGTTGTAGATCATCTGTCTGTCAGTGGTTTGAGTTATGTAAGAAACGTCAGTCACATTCTCAAGTCGCTCGCTGACCTTCAATTCAAGATAGCATAGGAAAAGAATGTAAATAATTATGCATGTGAAATCTGGGGAAAGGGATTACGAAAATAGTTGTCTGCTTAGCTTGCCCTCTATGTAAATATAGTATCTTATTACCTTGTACAATGTATACTTGGCGTGCCAATCAGCGAATTCCGTATCAATGCCCTCCAGCCTTTCATAAGGATTCTCACCATCTCGAAATGTCCAAATGGCATTCCTGGCACGCTCTTCAAATAACTGATCACCATGGAGGGGGATAGTGGCAACCAATTCTTTCTGGCCATCTTTAAGCTTAATGCATGGTACATACTTTTCCTGATTGTGCTGCAACAGCTGAGCCATATCACCAGAGACACTGGATTCAGGAATTCCATACTCAGACAGCACTCGTATATTTAATACAAAAGAAACAAATCATAACATAACAAATCATGTAATATAATTATCTGTTCAATAATCAATTATTATACCACTTTAAATTTTACCATATACAAAAAATATGCCAAATTAAATAGAACAAATAAAAATTTTAAAAAATTCCAATACTTAAACTGCAGAGAACCCCTGCTAATCATCTGTGAATACATGAGAACCATTCAAAATGAATAAGTAAAAAGGCCAAAAAATATTTAGGTAGTGGGATCTGAGTCAATTTCTTCAAGAGAGGATAATTGCAATTGAGCAATTTTCTTTTATATCTGGTTTAATTTTGTGATTAATTCTAATCAATGATAAGTAAGAGATTGCTAAAGGGGATATTTAGGTGTATGGAGGGGGTCCCTGAAAAAAATAAGCAGGATGGGTTTTTTTTCACTTATGCACATTATTACATGCTCCCTTACCAGACTAGATTTAGCTGCCATTTCTGCACAGTATGGGGGTGGTATCTGTCGAACAACTTTGTTCCGGAGTGGTTTGAATGCGCTCAAATACTTTGTGATGACACGGCTGACAAGAATTGCTCAATTCTGAAGAAGTTTGGCTTGCACATGTTGGTCAGGGAGAAGTTCTGCAAACTGAATTTCTCTCACTGGTTTTTGGCTCTTCTTGTTTTCCAGTCCAGGGGCTTGAACTCTGTCCAGTATCGCATACTGATGTGTCCAGTGTATCGAGCGATTTGTGTGTGTCTTGGTCTGAACTCGCACAGAAATTTCATGGTCGACATTGTCACCAACAAGCCTTAAAAATGAAGCAAATTGATTATTATTATTGAGGTGTCCAGGACAGAGCGTTGTTTTAGCAATAGGCATACTATTATTATTATTATTATTATTATTATTATTATTATTATTATTATTATTATTATTATTATTATTATTATTATTATTATCATTATCATTATTGTTGTTGGGCATGTCCAATTGTACTCTCTTGTTTACTAATGAAATGGAAATGGAACAATAAAAATGATGGTTGGTTTTGGAATTGGTGGTTGATATGCCTTGACTGTGGTACAAAATGTGGAAGAAAGAGCAACTGAATGAATAAATACCTGTAAAGAGGAAGAGCAGTATTAGACAGCTTATATGCAGCCTGGCCAAAGCAATCTTCGGTGTGGGAAGCATCATGAAGTTTTTCACGTTCGATGTCTACCGTTTTTTGAAGCAATCTGTAACCTTCTTGCGTGAAGCTGTCATAGTTCTTCAAAGTCTCCTCGTCTAAATTAAGGTACACTGCGATCTCCATGTCGTTCTCACCTCGGGTAGGGATTTGCTTCTTCTTTACTTCCTCGTACAGTAGCAATGCTGCTTTATTTTCTCGATAGCTTTCTTCCAGACTTTTACCTTTCCCTCTAGCTGCTCTCCCATTTTGCGCTGAGCACGAATCATTGAATCTGGGGACATGCACACTCCTAACCTGTTGAGTAGTTCAAGATCCTCGTGTTTGATACCACTGTGGAATAACACCGTTGAAATTCGGTAGTGAAGACATGAGGCCTTTGGGTTTCGTACACGACAAAGCGTGGCAGCTGCGAGAGCAACTCCATTGGTAGCTGTTCCCGTTTTCTTCATTTCCTCATAGTCGAGTCCGCTAGACGCAACCAGAAACTCGTGAAATAAAGGACAGAATATACGCAACTCCTCCAGGAAGATTGTGTTCGAAAAACTGGCAACTTCATCGGAATCGTTCGAGAGCAAAATGCTTTCAGACTTCGTGTAGTTTGACACTTCTTCTAAGACGTTTTTTCTTAGTACTTCTACAACCTCTGGCATCAGTTCTTTGTGCTTTAGTATCGAATTCGCGGCCGCTTGCCAATTCTTCTTGCACAATTGTCTCACCAATTGTTTGCTCTCCTCGTCTCGGGGAATTCTCGTAGTCACATTCCCAGGCGAATTCACTATAACCACTTTTACCCGAAGTTCCTCACCTGGTGTTAGATTGTCGATATTCAGTTTTGAGTCCAGAAGATCGTTTTTGTCCTGATCCGACGGCTGTGCATCAAATCTTAGAGACTTGCGAGAAGCTTTTACGGACTCGGGAGAATTTACTCGAACAGACTTGCGACAAGGACTCCTGCCTGGTGTAGTGTCGAGCAGCCGTTTGGACAAGTTCTCAGCAAGCTTCGGCGGAGTTTGGGTAACAGCAGACTGGCTGCCTATTGTATTCCAAATTAGTTCAAATAATGTACCTAAATTCCTAATCTTCCGCGCGCAAGGGTTGCAGACACAGTCCGAATAAAGCTGCGAGTTCTCGACAACTTCCACACCAACCGCTCGGCAAATATCCGCGAGAATTGTCCCAACATAACCACTTCTTTTTGACTCTTTGAATAGGTTTTCTGACGAAATAGAACGCGATTTTCCTGGCTGAGATATATTTCCAAATTTCTCTCTGAAATTACAGCGACAAATCCTACACCGATCACTTGGTGTTTCGACGTTTTGAGCCTTCGACATGACACATCTCCGCGCTGAGTGTTTGGCAGTTCACGGGTTTTATCCACGTGTAGCATGTTTATATTTTGACGGAAGTAATTCTGAAACATCCGGTAGTCTGTTATTCGCTACTTTATTGACAAGTTGTCACGCTACGAATTCATCCAAAGGTGAAGGTGTCAAAGGGGCGTTTTTCAAAATCGTGGGGTTTGCGTGCAAGCGTTTCCTTCTCTCCCGTCCCCTCCCCCGTCACGCACTTTTTTGCGCTCGCCCCAATTTTCGCGCGGCTAAAAAACGAAAAATGCCTCGAACGTGCGGAAAACCTTGCGGAAACGCTTGCTACGCAGGCTAAGTTCCATTTAGCCTTGCTCCCTCCTTCATGCTTTGGGACAGATGGACTTATGTTATGGATCAATCTAGCAACACGGGTATAAAGTGGGGTTGGAAGGTCTACGCGACTCCTGCATCACGTCTCTGTTCGCCGCGCCGTATCTCGGTCTTTTGACCAATTTTGCTTCTTGTGTTTTTGTAGTGGGTTTAGTTTGGAGGATTTTTATTTGGTGACTGAATTGAGCCGTTACAACTTAGGCGTCGCATTTGTTAAGACTTTGATCTCGAGGTCATATCCCATCAACTTTCTGATAACCGGTGGATTCTTGTGGCTCGCGCGCACTGTTTGTTAGCTTTTGTTTCAGATTTGTTATTCTCAGTTAAATTGACCTCTGATCGTTTGTTAAGCGACTCAATGTGGTTTCGGCACATTAGGTACGTTGAATCTGGCTCGTATAGGAACTTGATAGATAGCTTTTGTCAACATTTTCATGGCAAACATCGAAACAAAAAACTGAGCCAAAGCAGAATATAACGAAACCTACAGTATGGAAACGTTTCATCGATGACGGAACATCTCTATGGGACATCGACAAACGAGAAATAGAGTTATTTCTTGAACAAGCAAACACTTTTCATCCAACAATAAAATTGACAGCTGAAATTTCAGACAAGGAATTCCCATTCCTTCACTGAGTTGTTTATAAAGGAGAAAGATTCCAAAAAGACGCTATTCTTGACATAGACTCACTATATAATAAACCGACTGAAACATTTCAGTACACATTGCACCTCCTGTCACCCACCAGGTGTCAAAAGAGGTTTTATCAAAGGCGAAGCTATTAGACTTCTGCGAACAAATTCCTCGGGAAAATATTTCCAGGAATCTCTCTCTAATTTCAAAACACGTCTTCTCGCGCGTGGATACCCTAAAAACGTGGAGAGAATATCATCTGAAGTCTCCTTCGCCGGAAGACAGTCGGCTTTGAAACAAAGGAAAAAGACTCACGAGCAAATAGTTGTCACGACATATCACCCAGGAGTTAAAAACCTAAAAAAAATATATATTGATGCACAAATGGAGTTTAATTCAAAATCAGTCATTACCGAGGCACATTTTCAAAAAGCCTGTTATTATATCATACAATGGAGACAAATTCTATAAAAAGACATGCTCGTGAGAGCAAAGCTTTGAAAGCACAATAACTTACACGTCGCAAACAAAACTCCACAGTAGGGAGTCTTTGCAGGCCTGTCACGATTGTTATACATTAGAGTTCTCCCTCGAGAAAACCTGTGATGTGATTGGCTCGGTACACCCGGTACGGAAATGGTCAAAGCGGAGCAAACCCGACCAATCACAGAGCCGCTTTGGAACGGTGCAGGTCAACAGTGGGCGACACCGAAAATTCAGTTATTTTTGCCAAAAAAGTGTAGCCCGTTATGAAAAAAGACAGTGTTCCGCATATTGTTCAACGTTTAATTTCTTCGCAGGTGCATTTGGTAACTAAGCACGGTGAACGTTTCTATCAAATTGAGTGAGAGGCAGTGACCTATCTGTCGTTCTGAAAGATCGACTCAATTGTTAATGCTTTTCTTTTAAAATGTTTGTGAAAATTATTATTAAAAGTGCTGTCCCTTATGGGCCACCATAAACTGACACTCCCCAGAGGGGCTTTTCAGTGACAATTAACATTAAAATGAAACTACAATAAAATTATTTAAAATACAACAAAATAGTGATAATGATGAGACAAACAAAATAAATTCACTACGTATGTTTGAAATCAGGTGATAGACGGCTCAGGGATCCAGTTCCGTCTTGAAATAAGCACCAGAAATAATAGGCTAAAGCACTAAAGATACATGAGCTATCTGTGCTTCCTCGCATGCACAGACGCTTATTTGAAATTATTAAAAGAAAACCTTTCTTGACTTGTGTCCTATGATACACAGATTGTTGCAATATTTAAGAAGAACAATTTTGTATTCAGCGCGCCGAATTTTTACTCAATAAGCCAAGATTATGTTTAACGCTTCGAATTTTCGCTTTTCTTCAATGAATCAAAATTATTTCAATAAATCTTGTTTTCTAATTAAATAATAAATACATATTCAATAATATTAATATCTGTTTAGTAATTTTCAATTTATATGCAGCATGATATTTTACTCGGTACACGCTTTTTCAATTCAGTAGCTTGATATTTTATTGAATACGATATTCTTAATAAGCGAAAAAGCGAAGCGACGTTACGGTGTCATCTTGACACCATTGTCAAGCAAATGTAACGGAAAACAAAAAAAATTCTACTGAAACTTGAAGGACATGCAAAGAAGAATAAATTGAGACTAAAATAACTGTTCAGTGTCCATTGCGGAGAAGTGTTATCGAAGATAATGAGGAATTACGTGCGTTCAACGGGCTGAACAAATAATTTCGTGCGAATAGGGATTTCAAGTCAGGTGGTTGATGTTACAATATGGTGATGTTTTCCGATGGCCAAAGACAGGTGCTCATCAATGTGCTGATGTTACTGACGGCTGGTGAGGCCGACGCATTTTTCATCGCACAGATCGCGCATAAATTTATACACAACGCTTTGTTGATTGTACAAGACTGATTTCGGTTCTTGCTCTTTTAGGTCATCACCAATTTGCGGCTTAGGCTGAAAACTGGTTGATAAACGTGTGGCCAATTTCTTTGATTAAGTCACTTTACTGCCTTGTTTTCGGGATCATCGCGGGTAAGTGATGCCTTAGCCTAATCCTATCTCTTTGAACTCTTTCAACCAACCAAATAGGATTCCCTCGTTGTACTTCCGTGTTGAGAGATATGTCTTCTAATGAGCACATCCAGTTCATCATCTGAAATATCTGAATATTTACTTAAGTTCTCCTGCTTGAACTCTCTTATACTACTATACAAGGTCCAGCGAGAAATTCGTAGAATCCTGGCAATATCTGTCCAGGTGTAAGAATCGCAACTTCGGAGATCTTCGAGAAACTCCCTTACGATGACAAAGGGTGGTCTTCCCTGGGATTGCGGAATGGTTTGTCTCCCTTGCTCCGAATCTGTAAACTTACAGTCCTGCGTCTCATTCGGATTCCTATTTCATCCCAGTACTGGTATATTTCTTTAAGCAAACTACACAGCTGATCTAAACCTTGATTATTAGTATTCCTCTCTTAGACCAATTCCATAACGAGCAGCGAACGCAGAAAATATAATGCCATTTCGAGTCTGTCTGGCGGCAACCGAAAACTTTTCTAAATGTGAAAAAGATCTTTGGACAAGAAATAAGACATTTTTAAGAGAACTGGGATTGACTTTATACTTAAAATATGAAATTTATCAGTCTCAATCATTGCGATGGACATCCAACGGAGCAGGCATCCAAAGGAGAGGCATCGCCGTTCGCTGCATCAGCTATATTTAACAGCTTATCTTTGAGCCCCCTTCCTGTGAAGTCGAAGAAAATCTGAGTTATTTACTTTAATTTGCCCCTTTTCTTTTGTTGCCAGTCTTCTCTTGGAGTTGGGATACGTTTTCTTTTTAAGATAAGCTCATGTATTTGATCCTTGACTGTAACCATTTATAACAAACTATTTCAGACAACATTTGCTTTTTGGCTAAGCTTAGAGGCAACCGTTTTAGTTTTAATCTTACTGCTTCAGCTTGTTTAAGGGTTATTTGTTTCTTGACACTTGCGCACTGTTTAATTTCTTGTACGATTGTGGCAGCTTCTTCACACAAATATCGTCAAAGTTGTTAAAATAAGAATGAAAAAGACCCAGTGAAAGAAATATCCGTAATGTCTGCTTTAAAGAAAGCTCACTGTAGCTATTATTATTTTATTTTATACTCAAAACGACTTTCCAACAAGACTGCAGCTTAGATATATCAAGGATAAGAAAGAATAAATAAACTATTGTTAAAATTTTCATTCTTCTACGGAAATTATTGGGATTCACAGGTACTTTTCGTGCTGTTTGCGTGATTCGCGGACCAAGGCCCGCGAGCACGGTCACCTTTTTTCGAATTACAAGAACAAATATTTCAGTTTGGAACTTGCCACTTTAAAATTATCCCGAGAAACATAAAAGCTGTCTTCGGGGAAAACTTCAGCTCTATACGTTTTGATTCAGAGAAGATATTTAAGATTACAATTTTTACTCGCTGACCAAGGAACACATACTGTGACAGTACAATAATTCTGTTTGTGTCTCCACATTTTCACCAATCGGGGTGAACTTATGTTAAACCGTTACAAATAAGCCATGTTAAAGTAAACTGTAGTTTTGTTAGCCTTTCTAACTAACATTACAGCAATGGAGCTCTTGAACGATAAAAACTGTAACTGAAACAAAACAAAAACTAAGAAAGAAAAACCGTCTTAAAAGTTACTAAAATTTATTAAGTGAAATGAAGAGGAGTTAACGTACTATACAATAGCAACTTAATTGACACTCCCCAGAGGGGCTTTTCAATGACAATTAAAATTAAAATCAAACTGCAATAAAATTATTTAAAAATACAATAAAATAGTGATAACAATGAAATAAACAAAGTAAATTCATTACGTATGTTTGAAATCAGTGATGGAAGGCTCAGTGATCCAGTTCCGTCTTGAAATAAGCACCAAAATTAACAGGCTAAAGCACTAGAGATACATGAGCTGTACGTGCTTCCTCGCATGTGCAGGTGCTTATTTTAAATTATTAAAAGAGAATCGTTTCAGTCTTAAATTGTGCCCTACAATACACGGATTGTTGCAATATTTAACAAGAACAATTTTGTATCCAAGGCCTCGAATTTTTGCTCAATCAGCCAAGATTATGTTTAACGCTTCGAATTTTCGCTTTTGTTCAATAAATCAAAATTATTTCAATAAATCTTGTTTTGTAATTAAACAAATGAACAAATATTCAATAATATTTATATTTGTACAGTAATTTTCAATTTATATGCAAAATGTTAGTTTACTCGGTACACGCTTTTTCAATTCAGTAGCTTGATATTTTATTCAATACGAGAGTTCTAGAGAATGTCCTGGAAGGTTCCGTAAGAACTAGACAATTTTGTAACATATGGTATCATAAAGTCACACTAACGTTTGGCCGCCATTTTGGAAAAAAGAAAAACTATTACCAGACGAGAGATTGTCAAAGTCAGTTTGGGGATTCCTCATTAACCCAACAGTCTGTGCTAATATCTCGATGTCCTGTTCCTCTCTTATACCACCGAGGTGAAGTATAATGTCAGTGCCCCAGCAGATGACAAAGATGGTGCTGGCCGTTACAATCATAAAGGTGACCCTCTGTCGTACCAGTTCAACACACCCTGATCACAGAGAGATGAAATTACAATGGTTATATTTGCCATTTTACTAAGTGTATTGCGAAATAATTCTTTTTTTTTCTCCCTCCTGACAAGATTAAAACATTCCGCTGTCTACAACTCAGGGCAAAATTCAAAAGCTGATTACACCCACAGCAACAACCTGTTAGTTCGACAGTAATAGTGGTAGTTTCTCAGTAAGGCATGATGTAGAATGTGTGAAACAAACCTTTATGAATTAACAACCTGTCTGAAACAAACTTTTTATTGAATGCTCATTTCTCCATCAAAGTTATGACATGACTAATACTAAGGAATACTCCGTTTAATCATACCCGTTGTTGATATGTGCGCTCATTTGTCGTCATTACGTTTAAACCACAAGGTGTACACGACTCTGGAGTATAGACCAATCATCAGCGTAGAAGAATTAACAACGGGAGAATACTACGTGATAAAGTAAGCCTTGAGTATCGCATCAGACCACACATAGATACAGGGGTGGTTATCGAAATTCCACGAAATTGAGCACCAGTGAGACCATCCAAGAACCAGCAATAATCACCTGAAAAAATGTGTAAATCTCGTAAAGTCGAATCACTCAAGCACCGTGACTTTTAATTCAAGCAAGCTTAATGCTGTGCAAATTTCAAGCATACTTTTATGTCTGCAAAATAGTTACACTTAAAATGGAAAGGTGGTATTAATGAAGCGGGCTCCGAAAAGTGAAAATGAGCCACGCGATTCTTACCCAGAGTTCCTTGACGGAACCTTGAACAGAGAGGTCCGCGGGTGGATAATGCGTATACGTTTTCGATACAAAAACATAAAAACACTACATCTTATGGATACGAAAGCGAAACTAAATTATCACGCTAACGCCGGTTGCCAGAAAAGCACCGTGCCATTTCCCGCAAAGAGAAGATGACATCCCCCCTTCCTTCGGGTTGCCTTGGGGCTCTCCTCCCCATCCCCCAGAGTCTGTGCGGGCGGGCGGGCGGGCGGACGTACGCTGACGTCAGAACCAAACTTTCTCGCATCGATAGGTAATCAGAATTGTTTAACCATGGTCCTCCGCGAGCTCTGCCATTTATTAAATGGTGTGAATGGTGTGGTAAGTCAAGATTCATGCTTCCGCTCATATTCCACTTGCAATCCCCCCAAGACGCTTTCGTCGACTACAGATGCGCTCTCATCGAACCCCATGGCGGTTGTTATTGACCCTCAGTACTAATCTCATAAACTCTCAGGTGCGAAAATCCACTCTTCTGCCATCTCTCATTGCCGTCCCGTGCGATCTAATTGACTACCACACACTTCCATGGACTTGCATGCGCTTTCATAGACTTTATTGCGCGTTCTTTGACTCTCGTGCACTCTTAGCAAATTGTCATCATCTACCATGCGACCTCATCGATTCCAATCCACTCTTGCCATGTCACATGCACTGATTTCTCATGTCCACATGTTGCGAGTTATCATTCACTTTCTTGTGTTTGTCTAATTTTCGTGGATTCTAACACACTTTCAAAGTTTGATCTCCCCTCAGCTATATTCGATTTTCATTCTTGTTTGTTCTCCCAGGGATTAAAATTCTTTGAGTTTCTTTTTATTATTCTTTTCTACAATTCTGTTTGTTTCTCGACATTTACATCAATAGGGGTGAATTAGCGTTAAACTATACATTCCAAATGAACTAAACCTGTTAGCCTTCCTAACAAACCTAAAAGCAATGAAGCTTTTGAATAATGAATTAGAGGCAAAAAAGTCACTACTATTAAGAACAAAGACGACTCTTTGGTTACCTTAAAGATAACTTGATAAAAGTCTGACCCACAGCTGCTTTCCTTGAAATAAGCAGACAATGACTTAAGATACAAGAGTTGTGAGTACTTCCTCAGGTGCACAGGTGCTTATTTTAAATCATTAAGCGCCAGGGTGTAAGCATCATGTTAGAGATATTCAGTCAGGTTAACGTACCATTAAATGTTCCAAAAACTAATATTTTAAATGTTAGTTTATCTTTCAAGCTAAAAAGTGCGAGTCTAGAGAAAAATTTCTCTGAATTTACGGTGGTGTGGTTAATTCTCTTCTCCTTATTATATTAACCGTAGACTTTTGAAAACCTTATTTACGTCAGTCATAATAAAGATTATTTATCGAAACCAATGAAGAATTTATCCAAACCTGTCACATTAACAACCCTGTAGCTTTGCCTTGAAAGGTTGTAGAGATAAAAATTATGCAAATACTTAAAGCAATTTGCATGAATTATAACATAATGTCTATCTCTTGTAGAACCAGCTTTAGGAAACACTATAGGTTTAAAAGTTTAATATCCTTTCATTTCAACAATGACGGGAACAATTTGATGCCTTTGTTAGATTGAAGCTGTAAATTCAACGTGTTCCTCTTTAATTATTGTTTCTGAGAAGGTATATTATGCAAATTTATTCTCGAACAAATTTTGACAATTCTGAAAGGCAGTGGCAGTTAACATTTAATTTCTTGGTTTTCTTTCTGTTAGATTAAAGTTATTCTGAGTCACAACCTACCCTAGGTAGCAACTGACTTGTTGTTTTGTTGTAAGAATTTAACTTTTATCCATATACGTATTTGACGTGAACACAAGGGCACCTGCCTTTACACGAAGTTATTCTGTGTAACTGTATCACAAAATTTACGTTTCTCACATGTTGCCATGACTCATTATTTTCACTCTGTCCCTCTTATTTTCAGCAAGAAGACCAGAATACGATTGTAAATATCCTAAAAGGAAAATGCTAGTTCTCCTGCGCTAAGCCAACCCGCTATGAGCTCTTTTATGAATAAAATATCTTGCACGGAGAAGTACGTGCAAGGCTGATAGGATGGTTGTTTTCGGAATAAATAAGCAAGGGGGAGAAATCGTCGCCTTGGTTCACACAAACGTTCACTTTGTAAAATGATTGAACCTGGCCGTTAGTCCAGTCAGAGCCATTTTATGACCATCAATTGGTTTATTTGTCGGCCGAACGTGTCCGAAGCTGACTGCAGCGAGAGTCAGGAAACAAGATGGAGATCAGGAGTTGAAAGATTGCTACAAAACCTCTGGAAGCCCTAGATGCCCTGGGCATACAGAATTTATCCATAACGTGCCGACACGGCATATACACCAAAAGCAGTAACAATCTGCCTTCCTAGGAAGATTGGGTGTTTTGGTTTAAACTAAAGGCTTCAAAGTTACGATGGTACAAGTTTAAGATATTTGTCTGTGTAAAGCATCAAAGCACACCAAACCGTTTGTGACAAAAGTTAGTTTATTTCCCGGAGTTAATTTAGTTCTGTTTGCAGGTTATTTTCTAGTCGATGAAAATCAATAGCAGGAAGTTTGACTCAGGCCTATAATCAGCTTACGTTTGATAACAAAACTTTGCTTTCCTGGAAAGTTTGGGTGTTTTGGTTCTAAAAGGTTTTAAAAAGGTACAGATCGTACAAATTAAGTGCAACCCGCGTTATAAACAACTTGCGTTTGATAAGAAAAGAAAGTTTGGCTGTTTTGGTGCTTGTAAAAGGCTAAAAATTTACGGATCAAACTAAACAGATCTGTATGTGAAAAGTATCAAAAGCCCTCCTAACCGTTTCCAACAAAATTAGAATTTTCTCCCTACTTAATTAGTTTCTGTTTGCAAGATATTTTTCCTGAGTGTACAAATTAAGTGCAACCCGCGTTATAAACAACTTGCGTTTGATAAGAAAAGAAAGTTTGGCTGTTTTGGTGCTTGTAAAAGGCTAAAAATTTACGGATCAAACTAAACAGATCTGTATGTGAAAAGTATCAAAAGCCCTCCTAACCGTTTCCAACAAAATTAGAATTTTCTCCCTACTTAATTAGTTTCTGTTTGCAAGATATTTTTCCTGAGTGTAAAATAAACGATGACCAACAGTTTAAAGGAACTAACGTCTGATGAGGAAAATTTACCAGCATCGTAAATTTCTATACAATTGGCATGGTAGAGAAAGAGCCAAGGTGGCTGATTCAATTTGCACAACTCCGAGAGAGAAATCAGCAGCCCCTGGGGACGGCATTATAGCAACACTAGCCTACTGGTGACCAAAATTAATGTCAACGGTGCAGACGGTAGAGAACCCCAAACAAGTAATTTATTTTGACAACTCTCTTTTAGGGCCTAATTTGTCTGAGCTGACAAATTACCACAAAAGTTCAAAGCAGCGACCCAAATTAAATAGAATAAGTGGAGGTCTTCCATGAGAAAATCATCTTCAACTGGTCAATTTTAACCTTAAGTTTCCCTTTTAAAGAAACATTTGGTTGAACGCAGTGAAATAAAGAAAAATGGATACTAAGTCGGTTTTTTTAGTAGTTAAGGTTCTGTCTAGACGATCGCAATTGTGGCGTTGAGTACGATCACTGAGATCGCTGCGTGCTTCGTTTTGTTGTGTTCACTACGATCTTCAAACATATTTTTTACATCTAACGACGGAGATGTTTGTATAGTGCCATAAATTTTGCACAGAATCCGTGCTGCCTGACTTGAAAGTTCACCTGTTCAAGTTATTTTCTTGAGAACTTACACGGTTGTCCGCATGTAATAAGATTAAAAAATTACCATATTGAATTATTTCGCTGCATGATTGAAATTTTTAGTGTTCTACTAATTTAACTCAAGTACCATGTAATGCTCGCAAGGAAATTTTGCAATACCGTTATTAACCACTGTGAGTGGCAGAACACAAAGATTGTTCATTTCATCGTTTCTATTTGCATTAACACCTATCGCTTGTCATCTACAGTACTTAACTTAGACAACAAGAGTATTCTAATGCAGATGAACAGCAGCATATGCCCAGGTTGGGAAGTCTTCTTGAAGGCAAGGTTAGTTGCAACAAGCTACATACGGAAATGTCAAAATGGGAGAGCGTTTGAATCACACATCAAAAGTTCTATACTTGAAATTTCAGCTTCACTTGTTTTCGACGTGAAATGCGGAATTGAATTGTTTTCTGCTTTTCTAGACAGTATGAGCTCCTCCTATGTACTTGATAATTTTTATTTCTTGGGATTGTCAACTGAGCGGGTATTTTGGCAGATTAAACAACTCAAGTTCGGTTCTACTTTTCGTACAACAGTTAATTAAAAAAATATATTTTATCAAATCAACGGCCGTGCTAACTCAAAATTGCAACGATTTTCATTATTATCATTGCAAATAATCTCTTCTTTGTCGCCGACAGTAAGGAACATTTTTATTCAGAAAAGAAAACATTTATTTCCCTCAAAGAGCCAATTTTCGAACGAGTTAATTTTGGTATGTTTTCGGAAATGTTTTCTTCGTCTTAACAAATATGCCAAAACATTTTCAGATTGATATTAATTGAAAACCTCTTTCATAAACTGAATTGTTGGTGAATAGTAAGTTCTCAATCGAAATACAGGTTATGGATAAATCAGTGTAAGTACTCAATCGAAATACAGACATAACGTCCCATAAAGTACATTCTAAAACGTTGTCGTTCAACAGCTAAAATTTCTGCAATTTGAAACCTCGATGATTCTCTGTATGATCGAACTAGATTGAGAATGGTTGCACAAAAGAAGGTTGAATTTGGGTGGAAATTTTCAGTTCGGGAGGAATGCGTTTGTATGTGAAGTCGCCATTTTGGTTAAAACATGTCCGAAATGGGCCGGCGTAAATTTCTAGTCGGTACGTTCTAAACGGGAAAGCAGTCCTTACTTTTAAAAAGTTCCGTTCAGTTTTTGTTCCATGTAATTGCAAAGTCAACCGGAAGTACTGTCTATGTTTATTATTATCATTATTTTATTTATTTATTTATTTATTTATTTATTTATTGTTTGGTAAATGATCGTGGCACCTTTCTGAGACTAGCATGGCAATTCCAAAATTTTTTTTCAATTCCCGTAAGAGGTATCGCATTTTTTTAAATGTAAGTAGACTTTACTTTTCCTCAATCGGATTAAACTCTGCATTAATTTCTTAGGGGTGTAGAGATAGAAAGACGCCTTCGCTAATTTTTACACTTTTATTCCCAACAAGACATACAGCTACCGATTTCATAGTATGCACTTTTTGACTTGGTGAGGCCCGGGCGGGGAAATATTTGGCTCGAGGTCATGACGTACGGAGCGAGCGAGCTAAGACCGCCTCCTATTTCAAAACTTCTAAGAAAACAATAAATTGAGATGCTCTTACAGGTTTAAAATTTGGAATTGTCATACTAGTCCCAGAAAACACGATTTCTCACCGATTTTCTGGGAAATTAGCATGTGGTTCTAACGACCACATGGGTGTTCCTTTCAGGCCCGACCTAACTTAGTCAATAAGTATTCTTTCATACCAGCATGTTAATGCTTAAATTTATAGCAAAATTCGAAAAGCCGCTTATGCATACTCGATAAACGTTTAAGTGCGTACCCACTCCAGAGGAAAAGATGACGTGTGCATGGTCGGGCGGCTCTTTCTGGACCTGCCCGCGTCAACCCGTCCGGCTTTACACATGGTGACTCGCCAATGTGTCCTCTATATAGAGTTGCAGCAGTGGGGCCGTACGGTTGTATATTAACTAAATATGTTTACTTGACTTCTTTTCACGATTATTAATCAGGTAAAGATATTACGACAACCGGAATATATTAAGCCTGTTGCAGCCATAGTAGTCAAGCTAAGTCGTTGACAGGATTTGAAACGCTGTTCGAATTTTTAGTCATTCTAAATAAACAACTTCATTTTCTTCTGAATCATCTCAGCGTGCCAGAATCCTAAATCCTTAAATTTGATTGGCTACGAGTGCGTGACCGGTGTCCAGCTTTCTCCTATAATCCGAGGGAAACCTTGAAGTGAAATCATTTTACCCCGGCGCAACGAAACGTTAGACTGGACCTTTTCGCTTACAAACCACTGTAAAGTGAAAGAGAGAATTAGCAATGGAATAACAGGCCCGGTTTTGCTCCAAAAGGCGAGTATAAAATAATAATGTGATTTTTTTTTTTGACAAACCTTTGCTAGATTGCTTTTTTTTCGATTTTTAGTTTGTCTTGTTGACATGGGTTGACTGCAAATTAGTATTTTGTCTTCCGTTCGCGGCTGAAATTTCGTTATTCTTCTCGCAGTTCTCTTTCCCAATCTTGTCCCGCATTTAGCTTCATTTAAAAAACAAAAACCTCGCGTCAATGTGCCTTCGAAGAGAGCTGCTGTCAACAGGTTTTTCCAGTGTAGTTTTCTCAAAGCATCGATTTCCGAAAATCTTGACCGGGAACAAACAAAAATGATTAAAATGCCAAGATGTGAAGGCCAAGACTATGGAATATGACTTTATTCCATTGAAAATCTTACTTATATTCAAGAACTTTCGGTAAAACCGAATAAAAATTTAAATTTAACATTAGCTTCATTTTAAACAAGATAAAGCTTACGCAGAACATCTGTTCGCCTGGACTGTTAGCGTGAGTTTTCAGAGATCATTATCTAGTCTGTATGCTTGCTATGAGATGTCAGGATTTGTTCTTTACGTTTTTGCTCCATGTGAGATTTTAAATCCTGTTTTATCGCTAGTCCATTCTTTTTCTGTGCGGTTTGCCAACGGCTCTTTTTTACATAAGATTATTTTAGGTGATCGTGGGAAGTAACTTGCGTAGAAAGACAATTACAAATCAGTTTTCAAACGAATTCGTCTCTTTTCGCCATAAAAAAGGTAGGAGAAAATAAACATTTTATTCACCGCCCTATGTCGGTCAGTATATAAAAAACTGTTCCCTCGGTCTAGAGTACGGCCCGAGGCCGCGTACGCAAGACGTCGAGCACAGTTTTTCCCTATATGGACCTCCCGGCCGGTGAATAACATATATGTATTCAAGATTAAGGTGGGCCGGAAGGTTACCTTATAACTATTTAGTTTAACTTTCTAGCGTTTTGAGCGATGTCTTTTCCACATGTTGCCGTCAGACATTTCTCAAAACTTCATAGATTGCGAACCAAGTGGTAAACAAAACATTTTGTTCTGGATTGAAGTAAATCGCCCGAGTAAGGCTCTGTTTACTAAACAACACTTGAAAAACATTTCGGTAAAAGCTTTGTTTTAAACGATGCATATGGTGGTCTTCATTTAAACAAAATTAAATGCTCGGAAATAAATAGCATATGCTACCCAAGTTTGAATACCAATCAGAGCGCACACAAAACACTATCCATTATTTTTAATTCTTCTAGTTTTCGTCACATACATGAACCGTTGCTTAGGCTTCATGCTATTATCAAGAGTAAAAAATGCCCCTCTTATCTTCAAGAAGCCTGATGTGAACATTCAATAGAGTTTTGAGGGAACTGAAAAGTAACTATTCGAAAACTTGCCTACGGGTAGGGTTTTAATTTTCTGATTCTCCGGCTCATGTTTCCTCATTTACAATTTTTTTCCAAGTTTTTTTTCCAAGTTTTATTCAAAAACATTAAATAAAATTTACTTACATTCTGCTCTACGCGCAAATAGCAAAGGCTAATCTAGGTGGGTAGAAAAAAAATACTGTTACTATAAGATTACTATAATATTATAATTTATTTTTTTCTCAGCGCGTGAGCGGGCAAGATGAACCAAATCCTGCAATCTGATTGGTTCCGGGAGCGGGCGGAATTTTCTGATCTTGACCGCGGTCAACGGTACGGCTCGAGTAAATCGAGCAGGAGTTAGCTACATGTATCGAAATTTGGGAAAATAAAGGGGTTTCTTTTAGTTATATTGCTTCCTGTGATTTCTGAGTTTTAACAGAGTAAAAAAGCGTATTTTGCTGCTCTGGTGTCACAAACGGCTTCGTTTCATGGTTCATTTTACGCGCGCTTGCAAAACGTTGCTTTCCGAAAACAACAAGACACGTTTAACTTTTGAAAAACAACAAGAAAAAAATAAAAATATTATTTGCCGGCCTTGGTCGGTCCGTATTGAGAAAAACTGTGCCCTCGGTCTTGAGCACTCGGGCCGTACTCAAGACCTCTGGCACAGTTTTTCTCAATACGGACCTCCCGGCCGGCAAATAATATATATATATTAATATAAAGTTAGGGATAAAGTTCAATTTTTACTCAGTTACGTACACGCGCGCGCCATTTCTATTCGTTAAATATACAGACCAGTTACGTTATGAAAGTGGAATCTAATTGTGTGAATCGTATCACTAGTGCTAATTGTAGACATTAAATTGCATAAAGGGAGAAAGAGACAACATTACTAGAAGAAGAATAATGCAGGTCGATCCTACTGCTGAGATCGGATTCTCACCATCTACATATTTATGAAAGATAAAGTAAGAACGTGGATTATTTTTCTATTTATTTATTCCCTCATTTATTCATTTGTTCATTTATTTTTTTTTTTTTTCAGGTTTATTGAATAACTTCGACGCTTTTCAATTATGTCTGAATCACATCCTGCAATAGCATCATTATTGTCCATACTTCTCATCACGAGCATTGTTGGAAACTCTCTCGTTTGTGTCGTCATAATGCGAAATCGAGACATGAGGTACATACATAGCTACAACCACTATAGTAAAGCTTAAATATTTCTCGATAACTGAGATTAAATGATTTTAAGTGTAAGCTGGGGATGATGATTTGGGATTCTCGTAGCGATTCGAAAAAGTTTGAAAGGGAAACAAGCCACGAAGTTAAAGTTAAAGGGGAAGTTAGATTTTAGAATGAGGAAGGGCGGGTTAATCGCCTTGAATTAGCATAAGGTATGAAAATACCATCATTTGCAACTG